>JAVHZZ010000019.1:1597500-2209750 GCA_036250195.1 Mixophyes australis
ACAGTTTATCAGTTAATACTGCTTCTTAATAGTATTTTCATTTTGGTCACTATCAGTCACTAACATCTTTTAATACTTTCGCTAATTTTGTGTATTATCATTAATCCCGGATATTATATGGGATACTTAGTATTTTTAATGTATATCAATAAAGTTATGCTCCTTTTAATAAACGATTTTCTTTCGTTCTGATTGCTCATATTACCAATGTAACCCCTAGAGTGCCCCTCTATACATACTCTCTTTTGCTCTCTGTTCTGGTTCTAAATGTTATAATATGTGAGGGTGCACCAAAACTCAGAGGTTTATATAATCGGTTATACCTATCTTTAATCTAAAATATCTCTGAAAGGGTTCTCCCAGTGCGGTCTACAACCTTTTAGTTCTGATGAGTATATCTGGGAAACCTTTTTCGATATGTTTACATTTATATGAGGGTTACCAGTTACTTGTATATATAAGCTGTTAAGTGATTTATGTATCTCATATATCTTATGTATGTATTTATGACGAAGGTGTGTTATTTTTTTGGGAGTACTTTGAGACATTTATATGTATTTATGTCTGTGAAGGAGCTCCTATATCGCCACTGATGACGCAGTCGCGGTGGGCGGAGCTTGAGCCACGCATAATGGACATTAGCATTTCACTGCTGTCATGGCTCCACAGTAAGTTCTTTGTTAGCACCATGTGCTAGATAGGAAACAGAAGGCTTTGAGTCATACAGGCCGTATCTAGTTGCGGGGGTGTGGCAGAGGTCAAGCCCTCCTATCTGAAGCAA
This sequence comes from Mixophyes australis, assembly GCA_036250195.1. Classification (NCBI taxonomy): domain Eukaryota; kingdom Metazoa; phylum Chordata; class Amphibia; order Anura; family Limnodynastidae; genus Mixophyes; species Mixophyes australis. The sequence continues at coordinate 1,598,282 of JAVHZZ010000019.1, forward strand.
TGCATTATGGGTAAAGGTTTATAAGCCATTGAGACAAACATATCACTCTCATTCCATCACTCCACACACACACATACTTGGAACCTCTCCCACACCTGGAACCCTGAAGACATACCAGTAAGCTATATCTGTAACTCTTAACTATATGAATCCTTCATCTTCTTATATCTGTCTTTATAACTCTCCTTGCTTGAATCCTTTACCTTATATGTAAAGTTTTCCATTTAACTCTCTGGAGCTTTAGCCTTTTCACATATACTTTCAGGAATGTTTGCTAATTGCATTACAATGAATTTCCATCCCCCTCATCTCGTTCACCCTCTATGTTCTGATGTAATATCTTTCTCTCTCTTTCTCTTAATCTTTCTTTATCTACCACTGAAACAAATATCTGTTTATTTTACCTGCAAATTCTAATCCCATTTCCCATCTTTCAAGAGCACATGGCATACACAATGCATCCTTAACACACATACATTCTCTGTCTCTATACACACTCACAACAATGAATACTCACTCCTATACATTTCTCTTACAGCATATACACTAGTAAATACACACACACACACACACACACACAAACACACCAGAATATGATATTCTAATCCAACCCCCCATCTTTCAAGAGCACATGGCATACACAATGCATCCTTAACACACATTCATTCTCTGTCTCTATACACACTCACAACACGAATGAGCAATACTGATGAAATACTCACTCCTATACATTTCTCTTACAGCATATACACTAGTAAATATACACACATATACACACACACACACACACACACAACAGAATAGGATAGTATGTACTTACTTCTGAAGTTGTAGCATTGTCTGTTTAATCTATAATGTATTATCTGTAATTGTATGTATGCATTTATGTTGTAAAGTAAAAGACTTGTATCCTTATGCCTGTTTTGTATGTTTAGATAACTGGAATCAATAGGATGAATGGATGTTTATATAGATAATGCATTATAGTGAGGTAAATGATAGATTGGTATTTATTTAGCGATTAACACATAAATGTGGAATATTTGTGTAATATTTAGGCGAGATATATATATATATATATGTGTGTATATATATATATTTATATATAGCCTTGTCAAACACAGGAATCGCGTAAGTCTACGGATTTCTAGTTGTCATGCGCAAGCATAACAACTGGGACACCTTGTTTTTGGGTTGCCATGGTATTAGGCGAAACCTCAAAAGGTTGAGTGAAATTATGCCTCTAAAGTAGATCTGAGATGTCACGGGTGCGTATTATTCGACGTGACTAAAATAGCGAAAAAGACGCAAATTGCATTATATCCCAATAATTAATGAGATTGGTTATTAACAAGATCAAAGGTATTGTATCATTATTATGGCGGGTCCCAGGATCCTATAACAATGTCTTTTTCTTTAGGAAGATATTTTTTCTAATCTTCCTAGGGTTAATTATAGTTTTTTTTACATATGATTACATCTATTATAGATGTCTCATATACTTACCTCTTAAGTGCTGTATTAACTTTGTACAGTTACATATAGATGGTCTATGGTAAAATGTTTTTTGTTGGTTTATTAGGAAATAGAGTTTAAGATGTATTTATTATCTTTCTATTTTCTCTGTGTATGTTTTTACTATAATATAATGTGGGACTATTATGTATAATATGATTGCAAAACACAAAAAAGGTAGTCCACAATATATACGTATTATTAGAGTCCCAAAAACAATGTCCTCAATGTTCATATGGTCCCAACAAAATTTGATCCCAAAGGGAGGGTGTTGTATATCCGGATATTGTTTTCCACCAATGTTCGTACATATAAATAAGCAGATCGTGTTACTCTGTATTCACTTATATTCTACTACGATCAAGAAAACCTTATAATGCCCGTGTAGTATAAAAGGTATTTTAATTATCACCATGTGTGACCAGAAGTTCCCCGCTGAAAAAAATATACACTTACACAGGAGGATATCTGTGATTCCAAAGATGGTAATGGATTACACTTGTAGATCTTCAATTAAATCCACGTAATTCTTTGAGTATAAGCTCAAAAGAAAAATAAAAGTGCTCCAGATGGTGCATTACCGTAATAAAAATGAATTTATTCTAAGCACAATATAAAAACAAGTAAAAGGTATGATCTGAGTGAAATCGCTGCTGAACCTGATACGGTTGGACTCTTACCGCCTGTTCTACTCCAAGGCGGTGACGAGGAGGACTGAGAGGAAACACGCTGATTCCCTGAGAGGAGAGGATTTCAAACCCAAGTGTTGGGAAGTATGCAGTGGTAACCAGCCGGCAACCCGATCTCTGGAGAGGGATAGAAAGGTTTCCCTACATGCGCAAGATCATCCCACATGGGGTAAGATGTTGAATTCTCCTATCCTAATGCTTATGGCTGTTATGATCCAATTGGACTATACTATGTAGGTGGGACTATATAAACTGGATTTCCTGGTTAGAGTAACTTACCACATATCCCTGATCTCTTGATAAAGGCACCTAGATGAAACGCGTTGAGAGGGATACTGTTCCTGCGTTGTTTTCATTGTGGATTGCCATTCTTACCCTGGCCAGGTGGATTCGGGATCCAGTTATTACCATCTGGAAACTCACAGATAAGCTCTAATATGTCTTATGCTATTTTATATCAGAGGATTTAAAAGGACATCATATGAGAAGATTCATATCACACGGACATTTGGAAAACTATACCAGATAAGCTGTTTTTTATTTGACTTCTGGTACGAGGCTATTGCATCTGCACCTTTATATTGAGATTTGTTTATCTCTCCCATAATCAACTATTATTTTTGTCTTTTAGAAATTCCTGAGCACTTGCAAATAAGTGCTACATAATAAGGAGCTGCCTGCTGTAAACTAAATTGTATGTTCAATCATATTTGCACATTTTTTTGTGTTTATGTTGGGCTAAATTTTGCCTACTTTGCATGATATGATAACTTTCCCACTTAAGCGCCTTTTGCTTATATTTTTCCTCTACATATACATATATATATATATATATATATATATATATATATATATATACACGCATATATATCTAAACATATATATATATATATATATATATATATATATATGTAGATATTTATAGTTGTCTAGTGAATCATCTAGAGTATTTTCACAGTGTTGTTCTTTCTAGTGGTTTCTTTGGTATAGTTTATGGAGAAGTATGCCAGGTTTCTGTGAACAGCAGCAGTGGAGGATTGCTGTTTATTGATTTAAATAAGTTTAATAATTATATTTGAAGCACAGTATATAGCTATCTGTTTGTCTTGTAGATCTTTGATACGGAAAACACCTAACTTTGGTAAATTTCTGCCTCTCTTAATACCTTTCTTTAGGGATTTTAATAACAACAAAATGATTGACAACGATTCCCGTGAACCATTTAAAAAGCCAAGTGGAGCTGATTTTCGAAAAAGAGCAAAGGAAAGAGATGATCGAGAGGGTTCTTTATGAAAAAGATTCCCAAACTTCAGTCTTTTTCCACCGTTCTGTAGGAAAGGTAGCTGAAGATTTATGTATTGGTCATAAATGTGGTGGTGATGCTATTGCACAGTCAGTACCTTCAACTAGTTCAGCTAGTTATTGGGTTTTCAGCTACAGTGCACCAAGTGAGTCACTGACACCCATTGGGGCAGCATGGTGGCGTAGTGGTTGGCATTTCTGCCTTAGAGCACTGGGGTCATGAGTTCAATGTTCCGTCTATAATAGAATCATTACATAAGTTCATGAGTTCAATTCCCGATCATGGCCTTATCTGTGTGGAGTTTGTATGTTCTCCCCGTGTTTGCGTGGGTTTCCTCCGGGAGCTTCAGTTTCCTCCCACACTCCAAAAACATACTGGTAGGTTAATTGGCTGCTATCAAATTGACCATAGTCTGTTTGTCTGTGTGTGTGTGTGTTAGGGGATTAAGACTGTAAGCTAAAATGGGGCAGGGGCTGATGTGAGTGAGTTCTCTGTACAGCGCTGCAGAATTAGTGGCGCTATATAAATAAATGGTGATGATGATGATGATGATGATCCCAGTAACTAGTATACAACAAACGTAAACTGCTATAAAGCTGTCTGAACCATCTGATGTCCTAGAATTTTGGGTGGTGAGTTGATGAACTTCGAGATTTTATAGCTCACAATGGAATAAAGCAGAACGATCAGGCAGACTTTTCCAAATCTGAAAGGCAATATTTAAATCAGAAACGATTTTTATCTCAGACTTCCTTTTCTAAAAAATTTACTAATGGCGAGACTGTTAAGCAAACTTGGCTCGTGTATTCTATATCAACTAATCATGTATTTTGTGCTTCTTGCAAACTTTATGGAGGCACAACTTTGTTAGCTACCAGTGGATTTAATGACTGGAAAAATAGTAATACTATAACTGACCATGAAAATCTTTCTGAACACCGAGAATGTCTAGCAAAATATGTTAACAGGAAAATTTTCAGAAAGAGTGGACATCCAGTTATTTAAAAATACAACGAAGAAGTAAGCTATTGGCGCAATGTACTTCTACGTGTTGTTGAAACAGTTACATTCTTAGCATCCAGAGGACTACATTTTCATGAAGAGAATGAGGTTATTGGTTTTCCAATGAATGGAAATTTTCTTGCTTGTCTTGAATTGATAGCTAAATTTGACTCATTCATGGCTGATCACCTGGCTAGAATTGGGAATAATGGAATAGGTGTACCTTACTTATCTTCCACAATTGTTGATGAGTTTATTTTGCAACTATCTGAGCAAGTTAAAACCAATATCCTTACATTAATACAACAGGCCAAATATTATTGAATAATCGTTGATTCCACAACGGATATATCGCACACTGACCAACTAACATTTGTTGTTCGTTATGGTTTGCCAGATGGCACCCCAGTTGAACGTTTTATTACATTTATACCTAATTGCGGGCACAAAGGTGAGAAAATGGAAAAAGCTGTTCCGTCAATAATAGAATCATTACATCTTAATTTGAGTGATTGTCGGAGCCAAATTTACAATAATGCCAATAACATGTCAGGACCATACAAGGGATTACAATCTAGAATTAAACAGTTTAATCCTTTAGCAACTTATATTCCTTGTGCTGGACATTCTTTACAACTTGTGGGCTCCGCAGCTGCAGAAAAGCAGTAATGAATCAGTTGCCTTCTTTGCATTACATCAACAGCTCTACAATTTCTTTTCATCTTCAACTCACAGATGGGAGATTTTGCTATCCCAATTTAAAGCGAATTCTCTTGTTTTGAAAACACTGTTCAAAACATGTTGGAGTGCCCATGCTGATGCAAGTAAAGCTCTGCATAAATCCTACCATGAAGTGGTTTCTGCATTAAAAGATATAGGCAAGTAAAGGATGTCAGAATTGAAGCTAACTTAATGGTGGAAAACGTTAAATGCCTGGAAATGACAATAATGATCTGTTTTGGAACAGTAGACTGTGAACTTTCAAGATGTAAGTGAAAAAAATTCAAGGAAGAAGTACAGATTTGGCAACAGTTGTTGGGTTGTATAATAGACGCCTGTTTGTTCATGCTTCGTGATGAAGAGGAGTTTAAGAGATTTGAATTAGATGCAATACAGATATGTGAGTCAAATGTGTACAACAAAGATGTGAGATGGAAAAAGAAGCTGAAAGTTTCATTTGACAAAAGTATTGGTGGGAACACAGAATTTGATGGAAGGCATTTGTTTATTGTGGAGAAATATTATGTCGCAATAGATGTACCTAAGGTTAATTTGGAAAAAAGAAGATAAATTTAAACAGAGCTACATAATCTGTTTGGATTTTTATGGCACTTAAATGATAGACAAAATGTTAGAGAAAGCAGACCAACTGTTATAAAATTTCAAATCGGATTTGGACAATGTATTTCATGAGGAGTGTGTCCATTTAGCCTCCTTTGTGAAAGATCATAAAAGCGACCATCAAGAAAGTATTAAACATATCTCAGAATCATCAAGTCTCCTGACAATTTTCCCAAAAGTTTAAATAGTACTGTGCCTCTTTTTAAGTATGGGAGTCACTAACCGTAGCGGCGAAATATATTTTTCTACTTTAAAGAGGGTAAAAAATAGAGATGCTCACTGACCCCCATGTTTTGGTTTTGGTTTTGGATCTGGATTACCGTTGTGTTTTGGTTTTGGTTTTGCCAAACCGTCCTTGTATGTTTTGGTTTTGGTTTTGTTTTGCAAATTTGTTTAAAAATCAATGTTTTTGGGCATAAAATACCTGAATTTAGTGCTCCAGCTGTTTCTTGGAAAAATAATGTAATTGTAAAGCTAATAAGTTATCAAAAAAACAGTTTAATTCCTGGTAGGCTGTCATTAATTCTACACACAAACCAGATTGTCTTCCTCTCCATCTATGCATATTGGCAATGCAGCCATCACCTTTGGGTGTATATTACACCCTACACTAGTTAAATATCTAAAGAAATGGACAAAGGCAGTTTGGTTTCTGTCTCTCTAGGCCTCCCTTCACTTGTAGAAAATACAAAAAAAATTCAGCCGTTATAGACTGTACAATATTAATTGAAATGAACAAAGGCAGTGTGGTTTCTGTCTCTCTAGGCCCCTCTCCACTTGTAAAAAATGAAAAAAAATTCAGCCATTATAGACTGTACAATATTAATTGAAATGGACAAAGGCAGTCTGGTTTCTGTCTCTATAGGTCCCCCTCCACTTGTAGAAAATACAAAAAAATTCAGCCAATTTATAGACTGTACAATATTAATTGAAATGGACAAAGCCAGTTTGGGGTCAGTGTGTGTATGACACCCTACCCTTAATGAGAAATTGCCAAAACAGCAGCCTTTCAAGACGGTACGTGATATAGAAATGCCCCAAGTCCCTTTCCTCTTTGGGGGTAGATTGCACCCTACACTTAAATAGAAAGTTTTAAAAACATGTTATCGTCATCATCTGGAGCTTCATCCTCACCCTCATCAGTGTGTACGTCATCATCACAGACTATCAATTCATCGCCGCTTGAATCCTTCATTAGAGAACAGTCAGTGCTTGGATGTCTTTGATGGTGAAGGCCTTACTCGTAAAAGATGTAGTTCATTTTTATAAACATCATTTTCTCCACATTTTTGGGAAGTAACCTTCTGCGGTGATCACTGCCTAAGTTCCCGGCTGTACTGAACGCTCATTCAGAGTACACACTGGAGGGTGGGCAGCTTAGGTATTGCAAAGCAAGTTTGTACATGGGTTTCCAAATGGCCTGCTTTTCTTCCCAGTAAGGAAAGGGACTGTCTGACATTTTCATATCAATTACCTCTTGAAAATAATCCTCCACCACCCTTTGCATGTTAGTACTCGTATTGGATGGAGTTATGGGCAAGGTCACACATTTTTTGGATAAAAATCCTTCAAACCAGCCCAGATGTTAAACAGTTCTGGTCTGCCCCCTGCGTCTTCCCTACTTCTTTTTGGGAAATTTAATTTTTTACGAGCAGCAACTGCTTGAAAATCTGAAGGAGTCGTCGTTAAGCCAAGGCCCAGTTCAGCGGCCAACTTGCTGAGCAATAGCTCCTTGCAAAAGTTCCCATCTCGCTCATTTTGAAGCAAAGACTCAATGTAGGTCTTAAACCTTGGATCAAGCACAGTGGCCAAAACGTAGTGATCCGAGTTCAAGATTTTAATAACTCGAGGATCATTGTGAAGCGAATTAAGTACTTGATTGACAAGGCCAACATACTTTGCGGAATTGCTTGCTTTCATCTCCTCCTTCAGTTTCTCAAGCTGTTTTTCCAATAGTCTAATTAAAGGAATGACTTGGTTCAAGCTACTGCACTCACTTCACACGTCACAACTTCAAATGTTTTCAGTACCTTGCACAGCACTGAAAGTATTTCCCACTGTGCAAGAGTGAAATACATCCCCCCTCCTTTCCCAATGCCATGGCTTGTGCAATACGCTTGGATGGCTTTGCGCTGTTCCTCCATCCTCTGAAGCATGTACAGGGTGGAATTCCACCTAGTTACCACCTCTTGCTTTAGTTGGTGGCAGGGCAAGTTAAACTGCTCTTGGAGCTGCTGCAAACTCCTACATGCTGTGGCAGAATGCCTGAAATGGCCTGAAATTTTACGGGCCACCGAAAGCATCTCCTGCACCTCATGGTTATTTCTTAGGAAGCTCTGCACCACCAAGTTGATGGTGTGAGCAAAACAGGGAATGTGGTGGAATTCACCCAGCTGTAATGCTCGCACTATATTGTTGGCGTTATCAGAAATGAAATATCCTGGGGAGAGTCCAAGTGCTATAAGCCATGTATCAATCACTTCTCTTAGTTTGCGTAACAAATTATCAGCTGTATGCCTGTTTGTGAAGCCAGTGATACAAAGAGTGGCCTGCCTGTGACAATTGTTACGAAGTGGTGTACATACTGCTGCTGTTCCTGCTGGTGAAGGTGAATGACCAACCCAGTGGGCTGTCACAGTCATATAGTCTTTGGTTTGACCACTTCCACTTGTCCACATATCTGTGGTTAAGTGGACAGTGGGCAGAAAGTCATTTTTCAGCGCAATCTCTACATTTGTACACACTTTTTGGTATAGTTGTGGAATAGCTTTACGGGAAAAATGGTGTCGTGATGGAATTCTGTAACATGGACACAAAACCTCAATTAACTGTGAAAAACCAGCTGCGTTTATTGTGGATATTGGACGCAGATCTAACACTAACATGGCAGCCATGGTATCTGTGATTCGCTTGGCGACTGGGTGACTGCTGTCATATTTGCTTCCACTAGCAAATGATTGTTTCACAGTTAATTGTTGAAATGTAGGACTGCTCTTTTTCTTGCCCTTCCTCTGGGCTGACGATTCACCCCCAGCAGCAGCAACAGCAGCTGCTGACTAACGCTTTCTTCAGAGGAATCAATTATAGTGCAGGAGTCATCCAGCCTTACTAAGTGGGATGCAGGGCTAACTTCGAGCGCTACTGAGGATATTGATGAGGATGGTGTTGTGGGTGTATTTTGTAGCCGTCGGGATGTCGGTGAGCGAAGGATCCTAGCTGATGATGGAGTGCTTGTAATGTTTTTAGAAGAACTTTCAGCTTTTCCCAACACTTTGCCATGAACTCTCGTCAAATGGCGTAACATAGATGAGGTTCCAAGATGGTTAAGGTCCCTCCCTTGACTGACTGTGGCTTGACATACACTACAAATGGATATACAATTGTTGTCTGGATTTGGGTAGAAATAATTCCCCACATAAGAAGTGGATTTTTTTGTTTTATGCCCAGGCATGACAATGGCCTTTTTTTTGTCACGTGCCAGAACTGCTGCCACTGGTGCAGGACTTACACAAAAAACTTCATCCTCATCAACATCCTCATTAGCGCCGTCGTCGCCTGCACAAATCTCCCCCTCATCCTCTTCTAATTCTAAAGTGGCATCCTAAATTTGTGTATCACCGGCTACACTCGGGCTGTTCAGGCACACATCAGCAGAACTGCTGAAAGGGCCCTTCTTTAAGTGTACACTAACAGAATGCTCACAATTAGACATACCACTGGTGGATGGACTCTCCGCAGGGATTGGTGTCATTTCTGATTCACAGCATACATTATCCTCTAATGCCTTACTGTTTTCTTGCAGCTCGGCTTTCACGCGTAGCAGTAGTATTGCACCACTTTTAGACTCCAAATTACTTGGTCTTGCTTGCTCACGAGTGACCATACAGGAGGAAGGCTTGGTAACATTTTTTGATCAGGCACTAATAGAGAAAGGCGAAGTCCTCATTCATTCTTTGACACTGCGTGTGTAGAATGGCATGTTATACAATATCAAAAGTGTACATACATAAGGTATCAATCTTTAACCCCAACAGAGATGAGACACTCTTTCTTCAATGTGTCGATCATATGCCAGCTTGTTCTCCTGGCTAAAACTCAAAAGAGCATAACATAGTGTAACATGTTTAAAACAACTTCCTAATCACACAAGGTCTATTCCAGCACCCTGTGATTAATTGTTAAGAAACACCCAAGTGAACAGCAGGTCTGTGAGTCTTCTGTGGCACCTTGACCCCAGTGCGTATATGCTTACAGTGTTTCCACTTTAAAAGGGCCTTCAGAAATCCTTCACACTTCTTTCCTTCTCCCTTTCCTTCACTTAGAAGTTTTTTACTGCATTCTCCGTTAAGCATATGAATAAAATAAAAACAAGAAGGATCTAGTGCAACACCATTTTACTTTTCATATAAACATTAAAAACAAAAAATCTTTATAAAACAAATGAATAATTTTTTACCAGATGAAGTACTGGGAACACTACCATCAGGACTGGTGACAGAACCTGGTTGCTGATTCTGCTCATATGTGGACTGCTTTGAATCCATTTTAATGAGTCCAAAGCACTTGTAGTGCCAAAAATTGTATTAGTGTCACGGTTTGGTATTCTGGACTCTCGAATCTGCTCAACAGATATTACCCCTAGCAGGGCGCGGAGTCTAACGGGCGAATGGTTTTCACCAGCGGTCACCGCAAGGTGACTTGGACTCAGCGGCGTTCGCCCGCAGGTCGCAGTCCCTACCAGGTGTGTTGGACGGGGTCCCCAGGGAGTGATGGTAATAGGTGTAATGTAGGCGATTTAATGATGACTGGAGGATAAACAGGAGAGTTTCAGTATATTGACACTAGGAACGTAGAACAAGGTGAGCAGTGCCACCGGCAATATCGTATGAATTAATACAATAGAGATATAATCGATATATTCAAATATGGCAATAGCATGAACAGTCCAGCAACAAGGTAAAGATGGTAATGCAGCAGGTATATGGAACTACAATAAGGCAGCACAACATAGGAGGTATAAGTAACAGTCCAGGCAGCAATGTAGTCACAGGAGATGCAGCAAGGGTAAGACACCAAGTAATGCCTTAATATGCTTAGATGAATGGGAGCAGTTCAGCCAGCAGGAGGAGATAAGAACAAGCAGCTAGATGATACGACCTGTAATGCCACTGAGCCACAGAGGCAAATGCGGAGTAGATGAAGCTTCAGTAAAGCAATCTGGAGCGGTGACACGATAGGGTCAGATATAACTTAAGCAGCACGGCCCGTGTAGCAGAAGCACAAAGAAGACAAGTGTAGCTTAGGGAATCCAGCCCGTGGAACAGCAATACAACAGAGGCAAGTGCAGCTTGAGTAGTGTAGCCCGTGGAACAGCAACACAACAGAGTCAGGTGAAGCTTGAGCAGTATAGCCCATGGAACAGCAACACAGTGGAGGCAGGTAAAGCTTTAGCAGTATAGCCCGTGGAACAGCAACACAGCAGAGTCAGGTGAAGCTTGAGCGGTATAGCCCGTGGAACAGCAACACAGAGGAGACAGGTGAAGCTTGAGCGGTATAGCCCATGGAACAGCAACACAGCGGAGACAGGTAAAGCTTTAGCAGTATAGTCCGTGGAACAGCAACACAGCAGAGTCAGGTGAAGCTTGAGCGGTATAGCCCGTGGAACAGCAACACAGCAGAGACAAGTGCAGCTTGAGCAGTACAGCCAGTGGAACAGCAACACAGTGGAGACAGGTGAAGCTTGAGCAGTATAGCCTTTGAAACAGCAACACAGCAGAGACAGGTGCAGCTTGAGCAGTATAGCCAGTGGAACAGCAAACACAGCAGAGACAGGTGCAGCTTGAGCAGTATAGCCATTGAAACAGCAACACAGCAGAGACAGGTGCAGCTTGAGCAGTATAGCCAGTGGAACAGCAAACACAGCAGAGACAGTTGCAGCTTGAGCAGTATAGCCAGTGGAACAGCAAACACAGTGGAGACAGTTGCAGCTTGAGCAGTATAGCCCTTGAAACAGCAATACAGCAGAGGCACTGATGATCCAGGTGAGAGCACACAGAATAGGTAGGAACCTAATCAGACAGGTAACGTGATCAACAGGCCCAGAGGAAAGGGAGGAGGTGCCTTTTCAGGTTTAGAGCCAGAACCAGGAACCAATAGGAATCTTGCCAGCAACAGACAGGTACTCAGTCTGCACATGTGCAGATCAAGACTAAGGGTTTGAGGTCTGCTAATGAGACACAGGTGAGTGTCTTAGACTTTGCTTATGTAAGCCGAATAAGCGCCGTGTGACAGTACCCCCCCCTTTAAAGGTGGGCACCGCACATTTAGGATTCGGCTTCGATGGAAACTACTTATGAAAGTTCTTAACCAGGACTGGAGCATGGACATCCGTAGCGCGGATTCAGGAGCGCTCCTCAGGTCCAAACCCTTTCCAGTCTACTGAGTACTTCAAACCTTCGTTTTGCCTCGATTTCGATTCCGAATGGGCGGGATAGTACAGAGCCTGCTCGGCTCGATACTTGGATAGGCAAAATTCGAATGGATTCGGATCTCGGGGAACCGAGCCCGCCCATCTCTAGTAAAAAACTACTTGCGCTCAACTTTACATCAAGAAAAGCTTACAGCTCTTGCACTGTTATTCATTGAAAGTGACTTCCTGCAGAACTTGAAGTTTGAAAATGTAATAGAAAAGTTTGCAGCTTCTAAAGCAAGAAAAGGGAGCTTGATGTGAACTGATACTTTGATTTACAACAATTCTTTGCACTATTTTAATGAAACAAAATCAGTTTAAACTCTTTTATACAGTTTTGTAGCCTGATAGCCGCTTTATTTGCTATAGAAACCAATACATGGTACGTTATTATTATTATTATTATTGTTATTATTATTATCGATTTGTAATTTGTAGAGTTTGACTATATTTAATTCCTAATTATTTATAATTTTCTACTGTCATTATTCGATGTTTCTATATTACTGCAGGCAGTAAAGAAAATTTGAACCAGCAATCAATATTTGAATCTGTAGTAAATTTAGACACATAATTAGAGATTTGCATTTGAATATGTGAGCAAATATTGATTGGGGAGGGGGCGGCAATCGTTGTGTTAGCCTAGGGCTGCTGGAACCCATAATTATGCCCTGCCCAAGGGTCAGGGCAATCAGAAAACAAGTACAGTCCAGAAACAAGCCAGGGGTCACCAGAGAGGTAAATCAGAAGTTAAGCAGAGTATCAACAGAGCAGTTTAGCTATCTACAGAATGAATGCTATAACCGGTAGGGAGGTTAAGGTCTCTCAGCCTTAAATACACAAATGCACCAATAAGGGACTAGCATGCCAGGGTAGTAATTAGCCACATCAGGCTAATAATTAACATTAAAGAAAAATAAAAAGCAACACACCAAGCGTTGATAGAGAATAATGAATAATCAAACAATAATATAAGCAGGATATTGAAAATTGCTATAAGACACACCTGCAGCTTACCACACTTAACAAGTACTGGAGCTTGTTACACACTAAGCATAGAAATAGACATAATGAATGGCAGCGCTGGTGTGACTTAAAAATAGCTTTTTTATTAAAATAGATAATAATAATCTATAAATAATATAGCAAAATATATAGCAATAATCACGCTCAACAAGCTTTTCGGATTACACCATTGATCCACATAAGATCACATATGATTACATTTAGGGCACTATATTTTCAGCCATAAATTCACAGATCCTAAATGGTAATGCAAAGAACGTCCACCAATAAGACCCAGGTATATAAATACATATCACAGTTGGAATGAAATGGTTTATATATGGAGCTCTAGCGCTATTCAGTGCAGAAAAAGGGTCTCCTTAACAACCAACTGATTATTATACCTTACAGTGACTAGTATTAGTTCCTGGTCTCCTTTAGTGAGTCCTCCAATGGGTCTGCTTTTAGAGTTAAGTAGCTGTACAGTCAATGTGCCAATAAATTCGGTGTTCCCAAACTCCTTTTGTAGCTACAAAAACGTGTATACACAAAAAAAGTGAAGGAAAGTATATCCAAGTTCGTTTGCGTCCTTCTGACACGTTTCTCCGCCCCTTTATTAGGCGGTTTCATCAGAGGTAAAATCCTGTTTGTACAAGGGTCTCTTTTATATCCTGCAATTGGCCAACTGGAGATCACATGATCGCCGTGTTGCATCCGATCATGTGACTCTCTGAATACTGATTCCCATTGGCCAGTTTTACGATAATCATAACAATGTACACATAATAAACACCCTAATTAATGATAATCATTGAGCTACGGTACATTGTCATTGTTAGGGCTGATGGCAAGTGTCATAAACTTGTAGAACAGGTCACAGAGGTCTTCGCCTATAGCAGCCACCTTTCCCGTAGTGCTGAACGTTCTCAGATACCCCAGGTCTTAAGCTCAAAGTAGTACAAGTTTATAACCCTACCGCAGTGCAGGCGAGGGCAAGGTGGAAGAATAGCAAAGTCCAAATAGGCCAAGGTCAATGGGTACAGAGGGTAGCGGTGGTGTAGTCCAGGCAAAAGGTTAGGGTTGGCGGAAAACAACGAATCCAGGTAACAGGCAGAGATCAAGGTCACAGGCAATATAGCAGAGTCCAGTACACGGACAACAAGAGAGGATTAGGGATCATATGATTTCAGATAGGTCTCATAATGAAAAGAATGAAAATAATTTAGAGCTTTATTTAGGACAGGACCTATTACCGCCCACTTATGCACATAAGGTCCGGCAACAACCAAATAAAACATCCAAAAGAAACAGAGACCTAGAGGGAGAGGCTATAGAGGAGGAGTCTCTAAATTGTTCAAAAAAAAAAGTAAGAATAAAGGGGGCGTGGCCTGGCAGCCATTTGTGCAGGACGGAGATTTTGGCTGCTCTCCTTTGTCTGCTTTAATATCGGTGGCCATCGGTACTTAAAAATCTTTTTGAGCGCCCAGAAAAGGCATTATACTAGAGGTTACACTACTCACGGTGGTGCGAGTGGTTTGGCCCCGAAGAAGGCATAGGGTCCAGGGACCTGTTTGCTGGAACGTGAATAGCCATTGGGATCGAGCCCATGAAGACCCGAAGGGCATGGGGCCGTGAAGATCACCTCCACTGCTTACCTGAAATGAAGGAGATCCCCCTGTGACACTTGATCGGCTGGTGAGGGAAAATCATTGAGGTTTCGCTAAACCGGAAGTGCCAGGCCGACAGTCTGGCCGAACTTCCGGTTTTCACTGCCCACACTCCGTGGACTGCCGGAGCAAGCAGCTAAAAGAAAATCGGAGGGGCTGTTACCATCAGGCACAAAGGAGCCAGGTTAGTGACTGAAGTCCACTACCTGGGTTAGGTTGTTTACGGCCACCACGTTACCTGCTTGATTTTTCCAGTCGCCCTGAAGAGGCCATTCAATTACTCCACTTTAACCTCCTATCTGAGGAAGATGGCCCCAATGCCTCGGTCTTAGATGCAGCCCTAGCTGCAGCCCGCATGCACCTTACAATGTATAATTGAGTACAGTCTACCTCTGCAATGCAGGAACTGATGCCTTGTCCATATTTCCATAGGTTCTTGACCAGACTAACAAGATTCAGCAACTGAGCTACATGTGACCCTGTGTCCAGCCCTAAGCCTACTCTCAAATTGCCTGTATTGACCAAAGTGGAGCAGCCTTCTTGAAATTTCCATGTGCAATTGGGACGCCAATTTGTATTCTGTAAGATGGCTCCTAAAAGAATTAAAAAGATGAAATCATCTATGCCGGCTAAGCAACTCCCCTTCTTTAAACCTCAAAACCAGAGAGCCTGGTCCGCATCATCGCAAGTGGAGGGAGAAACATTGGCTCATCCTGATGTCACCCCGTTAAATCCCCTATCTATTGGAGACACTCCACAGCAGATAGACCCCAAGGCTCCGATTTCGTTTAAATCAATGCAGCATCTGCTGGCCACCTTAAAAGCAGATCTGTTTGCAGAAATGCGTTCCTCCATCTCACGAGCAATTGGAGGCTGAAGTGAGCTCCATGAGAGTTAAAATGACAGATTTAGAAGATAGATCTCGCCGGGATAATATAAAAATTCGTGAATCTCTGAAAAAGTTTAAAATGCAGAACTTTACTCTTTTGCTACCAATCTTCTACAAAAGCTTTTACCAGCAGCATCTACGCAGGAGCCACTTATTGATCGTATAGATCGATTGCCCAGGGGAAGGAATACGTCTGATACCCTACCTAGAGATACTTTGTTACGTGTCCATTTCTTCCATATAAAAGAGCGCATCCTGTGGGCGGCTAGAGAGGCGGACGACTCAGGTCCTCTACAGGGTCTTCAACTGTTCCCAGATCTTTTTCAAGCCACAGTCAGAAAACGCCGCTCATTTCACCCAGTAACAAAGCTTTTGCGAGATAACAATATCCTGTACAGATGGGAATTCCCAGTAAAGCTTCTTGTCCACAGGAACAGTGTTTTGCATGTCATTTCTTCGGTGGAAGAGGGTACTAAGCTTCTCGCGTCCTGGAGTCTTCAGACTCCTCAACCTGACCCCAAAACTAGAGCTTATATCAATAAAGATTGATCAACACAGGGAAGTTCCGAAGCCCGAGAGGTGGCATCTTAGTATGTAAGGTTTGCATTCGCAAGCTATGGCTGTCTTTGTTCCTGACTGTCTCTTCATCCAGGAAACAGAGTCTACTTAGGCTCTTTCACATTCCTCTGGGTTACTGCTATAGAAAGTGGCAAGTATAAACCACCACATACTCAGTTGGGATATGATTTGCCGTCTCATTTAATACTTGCGGAATTTATAGGGTATGTGGAGAGTTATACAGTTCGTATTATTTGGTTCCTGAGCAGTCTTGTGCACGGCTGTTCCCTTTTTTCCCTCTTCCATCCCTGTTCCCTTTCCCCACATTTTCCTCCCCCTGTTCCGCTTCAGTGCTCCACACCGTATAAGCTGATCCCAAGGGAAAAGAATGTTGACAATTATTTAATAAAGTATTTCTTGTGTCATGTTGTAAGGTTTCATCGTCATAATCTGGAGGATGTATGTAGGTATCTGTTATCTATATACTGAGGCACCAGACAGGGTTATTCATATGGAGGGGGTTCAGGCTGGGTATCGTTACCAGGCTGATGGTTATTAAGTTAAGCTGATTTGGGTTCATTAGCTTATTCAGGTCACATCCTGTGTTTTTGTCAATTGGCCACTATGAATATTTTCTCGTACTGGACAATTTTTCTGTTATTGAAATGGATTGGAAAAGTTTTGCCTTCAGAAGTATTCAATCAAGTTATGTACTCATGTTTATCTTGTTTATCTTAGTATTGGTTTTTGAGAATTTGCATGTGGGCGGTGGTGTGGAGTGGCCCAGGCCATGCACCCCGCATTAAGTATTTTGCCGGCTCTTGTCCTTTCCGGCAAAAGCTTTAACTCTATATATAGGGTTATTTTTGTTTCCCCACCCATGGAGGAGAGGCACAGACCCTCCACGTCCCCTTCCTTTTTTGCCTCCCCCCCCTCTTTCTCTGGAACACAAATTCTTTAGCTCTATGTATTTTTTGCATTACACAAACCTTGTCTCTCTTGTAGACATTAAACCTGTAATACTCTATTTGAGTCATATTTGGCCCTCACTCTGTAAAGATGATTACATTTCTATCATTAAACGCTAGAGGCCTAAATTCCCCCAACAAGCGGAGACTGGCTTTCTTAAGGCCAAGGTGGACATTGTGGCCCTCCAAGAGACCCATTTTGCTGCTAAAGCCCCCCTGGTTTTACCAATATCCTAACTGTTACATGGCTAATGGCCCTTATAAAATATGTGGGGTAGTGATTTTGCTCTAGATGTCCCTTCGAATTCTCTACGAAGGTTGAAGACAAGAATGGTAGATTCCTGATTGTTATTGGTCAATTGGATGGGAAGTGGGTCACACTAGAGTCATTATATGCCCCTAACTCTAGACAGATACCGTTCCTGAAATCCACACTGGCCATGATCGATAAAGTCAAAAGAGGTAGCGTGATCATATTGGGAGATTTTAACCTAGTGATAGATCCAAAGCTTGATAGATCAGCTAAGTCCAGTACACTGCCTTATTGTACTCCTGCTCACCCCTCATTGATCTTTGGAAGGCTCTTGGCAGAACATGAGCTATATGATGTATGGAGAGTTGCTAACCCTAACGAAAGAGATTATACCTACTTTTCATTAGTACACAATACATATTCCTGGATTGACCTTATTCTTGCAGATAATTGGGTATTACAGAACACCCATAGAGTTAAAATCCTTCCCATGGACCAATTCTAGTCTGATTGACCTAAAAATAGACATGGAGTCTTATTTTGTATATTAGTATTTACTCTGGTTTTCTCCGGAGCATATATAGAACATGCTCATAGTTCTTGTTCGCACTGTTGAAAAGTTTATATGTTTGAACTGTTTTGACATCTTTTTACCTGATGCTTATATTATGCTATTTATATCACTTTGTTTTGATAATTTCTTGTGCAGTCCACTTCGCCCAAGCTCATCTTACCCGCACCCGCGTGCCTTGAAAGAGCTCAAAGTGCAGATTTTGATAGTTATCTGCATTATTTTCTACGAAAAACTGCTACCCCCACTAATATTTCCACTACCAAAGAGATGGTGTCACGCAACCCGCCACATCTCTTCTATCTAGGTCCTGGAACTCACCCCGAGATCAGGACCGCCATACGTTCCCACCCCCTTTTTCCTAATGTGTCTTCCTTTCCCCACATCCAGCTACTAGTCTCAAATAAAGGTTTCAACCTCATTGTTAAAATAGAGCTTCTCTTTCATCACTATCCCCCATGAGTCTTAAAATAATATCTCTAAATGTCAACGGCCTTAACTCGCCGAATAAGCGTACAATGGCTTTACAATATTTTAAGAGGAAGAACCCAGACCTGATTTTCTTACAAGAAACGCATCTTAGGGACCCCCATCCCTCACTGGCCACTAAATCTTATCCACATGCCTTTTATTCCTCTGCAAACGCAAAACGCAGAGGTACAGCAATATTGATACATAGTAGAGTTCCTCTGACTGTTGAATCACAGATATCTGACCCTCTTGGTAGATATGTTATTCTGAAGGGTACTCTAAATCAGAGCCCTATAACTTTAGCCTCAGTATATGCCCCAAACGTGCAGCAGGGAGCTTTTTACGCAGATTTCTTTCAGCAACTGTCCTCTCATGCAGGAGGTATGACTATCGTGGGAGGGGACTTTAATACAATCTTGGACCCAACTCTAGATAGATCCAGTCAAACTCGTATCTCCTCTGGACACTCTAAGGAGTCTAACAGGCTGAAGGACCAATTGAAGCTATTCAATTTATATGATGCCTTGCGAGTTCTACACCCTTCTTCCAGAGAATACACTCATTATTCGGCCCCTCATGACTTGTATTCAAGAATAGATTATTTCTTTGTTGATCATCGGACATCCCAGAAATTGGGAGATGTCCTGGTCTTCCCGGTGTCCTGGTCTGACCATGAGGCAATTGAGCTGTCTTTGCTTTTACCCCGGCTCTCACAATCACGTCCTAAATGGCGACTTGACGAGTCATTGCTTCTTAGAGAAGAGAACATCAATCAGATATCTCAGGCAATCACTGATTATGTTTCACAAAATGCGTCCCCGGAGATATCACAACCTATACTCTGGGAAGCCCATGAGGCTACTATAAGGGGCATCTTTATCAAAATAGCAGCGCAACAGAGACAGAAAGAAAAAGAGCGCATTCGCGAACTTGAGCAGCAGATACAACAAGTTACATCTCGCCATCAAATAAATCCTAAAAAGAAACTATATTTAAAACTTCTTTCTCTTAAGGGACAGTTGAATCAAATACTATCAAAACAAGCGGCTAAGACTCTGTTGTGGGTACAGCAAAAATATTATGAAAAAGGCGACAAGGCTGATTCTATCTTGGCACGCAAACTCCGTGCCCGCCGTACTCGCAACAGAACAATATCAGTAAAAGATTCTACAGGTGCTCCTCTTTATGACCCTCAAAGAATTGCGCAACGGTTTGGGGATTATTATGCTTCTCTATACAATTTGAGTCCAACAATAGAAGATCCAGTCCAGCTTAAAGCAAATATTAAGAGCTACCTCCGCTCTTGTCAGTTACCCAAACTCAGTAGAAGTCAATTGGCAACTCTTAACGCAGAGCTTACCCCAGAAGAAATTACTGAGGCCATTAAAGCACTGAAACGTCAATCAGCCCCGGGACCGGATGGATTTTCTTCTATATATTACAAAAAATTTGTCCGCCAACTGGTCCCCATGCTTTCAGGGTTATTTAGCTCTGTACTTGAAGGAGGCAAATTTGATGGAGCTACCACCGGAGCGGGGATCGTCGTAATACCTAAACCAGACAGAGATCCGACGGAAGTGAGTAACTATAGACCCATTTCCCTGCTCAACGTTGATCTAAAACTTTTTGCTAAGATACTAGCAAATAGACTAGGGGCTGTTCTCCCTTCACTGGTCCACCCGGACCAAGTCGGATTTGTTCCAGGAAGGCAAGCCTCAGATAACACAAGAAGAATAATAGACTTAATCCATATAGCTAATAGTACGTCTCTCCCTGCCTTGGTGGTTGCTCTAGACGCTGAGAAAGCGTTTGATAGAGTGGCTTGGCCATTTATTCAGCAGACTTTAGGAAGCATGGGGATCCAAGGTTCCTTTTGTAAGGGGATCTCGGCGCTGTATCATAATCCAACGGCTTCAGTTTTAGCGAACGGTCTCGCATCCACACCCTTTAAAATAAGTAATGGCACTCGACAGGGCTGCCCCCTATCACCCTTACTCTTTGCCCTTATTATGGAACCCTTAGCAGCTAGAATTAGAAGCAATACGAAAATCACCGGTATTCTCACGAGTTCTAGAGATAATAAGATAGCCCTGTATGCTGATGATGTCATACTCACATTAACTAACCCACACACTTCATTGCCTAACCTTTTTGAAGAAATATCGCTCTATAGTTCCCTATCGAACTACAAAATTAATGCGGGCAAGTCTGAAATTTTAGATCTTAATATTCCTCAACATATCACCCAGCCACTTAAAACCACTTATAATTTTCGATGGCAGCACAATAAGATCAAATATCTGGGAATATACCTAACCAAGAATTACTCCTCCCTATACGCGGCCAATTTCCCTAGACTAATTAATGCAATTCGGGGTGACCTAACTCAATGGAATAAATTTCATATTTCCTGGATTGGCAGGATGGCTTCAATCAAAATGAATGTGTTGCCCAGGTTACTCTATCTGTGGCAAACGCTCCCAATTCAGGTTCCCTTACATGTTCTCCAGCACCTTCAGCAAATGGTATCTAAATTTGTATGGGCAGGGCGTAAGCCTAGAGTGCGTATGCGAATACTCACTAAACATCAAACCTCTGGAGGACTGGGCCTCCCAAACATAATAAAGTATTATAGAGCCACGCATATGTCACAATGTATCTTATGGCACTCACCCCCACAGTATAGAGTGTGGACGCAGATTGAGGCAGACATATTGCAATTATATTCTCCATATTCCTTACTCTGGATACCATCCCAGCATAGGACTAGACGTTTAGCCCAGCTTCCAACTGCTCGTTTTTCTGTCTCATTATGGGATCAAGTGACCAGATTTTACAAGTTGCGATCTAATTACCCACTCCTTGTCCCACTTTGGAATAATAAAAACTTTGAGCCAGGGTTAGATCATAAAATGTTTCATTACTGGTCCGCACATAATTTGCTCTTCATTAGGGATCTGGTCCCGGCTGGGGTTTTTCCTATATTCTCAGACTTACAGAGAAGATTACATTTGCCCCAAAAAATCTTTTATCAATATCTTCAACTTAGGCACCTCTATCGATCCTTAAACGCGCCTCCCCCCTCGGTTCGATGTTCTACTTTAGAATCTTTATGTCGCTGTTCCCCCACTACTAGAGGCTTAATTTCCACTTTGTATCAATTGATTAACAACTTTGGCCAGCCCGAAAAAGACCCTCATGAGCTTGCCTGGGAGAGGGACACCGGGGAGACACTGACTCCTAAAGAATGGTCAAAGGTAAGAGCTAATATAGCCAAGTCATCTATATCAGTTAGGATAAAGGAAAACTCTTACAAAATTTTCTACAGATGGTATTTGGTCCCCTCTCGTCTCCACTCTATCTTTCCGACTACTAGCGACAGATGTTGGAGAGGGTGCGGTCTACGAGGTACCCTGTTGCACGTCTGGTGGTGTTGCCCTAAACTACGACCTTATTGGCAACAAATTCATAATCTCATCAAGGATATTACACTGGTTAAAATGCCCGAGTCCCCCCTATACTCGCTTCTTCCTAGACGGCTCCCGGGCACTAGTCACTCCACACAAAAACTTATCAATCATATATTGAATGCCTCTAAATGTTTAATTGCCGCTCTATGGAAAAACACCTCTCCCCCCTCGCTCTCAGCCACTATCAATAAAGTTTGGTCAACCTATAGGATGGAAAGCATCACAGCTCTTCTCAAAGACAAACCAGTGACTTTCAAAAACACATGGTCTTCCTGGACGAGTTACTATGATGCTGAGCCTCCCTTGACAACCGTTTGACAAGTCTCTGTTGTTTTGATATGTACCCTTGTCAGGTTTAAGAAGGATCACTACGGTTATAAGTTTTAGAAAATCCTAAACTAATTTGATCTCCGTGTAACCACACGGGTTAACGCTCCTCTTTCCTATATTCTGATGCATAAAACAATGAGTAGAATATTTTCCTGTTCCCCTCCCCATCCCCAAAACCTTTCCTTCCCCCATTGTTCGTCTCCCCCCTCCCCCTGAAAAATAAAAACAAACAACATTTTTCTTTTACATGAATAACATACCGGATTTTAGATAATTTATCTTTATTACTACTGTGTGTAATCATTTGAGTTTCATATGTATACAGTATGTTTATACATTCTCTTGGTATGTTTCAAACTCATTGTTTTGTTTTGAAAAAAACCCTAATAAAAATTACTTTAAAAAAAATAAATAAAAAAAAATCCTTCCCATGACGTGGTCGGACCATGCATCAGTGGTCTGGACGTGGAGGCCCACTGGCCCGCCTGCCCCGTTTAGACCATGGCGTTTGCCTGACCATCTGCTGTCTCTTTTAGAAACTAGGCTGGCAATCACAGAGTCGCTTCTCTTATATATTCAAACTAATGATCCTAAATATACCTCTATCTTTACATATTGGTGTGCCCTCAAAGCAGTAGTTAGGGGATGATAATCCAGGTCGCCTCTAGATTGTGCAGAGCAAACCTACATCAACAATAAGAGTTAGAAACTAAAATTAAACTTTTGAAAATCCAGAACAAAAAGAACCCTTCTAAGACCATGAGTACTGAGATCTCCTTAGTTAAAGCAGAACTGCAAAAATTGCTTATGGCTCGTGGCTTGTTGCTCTTGAAACTGCGCCAAAAGTTTTATGTGGTGGGAAACAGAGCAGGTGGGCTGTTGGCAAGAAAGTTAAGGGGAGTGCAGGTTCGCAATCGGATTAAATCAATTGTAGACCCTAAGGGTTCCAAATGTCTTTGCATCATTTTATGCAAGCTTATATAATTTGCAGGCTGACCATTCTATACACTATCCGACTGTGGGGGATGCTTCCTCCTTTCTGGAGGGACTCTATCTCCCTTCTAAAGACCCCGCTACTAGGGAAGTATTGAATTCCCCATGGGCTCGGGAAGAAATTCGACAGGTTATTAAACAGCTCCCCAGGGGTAAGGCGCCAGATCCGGATGGCTACATAAATAAATTTTTTAGTTCATTTCAGGAGGAACTGATACCCATATTAGAACAACTTTACAACACTGGCACTGAACTGGGAAGTTTTCCATCCGAGATGTTGGAATCTCACATTATAGTAATTCCTAAACCTGGGAAAGACCCCTCAGATTGTAAGAACTATCGGCCAATAACCTTACTAAATACAAATGTTAAAATTTTTGCGAAACTTATAGTCAATAGGCTATCGTCGGTTATACCTAAATTGATCCATGCAGATCAAGTAGGTTTCGTCATGGGCAGACAAGCCCCGGAGAATTCGAGACGTATTTTTCATTTCATAGAACACATTCATAAAACTAAAGATGCTATGCTCTTGCTCTCATTGGACACTGAAAAAGCATTCGACAGATTGCATTGCCCGTATATGAAAAGGGTTCTCGAACGGTTTGGGTTTATGGGGGATATTCTGAAAGCCATTCTGGCACTTTATTCTAATTCTTCGGCGACGGTATTTAGTGATGGGTTCTTGTCCTCAAACTTTCGAATCTCTAATGGTACACGACAGGGGTGTCCCCCTGTCCCCCTTAATATATATTCTAGCAATAGAACCATTGGCCGCGCAGGTGAGGATGGAGCGAAATTGTAGAGGCGTGGTTTTGGGGGGGAGTGGCACATTAATTATGTTTGTTTGCCGACGACGTCATGTTTGTTACACACCCGGAGACCTCGCTGCCAGTGATTCACAATGTACTATCCCAATTTAGTAGGGCCTCTCTTTACAAACTTAACACTTCTAAAACAGAGGCACTTCCAATTAATATTTCTACTGATAGAATACAGAGTTTGAAAGACAAATTTAATTACACATGGAAAGTTACCGAGCTCTCATACCTCGGTATTCAGATAACTCCACATTTAGATACAGTCATTGATAAAAATTTCTCTATACTTCAAGCCCAACTGATATCATTAACAACGACATGGATATGCTATGAGGTCTCCTGGTTGGGCAGAATATCAGCATTCAAAATGATGCTCCTCCCGAAACTAATGTACCCCACATGATGCAGTTCCGCCTTCCTGCGCTCCTGATGAGTAAGCTAATCTCTATCATGAAGTCATATATATGGAGAGCTAAGCCTCCTCGTATGGCAATGCATCGTATGACCTGTGGGAAACTTCAAGGGAGTTTGGCCCTTCCCAACTTGAGAAAGTATCATGAAACATGTCTGCTATCCCAGGTGAGAGATTGGTATCTTCCGAGGGGTGAGAAGCCATAGGTAGACCTGGAATTGGCCTGTAATCGTGATTTCCCCCTGGTTGATCTCCTGTGGGTGCCCAGGGAATGATGACCCTCTGCCAACAGCTTGCCTGTTCTCACTAAAGATGCCCTAATAATATGGGATCGACTGTGTGAGGATACTGAGGGACTAGTCCGCCCCACATCAAATGTATCCATACAGGCGGTTGCTAAACAGATTGTAGATTTAAACTTTTTGAGTTGGGCAGCTAGAGGAATCCAGACACGGGAAATCTCTCCTCTTTTACTCACCTTTGTGAAGTATATCAACTACCTAGAGAAGACTTCTATAAATTTCTAAAAATTAGACATTAGCTAGCAACTCCCGACACTTAGGGATCTACCAATTAGCCCTCCCCTTGTAATGTACTACTCTAAATTGATGAAAGGGAGCATTAGAGCTAGCATAACCACTTGGTACAATATCTTACAAATGCAAATTGACTCAACCAAGTCTAAAACGCAACTCCAATGGGAGGCGGTTCTCCAAGTGGAGCTGACAGGGAAAGACTGGGAGCGGATCTTTTAAATTCCTTTAAAATGTCAAGATATCTTAATCATACAGGAATGTTGGTAGAACTCATAAATAGATTGTATGCCACCCCAGAAAAGTTACATAGGATGTGACCCTCTACTCCCCCAACATGTTGGTGAAATTATTTAGAGAAATGTGATATTCTGCATATGTTCTGGTCATGTCCGGTGATACAGCCTCTGTGGACAAAGGTGTTTATGTTATTAAGTAAGATTCTAGGCCACCCAGTCCAACCGTCCCCTGAACTGGCCCTTCTACATCATTACACAGCTTCAATTCCGAAATGGGATATGTATGTAATGGGGCAGGTCTTTATAGCTACTAGAGCGGCTATTGCCCAGGCGTGGAAACAGCCTCTCCCACCTCCGTTGGCAAAGATTATCTCTAAGTTAAACATTAGTTTCGAAATGGAAACACTTGGCATTTAATACTCCACGACAGTTGCCTCTCCATTGGTGAAGTGGAGCACTTGGCATGACTATGTGACTGAGGGAGAGGGAGCTCCATCAAAAGGCTCGCAACAGTCTAATGGGAATATGTCCACAAATATGTAGCTTTTGGTTGATTTATATAGGTCTAAAAAAAACCTCTTTAAAATCTAATAAAAAATTTTTGGAAGGTAAAAAAAAATAATTTAAGAATAACATAAGGAGTATGGGAATCTTTCATTTATCATCTAAGAACCTCACTTCTCAAGAATTGAGACTTTTGGAAAAAGGTCTTAAGTTCGCCCCATCTTCTAGACCCAATTTATTTGATCTATTTGTAGATCTAAATAAATATGTGAGGACCCTGACTAGGAAAAGATATTTTATTAGGAAAGCTATGAAAAAGACCAATTTGGCCGGCCTACTTATAATTTTAGATGAGGATGATAGCCAAGCAATAAATTAATTAAAATCACTACTATTAGAGTCAACTGTACCAGAACTGAATAAGACAGTGGAAATATTTGATGCTACTTATAGGGATACGATAAGGATTATTAAGAACAAGTTCAACTTCTATCCACTACAATATAAGGGACCTTTTGCGGAAAGTTTTTTTAAAAGTTCAATGGATGACTTTAGGGCTCTTTGTGAGAGAGCAGATAAGAAACCATTGAATGACAATCTCTCCAGCAGTGAGAGAAAGCCCCCAAGTAACCTTTACTCAGAGTCATTTATCATAAAGCCAGCAGACAAGGGGGGAGGCCTGGTTATCCAAGATGTAATGGAATTTTAATTTTTGAACATACTTTACCTGGTTATCCCTATGTTTTATGTTGCCTTGAAAAAGCGAATCGGGAAACGCGCATTGGCGTCTTGCCTCGCTACTGCATGTTTTCACTCCTTGTTATTAGTAAACTCAATTAGTTATCATAGGTAGCGCTGTATGAATGGGCTGAATATATCAGTGGGCATGTGGGAGATCGTTCAACTGTACGATCGAGATCTAGCAGCAGCTAAGAGTATGATATTAGGTGTTATATAACAAGTTTCACCATATAATTATAGATAGCACTTAATCCTCATTTAGCTGAATATTTCAGTGTGTATGTGTGATCATTTAAAACGGAGGATTGAGACTCTGTAGCAGCTATTAACACTTTATTAGGTGTCCCACTAAACAGCCATAGACAGCGCCTAATCTCTATTGAGTTTGAGACAATAGAATGCAAGTGTGAGACTGGACAACGATAGGACTGAGATAATGCAGTTATAATTAACATATTAGGTATGCTACATATGCTATACATAGCAACTATATAGGATTACCTTGATAGGCTTACTTATATGATTGTCAATTACCAATGTTAAGATGACCAATAAACTGCAGTAGTCAGTCTAGGTGGTACTAATTATAAAACGATCATGCCACTAATCTCATCAATGTCATTCTGACCAAGTCAGTCTCATAGTGGAGTGATACATAATAATATATATTGTTAAGCATGAACAATTGATACAATAATTATTGCAATACATCAAGTAGCGGGGCATAGCAAATATTTTTGCTATTTTAATCCACTTTTGTTTCACTTTATTTGTTTTATATTTCACTATTACATTTGGAGGGATTATATTCTCTTTTTAAAGTATAATTAATAAAGATTTATATTTTATATATAACAAGATCGCTGAGTGCCTCTGAAAGCACATTTTCTCTCCCTTTCCTCAATTCTGACAATAGAAGTTTTGTGCGTGAGTGCACCAACCAGTATTAATAAGTTATACGTGATCAACAATTGTGTACTATCTGGTTATCACAGTAGCGATCACCTGGTGCAGTGGTATTTTCTCTTTTGAATATCCCTATGTTTTATCAGTTGCCAAAAATTCATAAGACACTCACTGCACCTCCTCAGGTGTTGGTACCCTCACAAGCAATTTGTCTTTATTTGTAGATTTACATTTACAAAGATTTGTTCCTTTGTTGAGATTGTATATAAAGGACATAAATAGCTTCTTCCATCTAATTCATTCAATCAAATGGAAAAAATCCTATCGTTTTATGACATGTGATGTAAGTAACGACTCTTTATTCCATTCCTTATGATCGAGGCATGGAAGAGGTGGACTATTATATAAGGAAGAATGATTGGCTAAGTACTAATGTATGTGACTTTATACTATCTTCTATAAAGTTTATTCTAGAACACAATTATTTTATTTTTAATGGCTATGGGAACCAGGTTTGCCCCGAGCTACGCCAACCTCTTTATGGGTCTCTTCGAGGAGTACTACATCTGGCGGTCGAGCTTTGGAGCGAGCCTGGTTCTCTATGGTCGATATATTGATGATTTATTTTTATTTGGTATGAAGATGAGGAATCAACAAATGTTTTCTTATCACATTTAAATCACAATCAGTTTGGTATTAATTTTATAGGTCACCAGAACTCTGAGGGTATCAATTTCCTGGATGTAGCACTATCGGTGAGGGACAGTAAAATTATAATGAAAACTTATACTAAAAGTGTAAACACTTTCAATGATCTTCATTATAAGAGTAATCATGCAAAAAAATGGAAAGACAATATTCCAAGGGGCCAACTCCTCCGTATTAGGAGAAAGTGCTCTCTAATGGAAGATTTTGAGGAACAGGTTGGGGTGCTATATTCATCATTCTTACAACAGGGGTATTCAAAATCTCTGTTAGATGTAGCCTAGGAGGAAGCTAGTTCTACTGATCGCACTGAACTTTTGGTTCATAAAGATAAAGTGTAACGCTTCGGTCCCGCAAATAGTACCTGTCTCGTTACCCGCATTTCATTCATCTGGAAACTTCCATGTTCCAGCATCAGACGAACTTCATTCATTCATTCATTCATTCAGTGTCTTTTTGCCATCAAAAAGTTGTATAACAATGTACTGTAGCCCAATGATTATAAATAATTAGGGTGTTTATTATGTGTGCATTGTTAGGATTATCGGAAAACTGGTCAATGGGAATCCGTATTCAGAGAGTCACATGATCAGGTGCAACACGGCGATCATGTGACCTCCAGTTGGCTATTTGCAGGATATAAAAGAGACCCTTGTACAAACAGGACTTTACCTCTGATGAAACCGCCTACTGAAGGGGCGGAGAAACGAGTCAGAAGGACGCAAACGAACTTGATTACACCTTCCTTCACTTTTTTTGTGTATACACATTTTTGTAGCTACAAAAGGAGTTTGGGGACCCTGTATTTATTGGCACAACGACTATACAGCTACTTAACTCTAAAAGCAGACCCATTGGAGGACTCACTAAAGGAGACCAGGAACTAATACTAGTCCCTGTAAGGTATAATAATCAGTTGGTTGTTAAGGAGACCCTTTTTCTGCACTGAACATCGCTAAAGCTCCATATGTAAACTATTTTATTCCAACTGTGATATTGTATTTATATACCTGGGACTTATTGCTGGGCCATCCTGCATTACCATTAGGATCTGTGAATGTATGGCTGAAAATTTAGTGCCTTACATGTGATCATATGTGATCTTATGTGATTAGCGGTGTAATCCTAACAGCTCGTTGAGCGTGATTATTGCTATATATTTTGCTATATTTTACCTATTTTAATAAACAAGCTATTTTTAAGTCACAACGCTGCCATTCATTATGTCTATTTCTAATAATTAACACTGATTTATTGTGCACTGTCACCTAGTGCCGGGACACACTTGTGCAGAGAGTCCCAGCCGTTGCCTAGGTGATGGCCAGGATGGGGGGGACGTTATGTCCTGGTTGTCATTACGATGGCCATGACACAAGCTGTCAGAAAACAACGAGCCGTGGCAGTTCTGGGTACATCAGCAGCTCGTAACATACTAATAATATTTAAGTGCATAGGTATGGATTTAGTGGGACCCATACAGAATGAGTATAGCAGAAAATACTGGTTGTAGTTCTCTATGCTACCAGGTGCCCAGAGGTCTGTCCTTTAAGAATTGTTTCCACCAAAGCAATTCAGAGAAAAGTGAAAATAATTTTTTCAAGCGGTTGCCTTACTGAAAGAAATAGGGGACACATTTTGTTTCAAACCTTATACAAGAAAATAATAGGATAATGAAAATGTAAGTTATGCATACTTTACTGTATCATTCACAAAGTGATGGTCTTATAAAAAGATTTATTCAAACCCTCATGCTAACAAGTACATGAGAATAGGATGTCATAGTAGATTATGTATTGTTTGAAGTTTGTAATGTTCCAAATACCTTGGCAGGCTTTGCTATATTAATTGTATTAAGAACGGAGATCTGCATAGGAGCGAAGGATAATAAAAGCTTTGCTGTATCTTTAACTGAGTTATTCTCCGGAGTGTTAACAGTTAACTTTGTGGTACGCCCATCCGGTGTCATAGGGGAGGGGTATAGGGCTATAAGTTGGATGGGCGGAGTTTTGCTCAATCTTGGCAGATCTGGACGTTTAGGGAGTATCATATATGCCTGTCTCTGCCTGCTGCATTTTTCATTGTATTTCCCATCCTGTGGCTTTCTCCCTTTAGTATATTTGGGTTTCTTTCCCTTATCCTATATCTTTCCTGTCTTTAACTGTTTTCCTCCCTGTTTAGTTCCACATCAGTGTACTTGCTAGCCCCCTTTCAATGTAGCTCCCCTCCCTTAGATTTTTCACACTAGATGGGACTTTCCCCCTTGATTTAGTATTTTAGGCTGCAGTAGCACAGAGCTAAGTATACTAGTATGTCTGTATAGTTATGGTATTTGTGGTATTTCCAAGTTTGTTGTTTCCTGCAGCTATTTTGTATTGCATCATTTTTCTCTGTGTTCTCCCCATCCCCCGTCCAGTAAGGGTATCTGGGTCAGGGGTTATACAATTCATGTGTGGTAATTGTTGGATATGAAGATGTTAGGAGATATCAAGCTTGCTCATTGTGTAGTAAGGATTCCCTTCCCCCACAAGCATGCTGCACAGACATATCAGTGTGCACAAAACTTCTGCTTACACATGAGTTAGTTTTGTATCATTTTGTCACATATTATTTGTCTGTTCAGACAGTCACATAGCAAGGCAATAAGGGGACATGTGAGCTGTTTTATGTATTCACGTCAAAGGTCAATATATATTTAAAAAAAAAAAAAAAGCGGGTTTATTTTCAGGGCCAGTGCTTTAGGTGGTGCCTTCTAGTTTTCATGCACTGGGATAATAATTACATGCTGTCCCCGTGTATCGCATGTAACTGGGGATACTGATTTTGCAAATAGTTATAGGGGTTAAAAAAGTGCGCCAACTACCTGCATGAGGGGGAAGGGGTGTGTTTTTTTTTCCCCGCAGCTTTCATGCAGGGCCCGTCACAGTTTTCTGCCAACATTCCCCACCGCTGACCACAGGTGTAAATTGCTGATGACGGTTTACCCCTCTGCTTGATGCCGGCAGTGGCGGGGCCCCTGATTTGTAACCTTTACTGGGCTCATTACCATATAACAAATTACATGGGCCTAGGGCTTATATAACATGTAGGGACTTGCCCATAAGGGATGGTGGCAAAGGACTGCTCATTACTGCCTGGGAGACAGGATTGGCAAGCTGGGTGGCAGAAGGCCTGCAGGAACTTATATGAAATTTTATGTGTTGGTTGAAGGTTGAATGTCTATAATAGAAGTGTGATGTATACTTTGGTATCTGGCACATCTGCAAATACGGTGAGTATATTGGTTTAGGTATGCATTTTTCTTACGCTTCATTTGTCCTGGTACAGATGCAGTTCATATTGGATGGGATCTGCGGTAAGGAAGGACAGTACAATGGAAGAGTTACCGGCTGTGCGACATAACTTACAGGTCTGGTCTGGGGTGTGTCCTTAGTAAGTCCTCTATTCTCGCAGTTGACATGGTGAGTGCAGAGTTATTATGTACAAGGTGTTAGGGGCAAATTTTTCCTGGGGCTAGCAGTTTTTACATTAGAATTGTACCTATAGCATTCAGTTGATGGTTGGTAGTGCCAACCCGGGTTTCCTCCGGGCTCCCTTATTAGGTAGATGTGGGATGGTTCTTGCAGGTGCATAGGATTACATTATTCGGGATACTCTACAGGCGGGGCCCATACGGGTTTCTGGTGCCAACCTGGGCCATTGCTATTTGGGCAGTTTTGCGGGCGAGCAAGTGGCTATGTTTTGAGTCAAGTGGATCCATTTATTGTCAATATCTCCAAGGCAAATTTACCCATCTGCAATTACTGAACACGGATAAGTCAAGTTGGTGAAGGGGGTTTGATACACACTTTCTTCATGCCCTTTGGGACAGACGGTATGCCTTGCAGCATGGAGGACATTCCTGATAATAGTTATGGATCTGGGTAAGGACCCTAGTATTGATGGAAGTGGGTTTTTGGAGTTGGCGCTTCTGGACTATAGGAATTTAGACAAGGATCTTTCTTGTGGTCTTCAGGGGAGACACTGATTATTGTTATGGGGTTCATTGGGCCTTCGGGGGCACAGTGTAAGTAGCCTGGTTTTTGGCCTTACAGTTCCTTTGAAGGAGGACTCTGCTTGATTGTGATTGGTATGGCACTATAGCCTGAGCATGTGGTTAAACTAATATTCAATTTTGCAATGCAGTCTCCTATGGCACGGCAGTCCCTTATGTTTTGCTGGCTGCCTTTGGAGGCAGGGGCGCGAAGGGACTTAAATGTACATCCTGCTCTTCTTTCCTAATCTCTTCTAACTTTTCTATTTTCTGCTGTGGTGGCACAGGTTTTAGACTGCTTGGGCCTTTGGAAGTCGGGCGCGAAGGGATTTCTCCATTTTTTTTTTCCCACTGGGTTTTATGGTTTTACCTTCGTCTGTGCTTCCACTCAACCTCTTTGTTTCCCCTTTTGTCTGTTGAGTACTGCAATCTTGCGAGTTTGTGTTCTTGTTTGTGCTGGGTGTCTTTGATGTTCTGTTCAGGTCTTCTTGATTTTCTTTTCAAAAATTTTCAATTTCAGGGTGCTCCTCGGAGTTCCCGTTCTTCTTGCTGGTATGCATATTTACCTTGCTGTGGTGCTAATATTTTGATTTTCTCCTACCATACAGACTTTTGGACCCCATTGCGGATCGGGCTGCTGGGACATTCATATATTCATGGGGCTGATTTTCACAGGGCAGCTAGGGATATTTCTCTGTTTGCGGGGTCAGTGGTGGTCCAGTGGATAGGTCCTAGAGGTTTCAGTTGGCCTGGGTTTCGGAAGCTCCTTAGGGGTATTGTGGCTAGTCAAAGGTTTCCCCAGGTGCTGGTGTTACATCTAGGAGGAGGAAATGACATAGATGTGTAGCAAGTTGATTGATTTGATATTACGTATTCAGGAGGACTTGACTTGGATACATGCCTCTTGGCCTGCCCCTGTCATTTGCTGGTCAGAAATTGTGCAAGGAGGATTTGGCATTCATTTCCTGATGGACGTGTAGCAGATGAAGTGAGGAGGAAGGTTAATTCCTTTGTTGCATGTTTTCATGCTCCATAGGCGGTTTGCGGTTTGAGCACACGCAGATTCGTTTTCAGAGCCCCTCGCTATATAAGGGCGTCGGAGTGCATTTGAGTGAAGAGGACATGGTTATTTTTGTTCAAGATATTTAAGAGTTTTTAGCATCGGAGGGATTTGGTATGGTGGCGGGCCGTGGCTCCTAGGGATCCGGGCGTGGCCGGAAAAGCAGTTCAGTCGACGGCCAGTGGTTGTTTGGGCGCACATTACGGTATTGGGCATGGTGAACCCGCCTCTCCCAGTGAATCGGCTATTAGTCTCGGTTTCACGTACCGCCCCTGTGTTTTGCCCTGTGGTTGCTTCCCGTATAGCCCAGAGGAGGGGCGGGTTCGGTAGAATTGGGACGTGGTGCCCCGTCCAGGTAGATATGTGCGCCCGGGGTTTGAACGGTTTGTCCCCCACTTGTTACCCAGGGGTTTGGTTGTTCCCCAGTGTGTAGTCCTAAGGAGTTCCTAGGACAGATGGGTTTTGCCTGGCACACGTCGGTCTGACTGCTTTATTCACCTCCACCATATTTAAATAAATCATTTATTTGTGCCCTATTTCAGGTCTCGTGTCGTTACTTTAAGGTTATAGTGAATAAGATGAAGAAGGTAAAAGAGGTTAAGATATCAGACATAAGACTTTTATTATTTATTTATTTGCTCTATTCCTGGAAACCATGGATTCTTTAGATATGGTAAAAGAGACCTGGGAGGAGGACACAGGACATGAATCAAATATAACTGAATATAATTCTTAGATGGGTTAACTCCCATTGTGAGGGCACACATGAAGAAACACTTGCTTAACAGATATAATAGTATAGTAGTTATTTGGGACTAACAGCAAAAATATAGAATGATGTTTCATATCACTCAGTTTTTTTTCTAGTTCACTTCCTACATATTAATATTCCTACATATTCCTACCGCTAATTTAGGGTTTCCACCTCTGACACACCCTGCCCTCCACTCCCACTATTTGTTGGGGTCACACAAGGCTCTATTCTTGGCTCTTTACTTTTTCACTTTATACCTCTTCTCTTGGGGAACTAATTCGCTCATTTGGCCTCTATTACCACCTTTACAATGACAATGCCCAAATATATATCTCTCCCCCTGTGTTATTGGGGTTTTTTCAAAACAAAGCAATGAGTTTGAAACATACCAAAAGAATGTATAAACATAATGTTTACATATAAAAATCAGTAAGCTTTACACACATTAGTAAGAAAGATTTGGATAAATTATCCTAAAATCCGGTATGTTGTACATGCAAAAGAAAAATGTTGTTTGTTTTTATTTTTCAGGGGGGGGGGGGGGGGGGAGACGAACAAAAAGGAAAGGAAAGGTTTTAGGGGGATGGGGAGGGGAACCGGAGGATATTTTACTCATTGTTTTATGCTATCGACTATAGAGAAGGGAGGCATTAACCCTTGTGGCTATATAGGGATCAATTTAATTTGGGAATTTACACAACTTACTTGTGTGGTGATCCCTCCTAAGCCTGAAGGGGCAACCTATCAGAGCAATGGAGATTCGTCAAACGGTTGTCAAGGGAGGCTCAGCCTCATAGTAATTGGTCACTGGTTTGTCTTTAAGATGAGCTGTGATGCTTTCCATTCTATAAACTGACCAAACTTTATTAATAGTGGCTGAAAGAGAGGGGGGAGAGGGGTTTTTCCATAGAGCGGCAATTAAACATTTAGAAGCATTTAATATATGATTGATAAGTTTTTGTGAGGAGCGACTAGTGCCCGGGAGCCGTCTAGGTAGAAGCGAGTATAGGGGGGACTCGGGCATCTGAACCAGAGTAATGTCCTTGATGAGATTATGAATTTGAAGCCAATAAGGTCGTAATTTAGGACAGCACCACCAGACGTGCAACAGGGTACCCCGCAAACCGTATCCTCTCCAACATCTATCACTAGTAGTCGGGAAGATAGAGTGGAGACGAGAGGGGACCAAATACCATCTGTAGAAAATTTTGTAAGAGTTTTCCTTTATCTTAACTGATATAGATGACTTGGCTCTCACCTTTGACCATTCTTTAGGAGTCAGGGTCTCCCCGGTGTCCCTCTCCCAGGCGAGCTCATGAGGGTCTTTGTCGGGCTGGCCAAAGCTATTAATCAATTGATACAGAGTGGAGATTAAGCCTCTGGTAGTCAGGGAACGGCGACACAGAGATTCTAATGAAGAACAATGAACCGAAGGGGGGGGGGGCGCATTTAAAGATCGATAGAGGTGCCTGAGTTGAAGATA
This sequence comes from Mixophyes australis, assembly GCA_036250195.1. Taxonomy (NCBI): domain Eukaryota; kingdom Metazoa; phylum Chordata; class Amphibia; order Anura; family Limnodynastidae; genus Mixophyes; species Mixophyes australis. The sequence continues at coordinate 1,633,964 of JAVHZZ010000019.1, forward strand.
TTGATAGAAGATTTTCTGAGGTAAATGAAATCTTCTCTGTAAGTCTGAGAATGTAGGAAAAACTCCCGACGGAGCCAGATCCCAAATGAAGAGCAAGTTATGTGCGGACCAGTAGTGAAACATTTTATGATCTAACCCTGGCTCAAAGTTTCTATTGTTCCAGAGTGGGACAAGCAATGGGTAGTTGGAACGCAACTTATAGAATCTGGTCACTTGATCCCACAATGAAACAGAAAAACGAGCAGTTGGAAGCTGGGCTAAACGTCTAGTCCTATGTTGGGATGGTATCCAGAGTAAGGAGTACGGAGAATACAGTTGTAATATATCTGTCTCAATCTGCGTCCACACTCTATATTGAGGGGGTGAGTGCCACAAGATACACTGTGACATATGTGTAGCTCTGTAGTATTTTATTATATTTGGGAGGCCCAGTCCTCCAGAGGTTTGATGTTTAGAGAGTATTCGCATACGTACTCTAGGCTTACGCCCCGCCCATACAAATTTAGAAACCATTTGCTGAAGGTGCTGAAGTACATGCAGGGGAACCTGAATTGGGAGTGTTTGCCACAGATAAAGCAATCTAGGTAAAACATTCATTTTAACTGAGGCCATCCTGCCAATCCAGGAAATGTGAAATTTATTCCATTGCGTTAGGTCGCCTCGAATTGCATTAATTAGTCTAGGGAAGTTAGCTGCGTATAAAGAAGAGTAATTCTTGGTTATATATATTCCCAAATACTTAATCTTATTGTGTTGCCATCGAAAATTATATGCGGTTTTAAGTGGCTGGGTGATGTGCTGAGGAATATTAAGATCTAGGATTTCCGACTTGTCCGCATTAATTTTGTAGTTTGATAAGGAACTATAGAGCGAAATTTCTTCAAAAAGATTAGGCAGTGACTCATGCGGGTTAGTTAATGTAAGTATAACATCATCAGCGTATAGAGCTATCTTATTATCTCTAGAGCTCGTGGGAATACCCGTAATTTCCGTATTGTTTCTGATTCTAGCAGCTAAGGGTTCCATAATGAGGGCAAAAAGTAAGGGAGATAGGGGGCAGCCTTGGCGAGTGCCATTACTTATTCTAAAGGGCGTGGATGTGAGGCCGTTTGCTAAAACTGAAGCTGTGGGATTATGGTATAGTGCCGAGATCCCCTTACAAAAGGAACCCTGGATCCCCATGCTTCCCAAGGTCTGCTGGATAAATGGCCAAGCCACTCTGTCAAAGGCTTTCTCAGCGTCTAGAGCAACCACCAAGGCAGGGAGAGATGCACTCTGTATATTGAATAAACTGTTTTATGTTAAAGTTAATGCACTATTAGCATTTTCTTATATTCCCCTGCTTATTCACACACCCGACGGATTTCCACCAAGAGATACCGGTGATATTCCAGCACATGATCATTAGAGGAGCAAACGAAAAATACTTGCATTAGAGAAACCGATGCAAAGTCCACAGGATTGTGGATCAGCGAGGAGTCAGAGGGAGTGACCGTCCGCTGGGTGTTCTTCTTATCTGATGATTGGAGTGATCGGAGTTACAGGAATAAGAAGTCACCGCGAGTATCCCATATTGAGCTGATGATTAAATTCACAGAACGACCGCCGAGAAGTGTTACATGCTGATGTACTACCCACGTCTGGTAAGTGCATTTCCCTAAGGGGTTTCTCGTATATCTTCGGATGAAATTAGATGAACACGGTATATGTTACCCACCGATGCGGAGACACTACATCTAGAAGTTTTACATAATACTGGACTATGTGAAAGCCTATATATGTTATGTCTATATATGTTATGTACATCTAATACGATAGGACTGAATGTATATTTGATTGATACTAGGCGCCATTTGTGACGGGTCTGTGGTTGTTGTATATACTGAATTTGCATACTCCTTTGTGGATAGGAGTTTCCATACACAGGCAGCCTGATATCAAAGTCTGCGCTACATTTCTATCTTCTTTATTGTTTAGTATTATATTTGTCCACTTAGATAGAAACAGCTGCGGACATCAAAGATGTTTAATTATAGAGAAAACAGGAAAAGGAAATTAGATCACCTGTTTAAATATCAATCACATGGAGATGACACAGAATTTTATGAGGAAGATTTGGAAGGAATGATGTCGAGATTAGAAAAAAAATTTATCAAAGAGAGCAAAATCTGGCGGGAGGTAGCCACATTGGAGAAATATTTAGTGGAAAAACTGATACCCAGAGGTGTGAGGATGAATAAGACCTCTGCATTTGAAACTGAATCAGTAGAATTCACTATAAAATGGCAGAGAATTTTAGATCAATGCTCCTTTGCCTTAATGGAATTAATTATTAATGAAAGACAGCAAGTACTTAGTAAAGTGGCTCAGGAGATAGAAGATTTAAAGTCCCTTGTTACTCCATTCTCAAATTTAGAAGACTTTAAATATTTAGAGGAGGAGATCGTACATAAAGTCAATAAACAAGAGAGTACCATCATGGAAAGAAAACAGTAGAAATATAGGAGGGACAAGGAGGATAAGAATAGGGGAGCTACGTACAATTCAAAGTCTGATATGAATAGCGACAGAGAAGAATACAAAAAAGAGAAATTGAAAAAGGGTCATGATCATTCTAGATTTGAAAGAAACCCGAATAGGTGGAGGCACAATACATATCAGAATGATGTAGAGAATAAGGAAAGCGAGCCGATCCCCAATTCAAAAGATATCTCTGAGGATTATTATGGTTCGGATAGAGGTAATAGATATAATCACAACAAGGAAGAATGGCAGGAAGTCAAAAGAAGTAAACATTACAACAAATGAGCCCCAGAGAAGGGAATAGGCATTGGGATTATAGAAATAGATATCCGATACAAACTAGGAATAGATTTGAGGCTTTGAGACAACAAAACGTTTTTTTAGAAGAATAAAATTGATCAATAAAAGATGTAACAGGAAAAGAGGTAAAAGAGCAGGGTTTCAAATAAAAAATAAAAATAAGAATAAGAATAAAAACAAAAATGAAAATAGAATTAAAAGTAAAAATGAAGACACACAGAAGGAAAAACATATAACCAGCTCTGATCAGGAAAAAGAAGTAGATATTGGGATAGGAACTAAAATCTTCAATTTAAGTACACACGTCATTTCAGAGGAGGAAAGAAAAGTTTTGACTAAGGGGCTTAAATTTGCCCTGTCGAGTTTACCCAATAAATTCAATATATTTGTGGATCTTCAAAAATTCATAAGAAAGATTTCCTTAAGGAAATTTTTCAATAAAAATACTGGTACCCAAGAAACAGAAAACAACAATGACGACTATGTTGTAAAAGAGCGTACCTTTAAGAAAAAATCTATTTTCTATCCCCAAGAGAGTAAGGGACCGCTAGTAGAAACGTTTGAAACCTTGGTTAAAGAAGACCTCAGAAAATGAAATGGAAAAAAGGGAAAGGCAATCTAACTAAAGCTGAGCGGACCGCATTGAAAGAACTAAGAAATAATGAGTCAATAGTAATAAAACCAGCTGATAAAGGTGGAAGTATAGTAATTTTAAATCTGGAAGATTATGATCAAGAAAATTATAGACAACTCAATGACCCACAAACATATAAAAAATTGAGGGCAGACCCCACCGATAAGATTAGCAACAAATTGGATGAGTTATTGGCTAAATATGAAAGTATCAATATTTTATCACCTAAGGTTAAAGAATTTTTGAAAATACAGAATCCTTCTATTCCTGTGTTCTACACTTTGCCTAAAGTGCATAAGAGCATGGTATCCCCCCAGGAAAACCTATAGTGGCAGGAGTGAATGGAATAACCTCAAATCTATCTCATTTGTTGGATCATTACCTACAACCCCTTATGTCCCATATTAAATCCTATCTTAGGGACACAATGGATATGCTTAACAAATTGAAAGAGATTGAATGGTATGATTCCTATCTCCTAGTTACAGCAGACGTGAGTGCGTTATACACAATAATAGATCATGATAAGGGAATACAAGCAGTAAAATATTTCCTGGATAAAACAGATATGAATGAATCCCTAAAAATGTTCATTTTAGAGGGGATAGAATTTATCCTGAAAAATAACTTTTTCTGGTATGGTGGAGATTTTTACTTACAAAATTGCGGAACGGCAATGGGGACCAGATTCGCCCCTAGTTACACTAATATGTTCATGGGCTGGTGGGAAGATATTTCTGTATGGAACCATCCAGCCATAGGGGCGGATCTGGTCACATGGTTTAGATATATCGATGATATAGGTTTTATCTGGAAAGGGGATCGAGAGTCTTTGGAAAATTTCTGTAAGGAACTCAATACAAATATATTGAATATTAAATTAACCTTTGAGATCAGTAGAAGTTTTGTCCATTTTTTGGACTTGGAAATCAAAGTCATAGATGGCAAACTAATTACAGATATATACAGGAAACCAACAGACTCTAATTCCCTTATCCCTATTGAAAGTAATCATTACCACAAATGGCTAGAAAACATACCAATGGGCCAGCTTAAAAGAATTAAAAGAAACTGTACGGAACGTCATAGGTTCCAGGAAAGAGCACAGGAATTAAAAGTTAAATTTATAGAAAAGGGGTACAATGAGGATAAAGTAGAACAAATGATAGAACAAGTGGAGAATATTGATAGGGATCAGCTACTTATCCCGAAAATAAAAGACAAGACTCCGAATAATGGAGACTTGGGAATTCCATTTATTTCCCAATACTGTTCACACTCAAAAGAATTTGAAAAAATTATAAAACGCCATTGGTCCATTCTCACGAGAGACCCCATGCTTAACGGAGTTATCCAACAATATCCCAAATTTATATATAGAAGAGCTTCCACTATAAAAAACCAGGTGGTAAAAAGTTGTTTGAAACAAAAACCAGAGATGACAATTAAATCACAGGGTTTCTATAGATGTGGAATATGCCAACCCTGCCGCACGGTGAAAGGGCATGGGAAGAAAAGAAAAGAAGTAAGATCCTCCTCTACAGATTATGTACATAATATTAAAGAGTTTATGACATGTAATTCTACCAACTGTATCTATGTGGTGGAATGTACATGTAATAGACAGTATGTTGGGAGAACATCCAGAAAATTGATAGATAGATGGGGAGAGCACATTAGAAATATTAAGAAAGGTTATGAGCAACACTCCCTCTCACTACACTTTAAAGAACAGCATAACTGTGATGTTAGAGAAATTAAATATTTTTGTGGCATACAAAAGATATCAGGGGATTGGAGGAAGAAGAATTCAGCGGTACAATTGGCACAAGCGGAAATGAGGATGATATATCATTTGGATACACTCATTCCTAGGGGCCTTAATAAGGATTTCGAGACTAAATGGTTTCTTATGTGAGTGAAGTTATCCGCTATGTGTATTAGATATGTTATTCCCAGCTATGTATCTATCCCCATATATGCATTTTAGATCTGAGTAGATAGGCTGTATATCACTCACATTATCTTGGTCTATATGTTTATGATTGTATATATATTGTATATTTGATATGTATTATCTCTCTAATCCAGGGGCTCTATAATAGGTAGGCGCTCTTGATCGACATAGACCGGTCTTACTTATTGTAGACATGTCTTCCCTACTCCATCGTATTGAAGTTACGATATATAGAATGCATAGACCAACATTTGATTCTACCTATGTTCGGTTTAGTACGGCGGTTCCCAAAGTGTGCGCAGCGGCTCCCAGGGGTGCCGCGGGCCAGCCATAAAAAAACGAACAGAAACACTTACCAGTCAGAGGAGGATGCTGGGTCCCGGCGCCGCGCAGACTGGTAAGTGTTTCTGTTTGTTTTTTTATGGCTGGCGCGCGGCAGAGGGGGCAAATTGAGAGAGGGCAGAGGAGAGGGACAGAGGAGAGTGACAGCGTGACAGGAGGGGGGCAGAGGAGATTGACAGCGTGACAGGAGAGGGACAGAGGAGAGTGACAGCGTGACAGGAGGAAGACAGAGGAGAGTGACAGCGTGACAGGAGGGGGACAGAGGAGAGTGACAGCGTGACAGGAGGGGGACAGAGGAGAGTGACAGCGTGACAGGAGGGGGACAGAAGAGAGTGACAGCATGACAGGAGGGGGACAGAGGAGAGTGGCAGCGTGACAGGAGGGGGACAGAGGAGAGTGACATCGTGACAGGAGGGGGGCAGAGAAGAGTGGCAGCGTAACAGGAGGGGGACAGAGGAGAGTGACAGCGTGACAGGAGGGGGACAGAGGAGAGTGACAGCGTGACAGGAGGGGGACAGAGGAGAGTGGCAGCGTGACAGGAGGGGGACAGAGGAGAGTGGCAGCATGACAGGAGGGGGACAGAGGAGAGTGGCAGCGTGACAGGAGGGGGACAGAGGAGAGTGACAGGAGAGGGACAGAGGAGAGTGACAGCAGGGGAACAGAGAAGAGTGACAGGAGGGGGACAGAGGAGAGTGACAGCGTGACAGGAGGGGGGCAGAGGAGAGTGACTGCGTGACAGGATGGGACAGCGTGGCAGAGGAGCTGGGACAGCGTGAGAGAGAGCAGAGGAGCTGTGACAGCGTGACAGAGGGCAGAGGAGCTGGGACAGCGTGACAGAGGGGCAGAGGAGCTGGGACAGCGTGACAGAGGGCAGAGGAGGGGGACAGCGTGGCAGAGGAGCTGGGATAGAGTGACCGAGGGCAGAGGAGGGGGACATAGGGCAGAGGAGCTGGGACAGCGTGACAGAGGGCAGAGGAGCTGGGGCAGCCTGACAGAGGGCAGAGGAGCTGGGACAGCCTGACAGAGGGCAGAGGAGGGGGGCAGCGTGACAGCGGGCAGAGGAGGGGGACAGCGAGGCAGATGAGCTGGGACAGCGTGACAGAGGGCAGAGGAGGGGGACAGTGGGCAGAAGAGGAGGACAGCGTGAGAGGGGAAGTGGAGGGGGACAGCGTGACAGAGGGCAGAGGAGGGTGGACAGCGTGACAGCGGGCAGAGGAGGGGGGACAGCGTTAGAGAGAGCAGAGGGGGCAGTGGGAGAGAGGGCAGAGTGTCTGGATGCAGTGGGGGTAGAGTGTCTGGATGCAGAGGGGGTATTTTTGCATACAACTAAATAAGCATTTCTGTCCTGACCTAAATACTTATTACAAATTTTTGACCCAACTACTTCTAAAACAGGACTGCTCAGTAATTATTTTGGAGGGGTGCCTTAAAACTGCAAAAGTTTGGGAACCACTGGTTTAGTAGATTAGATTTGTAGATTCTATTGGATTTGTTTGTATCGGCGTATCCACCATATTAGTAACGCCCTTCCTTCCCTTGTTATAATATATGTATTTTATTATATCTCCTTTTAATTATAGCTGTATCACTATATTTCTTTTATGTATTTATATAATAAGAGTATAGATGCATATATATATCCAGGTCTAGATTGAGATCGGGTCCGCTTTTTTCTATACCTTAAAAATAATACCTTAATAGTAATGCTGTATTACAGATTACTGATTGGTGTGGAGAGTGTTCACATTTAATATTTATCTTTAAATAACTGTAGACGGATTTCCGATTAGTCTAAAGTTTATAAATGTTTAATGAAATTCATCCAGAATAGATAAGCTGAATCTATGTTGCGGGGAGTGTTCACAGCTAACACTTAACACCTGCAGACGGGACATTGATCAGCTTAAATAGACAGCAAGAACGTACCTCATACAAGCCTTGAGAAAGATTCAGTTTGAATCGAAACGCGTTGGGTAGAGGTTTAGGAGCGGGTGTCCCTCACCATATACCTTTATTCCCAAGAGTTGCAGGCGATTCTATGGATGTTTGATATATTGCATATATTCTATCTTATGCGGGTAAGGGCACATCGAATGAGGAGACTCGAGTGATTTTATTGCATTGAAAAGCATGTACGTGTCTGTATATTGAATAAACTGTTTTATGTTAAAGTTAATGCACTATTAGCATTTTCTTATATTCCCCTGCTTATTCACACACCCGACGGATTTCCACCAAGAGATACCGGTGATATTCCAGCACATGATCATTAGAGGAGCAAACGAAAAATACTTGCATTAGAGAAACCGATGCAAAGTCCACAGGATTGTGGATCAGCGAGGAGTCAGAGGGAGTGACCGTCCGCTGGGTGTTCTTCTTATCTGATGATTGGAGTGATCGGAGTTACAGGAATAAGAAGTCACCGCGAGTATCCCATATTGAGCTGATGATTAAATTCACAGAACGACCGCCGAGAAGTGTTACATGCTGATGTACTACCCACGTCTGGTAAGTGCATTTCCCTAAGGGGTTTCTCGTATATCTTCGGATGAAATTAGATGAACACGGTATATGTTACCCACCGATGCGGAGACACTACATCTAGAAGTTTTACATAATACTGGACTATGTGAAAGCCTATATATGTTATGTCTATATATGTTATGTACATCTAATACGATAGGACTGAATGTATATTTGATTGATACTAGGCGCCATTTGTGACGGGTCTGTGGTTGTTGTATATACTGAATTTGCATACTCCTTTGTGGATAGGAGTTTCCATACACAGGCAGCCTGATATCAAAGTCTGCGCTACATTTCTATCTTCTTTATTGTTTAGTATTATATTTGTCCACTTAGATAGAAACAGCTGCGGACATCAAAGATGTTTAATTATAGAGAAAACAGGAAAAGGAAATTAGATCACCTGTTTAAATATCAATCACATGGAGATGACACAGAATTTTATGAGGAAGATTTGGAAGGAATGATGTCGAGATTAGAAAAAAAATTTATCAAAGAGAGCAAAATCTGGCGGGAGGTAGCCACATTGGAGAAATATTTAGTGGAAAAACTGATACCCAGAGGTGTGAGGATGAATAAGACCTCTGCATTTGAAACTGAATCAGTAGAATTCACTATAAAATGGCAGAGAATTTTAGATCAATGCTCCTTTGCCTTAATGGAATTAATTATTAATGAAAGACAGCAAGTACTTAGTAAAGTGGCTCAGGAGATAGAAGATTTAAAGTCCCTTGTTACTCCATTCTCAAATTTAGAAGACTTTAAATATTTAGAGGAGGAGATCGTACATAAAGTCAATAAACAAGAGAGTACCATCATGGAAAGAAAACAGTAGAAATATAGGAGGGACAAGGAGGATAAGAATAGGGGAGCTACGTACAATTCAAAGTCTGATATGAATAGCGACAGAGAAGAATACAAAAAAGAGAAATTGAAAAAGGGTCATGATCATTCTAGATTTGAAAGAAACCCGAATAGGTGGAGGCACAATACATATCAGAATGATGTAGAGAATAAGGAAAGCGAGCCGATCCCCAATTCAAAAGATATCTCTGAGGATTATTATGGTTCGGATAGAGGTAATAGATATAATCACAACAAGGAAGAATGGCAGGAAGTCAAAAGAAGTAAACATTACAACAAATGAGCCCCAGAGAAGGGAATAGGCATTGGGATTATAGAAATAGATATCCGATACAAACTAGGAATAGATTTGAGGCTTTGAGACAACAAAACGTTTTTTTAGAAGAATAAAATTGATCAATAAAAGATGTAACAGGAAAAGAGGTAAAAGAGCAGGGTTTCAAATAAAAAATAAAAATAAGAATAAGAATAAAAACAAAAATGAAAATAGAATTAAAAGTAAAAATGAAGACACACAGAAGGAAAAACATATAACCAGCTCTGATCAGGAAAAAGAAGTAGATATTGGGATAGGAACTAAAATCTTCAATTTAAGTACACACGTCATTTCAGAGGAGGAAAGAAAAGTTTTGACTAAGGGGCTTAAATTTGCCCTGTCGAGTTTACCCAATAAATTCAATATATTTGTGGATCTTCAAAAATTCATAAGAAAGATTTCCTTAAGGAAATTTTTCAATAAAAATACTGGTACCCAAGAAACAGAAAACAACAATGACGACTATGTTGTAAAAGAGCGTACCTTTAAGAAAAAATCTATTTTCTATCCCCAAGAGAGTAAGGGACCGCTAGTAGAAACGTTTGAAACCTTGGTTAAAGAAGACCTCAGAAAATGAAATGGAAAAAAGGGAAAGGCAATCTAACTAAAGCTGAGCGGACCGCATTGAAAGAACTAAGAAATAATGAGTCAATAGTAATAAAACCAGCTGATAAAGGTGGAAGTATAGTAATTTTAAATCTGGAAGATTATGATCAAGAAAATTATAGACAACTCAATGACCCACAAACATATAAAAAATTGAGGGCAGACCCCACCGATAAGATTAGCAACAAATTGGATGAGTTATTGGCTAAATATGAAAGTATCAATATTTTATCACCTAAGGTTAAAGAATTTTTGAAAATACAGAATCCTTCTATTCCTGTGTTCTACACTTTGCCTAAAGTGCATAAGAGCATGGTATCCCCCCAGGAAAACCTATAGTGGCAGGAGTGAATGGAATAACCTCAAATCTATCTCATTTGTTGGATCATTACCTACAACCCCTTATGTCCCATATTAAATCCTATCTTAGGGACACAATGGATATGCTTAACAAATTGAAAGAGATTGAATGGTATGATTCCTATCTCCTAGTTACAGCAGACGTGAGTGCGTTATACACAATAATAGATCATGATAAGGGAATACAAGCAGTAAAATATTTCCTGGATAAAACAGATATGAATGAATCCCTAAAAATGTTCATTTTAGAGGGGATAGAATTTATCCTGAAAAATAACTTTTTCTGGTATGGTGGAGATTTTTACTTACAAAATTGCGGAACGGCAATGGGGACCAGATTCGCCCCTAGTTACACTAATATGTTCATGGGCTGGTGGGAAGATATTTCTGTATGGAACCATCCAGCCATAGGGGCGGATCTGGTCACATGGTTTAGATATATCGATGATATAGGTTTTATCTGGAAAGGGGATCGAGAGTCTTTGGAAAATTTCTGTAAGGAACTCAATACAAATATATTGAATATTAAATTAACCTTTGAGATCAGTAGAAGTTTTGTCCATTTTTTGGACTTGGAAATCAAAGTCATAGATGGCAAACTAATTACAGATATATACAGGAAACCAACAGACTCTAATTCCCTTATCCCTATTGAAAGTAATCATTACCACAAATGGCTAGAAAACATACCAATGGGCCAGCTTAAAAGAATTAAAAGAAACTGTACGGAACGTCATAGGTTCCAGGAAAGAGCACAGGAATTAAAAGTTAAATTTATAGAAAAGGGGTACAATGAGGATAAAGTAGAACAAATGATAGAACAAGTGGAGAATATTGATAGGGATCAGCTACTTATCCCGAAAATAAAAGACAAGACTCCGAATAATGGAGACTTGGGAATTCCATTTATTTCCCAATACTGTTCACACTCAAAAGAATTTGAAAAAATTATAAAACGCCATTGGTCCATTCTCACGAGAGACCCCATGCTTAACGGAGTTATCCAACAATATCCCAAATTTATATATAGAAGAGCTTCCACTATAAAAAACCAGGTGGTAAAAAGTTGTTTGAAACAAAAACCAGAGATGACAATTAAATCACAGGGTTTCTATAGATGTGGAATATGCCAACCCTGCCGCACGGTGAAAGGGCATGGGAAGAAAAGAAAAGAAGTAAGATCCTCCTCTACAGATTATGTACATAATATTAAAGAGTTTATGACATGTAATTCTACCAACTGTATCTATGTGGTGGAATGTACATGTAATAGACAGTATGTTGGGAGAACATCCAGAAAATTGATAGATAGATGGGGAGAGCACATTAGAAATATTAAGAAAGGTTATGAGCAACACTCCCTCTCACTACACTTTAAAGAACAGCATAACTGTGATGTTAGAGAAATTAAATATTTTTGTGGCATACAAAAGATATCAGGGGATTGGAGGAAGAAGAATTCAGCGGTACAATTGGCACAAGCGGAAATGAGGATGATATATCATTTGGATACACTCATTCCTAGGGGCCTTAATAAGGATTTCGAGACTAAATGGTTTCTTATGTGAGTGAAGTTATCCGCTATGTGTATTAGATATGTTATTCCCAGCTATGTATCTATCCCCATATATGCATTTTAGATCTGAGTAGATAGGCTGTATATCACTCACATTATCTTGGTCTATATGTTTATGATTGTATATATATTGTATATTTGATATGTATTATCTCTCTAATCCAGGGGCTCTATAATAGGTAGGCGCTCTTGATCGACATAGACCGGTCTTACTTATTGTAGACATGTCTTCCCTACTCCATCGTATTGAAGTTACGATATATAGAATGCATAGACCAACATTTGATTCTACCTATGTTCGGTTTAGTACGGCGGTTCCCAAAGTGTGCGCAGCGGCTCCCAGGGGTGCCGCGGGCCAGCCATAAAAAAACGAACAGAAACACTTACCAGTCAGAGGAGGATGCTGGGTCCCGGCGCCGCGCAGACTGGTAAGTGTTTCTGTTTGTTTTTTTATGGCTGGCGCGCGGCAGAGGGGGCAAATTGAGAGAGGGCAGAGGAGAGGGACAGAGGAGAGTGACAGCGTGACAGGAGGGGGGCAGAGGAGATTGACAGCGTGACAGGAGAGGGACAGAGGAGAGTGACAGCGTGACAGGAGGAAGACAGAGGAGAGTGACAGCGTGACAGGAGGGGGACAGAGGAGAGTGACAGCGTGACAGGAGGGGGACAGAGGAGAGTGACAGCGTGACAGGAGGGGGACAGAAGAGAGTGACAGCATGACAGGAGGGGGACAGAGGAGAGTGGCAGCGTGACAGGAGGGGGACAGAGGAGAGTGACATCGTGACAGGAGGGGGGCAGAGAAGAGTGGCAGCGTAACAGGAGGGGGACAGAGGAGAGTGACAGCGTGACAGGAGGGGGACAGAGGAGAGTGACAGCGTGACAGGAGGGGGACAGAGGAGAGTGGCAGCGTGACAGGAGGGGGACAGAGGAGAGTGGCAGCATGACAGGAGGGGGACAGAGGAGAGTGGCAGCGTGACAGGAGGGGGACAGAGGAGAGTGACAGGAGAGGGACAGAGGAGAGTGACAGCAGGGGAACAGAGAAGAGTGACAGGAGGGGGACAGAGGAGAGTGACAGCGTGACAGGAGGGGGGCAGAGGAGAGTGACTGCGTGACAGGATGGGACAGCGTGGCAGAGGAGCTGGGACAGCGTGAGAGAGAGCAGAGGAGCTGTGACAGCGTGACAGAGGGCAGAGGAGCTGGGACAGCGTGACAGAGGGGCAGAGGAGCTGGGACAGCGTGACAGAGGGCAGAGGAGGGGGACAGCGTGGCAGAGGAGCTGGGATAGAGTGACCGAGGGCAGAGGAGGGGGACATAGGGCAGAGGAGCTGGGACAGCGTGACAGAGGGCAGAGGAGCTGGGGCAGCCTGACAGAGGGCAGAGGAGCTGGGACAGCCTGACAGAGGGCAGAGGAGGGGGGCAGCGTGACAGCGGGCAGAGGAGGGGGACAGCGAGGCAGATGAGCTGGGACAGCGTGACAGAGGGCAGAGGAGGGGGACAGTGGGCAGAAGAGGAGGACAGCGTGAGAGGGGAAGTGGAGGGGGACAGCGTGACAGAGGGCAGAGGAGGGTGGACAGCGTGACAGCGGGCAGAGGAGGGGGGACAGCGTTAGAGAGAGCAGAGGGGGCAGTGGGAGAGAGGGCAGAGTGTCTGGATGCAGTGGGGGTAGAGTGTCTGGATGCAGAGGGGGTATTTTTGCATACAACTAAATAAGCATTTCTGTCCTGACCTAAATACTTATTACAAATTTTTGACCCAACTACTTCTAAAACAGGACTGCTCAGTAATTATTTTGGAGGGGTGCCTTAAAACTGCAAAAGTTTGGGAACCACTGGTTTAGTAGATTAGATTTGTAGATTCTATTGGATTTGTTTGTATCGGCGTATCCACCATATTAGTAACGCCCTTCCTTCCCTTGTTATAATATATGTATTTTATTATATCTCCTTTTAATTATAGCTGTATCACTATATTTCTTTTATGTATTTATATAATAAGAGTATAGATGCATATATATATCCAGGTCTAGATTGAGATCGGGTCCGCTTTTTTCTATACCTTAAAAATAATACCTTAATAGTAATGCTGTATTACAGATTACTGATTGGTGTGGAGAGTGTTCACATTTAATATTTATCTTTAAATAACTGTAGACGGATTTCCGATTAGTCTAAAGTTTATAAATGTTTAATGAAATTCATCCAGAATAGATAAGCTGAATCTATGTTGCGGGGAGTGTTCACAGCTAACACTTAACACCTGCAGACGGGACATTGATCAGCTTAAATAGACAGCAAGAACGTACCTCATACAAGCCTTGAGAAAGATTCAGTTTGAATCGAAACGCGTTGGGTAGAGGTTTAGGAGCGGGTGTCCCTCACCATATACCTTTATTCCCAAGAGTTGCAGGCGATTCTATGGATGTTTGATATATTGCATATATTCTATCTTATGCGGGTAAGGGCACATCGAATGAGGAGACTCGAGTGATTTTATTGCATTGAAAAGCATGTACGTGTCTGTATATTGAATAAACTGTTTTATGTTAAAGTTAATGCACTATTAGCATTTTCTTATATTCCCCTGCTTATTCACACACCCGACGGATTTCCACCAAGAGATACCGGTGATATTCCAGCACATGATCATTAGAGGAGCAAACGAAAAATACTTGCATTAGAGAAACCGGTGCAAAGTCCACAGGATTGTGGATTAGCGAGGAGTCAGAGGGAGTGACCATCCGCTGGGTGTTCTTCTTATCTGATGATTGGAGTGATCGGAGTTACAGGAATAAGAAGTCATCGCGAGTATCCCATATTGAGCTGATGATTAAATTCACAGAACGACCGCCGAGAAGTGTTACATGCTGATGTACTACCCACGTCTGGTAAGTGCATTTCCCTAAGGGGTTTCTCGTATATATTCGGATGAAATTAGATAAACACGGTATATGTTACCCACCGATGCGGAGACACTACATCTAGAAGTTTTACATAATACTGGATTATGTGAAAGCATATATATGTTATGCCTATATATGTTATGTACATCTAATACGATAGGACTGAATGTATATTTGATTGATACTAGGCGCCATTTGTGACGGGTCTGTGGTTGTTGTATATACTTAAGTAAAGCTGTTGTTTAAAAGCCAATAGAGAAGAGCCAACCAATAGGGTCACACCTCACATCCGGGATATAATGTGATAAGGCCCAAAGAAATAACAGTTTGGTACGACATAACCTCTTTCTAAAACATATACTGAAAACAGAACCAAGACACAACCTGATACACATGGAAAACAGGGCTAGCGGCATAACCTCATTGGTGTTATATAGGTTAATAAAGTCATAAAAAAATTCCTTTAGCAAAAGACACTTAACGAATAAAATTGGATCATTGTTTCTTTACAAAATAATAAGCTTCCACTCTTTTTCTATGCTGAAAACTCTGATCTTAAACAGACCAGAGATGTACTTTGTGTTTCAACAAAAGAAGGTTATACTATAATTTACACCTATCATATAACAATTGGATGAGAAAGTATTTAGGCGTATCCTGATCCTTTTGAGTCTCCTGGATGCAATGGACAAGTCGAAGAAGTCTGTGCAAGTCTTTGTTGAAAATCTCTGGATTGAAAACATAGGTTCTTTGAATAACTACTTTATTTCTGTTAATATTCCTTTCCTTCCAGCTGACACCAAAGGCTTATATAATATAATAATAATATAATACATATGACATTATAAAAACACATCAAATATACATGATATACTGATATATGATATACGATAAAACACTGTAAATATTTCAATATTACGAAATTTTAATCATCAAAAGTAAAACATCTTGACAGGGTAAACAAAGTAGCATAACAAGGAGAATATATATTTTTACGGTTATTTGCAACCAGCACCATGATTCAACAATTGAGAGATACACCAATGATGTTACTATGCACTAAACAGCGTAGCGTTCGCTTCTGCACGTAATGCAAGTATGTGCCTGCTTGTACGGACGTGAACGGGTAGAATAGGAAGACTTGCGCCGCAAGTCATGAAGCTGCGTATGGGAGAATATGCAGCTTCATGACTTCGGCTGTTCGCAGCCACAAAGTACGTACATTAGTGCACGTACGTACGCTGCGCTCATTTTGCGTACCGTAATGACTCAGGCCCCATGGCTTTACTCCACAGTCCTGTGATCCCTCTTTGGGGAAGGTTCAGTACAGTTGTAGATTGAAAAGTTCTCACAGCATGTTAATCTTTGCGACAACTTTTAAATCTGCAATGGCAATCACAAAAGGGATCACAGATCTGTGGAGTAAGGAGGTAGAGAGTAACACTCTGAAATACATTTATTATTATTATTATGAACACTATTATTTGGTGTAAATATATCTATCTTTATATTTGGTCTATTTAACCATTTATTTATTTTTTAACAATTTGGGGGTTACATAAAAAAACCAGGAAAATAATATGGATAATAAACATGTAACAAGTCTGCAATGTATCACATTTGGAATTGTACCTATGGACATCAAAAAAACTGCCTATTAGGTCAAAGACAAAACATTGCACTTTGTAATTGCTGTTAACAGAGTGGTAAAAACACGTTCTTCGCATAGCCTACTATGCTATGTACACAGCATACTATATAGAACTTCATTATTTTCACCGAACGTTAATACCCATGAAGACAAAGTATAGGTATATTTGACTACATTATGTTTTGAACCCCACACTTCAGAAACCATTGATTAAGCTTTTTTGATATGCATTAAATGCACTTTGAGCTCTTAATTGTACTTGATCAAAAGGCAGTTATTAAACAGAATGCATAAACATAGGCATACAGGGCCTGGCAATCAGTAATGAGGCAAGAGAAAATAAAGTGACCCACACAGACTTCGTCCAAGGGTCTGCTCTGCACTTGAGTCTCTAACGTCATATATAATGGATCTACCAGCATCCATTTGATCTAGCTTAAAACTCTGTAAGTTACAGAGTTTTCACCAGCTTCATAAATTTAGCATTTCTTTTATGTGTTCTTACATAGTGTTGATTTGACCTTTCTTAAATACCTGAAAGATATGTGATATATATGGAGATATAGTGGAATACTCTAATAGACATTATCTGTACTTAAGTGCACATAGGTATTTGTAATGATACAACACATAAGTATGCATATCCCAATCATATCCCAATGTTTAGTTTTTCTAACATTTATCATTGTTATTTTCATATATAACTTTTCATCACTGCAGTGTGTCCACTGACACTGATGACAAGAGAGTCCATAAGCCGAATGCACTTAAACTCATATGTTTGTGCATGAGTCATTCACTTACCTATTCGGAGTTAAGTCTTCTAACATCTTCCAGCCAATAGTATCCACAGGGAAGGGGCCTTGGCTGGCCCATATAGTCTACCCCCAGTAGTTGCTGGGACTCTTTCTTGCGGGACAAATTCCCTCCCTCTCTGGATTTACATTTTCTCCTTCTCCCAGGTGAGACACAATTTGTCAGGAAAGCTTTTGCAGTCAGCCACTAATTTAAACGGTGCTATTGCTGATTGGCTGCAAGTCACTGCCTCCTTCGCAGCCACCTGGCTCTTGGTCCTTTTTGCTATTAGTTGTTAGCTGACTCGAAATTTGCTTTCGCTGCCACCTTTATTTTTTAATTCAACAAACTGTGACTTGTTGCCAAAATTTAAATTGTTGGCCGTGTCTTTATTTACTTATGAATTATACTCTTAAATCTTAAACAGCTAGCAAGGTTTATGCAATGAAGAAGAGGCAGTAACAGTATGCAGTTTATGTAAATGCTATGTGTCTACCTGTATCTGTATGATTTCTCATATATGCTATTACAGAGGATGGAAATTTTCTGAAGTTTGTAGAAGATGAGTCATTTTCAAGATATAACCCCTCACTTATTCAGTGTCTGTTATTGTAAACTTCCAATGATGTGTTTCTTGGCAAGCAAATTTGGTAAAAGTAAGGGATGTTACAGGACACATCCATTTAGAATTTTCTTCTGTGTATTTAGGAGCATTTTTTTATTCAATGGCCTTGATTGTTTTTAAGATTGAATAGTGGGCGAACAGATTTGACAATAGTAGTGGTGTTGATGTAGGCAAATTACCCTTTCATTTACTGCTACTGAGGTTACCACATATTTTGCATACTTCTGAAATGTAAGGTCTTTACTTGTTAATATATGAAAATATGATCACTTATTTATACATTTATTAGGTGTGAAAATCAGAAGGTAAGTGTTCTTTGAATTATCCTAGTTTTGTAAATTTGATCAAATAAAATGTCACTATAAGAAAAAAATACAATAAATGGATCTACTTGCTCCATGAAGTAATTGCTTTAAGCATAGTTCTATATGTGTATTAGTTCAATGAGTGAAATTTCCAACTCTTCAAAATTCAAACTTACCTCCTATCTATCATCTGATAGCATTTCTTCAGCCATCCTAACCCAGGCATTCTCTTCCGAGGTGTGGCACCATTCAGGTAAACAATCATGTAATTCTCTGCCACCAGCAGCTCCAAACTACTGATTACATAGCTGCCAAAATCAAGGAGAGGAAAAAAGATACATATTATTTTGGTCTGTTTAGCATGTCAGATAAATGTTACCTGAAGTCTGTCTAACATTTGTAAGGTCATGGTACAAATTCAGAAATACATTGTCCAGCAATGCAAACACTGCTTTTTTATTTTTGTGACTTCATGCACCTTTTTCTGTACATTTGTACTTCATTTTTCAGATAAATACATTAGTACATCAAGCGGATTGCCATTAAGTTCCTTCTGGAGGGGTGAGTCTGGTGTCAATCGCACAATCGAACATGCGTGAGCCGGGTTGTTTGTTTGCACATGCACATTGAAACTGGAAGCTGCCTTGGGCCTGAGATGGCATTAGCAATCGGTGAACAATGGCAGCACTTGTACTGCTACTGTCCATATTAAATAGGCATCCCCGTGTTTCGTTTGCACGTTTCTACTCTATCTTCCATATTTGTATCTGGGAGGGAAGAGTCAGGGCAGTATGCAAACACATGGTAATGAGATTAGTCAATGCTTAGTAGTGTGTTGCGCCGCTATCTCGTCTCTGCCTTGCACCAAAAAACTCGGGCACCTCTGAGGAGGAAGAGGTCAACTCTGCTCTATTTTTGAACAGAGCTGCATTATATGTAATCACTAGATATTAGACATGGAGGTGTTCTACTCACTGCCCCCCACCTCCACTCTGATAGCACATACTCAGGATGTGCGACAGTGTCCATTCAGGCTGCACTTGCAATTAAAGCCTAGTTAGGGATATGTCATGCATGGACCAATAGGACCACTGCACAGTCAATTTCCCCACTCTTTATGTCAGGATCTGCCTGCAGCCCTCTGCATTACATGCTGCTTGCATTGGCAGCTCCTGCCTCCTGGACTAGACTTTGGACTTGTGTTTTATGTATTACCTGTTGTGCCACTGTTCACCAGAGGTGCTTTACCTTTCGTCACTAGGGGTTAACTTGTTGCACCAATTATCTCTTGCACCTGGGTGTCTCTCTAATTATACCTGCCACTCCTTGCATACCTTGCTGGTCATTGTTTTTGTTGCTGTTTTATGTTGCTGTGCGGTTCACTTGTTCCCTGGGATTTCTTCATATTACCTATTTATCTGCATCAGCCGAATCCACCCTAAGGGGGAAAGGGGGGGAAAGTTGTGCTGCCAGAATCTGCCTGCAACCATCTGCATTACATGCTGCTTGCATTGGGAGCTCCTGCGTCCTGGACCTTGGACTTGTGTTTTATGTATTAACTCCAGTGTCTCTGTTCACCAGAGGTGTTGCTAATGTGCCTTCCCTTTCATCACTAGTGGTTAACTTGTTGCAGCAATTATCTCTTTCACCCAGGTGTCTCTCTAATTATACCTGCCACTCCTTGCATACCTTGCTGGTCATTGTTGTTATTGCTGTTGTATGTTGCTCTGCTGTTCCCTGCTGTTCTCTGCTGTGCTCCTGGTTCACCTGTTCCCTGGAATTTCTTCATATTACCTGTTTACGTGCATCAGCCATGTTCCTCATATTTGCTTTCTGCATCTCTCTGCAATTCTCATTCTATACCTACACCATCCAGTTTGTACCATCCTGCAATAAACATTGTGTGTTTCAATATATTCCGGGGTCCTTAGTTGTGATTTCTGCATTGAAGTGTGACAATATGACCATCCCAAAAAACAGCTTTGGAGTTGTATGATAGATTCCGCTTCAGTTTTCTATTCCTTGAACTTTTCCTGCAATTGTATTCATTTGCTTTCTCCTGCAACATATCTGCCTTGCAAATCACTGAGCTACTTTAGCTACAGACTCTACAAGCAGATATCATTTTACTACGATCTCAGTTGGCTCAGTTTTCTGCCTTACTTTTGGACCCATTCAGGAGACTGTCAGATTTTGTTTCTCACAATTCAACTACTGTTGATTTGCCTCAACCAACCGTCTCTGCTGCTGAATCAGTGCAAACATCATCTTTTAATAGTGCTACTACAAATTTACCAAGAACTATGGTTTAACAAACTCCAGGTTCAAAGGTGGTCCACGCCCCCATCTGACTGAAGAGGATCGGCGGCGCAGAAGAAATAATAAATTGTCTCTACTGTGCCAGTAATATACACTTTTTACAAGACTGTCCTTTCCCCAGACCACGACAGCCTACAGAATCGTCTTCTGTTTATTCCCCTCCTCATTCTGGATTTGTTTGGGCTTCACTTCCTGTTCCCACATTACAGCCTATTCTGCTCCTCGAGATGAGACCTAGCCCACCAGCTCCAGCTGCCTGTCCTGAGGTGCCAGTTCCAGCTGCCTGTCTCAAGATGCCAGTTCCGGCCGCCAGTCCAGAGGTGCCAGTTCCGGCCGCCAGTCCAGAGGTGCCAGTTCCGGCCGCCAGTCCAGGGGTGCCAGATCCGGCCGCCAGTCCAGGGGTGCCAGATCCGGCCACCAGTCCAGGGGTGCCAGATCCGGCCGCCAGTCCAGAGGTGCCAGCTCATGTTGCCTGTCCTGAGGTGCCATCCTCTGCCTCCAGCTCCGAGGTGCCATCCTCTGCCTCCAGCTCCGAGGTGCCATCCTCTGCCTCCAGCTCCGAGGTGCCATCCTCTGCCTCCAGCTCCGAGATGCCACCCTCTGCCTCCAGCTCTGAGGTGCCATCCAGTTCCGAGGTGCCAGCCTCTGCTTTCAGTCCTGAGTCTCCTGTCAGTGTCTTCGGTTTTGAGTCTCCTGCCATTGTCTCCGGTCTTAAGCCTCCAGCCTCTGCCCCAGTCTCTATTTCCGAGTCGCAAGCCGCTGTCTCTTACTAAGCTACAGCGTGCTTCTGACAGGGCGGTGCCTATACAGCATGCTTCTGAGAGGGCGCTGCCTATACAGCGTGCTTCTGAGAGGGCGCTGCCTATACAGCGTGCTTCTGAGAGGGCGCTGCCTCTACAGCCTGCTTCCGAGAGGGTGGTCTGCTTGCATGCCAGGCTCTTGCAGTGGACTATGACTCAGACTGTTTTAATCACTTATGGTCTGGAATCCACCCTAAAGCGGAAAGGGGGGAGGTACTGCCAGGATCTTCCTGCAACCCTCTGCATTACATGCTGCTTGCATTGGCAGCTCCTGCGTCCTGGACTTTGGACTTGTGTTTTATGTATTAACTCCAGTGTCTCTGTTCACAAGAGGTGTTGCTATTGTGCCTTCCCTTTCATCACTAGTGGTTAACTTGTTGCAGCAATTATCTCTTTCACCCAGGTGTTTCTCTAATTATACCTGCCACTCCTTGCATACCTTGCTGGTCATTGTTGTTATTGCTGTTGTATGTTGCTTTGCTGTCCCTGCTGTTCTCTGCTGTGCTCCTGGTTCACCTGTTCCCTGGGATTTCTTCATATTACCTGTTTACGTGCATCAGCTATGTTCCTCGTATTTGCTTTCTGCATCTCCCTGCAATCCTCATTCTATACCTACACTATCCGGTTTGTACTATCCTGCAATAAACATTGTGGGTTTCACTATATTCCGGGCTCCTTATTTGTGATTTCTGCATTGAAGTGTGACACTTTAATATAGATCAGATGGGGTTATGGATGGGCAGATGGGCCCGGAGGCTCATCAACATCCGACATAATCTAATAATAGAAACTCATCTTATTTTATGTTTACTGGTAACATAAGATATAAATAAGTCTCCAATCAACAGTATTTTAGGAGGAAAAAATGGATAATGGTAATTTATTATGGTAATGGTCCAAAAGAGATATTGATAGGACTTTGAAATAACGTTTCTAGTTTTGCCAGCGTTCACCAGCACCGCAATGGGGGCTCTCACCTATGCATGTGCACAGAGGACAAATAGATCCTGTTGCAGAAAAATTTGCACTGCACCAGCATATGTGCCTTTTCTAGTTAATAATGTTTTTATTAAACCAAATTGTTTTTCATTTAATTCCTTTTTCATCCACATCTATCTCAATACCTCAATTAGCAGAATGATAAGGTGTCTAGAGTTGCAACTTTTAGGTAACTGCTAAACTGCAAATTTACACTGATCTTTAATGCATCTTGCTTGAAAATATATTTTATGCATCTTGGCACAATACATTTTTATGCATGTGAAAATAGGATTGCTTGTTTTCTCAGCTACTTACTATACAGGCTCACAAAAAGGTAATTTTCACGTACAGAAAAAGATTCTCCATGATGTAATGGTAATCTGGACAGCTGCTATCCGGTAGACAACAGGCAGCAAACACAATGATGGCATTAAGACCCTCCTCATAGTACCCTGGGGCAAAGAACATATAAAGAAAAACACAAATTAATCACAGAAAAACCAAATACATGTTTATGCATAAATAAGAATTTGAGTTTACAGGATTACTCCATCCAAAATGAAAATATAGTTTTGGGTGGCATTATGTGAGATAAAGAGATTTTTTCAAACTGCTGCCATGTTGTCCAGCATTTCCTGCTTGGACCGTTTGGAAAATTACAGAGCCCGCCGAATTGGATGTTGAGGGGGAGAACAGGTAGGGTTTTTATTGTTTTATTGTTCTTACATAATTCCACCTAAAACTATATTTTTATTTTTGAGTACTTGTCCTTTAAAAATGTATCGCTATTGAAGTTAATAAACGGGTAGCATTATTAGAGGAATTTAAATACTAAGCCGCAATATGAAGTGACCCTCTCACCTCCATGTGTCACAACCTTCGTGTATGGTTTTATCATTTGTAAGTCAATGCGATGTTCCTGCTCCCCAATAATCACTGTTCTCCACAAGCGTCCATTTGCAGTCCCCCCCTCTTCCACTACTTCATCCCCAAACAAGTCTGCACTATCTCCAGGCATATTCTTAGCACTTGTAACAGGGGTGTCATCTAGAATCAAAATGAAAACATACTGAATGAGTAAGATTGTTTTCTAAAATAAATTTTACATCATTATCAAATACATTATACATAATAACTTATACTACTTATAACTTAACAAATATTTACTCTTTGCCCGCAATTTTTTTTTACTAAACTTAAAATGTCCTATAAATGTGTTATTCTTCAAATGAAAATATAATCAACACTTGCTGGATAAGATGGACTACTGAAAACTAATAAAACAAATGGGGGATAGCTGTGAGAAAGGAGGGAATAATTAAACACCTTAATTCGCAATGCTAAAGCAGTACAATTTTTACTTTTTCCTTGAACCGTAGACAATTAGCAAACGTATTCCATGCAGAAGACTATAAAGTCATTCTAAGTCCATCCAGAAATAAGAAAACAGACTGTTTGCTTGTAAGCTACCTTGCAAGTTTACAAAAGTTACTGAGTTAAAGAAAAAAGTAAAACAATAGGAAAATAACAGATTGTTCTGAAATGCAAAGTCTAGACACTATAAATGGTATGTGTTCCTTATGCAGTTTGTAAAAGAAAAATGTTCTCCCAGGTTTCTACAAAAATATGCTTATATGAAACAATTTACACATTATAAACTCCGCTAATAATCTTACATGTTTCTTAAAAGGATAACTACACAGCTCTCTCTCCCTTCTGAAATACAAGCTTATGCATAAGTATAAAATAATAATTACCTTCCCATTCCAGCTCATTTCCATTGCACAAAAACTCTAATGAATCTGTTTCATCTGGAGTCTCAATATCATCTACATTTATATCCAGATCATCAGGTGTATCTAGGAAGTCATCAGAGAGCACAGACCCCTCACTCTGGTCCAGTGAGATGTTAATCTCTGGAGCCACCAGTGTTTTCCGCTTGCGATGCGATTCACTGACATTTAACATGCTCGGCAGAGCTGAAAACAAAAACATGGATAAATGTAAATACACTTGTACTATTTTACATCTGGAAGCATTGACAAATCCCATAGCAAATTTTACGATGTAGGGATATCTTCCAGAGGCCATCACTCTTCTTAACATGAGCAGGGCCAGAGCATTTGTGGTGAAGTTCCAGTTCTGAAACTGAAAGCCCAAATGGGGCTTCACTGCATTTGCGATGGCACCGGCATATGCTCAGGAAAGCAGAGCAGTGGACTCGGCAGCAGCTGGACCATCAACACCAGGCCCACTCACCTCCGTACCCCATAGCCACTGCACCTGCTTCAATGGTAGTAGTTCCACCACTGTCTGAGGGCATATTTTGTATTGCAAAATACTTACAAGAGGTAATGTCTTCTGTGGGAGTGCCAAGTGTGTCCAATCCATTGTCTTCAGGAAGAGGTCTGTGGAGTAGTGATATTTTGTATATATTATTAATAAAATATTCAACATGCTAGATTTTTTTAAAATGCGCACATTTTATATAAATATCCTAAGATGTACACATTAAGCTATTATGCCTTCAATTAAATTGATAATTGCAACGGATACTGAACTGGTGCACACATTTTGAATAGCATGTGTGGAAACACATTTTAAAATAAACAATAATAAACCCATAAAATAACAGTGAAAAATGTTGTGCCATTAGCAATAGCCCAGGTGTAGACACAAACAATACAATTACATAGTCACTGTAGCACAAACAACATGTAAGGAAACTGTGTAAGAGAGCAAGGAGAGAGAGAGCGAGAGAGAGAGATGGAGAGATGCTCACTGACCCCCGTGAAGTGGTTTTTGTTTGGGATCTGGATTAGCTTCGTGTTTTGGTTTTGGTTTTTTGCAAAGCCATCCTCGTGGGTTTTGGTTTTGGTTTTAGATCTGTATTTTTCTTTTTTGAAAAATTGCTAAAATATTCTAAAATCACATAATTTTGCTCTTTTTTTTTACCCTACATTATTATTAACCTCAATAACACTAATTTGAAGTCATTTGCAGTCAATTTTGACCACCTCACAGGTCACAATATTATTTTCATACACTTTCGGACAAATACTGCAGCGATCTGGCTGGATGATAAGCGACAGAGCAATGACTCAAACACACGACAGTTCCTACCACGTCTAGCACACTTTGACACACAGCAGTGGCAGAAAAGAAAAGGGGGGCAAGATGGAATTGTCCTTGCATCATGAAACCAGTTACGGTTCATTTGATTGGTCCACATGTTTCTTGGATAACTGAAGTAATTCTACAGCTTATACATGACAACGAGCGCTGACCCCCCTGGGATGCGTGCTTTTATCAGACCCAAACCAATCCAGGGTGCCAGACAATGCACTAAAAAGAGCCATTGTAATTCCCAGCAAAAAGCCAGTTCATCAATGAGCTTCGAATCAGCCCCAATTCCCACAAAATTATAATCTAGTTAGGTATCTTTGATGTAAAGTGCAGATTACAAACACTTGATGAAACAGCAGCAAAGTGGAAGGTAATACATATACACGTCTATTTAGACATCCATACTTACATTACTGTTGCTTTACAAATGGCTAGACAACTGTTGTCAGGATGTGGGTAAAAATAATTGCACGCATAAGAAGTGGATTTTTTGGTCTTATGTCCAGGCATGATAATGGCCTTCTTCTTATCACATGCCAGAACTGCTCCCACGGATGCAGGACTTACACAAACAACATCATCCTCATCAGCATCCTTATTAGCACCCTCGTCGGCTACACAAATATCCCCCTCATCCTGTTGCAATTCCAAAGTGGCATCATCACTTGGTGTATCACCGGTTACACTCGGGCTGTTCAGGCACACATGCTGAAAGGTGCCTTCTTTATGGGTACACTATCAGAATGGTCACGATTACACATAGCACTCGTGGATGGACTCTCCTCAGGGATTGGTGTAATTTCTGAATCTGAACATAAATTTTCCTCTAATGCCTTACTGTTTTCTTCTAGCTCGGCTTTTACACGTAAAAGTATTTGGGCACCACTTTTGGAGTCCGAATAACAAGGTCTTGCTTGGTCACGACTGACCTTACAAGAAGATGCCTCAGTAACAGTTTCAGATCTAGCACTTATAGAGACAGGCGAAGGCCTCATTCTTTCTTTACCACTACATGTGTAGAATGGCATGTTGGCAATTTTTTTTTTTTTTTGCAACTTTCCCTTAATTACAGCTCTTTTTTTTTTGACCAAGCAAAAGGTGTTTTTTTTACATTTTTGTTTGCCTGACTTAAAATGTACTTTTACATAGGCTTTACCAGATGGCGTACAGGGATTACTATCATCATGACTGTGGCAGCAGCTGCTTGGTGCTCCTGCTCTTTTGTGTACTGCTGTGAATCCATTTTGACACTTTTTTTTGCAAATTCAGAAGAAAAGCCTGCAATGCCTTATATTTGTATTTCAGCAATGGCAATTAGCAATGGAGCTCTTCTCTTTGGGTGTATATAACACCGTACACTTTTTGGTGCAAATTCAGAAGAAAAGCCTGCAAGGACTAGTATTTGTATTTCAGCAATGACAATTAGCAACGCAGCTCTCCTGCTAGTGTTACCTATACAATGCAGTAGAATTTGACTGCAGAATTACACCAACCCTGACAGCACTAGGATTTGTATTTTTCTGCAATGAGAATTACCAACGCAGCTCTCCTTTTTGTTTGTTACCTATATAACACAGTAAAATTGGACTGCAGAATTACATCAACCCTGTAAGCACTATTATTTGTATTTTTCTGCAATGGAGCAATGGAGCTCTCCTGAATGTCACTAATTACTTTGTTGAACACTGCTACCACCCTCCTCTTTCAATTCTCTAACTTTGCCTGCTCAACTCCTCTACAGACTGTACTACCCCTTCTGTGTCCCTCTCTCAAATGGTGCTAGATCGCCGTGGAGGGCGGTATTTATAGATTCCAAAACTCGCGAGATCCGAGGACGTAAGGATGACATTTTGCCTCATTTTCGATTCCGAAAATGCGTTAAAGTACCGAGCCCTCTGATCCCCTAAGTTCAGGTGTGTTTGGTTACCGAGGAACTGAGCCTTAACATCTCTAATATATATATATATATATATATATATATATATATATATATATATATATATATATATATATATATGTATTTATATATTGTAACAAAGGACAGGGTTTTCTACTCCATTCTTCTCCTGTGACAAGACTGCACCTAAGCCAACACCAGAAGCATCAGTTTGGAGGAAGAACCTCAGAGTAAAATCTGGTGCTTGTAGAACTGGAGAGGAACAAATAGCTAACCGAAGATCAGACCAGGCGGTTTCTGCAGAGTCAGACCAGGTTAATCTATCTGGACAACTTTTTTTTAACATGTCCGTAAGTGGAGCAGCTCTAGTGGCGAAGTGGCTTACAAACCGCCTGTAGTAACCTACTAAGCCTAAAAAGGTTCTTAACTGCGACTTTTTTTCTGGTCTTGCTCAATTTTTGACTGCCTCCACTTTGTCTAGCTGGGGTTTTACATGCCCTCGACCAACAATGTACCCCAAATATTTGGCTTCTGTCATGGCTATGGCACATTTCTCTGGGTTAGCTGTTAATCCTGCTGACCTTAATTAAGCTAAGACCGCCTCAACTTTGGCTAAATGTGATCCCCAGTCTGGGGTATAAATCACTATATCGTCCAGGTAAGCAGCTGCATAAGCTGTGTGAGGTCGTAGCAATTTATTCATGGCTCTTTGGAAGGTGGCAGGTGCCTCATGCAACCCAAAGGGTAGGACTTAATATTGATAGAGACCATCAGGGGTGGAAAATGCAGTCTTTGGCTTGGCCGTGGAAGTCAGGGGAACTTGCCAATAACCCTTTCTTAAATCAAGGGTTGTTAAATAATTGCTATCAGCAAGATTTTCCACTAGTTCATCCACACGTGGCATCGGATAGGCATCAAACTGTGACATACTGTTTAGGCACCTAAAGTCATTGCAGAACCTAATTGTCCCATTGGGTTTCGGGACAAGCACAATGGGACTATTCCATTCACTAGTGGACTCTTCAATTACATCTAACTGGAGCATCTTCTCGACCTACTTCCTCACGTCCACCCGTCTGGCTTCTGGAATACGATAAGGCTTCTGCTTTACAATGACTCCTGGCGCAGTGACAATGTCGTGTTCGACTAAGGTAGAGCGCCCAGGAATGGAAGAGAAGACATCCCTGTTCCGGCTAATCATTTCTTCAGTCTGTTGTCTCTGCTGAATGGACAAAGCTGGCTCTATGGGCACTTCAGGCTTTTCAATGGCAGTACTCACTACGTGAGGAGAGGTTTCCTCATCATGCCAAGGTTTAAGGAGGTTAACATGATATATTTGCTCCTCCCTTCTCCTACCTAACTGGCGGACTCTGTAATTGACAGGACCGACAGCCTCTAGAACTTCATATGGACCCTGCTAATGGGCGAAAAGTTTGCTTTCCTGGATGGGAACCAGGACTAGGACCTTGTCCCCAGGCTTGAAAGATCGAACAACAACACTTTTATCATAACTTTTTCTCTGTCATTCCTGAGCCTCATTTACATGTTGCTGCATAATGGGCCCTATCTTTCCTAGCCTCTCATACATTTGTGACACAAATTGTACCAGATTTGGCTCCCTGGGACCTTGCTGCTCCCACCCTTCTTTAAACATGTCCAAGATACCACTGGGCTGTCTCCCAAACAATAACTAAAAGGAACTAAACCCTGTTGAAGCTTGAGGTACCTCACGGATGGCAAACATCAAATAGGGAATAAGAGTGTCCCAATCTTTTTTTTCTTGAGCCACTGCTTTTCTGAGCATGTGCTTTAATGTGCGGTTAAAGCGTTCCACCAAGCCATCTGTTTGTGGATGGTATACAGAGGTGTGAAGCGCCGTAACCCCTAGCAACTGGCACATGTGGATGCTTTTGTGGAACTCCTGCTGTGACTCCCAGGATGGCATTCCGGTTTGGCAGTTCCCAAAGATCGATGCCCAGATGTTGTGGATTCTTAGGCGGTTCCTTAAAGACCGGGCTTCCGACCGTTGCATCAATTGCCGGCATGTCCGGCCGGATCCGCTCACCGAGGACATCATTAAACAGTGGGAAGTCTCGCCCCAAAATGAGTGGATATGGGAGTTTAGGTGCTATGGCAGCTACCACCATAACAGTTTTGTCTTTGAGTGTGACTGGTAGTATTGTTCTTTCATACTCCTCTGTCGTGCCATGTACGCAAAGAACCTTCACCTTGGGCAACCAAGAAGTTATGGTTTCGGGTAAGGCAGAGCTGGAAACCAATGAGAGTTCACTCCCCGAGTCAACCAAGGCCAAAACAAGGTTTTGGTTGATTAGCACAGTCACCCGGAACAAACAAGGACTTCCTGATGTGGGACTCATGGTAAAACAGCTTGGAAAAACAGGCCCAATATGTGCCACGGAACAGTCCATGGGTTCCGGTAGTTTAGGACACTCTGCCTTAAAGTGGCCTGGCTCACCACATTTCAAAACATTTCAGATTAGACAGCTTTGCACCTGGCCCTCTGTCCGTAGCAGTTTTGCCATTGGGCCCTGTAGCAAGGATTGTCAAACCTGGCTTTTAGCGTGGCAGCAGCTTTGGCACAAATGCAGGTTCTTTAGTCATTTGCTGTAGCGCACAAAACCTTTCTACCACGGTGGCAAGCTCTTCATAAGTATTTGGGTCTGATTGCAGAACCCACCTTTGCAAATCGTGGTACAGCCCCCGGATGCAGTGATCTATCGCCAGAACTTCAATAATCTGAGAAGGCGAATTCACCTCAGGCTGCAGCCATTTCTTTAAAATTTTAGAAAGCTCAGCCACTTGCGCTCTGACCGTTTTTTCTTTAACATAGCGCCATTGGTGATAGCGCTGGGCTCGGCCTGGCCCGGAAACTCCAATGCGAGCCAATATCTCAGACTTTAGGCACAAATAATCAGAGGCCTGTTCCTCATCTAGATCCATATACGCTCGCTGAACTTCACCAGTCAGATATGGCGCCAGCCTCTCAGCCCAATCTTTAGGAGGCCATTTTGACCTTTTTGCAAGTCTCTCAAAGGACACCAGATATGCTTCTATGTCATCACCTGGCGACATTTTCTGGAGAACAGGACCAGGTGGTTCATTTCTGTCATGCCTCACCTGGCTTAACTCTTCCCTTAAGAGCCTTGTGTTTTCCACCTGTGCCTCGGCAACTCGTAGCATCTGAGCTTGCTGCTGTTGCTGCGCAGCGACACATTCACGAGGGTTCTCAGTACTTCCTCCATGTTGACGTCTGCACGGGTTGGGTAGCGGAAACTTACTTCCTGGAGTATCCCACTCCTGACACCACTTGTAGCAAGAGCCCGCTACTGCAGAAGCACACGCGAACAACTTCCTTTTTATGTAGTTTTATTGTCGGGATGGTAAATGTTTTGACACCGTACAGATTTCACAGCAATTCTTGGAGACCCTAAACGCTAGCTAGACATAGCTCAGCTCTCTCAAGACCAGCCAGCTTCCCAGCGTTGGTCTCAGTGCACAAATTATACAAACAAGCTTTATACCTGATACTCCTCCCCAGCCTTAGCTTGTGACACACCCACCTTCTCTTTGAGAGGAAACGCCCATCCCTGGCTCTGTTTGCACTAACAGACACACCCTGTCTGTTTGCTGAGAGGAAGGATTTCAAATCATGTAAGTTTAACTAAACTTAAACTATTGCATTTCATACATAAGTCTTTACATTCAATCTAGGTGCATTGCTGCACAAATGTTTTACTCTACTTCCCTGCTTTCTCTGTATATTGCCAGCTAAATGCCCCCTTTTGTTATATATATATATATATATATATATACATACAGTTATTCATCCCTGTTCCAGTGAAGTTCTCAACCTATATACCCTACAACATGGATACACATGGGTTAATTTCATCAGACACTACTTAACCTACCAGTATATCTCATGGAGTGTGGGAGGGGAGCCATAGAGACTCTACAGTAATGGAGCCCTGCTCAGAATTGAACCCAAGGTTACAGCGCTAAATTTAGACTACATTACTGTGTGACAACACAACTAAACTCCTTTGCTCCTATTGGCTCTGCATTGACCAAATTGAAGTTGTGTTTACATAAATGAATAGTCACTGGGCAGCAAACTATGAAGGAACTGTCGAAGTCAGTAAATTGGATAAAGTCATTTCAATTAAAGTCTAGCAAACTTGGTTGTCTTTGTCTGAAAAGATGCGTACAGTACGCATCGACGTACAAGGGCACGCTACGGCGTGAAAGGGCGTACGCATCCACTACACGTGGCAACAACAGTAATTGGTCTTTTACCATACATTCGCACAAACACGCATACTTATAAAATAGTACACATTAATGGTAGTTGCAACACATAGTCAGTTATGTCGAAATATAGTAGTATTTATATGTTATATCAGAGTTACATGCATATTAGTGAAATACACGGAACGGGTTAAAGGAATAACATCATGAGTGGTATCATAATGAACCTCATTACATATCCTACTGTTTGGTTCACTCTGCGAGGGAATCGCAGAGTGAATACGCAAGTTATGAATGATAGGGAATTATGAACTACTTAAGACTAAGGCATCCTGGCGGGAAGAGCAGAGCATACCCCCTGCAGAGATGACCCCCTCCTTTGGATTCCTTAGGATGAGCCAGCCAATGATTGACGACCCCTTGGACATTCCTGAGACCCGGACCAATAGATGCAAGCCATACCATCTTCATTGTATTACTGTATTTGATTGTGTATATAAGCAGCAGCTTGTGATCCAGAGTGCAGACATCTTGTCCCCAGACTTCAGGATTGAATGACTGCACTGGACCCAGAGCGCCTGCGATAAGTAACGGCTGTATTTACTATTACTTCGCTTGAGCATATTTTTCCACTTATTGCGAATAAATCTTTGTGCTTTGTAAAACACAAATCGAGGTTCGACAATCGTTATTGGTTAGCGACAATACGCACATAACGATTTGGGGGCTCATGAGCTTTGGAGGTTTCGTTGCCGATGATACGCAAGACCAACGGATTTCGGTTCCTCAACAAAGGGTGGAGACGCGTCATAAACGGGTAAGAACGCATGGTGTTCAAAACCTGAATTTTACTCTGTGTTGCGAAACCGAATGTCCGTTTTGCATTATCTAGGGCACGCTAACTAGAACCTAGGGACAAAAGAGAAAACTGTTTCTTATTTCTGTCATTGTGCGTTTTAACTGTATTACATTGTTTAGCGTATGTGTACTTCCTGCTGTGCGTACGCAAACTTCCGGTAGACTTGCCACATGGTTAAACAATCGTTTTGATAGTTATTGTACATGTATAGTATAATTACTTGGGAAAGCCTCTGAGACATGATTACTATTGTTGGGAACTTTTGATTTTCTGCGCAGAAAAGGTGTATAGTGTGTGATGTTGTAACGTAGATACACTGTTTTATTGTGGATTGTGCTCAGTTGCTGTCTGACGAGGCGGATTGCCCAACTGAAGGACGGTATACAGGGCAGGTATACCGAATGCGAAAACTGGGTTTTCGCAAAGCGCTACCAATAGATCGCAAGGTTTGCTAATAATTAGTATTGGTAGGCAGTGCGATCCGATCGCACCGTTAGTGCGAATTGGTGAAGCAGCTCGGAGGAATTATACTGGAAAGGCAGGTTGATTGTATCGACTTTGCGCTCCCAGCGATAATAAACTCAGCAGATTTTTGTGGTTGAGCCAGGGTATCGAGGAGCTGATAGCCCTTGGGGCCCACAGTGATATTTCTGTATTAGGGATCCTCGCCAGGGGCGAGAAAAGCGAGTGAACGCGGCTAAAGGAAATACGTTCACCGAGCATTATAGATCTCTAGCGGTGAGTATAGCAACAGAGTTGAAATTATTAGGTGGAAAGAACAGAGCATTGCGGTGTGTCTGTATTTCACATTTGGCCGGAAGGAACAGAGCATTGCGGTGTGTCTGTGTTCCGGGTAGAAGGTATATTGTTCAACATGGGTGCTAAGCATACGCTAGAGATGGTCAGTGTACTGCCTAAGGAAGGCCCTATTGGTTCAGCGAGGTTTCTCATGTGTAAGAAATATGGTGCATATGCAACTGTGTATTGTGACACGTGGGTCGGGATGACCAAAGCTTGTGATAGGCCTTTCCCAACAATAGGAAGTTTTAATGCAGAGGTACTAAATACTGTAAAAGATAAAATATGGTTGATCAAGTCAACGAAAAAGAGAAATAGACATAATGATTGTTTAAAATTGTGGCAAATGGAAGGTAACACGTGGCAGAGCAGCGAATGCAAACCGGAAATAGGCGCGGTGAAAAGCGCGCGCGAGGCGGATGTAACCATTGAGAAGCGTGGCGAACTCAGCGCAAGCGCGCCCCCGCCACCTTATGTGGCGGGAGGGGTAAGTACAGCCGTTGTTAAAACTGAAAATAGAAAAATTACTAAGTTGTACCCTGTTTTAAATCAGTTTTAATCAAGTGTATCTGAAAATGAAGATGAACCCACTGTGATTTCGGCCATTGCCCATGCTGTTAATGTACTAGAGGCTCAGTGCAAGTATGAGAAAATGGCTGAGATAGGTGAGAGTAGCGTGATCACTAGGAGTGAAAGTGTTCTAAATCTAGGGCCTGTAAATCCTGTAGCGTCCCCTGAAGTTAGTGTACCAGAGGGTGTGTTCCCGGTCCGCACAATATCGGTTCCCAATGGGAAACCAGATAAGGATGGTGTAGTTCCTTTAAGAAATGTTACAATGCATTGTCCCTGGACTAGATCAGAATTACGTTCCATTATGACTGAATTCCCGGACCCTAGAAAGGAGTTAGCTAAATGTCAGAAATTTGTTAAAGACTTAGGGAATGCTCACGAACCAACCAGTAAGGATTGGCGGGTAGTGTTGAGGGCGTGTCTTCCTCCCAATACTAACATACAAAAATTTATTGGAGATTGTTTGTTGGAGGAAGATGACACCTTGACTGATGAGATTAACCAACGGAATATAGAACAAATTGTCAAACACTTAGCCATCTGTTTTCCAGTTGTGGTAAATTGGAGTAAGATTTTCACCATTAAACAAAAGGATAGTGAAACTGCCTCAGATTACTTTGCTAGAGCTATAACAGCGATCGCACGATTTACTGGGATATCCATCATAAGTGAAGACCCACATCACAGAGAGGTAGCTGTAGGGGTACTGATGGATGGCCTTAGGGAAAATTTAAAGACGAGAGTACAAACCACATTACCTAATTGGAGAGGCGTCACGGTGACTCCCTTAGGGAGTCTGCTGTGGAGCATGACAAGAACCTTTTTAGAAAAAGGGAAGAGAAAAGTGATAAGTTAATGACGGTAAGTATACAGGCTCTAGAAGGGGTGCACACACGACCACCAGCATACAACCCATATAACAGGAAACCTAAAGTGATCAGGTGTTTCAACTGTAACAAGGAAGGACATTACAGGAAATATTGTAATAAAGAAAGACTCAATACACATAGGGGTGGGTCACATAGATATCCTCCAAGAAAGGATTCACATAGACTAGAAGACTCACATCTACCCGCGCATATTACGGCAGCAAATGCTGCGCGGGAAATCAATAGTCAGCGCTAGGGGTCAGGTCATACCTGTAGTCTACAGCCAGTGAGGTTAACTGAGAGTCAGAGTGAAGAACCAACAATGATAGTTGACATAGCTGGCAGGAAACAAACTTTTCTTGTAGATACAGGGGCGGCCCGATCTGTGATAACCTCTCCTTTCAATCTACAGGTGACCAGCAAAACTATTCCAGCTATGGGGGTGATGGGAAAAGTGTTACATTATCCTCTAACTAAACCCGCCGAAGTTACTATCGGG
The DNA here is from genome assembly GCA_036250195.1 of Mixophyes australis. NCBI lineage: Eukaryota > Metazoa > Chordata > Amphibia > Anura > Limnodynastidae > Mixophyes > Mixophyes australis. The sequence goes on from JAVHZZ010000019.1 coordinate 1,669,227, forward strand.
CCTCTGCATACTAAGCATTCGTTTCTCTTGGCTGCAGCGGCTCTTACTAACTTGCTAGGGAGAGACTTGTTATGTAAAATGGGATGTGTCATATACTGTACTTTAGATGGTGTGTTCCTAGATATACCCGAGAAGGTTGCACATGAGGTACAGGACATATTGGACACCCCTCAAAGGTTAATGTTACACTCTCCTGTTATAGAACAAAGTCCATCTCAAGTAAAGGGGATGTTGCTGGAAATACCAGGTTCCCTATGGACCAGAGATGGACAGGACACTGGACTGATGGCAAACGTAGCCCCTGTCATGGTCAATCTAAAAAGTGGTAGGATAGCTCCAAAAATCCCACAGTATCCATTAAAACCGGAGGTGGAACTAGGGGTATATCCTGTTATTGAGAGGCTGTTACAACAAGGGATTTTAATTCGTACAGCCAGTACAGCAAATAGTCCCATTTTCCCTGTGAAGAAGAGTGGGGGGAGGGGCTATAGATTAGTCCAGGACTTAAGGGGAATTAACAAAGTTGTTGAGAGCCAATTCCCAGTAGTGCCGAATCCAGCTGTCATCCTCATGCAGATTCCACCGTCTGCCAGTCATTTTACTGTCATTGATCTATGTTCTGCTTTCTTCTCAGTCCCTCTTCACCCTGACTGCCAATACCTTTTTGCATTCTCCTACAGGGGAGTGCAATACACATGGACCAGACTACCCCAGGGGTTCATTGACAGCCCCAATATTTTCTCCCAAGCCTTACATGACTGTTTGCAATCCTTTCAACCCCACAATGGGTCTGTTCTAATTCAATATTTGGACGATTTGTTGTTGTGCTCTGATTCTTTTATGTCATGTTTACATGATACTAAATTGTTGTTGCTTCATCTTTCTTAAACAGGGCACAAGGTGGCAAAGGATAAATTACAGCCATGTCAGACTAAGGTCAAATACTTAGGACACTGCCTCACTAAGGGGCTAAGACACCTGACAACCAACAGAATTGAGGCCATACAACACATGACCCTGCCGCAGAGCCAGAAGCAGATTCGTACTTTCTTGGGGATGTGTGGATACTGTAGGTCCTGGATCCCAGGTTTTTCTATTCTGGCATTACCATTGCAGGAGCTAGTCTCCTCCTCAAAACCAGAACGTGTCGTACACACAGAAGAGTCAGAGCAAGCGTTCTTTAATCTTAAAGATAGTCTGACTAGAGCACCTGCATTGGGAATACCTGATTATGAAAAGCCTTTTGAGCTATTTTGTACAGAAGCTGATGGCTGTGCAGCAGGTGTCCTCGCACAGAAACATGGTGACGCTAGACCGGTAGCATACTACAGTGCACAATTAGACAATGTGGCAAGGTCACTCCCAACATGTCTCAGAAGTGTAGCAGCAACGGCCCTTCTAGTAAGTAAGAGCGAGGATGTAGTATTAGGACATAATTCAACCATCTATACACCCCATGCTGTATCAGCTCTGTTAAATTCAGCCCAAACCAGACATGTTTCTTCAGCTAGATTCACAAAGTGGGAACTAGCCCTGATGGCACCCTCAAACATCACCATCAAACGATGTAGCACCCTAAATCCAGCTACATACCTTCCGTATGTGTCTCAAGAGACACAAAGGGTGGGAGGTGAGGAGACCCTGGTTGATGATGAGTTAGGCAAGAATACTGACACGCATGACTGTATGGAACACCTGAATCAGACCTTTACTGCAAGGCCCGACATACGTGACACCCCCTTAGAAAATGTAGATTTTACGTTTTATACAGACGGAAGTTGCCATAGACAGACAGACAGAGACAGGAGAGCTATGTACTGGTTACGCTGTTGTAGACGATCAGGATGTGGTAGAAGCTGAACCCCTTGGTCCACCTCACTCAGCCCAGGTAGCGGAACTAGTAGCACTAAAGAGAGCGTGTGAACTGGCAGAGGGTAAATCAGCCAATATATATACTGACTCTAGGTACGCCTTCGGAGTAGTGCACGATTTTGGGGCCCTTTGGGGTCTTAGAAACTTTACGACAGCAGCAGGTACACCAGTGGCACACTCACAACACATAAAAGGACTTCTGACAGCGATACAGTTACCCAGAACAGTAGCCGTCATAAAGTGCAAAGCCCATACCTTTGAAGAAGACCCAGTGTCATTGGGCAACAACAGGGCAGACGAAGCGGCTAAATGGGCAGCAGGGCAACCTATGACTGTATCGACCGAGACTATGATGGTTTTTCAGACATTAGACACGCAGAAATTAAGTGAAATGCAAGATTTGTGTTCCCTGCAGGAGAAGGCGGTCTGGAAGGCGAAGGGATGTGGTCAAGAGTCCTCAGGACTCTGGAGGGATGGACAAGGTAAGCCTGTAGCTCCCCGAACATACTATCCAAGCCTGGCTGAAGCAGCACACGGCCTGACTCACCTGGGTAAAGAAGGTATGTGCAAACTGGTGAGAGCATACTGGTGTGCTCCCGGATTTTCCTCTCAAGCTGGTAAGAAAGCAATGTCATGTCTTACTTGTTTGAGGAAAAATGTTGGGAAAACTATTCCAACTGAGCCATCCCACATCCCTCCTACAGACGGACCTTTCCAGGTAATACAAATTGACTATATCCAATTACCACCGTGCAGGAATCTAAAGTATGTGTTAGTGTGTATTGATGTGTTTTCCGGTTGGGTAGAAGCATATCCGGCAGCCACTAATGCTGTGTTCACTGCAAAGAAAATTGTACAAGACTTTGTGTGTAGGTTCGGTATCCCTAGAATCATTGAAAGTGATAGGGGTACCCATTTTACTGGTGATGTCTTCCAAAATATGTGTAAACTCATGGGAATCAGTAGCAGACTTCACACCCCTTACCGACCACAAGCCAGTGGTAAGGTGGAGAGAGTAAACGGTACTATCAAGAACAAACTAGGTAAGATAATGGCTGAAACTGGGTTGGCATGGCCTGAGGCTTTGCCGTTGGTCCTCCACAGCATTCGAACCACTCCTAGACCTCCTCTTAATCTGTCCCCCTTTGAGATACTGTTCGGACGACAACCTCATTTGATCGTGAGTCCACAAGACGACTTAAAGTGTAATAATGAAGTGACTGTACAATATCTTATAAGAATGAGTAGACAGCTGAAACAACAACAACAAAAACTAAAAATGCTGTCACCTGGTATGCCAGAGACGAACTGTCATGATGTTGAACCTGGAGACTATGTTATGATCCGCAATTTCTTACGTTCAGGTTGTTTAACAGACCGTTGGGAAGGCCCGTACCAAGTGCTGCTGACCAGTACTACATCACTGAAGGTTGCAGAGAGAGATACTTGGGTCCATTCCACCCACTGCAGGAGAGTCCATAATCCGGAGAAAGTGCAAGACAAAACTCAGACCGACGACATAGAGCTGTCACTTGTGAGCCTGTTCCGGGAGACCTAAAGCCTGCAGTTGAGACACCTGAACCAGAGACGTTCCAGGATTTTCCTTGTTTTTACTTTTTCTAGGACATTCTATTTTTGTGAAGGAGGATGAAGGACGGAGGAGAGTTCTGGGAGTGATACGGATGAAATGGAGGCCGAAGAAAGGTTAATAGGATATCCTGAGCAGCCCATTATCAAACTTGGTCCAGGGGTTATGAAAAGTTCTGCTAGCTCAGGAACTCGGAGGCAGTGTGATGGGCTATTGTCTGATGAGTATTGTATCTGCAAGTTCTGTAACTCCCTAGTTGAAGAGAGATGCATCCAACGATGCCAGTCCCCCAGTACTCTGAATATAGGTGGGCATCGTTTGGAGGATTATCACTCCCTGGTGGGTAAGGTGCTAAACCAAACCGAGTGTTGGGTGTGCTCCAACGTGCCTCAAGGGCAGCATAACATAGTACTAGTGCCATTCCCTCTAAACATATCCGAAGTACTCGAATTAAGGGGTGGGAGGCCCATAGAAGGGAGGTACAATAACACTAGGTCCCCTAGTCTGACGCTTCGACAATACTCCATAGGCAGATCTTTGCTGTGCCTAAACATATCTCATGCAAAGCGCCTGGAGAATTGGGAGGCTGACCTATCAGATCAGACAATGGCTCGCCGCACTCATTTTAGAGAGAGACTCACAAGGTCACTACTAGGCAGGAATGTTGATGGAAGTCACAAGTTAGGGCGTATAACCAAACATAAGAAGGTATCCATTGGAAAAGTCTCTACAGATAAATGTGAAAATGTCATTAATGCCGACACATGTATAGAGCAGATGGAGACACTAGGCATGGGTAGTTTTATCAAAACTCTGTGTGACATAATTCATGGGCATACCGTCCCTTATGTTCTCCCTGAGGATGTGTATTTTGTTTGTGGAAGAAAAGCTTATTCCTGGGTGACTCCGAGTTCCAAGGGCTTGTGTTTCTTAGCTAAACTGGTTCCTGAAATCATGACTATTACTCATGAAGAAATGGTAGATATTCACAAGACTACATCACCACCATACATACACACACAGTATGAACACCGTGGCAAGAGAAATATGATTCCTGGTGAGGAACCCATAGCTACAAAATTGATTAGTGAAACTGCTGGTTTCCAAGTTATGGTTGCTCTAGATCTCACCAGGACCGATATAAATATATCCAAGACCTAGCTAAATTAATAGATAATATCACCGAGATGTATGATTACACTTTCAGGTATACTGGAAGGGAGCTACAAGCGTACAAGAAGGAGTTGGTGCAACATAGACTGGTACTAAATTATCTCACCTCTATTACTGGTGGGTACTGTGTGACACTGGCCACCCAGTTCGGTGTCAAATGTTGCATGTACATTACTAATAATACTGATGACCCTAAAGAGGTTATAGACCGGAAGATGGATGAAATTTTGCAGCTGAAATGGGAATTTCGAAAGAGCCATAATTCTTCGCTATATGAGGTCGGGGAAAAGGTGGCAGGTTGGTTCTCATGGTTGAACCCAGCAAAATGGTTCTCCGGTCTGGGGAAGTGGGTACAGGAAATGATTGCGAGTGTAGGTAAGCTCCTTCTCCTTATACTGGGTGTCATCTTAGCAATTGGTTTAGTTGTCAAATGTGTTTCTACTGTGTTAAAGTGTGGAAAACGGTCTCATAAGAGTAACACTGAGAAAGAGACTGAAAGGGTGGTATCAGATACCGAGATCATGGTCTGTGGAGAAGTATTGTACAATCCTGAACTTAAAACGATGATTGGGTGATAGTTTATTACACTATCAAAGGGTGGAACTGTCGAAGTCAGTAAATTGGATAAAGTCCTTTCAATTAAAGTCTAGCAAACTTGGTTGTCTTTGTCTGAAAAGATGCGTACGGTACGCATCGACGTACAAGGGCACGCTACGGCGTGAAAGGGCGTACGCATCCACTACACGTGGCAACAACAGTAATTGGTCTTTTACCATACATTCGCACAAACACGCATACTTATAAAATAGTACACATTAATGGTAGTTGCAACACATAGTCAGTTATGTCGAAATATAGTAGTATTTATATGTTATATCAGAGTTACATGCATATTAGTGAAATACACGGAACGGGTTAAAGGAATAACATCATGAGTGGTATCATAATGAACCTCATTACATATCCTACTGTTTGGTTCACTCTGCGAGGGAATCGCAGAGTGAATACGCAAGTTATGAATGATAGGGAATTATGAACTACTTAAGACTAAGGCATCCTGGCGGGAAGAGCAGAGCATACCCCCTGCAGAGATGACCCCCTCCTTTGGATTCCTTAGGATGAGCCAGCCAATGATTGACGACCCCTTGGACATTCCTGAGACCCGGACCAATAGATGCAAGCTATACCATCTTCATTGTATTACTGTATTTGATTGTGTATATAAGCAGCAGCTTGTGATCCAGAGTGCAGACATCTTGTCCCCAGACTTCAGGATTGAATGACTGCACTGGATCCAGAGCGCCTGCGATAAGTAACGGCTGTATTTACTATTACTTCGCTTGAGCATATTTTTCCACTTATTGTGAATAAATCTTTGTGCTTTGGAAACACAAATCGAGGTTCGACAATCGTTATTGGTTAGCGACAATACGCACATAACAGAACATATAAGGTACAACAAATAACTTGCATAGATATATTGTTGTGCATCTATAACTTATCCCTTCAGTGTGACATAATGCTGCAATGCCAATTATTTTTACAAATAAAAAGAGCTGAAAAACATACCTTCTATTTGAAAATAATTGTTGTATTTTATTGAGATGTTACCATTTTTCCAGCTGTGTGTGATTAAATATTCCATTTTAACAATCCACAAAACACCTAAGTCTTTTAAATCTACATTGTGCTTTTTAAAAGGTATGCTAACTCATGTGGTATATGTTCTTTGCTTGCAGTAATTCTCTGAATTTCTAAATGCTTTAGTCACATTGTTATTTTTTCCATGTTTGCACACCATTAATTACAGTCAGTATGAATAAAGACAGGCATGTAGGTCAGTGACACACACACACACACACACTCTGCAGCTGCTCCTGCATACACATCACTTGCTATTGGACTCTGCAACAGATGTATTTATGGTTTACTGATGCAGAAATAGAAAAATTTGCCTTGCAGCACATTTGTATTAACAACTATGCAATGTTTTAATGTAGTATTATTCTCTACTATGATTTGTTGTGATGAACAGTGAGGGCTGGGCACAAATAATGCACATAGACTTTTAAATCTTTAATTTCTAGTCTGTCTGTAAAACATCAGCCCTGAATACAAATCACTACTATGTATTAGTAGATAGAGGAACTTTAATTTGGCCTCAAAATGCCGGTGCACTACATATTCCATACAAGATAATTTATTATTTGCGAAGAGATGTATAAATAGTTACTGCTCTATCTTGTATCTGCTGTTCAGAGTACAGTACAAGAATATCTGACTAGCATTTCAATATGGCTGTCCACTAGCTGTCACAAACTAAATATGTGTCAAAGACAAAAATAATCATGTTTCTTCCCAAGCATGAACATCCCTATGTAACAGTCAATTCATTAGAAAGCACCTGCAACAGCATCTTTCTGTAATGGCTCGTACACATGGACAGTGATGGACTGGGGTTTGAGGGACAGTGAAGATACCCGGGTTTTCTGGCCCATTTCTACCCACTTCACGTGGGCTGGCCACCGAGGTGTGTCTTACTATGCCAGTGAAGCCTACCCAGTACCTTCTAGGGTTTGTATAGTCACTCAGGCAAATGCAGTTAGAAAAGTACAACAGTACATTTATTGTAATAAACACAATCAAATATTATATACACACAGTAAATAAATGCCAGGCAGGTTCAGCACATTATCTGTCCCTTAAACCACTAGCTTAAGGAGTTACAGTCACCTGGCTATCCTGAATTGGGAATCCAATGCCCATGGATCTCTCTCAGCTGCATATGTAGTCTCTGGTAGAGAACGGCAACTCAACACCAGACCTTGCACTTTCCAGGAATCAATCCACAGATTGATGAACATCTCCCCCCCCCCCCCTACCCTGGAGTGGTTCCTTATATCTAGGATCAAATTTCCACAGTGTTTTCCTCTCCCAGGGCAAACACCTGGCTCTCTCCCTCTTTAAACATTGGTGGCTGCTGGATCAGGGGGTTAGAGGCGGAGTGGAGATGAGCTGTTATTCCACAGAAGCTCACTTGCAGTTTCGCAGACAGAATGTCTCAGGAAGTCCTATGAGGGACAAGGGGAACTAATTGGCCTTCCTCACCTCCAAATATCAGATAACAGTTAACCCCTCCTGAAATTAACCCCTTATACTACTTTGTGATGTCACAGGGCCCCCAATTTTTCCATGCTTCATGTAGAGAAAGGAGGGGGGAGAATGAATGCAGCTCCAGCCCCCTCATCTGTATCCTGGACACCACCCGACCCTTACCCATAACCCACCTGGCTTCAATATGAGAACAATGCATAACAGTGTTAGGACTCTGTGTTGTTCTCTGCCTTTGTCCTGTTCCTGGACGCAGTACCTCCATGCCGCCAGAGGTGCTGCTCTTTTCCTATAGACATTTTCTACTCACTGCTAGGCATTAATCTCTGCTCCTCGTTATTGCACACTTGTGTCACTCATTTCTTATACCAGCTTCTCCCAGGTTCATGTGCTGGTAATTGATGCTCCTGAGCCTGCTAATACTTGTTTGTCCCTGGATTACCTGCTTTGTTATGTGCTGTTTCTGTGGATATCCTTGTTTTAGCCAGCTCCTGCTACTCACCTGTACCTTATCTCCTGGAAACCTACCTGATGTCTGTCTCATGCCTGAACACACTACTAACTTATAGTTCCTGAGAACTCTTGGCTTTTGCTGTGATCTGGCTTCAGCTAAGTTACCTGCTGTTGGAGATGCTCACTGACCCCTGTGTTTTGGTTTTGATTTTGGATCTGGATTACCGTCGTGTATTGGTTTTGGTTTTGTCAAACCGCCCTTGCGTGTTTTGGTTTTGGTTTTGTTTGGTTTTGTTTTCCAGTTTTGTTTAAAAATCAATGTTTTTAGGCATAAAATACCCGAATTTAGTGCTCCACCTGTTTCTTGGATAAGTAATGTAATTTTAAAGCTAATAAGTTATCAAAAAAACAGTTTAATTCCTGGTAGGCCGTCATTAATTCTACACACAAACCAGATTGTCTTCCTCTCCATCTATGCACATTGGCAATGCAGCCATCGTCTTTGGGTGTATATTACACCCTACACTTGTAGTTAAATATCTAAAGAAATGGACAAAGGCAGTTTGGTTTCTGTCTCTCTAGGCCCCCTCCCCTTGTAGAAAATAGTACATAATTCAGCCGTTATAGAATGTACAATATAAATTTAAATGGACAAAAGCAGTTTTGTTTCTGTCTCTATAGGCCCCCCTCCACTTGTAGAAAATAATAAAAAATTCAGCCGCTATAGACTAGTCAATATTAATTGAAATGGACAAAGCCAGTTTGAGGTCAGTCTGTGTATGACACCCTACCGTTAATGAGAAATTGCCAAAACAGCAGCCTTTCAAGACGGTACGTAATATAGAAATACCCCAAGTCCCTTTCCTCTTTGGGGGTAGATTGCACCCTACACTTAAATAGAAAGTTTTAAAAAAAATGTTATCATCATCATCTTCAGTTTCATCCTCACCCTTATCAGTGTGTACGTCATCATCACAGACTATCAATTCATCGCCGCTTGAATCTGCCATTAGAGAACAGTCAGTGCTTGGATGTCTTTGATGGTCAAGGCCTTCCTCGCGGAACATGTAGTTCATTTTTATAAACATCATTTTCTCCACATTTTTTGAAAGTAACATTCTACGGCGATCACTGACTAAGTTCCCGGCTGTGCTGAATACTCATTCAGAGTACACACTGGAGGGTGGGCAGCTTAGGTATTGCAAAGCAAATTTGTACATGGGTTTCCAAATGGCCTGCTTTTCTTCCCAGTAAGGAAAGGGACTGTCTTACATTTCCATATCAATTACCTCTTGAAAATAATCCTCCACCATCCTTTGCATGTTAATACTCGTATTGGATGGAGTTATGGGCAAGGTCACACAGTTTTTGAAAAATCCTTTAAACCAGCCCAGATGTTAAACTGTTCTGGTCTGCCCCCTGTGTCTTCCCTGCTTCTTTTTGGAAAATTTAATTTTTTACGAGCAGCAGCTGCTTGAGAACTGAAGGAGGACACGTCGTCAAGACAAGGCCCAGTTCAGCGGAAAACTTGCTGAGCAATAGCTCCTTGCAAAATTTCACATCTCGCTCATTTTGGAGCAAAGACTCAATGTAGGTCTTAAACATTGGATCAAGCACAGTGGCCAAAATGTAGTGACCCTAGTTCAATATTTTAATAACTCAAGGATCATTGTGAAACAAATTAAGTACTTGATTGACAAGGCCAACATACTTTGCGGAATTGCTTGCTTTCATCTCCTCCTTCAGTTTCTCAAGCTGTTTTTCCAATAGTCTAATTAAAGGAATGACTTGGCTCAAGCTAGCAGAGTCTGCACTCACTTCACACGTCACAACTTCAAATGGTTTCAGTACCTTGCACAGCACTGAAAGTATTCCCCACTGTGCAAGAGTGAAATACATCCCCCCTCCTTTCCCAATGTCATGGCTTGTGCAATACGCTTGGATGGACGCAGATCTAACACTAACATGGCAGCCATGGCATCTGTGATTCGCTTGGCGACTGGGTGACTGCTGTCATATTTGCTTCCCCTAGCAAATGATTGTTTCACAGTTAATTGATGAAATGTAGGACTGCTTTGGTTGGCCTCTTCTCCATTGGCTCTTAAACAACAGCTTGACTTAAGTGTATAATGCTAATACGTAAATTTGTTCAATGAAATCACACACATACCAGTTTTTCTTTAAACAAAAAATTTTTCATTTATAAACTAAAACTACGAACAAATGTCAACTAAAAAACAAACAATAAATCAATGAAAGGTATTTTAAATTTTTTTTAGATATTTTTTTTTTTTATTTATTTTTTTGCTTTTCTTTATGCTTTTTATATTTTTTTTTCTTTGTTTTTAGTTCACACAGAAGCCTCTGGCTGTGCCTTGGAGGACCCATCGACTCCTCATCAGCTGCAAAAAACGAAAGACAACAATTTAGTAAATGCACTCTTAATACATTAATGTGGTGAAATGCTATCTCTCGGTTCTTGTACCTATGCATTTTGTAAGCTCGGTATAGTGCATAAATGAATGTTACCCAAACACTGGTCCCATTCATTAAATTTTGATAATGCACGTACCTGGTGGCTGCGAACGTCCGAAGTAATTTTTATTTTTAATATTATTAGCTATGACTAGAAAGGGTCTGCAGTGCCGTACATAACATATACTGAAAACCGAACCAAGACACAACATGATACAAAGACAGGTGACAGTAAAGAAAATCAGATTATCTCTGACAGATAGTGAAAGGGATCGGCCATGCGCATGAGAGCTTACAATCTAAAGGGAAGGGGGAGACACAAGTAATACGAAGTATATAGTACTATATTGTTTTGGTGTATACATTAACTTTCTTGCAAATTTTGCCAAGGAGAATCTCACCCTCTAGGGTGCATTTTTAAAGCCTGCCAGCTGAGTTGGCCTGCGCACAAGACAAGAATTGGTGGGAGGACATTTTTCCCATTGTGGGAACTTAGGATGCCTTGTACTGTGAATGGGCAGTGAAAACTGTTTGTCATGTTCTACGTCTGTCTTGTCAAAAAAATAAAACAACTCAAGTATACGAAAATTACGAGGTAATGTACTTACTTTCCTCAACCAGCACTGGTGGTTGCTGCGAGGTGGATTCTGATTGGCTCTGGAAGAGCAGAGGTGATGCTGCCAGATCATCGACCTGCGGAAAATCCACCACCACCGCTGACTCCACCTGTGGCTGTTGGCTTCCACCTGGCGCCTCCGGTGTCACCACCTGTTCATGTTGGCGGTGGTGTTGGGAGCTGCGTTGGCGTCCTGTTGGAGACCATTGATGTGTTATCTTACGTGTATTTTTGTAATTTATTCAACATACACAGCGAATACATATATACATGCAGCGAATGGTAGCTTTGAATGCTAAATTGGTACTCATGTCAATAACATTAAGTTTTCGACAAAAATTTACACAAAAATTTAGAACATATATATATAATATGAAATAATCTGAATAATAGTAAATAAGACTAACATTATGCATACGTTTAGTATGATAATGGTCAGAAAATAGGCCTTTTCTGTCCATCATTCCTGTGAGCAGAAAATATAACAATGCCATATTATATAGTGTTTGAGGGCGACTTACTAGTGAGCATTTCCGCCCTCAAATCTGCAAGAAGGTCGGGCTGCCGTCTCCGCAGATCACTCCATCGGCGTTGCAACTGCACGATGGAGCGTCGGGTACCAACCTGCATACGCAGACGCCTGCGCACGGCTCTGTATGCCTGCTGTTTTTGTTCATTTCCCACGTACCTCCCTGCGGGTTCAAAGCAACGGTCCATCGTTGCTGTCAGCACCCGCAGTTCGGTACGTGAGAATATTGCAGACCTCATTTTGTATCAGAAGGGCCAGTTTAATATCCTGCTTACCGATTGGTTCTCAGTGCACGTCGGTGCGTCTGCACGTCCATCGCGGAACCTTTACTAAGATGGCTGACTGACCTGTCAATCACTGCTCCGGCGTGCCTAGCATTCTGGCGCGTACGCAACTGAACGCATCACTATAAAACCACATACTGCATGCGATAGTTCGCCCTGACAATTTATGCATGGACCAAGTTTTTGCTGTCAGGAAACATATTGCATTGGTGGATATTGAGGTAAGTAACATGGGCCTAGGTCTGCTACCTGACATAGCATCGTAGGAAATGGAATAATTGCACTTTCTATTTTCCTTTTTTAGTTTGTATTAACAATTGCTGCTAACCAGAACAGGAGAACCTTGCTCCATTTTGAGGTAAGTAACATGGGCCTAGATCTGCAGGTTTTTGGTATAGTGATAGAATAAACTTATTTTATTTCCATTTGTAGACATGTCTGAACAAGACTCCAATCAGCCATCAGCCTCATCTGCTGCTGCTAAAAAAATCCGCTAGCCAAATTTCACCAAAAATGAAATAGACATTTTGGTAGAATTGGCTGTTGATAGGCTCCACTCCACTTCGCGGTCACTCTCTGCACCATCCAAAGCCAGAATATGGGAAGAGATAACAAATGAGGTCAATGCCGTGGCTCCAATCAGACGCAAGGTTAATGAGGTCCAGAAAAGGTAAATATTGAAGCGTACAAAAAATAGTTAAATGTGTCCAGATTTTGGGAATAATTTTATCCTGCTAATGTGTCTATTTTGCACACAGGTGGCAAGACTTTAAACGCCGCCTAAAAGATAAAATTACCGAACACAGAAGACATGCCAGAATGACAGGTGGTGGACCTCCAGCAACGCTGGAATTGACTGCATTGGAGACCAGGGCATTGGCCTGTTTGGATGCAGAGATGGTTCAAGGTGTGGGCCGCATTGACACTGGACGTAGCCCACCTGCCAGCGAGCCTATCACAGCTACAGGTATATACACACACATATAATATAAATAAATTGTCTACTAAATTATATATATTACAGTTACCCAATAATTGCCCTATACTTTAACAGATTTGCAGTTACATATAGTGAGAAGTAAAGAAGTTATATTTTAACCACCACACACAGTCCAAAAAAATATTGTATTGACAATGTATTTTTTAGAAACATTCGGACAATAAGAATTCACACACATTTCCTAAGGACGGCATTCATTTTTTTTCTTTTTTTTTCTTGTAGGGGCCAATACAGTGGAAGAAATTGCAGAGGATGAGCTGGTGGAGGAGCCACGTGATGTGGAAGAGCATCAGATGAGTGAAGAGGCAGAAGTCAGTGAACGGGAATCACTGCACGCCTGCTATCACAGTATTAGAGACACAAATGCCACTATTCAGTCCAATACCACAGATATTGCCACAACCCTCACTCATATGGAGCACACTTTACACAGTAGCCTCACCTGTATAGAGAACACTATGGACTTAAACCTTACCTCTATCAACACTACCCTTACCCGTCTCACTGACCTTATTGCAATGTATATATATATATATATATATATATATATATATTGCCCCTTCTGCCATCTCTGGCCCTTCTGCCATCTCTGGCCCTTCTGCCATCTCTGGCCCTTCTGCCACCCATGCCCCCCGTGCACCCCATGCCAAACAATCGTCTTCTGCTGCACAGTCACTCACTGATGCTCCACTGGCCTCTGCTTCCTCCCCACTGTTGCCTTCTATATCACAGGTTACCAGAAGCCAGACTCATCCTCGAACAGATGCAACAATTATCCCAGCAAAGAGGCCCCGTAAAAACAAATAATTATTTGTTTTATGTGTTTTTCTTATTGTGTAAATAAATGGTATAATTATATACTTAGTAGCTATGTATGTTGTATATAACAAAAACACTTACAAGAGAAGTAGGTGTCCAGGACATATTGCTTAAAAGACACAGCATCAACTGATTCTGGAGGGCTGGGGTCAGCATCTAACACCTCCTGGACAGCAACCTCAGCCTCCTCCACCCAAGGAACCCCACTCCTAATGGCGATGTTATGGAACAACACGCACAGAGCTATGATATCACACACAGTGGTTGGAGCATACATTAGAGCACCATTAGAGCACCACCAGAATTTGGCACCGGAATTTGGCCTTTAAAAGACCAAATGCCCGCTCCACAACCGATCTAGTGGCTGTATGTGCGGAGTTGTATGCCATCTCCTGCTCCGTACGTGGGTTTAATAGAGGAGTGAGGAGCCAAGGGCGAAAAGGGTATGCGTTATCTCCTACAAGGGGTGACAAGAATGAAAAAGCTTAAAAATATGAGAGAGTGTCATAATTGTAGAACCAAATAATAATATCTATGGCAACAAGACAGGCAACATGGATGACAAATAATGGCAAAAGAAGCAATTAGACACAGATATGACTTCAGAGAAGCTTACATAACATAATCAATGTATTTGTAACCAAGGTTTAAGTTTTTGAACAACTTTTCATATGGGCAGCTATCCAGGTAGGATTTTAAGGCAAACATCACAATTAAATGTACCTTTGAATGATATTGCAATGTGCCTTTGTAATATATCTACTTAGCTACCAAACGTAAGACATTACTATTTCCACTTTAAACTACTACATACATGACATGTTTGTTCAATAATAAAAATACCTAATAGCCACGCATCACCATTTGGCCTTGCACCACCTTGCCTCAGTTGCAATCTTTCCCACATCCCTGATTGCCGGAAGGCAAAGGAGTCATGTGTACTCCCTGGCCACATAGCTACCAGGTTACGAATCTGGAGAGAGGCGTCACATATAGCTTGGACATTTATAGAATGGAAATGCTTGCAATTTAAAAAATTAGCAGCATTCCCACCGGAGGGGACCAAGGCTACATGAGTCCCATCGACTGCACCTATGACATGCGGGAAACCGGCTATGTGGGAAAACTGCAGTTTTATCGGCACCAGGGACTCCTCATCGAGTATGTATGAATTGCCTTAGACGTGACACAAACGCCCCCAGAACAACCTTTAGCACACGACTGAAGGACTTCTGAGACATCCCTGAAGCGACTCCCACAGTGGTCTGAAATGGTCCTGTGGCGCAAAAGTGCAATACCGCCAACAGTTTAGTCAATGGCGGTATTGCTGTTGGGCTGTTGTGCTTGGGCTCCATGTCAATCTGCACTATGCGCAGGGTGTTCAGGATGACACGAGGCGGGAGCCGATAACGACGCACCACCTCAGCATCAGAAATGCCAAAGAGGCTGACACATGGCCTGAACACACGCTCCCAGGTTTGGCGACGATGGGTTACTTGCTGATTTTTGGGGCGGCGACGCTGGTTGCCCTCCTGTGCTACCACATGTGCCT
Source organism: Mixophyes australis (assembly GCA_036250195.1). NCBI lineage: Eukaryota > Metazoa > Chordata > Amphibia > Anura > Limnodynastidae > Mixophyes > Mixophyes australis. The sequence goes on from JAVHZZ010000019.1 coordinate 1,684,699, forward strand.
CGGCCATTTCTAAGAAACGCTATATTTAAAAAAAGAAGGATGTAAAAAAAATAAAATTAACTCATAGTTTGGGAAATGTCACTCCTATTTGCACAGGAAACATTTACAATATACTTACACCAACAAGTGGGTTGGCCAAACTCATAATGTGGCTAAAAAAACAAAACAAAAATTGTCAGAGGGTGAATAAGAAGTTATGGCATCTGCTTCTATGCTATGTCAGGTTGCAGACCTAGACCCATGTTACTTACCTCAAAATGGAGCAGGATTATCCTTTTCACTTGCAAACAATTGTCAATGGAAAACTAAAAAAGAAAATAAAATACAATTATTCCATCTGCTTCTATGCTATGTCAGGTTGCAGACCTAGACCCATGTTACTTACCTCAAAATGGAGCAGGATTATCCTGGTCACTTGCAAACAATTGTCAATGGAAAACTAAAAAAGAAAAAATAAAGTAAACAAAAGATAAAAATAATCTAAAAAGTACTACACAGCCCAATACAAGCAAGCTATTATCTGTAACTATTATCTGAAACAAAGTATAACACCCAAAATAACAAAAAAGTCCAAGACAAATAAAACAATAAAATGTTAAAACAAATCAATCAAAGAAACCATAGTAATATCTTAAAATATATCATGCAAACATACCAGTAAATGAATCAGCAGTGAACAGGGCACATCATCTACGCAGAGCTTTATAGCTGTGGTTAATTAGCTAAGAGTATGCAGGTGAGGGTCTGCATGCGTCCTGATCACATGGGTGTTCCTTTGGGTAATTTGTGTGTGCTCGTGGTTCAGATATGAGAGATAAACTAGACCCTTGGCAGGCGCGTAGCATACGCCACCACAAACGCGATCGCCTGCGTTCGCACCAGTATGACTTGGACGTAGTTAGACGGGAACGCCCCTATGAGAAATTTACTAGGTCACCACGCCCCAGAACCTCCCTGTTCATGCCCAGAACTCATAGCTCATCGCAAATGGCTTTTGCGATCGCGCCTGTACAGTTTTTGCATTCGCAAAAGTACAAGCTCGGCAACCGAGCATGCGCACTAAACTTTTGTGTTCGCTACGCGCTGAAAAGGGACATACGTCCCTTAATGACTCAGGCCCTGACTGTTTTTTCATGTAGCACACAAATATCAACTTTAACTTTCAGTGTACAAATAAGCTATCACGTATTTGTGTGCTATATGAAAAAACAAACAGTATTTAACTTATGTGCAAAACAAAAAACTAGTTTGCACCCCTTGCATTGTAACATGGTTTTGTCCAGGATACTGAAATAAGATACCTCTTAATTTAAGATCCTTAATGAATCAGTTAGTTTTTGAACAGAATCATAGCAAACAGTATTACTGCAATATCAACAATATACAATAAATATACATATTGTCCCCTTATCCTCATGTAATTAGACACTGCAGCCCTATTTGGAAAAGGGATAGGTACATGAAATATGGAAAGCCAAGCAATGGCTGAATCCTCTAAACCTCCCTCCTGTCACGATCTGCCTCTGGCTGCAATCCTACATCTAGAAGCTGCTGTGTCTTCCCCTGATCCTGTCTGCCAAGAGCTATGTGGACTTTGCCATTTCATGTATACAGCCTGCAGTAGCCCTGTTCCACCAAAGGAGCCATTGTGGTACTTGGACTGTTTTCCTACCTGCTTGAGTTAACTCGTTACTCTAGGATGCTTATCACCTATCTCTTTAAAAGATGACCTCTCCCAGAAGTCATTGCCAGTTCATCTGTTGCTTTTACTGCCACTATGTTTCCTGAGTATGAATCCTGATTTCCTGGTTTTGACCTCTGTGAAGGAGCTCCTAAATCGCCTCTCATGACGCAGTCGCGGTGTGCGGAGCTTGAGCTATGCATAATGGCCACTAGCATTCCACTGCTGTTTCCATGCGCCAAACTTATGCGCATATTAAGACATGAACTGTCTGAAAGCCAGAGCATTTCAACCAAAGAAATTGTCTCTCATATATGGCTCCACAGTAAGTTAGGTTCAAACAAAGGAAACACATGTGCTCACAGTACAGGAAGTCATAGCTAAGAAACATAGAGCAGTGAGTCAACATTGCAGGCAGTGTCCAGTTGCGTGGGTGTGGTAAAGGTCACAAGCCCCACCTGAAGCAATGTATTTTGGGTAAAGGTTTATAAGCCACTGAAACAGGCAATAGAGCCCTCTTTTGACAACACCACATACACACTTGGAAGTTGGGGATTTCTCTTCTACCTGGAGCCTGCATGACACACACACTCCACAGTAAGCTTATACCTTATCTGTCTGCAACTTTTATTTTCTTATATCTGTATGTATGTTTATCTTCTTATTATATGGCCATCTATTTCTATTATCTTTTTTATATATATTTTCGTTAACTTTCCTTTGAATCTTTATCTGTTTATTTAACTTATATGTATTGTGCCTGAAACTTAAAGTTTTTCTGAATATTCAAGTAACCTTTTCACACATGCTTTACAAAGGCTAGCTTCTCAGGAATGCTTGCTATCTACACTACAATGGACTCTAGCTCCCATCCCCCTTTCTCTCTCTTTATGCTATCCCTTCTGACCACATTTTACACACACATCCACTATGTATCTCATATCTTTCTCTCTCTCTCTCTCATTTAATCTTTCTTTATCTACCACTTAAATACATTTCTCTTTACCCATTTTAACACATACTTGCCAACTCTCCCTAAATGTCAGGGAGACTCCCTGAAATAGGGGTGGTCTCCTTCACTCCCAGAAGAGTCTGGCATTCTCCCTGATGCTGAGCCAGTACAAAACATGGTTGACTTTGCCATCTGTGACATGATGACACAGTTCAGAAATTGTGTCCTATGTCCATGTATTGATGCCTATGGAGGTGGCCAATTTCATGGAGACCAAGATTTAATCAAAGACTGACAGGTAAGACAACATGACTTCAGTAATGGAGACAGAAATGTAAAAGACACTTCAGTCTCTAGAGATTCATTAGCTGCTTTTATTTAACACATAGTTGCCTACTCTTCCGGAATGTCCGGTAGACTCCCGTATTTCTCCCACGGGAGAGCAGGGCAACCTGCCAGTTGTTGCCCCCACAATTGATAAGTGGTGGGGGGTGGGGCTTAATGATGCAAATATGGCATCATCTTAGCCAAAATTATGTGTTTCGGCAAGCCCCGTCCCCGCACACCCACCTCCCCTGGGATCTCCCTGAAGCCAACGAGGAAAAGTTGGCAAGTATGCTTTAACATACACGAGCATGTGCTTGCTTACACATTTAAACATACACGAACATATACTCTTTACACATTTACACAAACACACAAACATGAGCTTGCTTAAAACACATTCTCTTCATAAATGCTCTCTTTCTCTTGTTACATCTAAACACACTACACAAAAGAGCAATACTGACCATACACTCAAATACATTTCTGTCTTACAGCATACACATTAGTACATATATATATATATATATATATATATATATATATATATATATATGCAACAAAATAGGATATTATATACTTACTTCTGAAGTTTTAGCATTGTCTTGAATCTATAATAAATTATCTGTATTGTATGTATACATTTATGTATTGTATGCTTGATTATCTTTGTAAAGTAAAAGACTTGTATCTTTATGTCTGTTTTGTATGTTTAGATAACTGGTATGAATGGATGTTTATATAGATAATGCAGTATAGGGAGGTAAATGATAGATTGGTATTTATTTAGTGATAAACACATAATGGTGGTCTATTTGATGGGGGAGATCAATAGATTATGTGTAATGCTTAGGTGATAAATATATTACAACCTCTGCTTGGCTCCTCGTTTTGCACCTCATCTTATGACCCAGACCAGGTTTTGCTGTGACTTCTCTTCTGCCTTCTCCCTGGTATCGTGATGGACTGTGTGGCTTTGACCCCTGGCTTGTTTAACCCTCCTGCTTTTCTGTGTCTGCATTCCATTTCACCACTACCAATCCTGCACCTGCACTCTGTGGCTTATCCAGCCCCTGTGTCTACATTCCATTTCACCACTAGCAACCCAGCACCTACAGTCTGTGGCATATCCAGTTCCTGTGTCTGCAGTTGTTACGTCTCTGTGTCTGATCCAGTCTCTTGGCTGGCTGTCTACCTGGAAGCCCGAGTACTCCGCCCTTCAGACCACTACACTTTCTCTGCTTGCTGATCATTCAATGCCTCGTGCCTCCCGGTTTACCTGGAGTCCTGCTACCTGTGATGCATCCGGTGCCTCTTGCCCCCCCTGAGTAACCTGCAGTCCTGACACCCGTGACTCACCCGGTGCCTTGTGCCTCTCGAGTAACCTGCAGTCCTAATACTTGTGACACCTCGTGCCTCCAGAGTAAACCAGGTATCCTGACATTTGTGGTTCATCCGGCTTCTCAGCACTACCATACCCTGCTGACTTGTATTAGTTGACTTACCATTTATTGTATTCCAAACCTGTGTAATAAATAAACCACTTAGTTCCATACTCTCTCAGTGGTCTTCACATTGGGAATCCTGACACCTCTCAAATGCAGCCCAGACGTTAAATTGATGGCACCCACATTTAATAATTCAGCCTCCTTCCCTGCAACCAGCTCTGACATTAAATTAATAGCATTTACATTTATTATATAAACCTGTCTCCCACCCCAAACAGCCTCAACATTAAAATTAGTACTCCTATTTAATAAATAGCCCTCCTTCTCCACAAACTCAGACCCACATTTCAGTATTAGCGCCCAAGCCACCCCAGCACTAAATAAATAGTCCCATCACCCCAACTTAAATTAACAGGCACCATGAACCCCCTATTAAGTAGCCCCACCATCAAATAAATTACCCTCACTATAACCACAAATAAACAAATACATATTCTCTGCCAGTGACTATTAAATGTCTATCCCTCACTTCCCATACACTTATATTTTCCTTTAATCCCAAACACTTTACAAAAAATACATTACTGGGGAGTGCTTGTTGATAATTTAAATTGAGATGTGTGTAGTTATATTCTCTATGGAAAGTTAGATGATAGGGTAATTAGCACCCATCACTTTTCCCTTGCGGTGCTTCCTCCTGGAACCACTTAATCCATGACTTCATTTAGCCAAGTTTCAATTACAGTTCTGGCAACCCCATCCCATTCAAACTTTGTCCCCTGTTCTGCAGCTTTTGGTAACTCACCCTCTGTTACTTCCAGCACATTGAGATGCTCTTCTGCTGCCACTTGCACCTCATGTCATGGACTCATAATAACACTTGTGTTTCCAGCACAACCTCATCAGCCTTGCATGAATGGTGGTGAAAATATGGAGACTTGCCTGAAAAACTTCAATTCTGCATAACCAGCCCGCCAAGCCCCATATGTTGTGAGAGAGGGTGTGATCAAACAATTAAGGGTGCAGGGCTGCAAGGAGTAGTGCACAGTCTGGTCTTCGGCCCCCTGGAGTGCAGGACCCTAATGCAGTGTGGCCCACCAGGTATTTCACCAGTTCCCTGGTGGACCAGCCGAACCCTGCATATGGGCGCTGAAAATGCTAATTAAAGCATACAGGAAACTACTGTGTACTTTGAGTTAATTGAGCTTTACCGCATTGTAACACCTGTCACAGTTACTCATTAGTCCTGCCCCCAGGGGGATGGCAGGCAATGTCAACAGCAGGGCTGCAGAGGAGGCGAGGCATGGGCTTCATCAGAGTGCAGGGAGTCGGTAATGTGGACAGATGTGACCAGGGAGCTAGGAGGGAGCTCCCAGGTCCCCGGCAAAGGGGGGTGTGCAGCAGATGCTGCGAGGCCACAAGTGTGTGTGACTCTACTAGGAAATCTAGATGCCCCACAATAAAAATAGGCAACTGCAGAATGGCGGTGTGTGTGTGTCAGAGGCCGCAAAGCACCATTTAAGGAAAGGCCCATAACAGAGGTGGAGTGACAGAGAGGGAGCCCCACCTTCTGGGGTACCTCAGAAGAAGGGAATCTGATAGGGGTAGGCACCACATATTAATAGGTAGCAGGTCCCTGAGAGAGAAAGAGTTTAAAGAAGTTATTGCATAGAGCCTAGTGTGAAGCCCTCAAGTCTAATACAATATTACTAGGGATGGCATACTAGTACCATAGTTGAAGCTAATAAAAGCTACAAGTGGCTTAAAGCTTCATAGCGGTATAGTGTATTGTGTACTTAAATGAGCATTTCTATAGAAATCCATTTATATTTTACCGAGCACTAAAACAACTGAATGCTTAATAGTAAAAATGAAAAATAGCAAATACTTGTCAGAAAGGTCCATTCACTTGCATTATTTTTTGGACTAACAATGTCAAAGCGTGTTTAATGCAGCAGCCTCATGAACAAATTTAGATGTGTCTGTTAATATACATCAATATAGCAGGCTATAAAATGTTGGTATTTGCCATTATCATTGGTTTCTTTCTCCAGACTGCTATTAATTATTTATAATTCTGCATATTTTCATGGACTACCATGGCAACCAACGTAACATGGCACATGGAGTGAGCAGAGAGGCTTTGGAGATCTTTATTGTTATTAAAGAACTTGCAAATTATTAAAGAACTTACATGTTATGCAATAACTTGACACATTTTAAATAGTTAAATTGAAAATACTTTTCAACATAAAAAAAGAACTAAAAATATGGTTGAATTTCACCTAAACAAATAATATAGGAAGGCCATCTCAGCAATTTAAAAACATAAATATAAGTTGACAATGTTCATTATTTATACAATAAAAACCTAAGACATATGAACCAACACTTTAGCTGTATGCAAAGCCTTTCTGAACAAAATAAATGGGTAGTGGAATGGATAGAAAGTCATAGAAGGAAAGACCTACGTTGCGACATACCCCACTTCAAGGAGCGTTTCTGAAGTCTCTCCACCACCGCTAACAAATTGATGCATCCACCCGTGCCATCTCCAAAACCCTTCTCACCGTGTGCAAGATGTCACCCACCACCACTTCACAGGGAAGGATCTTCTGTCTATTGGAGACCTGATGCTGTGCTATCCATGTGTAAGAATACGGGTGGTATTATCTGAAGCCCAATAGCCAAGTAGATATTCAACGATTAGTCAGACGTTTGCCGAGTTGCTACACATGCAGGGTAGCAGGCATTTGCCGGATCAGTACACAAGAGGGTAGTCGGATGTCTGCCGGGTCGGTACACAAGCAGGGTAGTCAGACATTTGCCGGGTCAGTACACAAGAGGGTAGTCACGAATGCAAGGAAGTGCAGCAAGCAGCAGTTGCTGAGCAGGCAGAATACTCAAGCACATGTCTGATCCAAGAAGTGCCTATTATAGCCATAAGCAGGAAACAGGAACCAAGATGGTTTCTCCTTAATGCCATTCTGGCCATCTTGGATAAGGGCAAATCTAAGAGCAAGTTTATGAATGCAGAGACCTCTAGTGGTCAGAGGTGCAAATATCAAAGTAATTCCTCAAACCATGTGAAGCACTTAATTACTACAATAACTGAATGAATGGTGCTCAACTCATACCACATCTCTTGAATACCCCGTATGGCCACTCAGGGTAACTGAGACCTGGGAGACAAGAGAAACCCAGGGCGTGTAAAAACTCTCTCATAAACCCTTATGTTGAGGGGATATTCATGCAAGAAATAATCGTCTCCACCTGCCCAAGACACTCCTTCCATGGGTAGCCACAAACATCGACCCTTCTGTGCTTTAAATTTCCCTTCACATATAGACTCCTCATTAAAGGAGAGCCAGGCAATGTCTCTGTATTTCAGGGGTATCATCAGAGATGACCCTGCCCTACAGTGGCTCATCAAAGGGGGAGAACAAGATTATCCTCTCCAGCTCTTGACCTCCTCCACTCCAATTCACCATCGCCTCTTCATCTTCAAATCAAGAGACACATAGGTCGGTAGATACTCATGGGAAATTCCAAAACTCTTCACTGCACCTCCCCCTGTCCATGCACAGAGAAAGGGAGACACTCAGTCCATGAAACTATCTATCCACTGGGGGGAGAACTCTCCAAAAAGAGACTTCTGAAGTTCAGATTAAAAAAGGTGATCAAAAAGAAGAGTACTGAGTACACCATACCCAGGCCCCCCTCTCTCCTTGGTTTATAGGTCACAGTGTGCTTGATGAAGTTTAGCCTATTCCCCCAGAGCATCTGGAACAAAATTGCATTAATTCTGTCCCATAAAGGTTCTGGCAAAATACATACATAGCTAACATACAAAAGGTTTAGGATCATGTAAGTTTTGACCAAGACTCTGGAAGCTTCTCCCAGTCTATGCTCCCAATTTTGAATGGCATAAACACCTTGTGATTTCACTGCTTTTTTGATTTCAAGTGCTGTTTTTGTTTAAAGTGCGGAGTTGGTTCCATTAAGGATTGCTGTGCTGAGAGAGTGATATAGTTTGGGGAATTATTCTGTGTGTTTATTGAACGGGATTCTTTTTTCTGTGTGTTTATTAAGTGTTTTTGGTTTTTTTTTCCTTCTCTCTGTTAGAGCTAGTGGGTGTGGTTTAATTGCATAGTTGATACAGCTGGTTAGTGCAAGCTCTATTTAACAGGAGGTAGCAAGCGATTTCATTGAGCTTGTGATTTCACTGCTTTTTTGATTTCAAGTGCTGTTTTTGTTTAAAGTGTGGAGTTGGTTCCATTAAGGATTGCTGTGCTGTGCTGAGAGAGTAATATCGTTTGGGGAATTATTCTGTGTGTTTATTGAACGGGATTCGTTTTTCTGTGTGTTTATTAAGTGTTTTTGGTTTTTTTTTTTCCTTCTCTCTGTTAGAGCTAGTGGGTGTGGTTTAATTGCATAGTTGATACAGCTGGTTAGTGCAAGCTCTATTTAACAGGAGGTAGCAAGCGATTTCATTGAGCTTGTGATTTCACTGCTTTTTTGATTTCAAGTGCTGTTTTTGTTTAAAGTGTGGAGTTGGTTCCATTAAGGAGTTGAATCCAGGAAGGGGTTTAATCTGGTAAGTGGCTAGGAAAGGCTAGTACTAAAGTTCACTGTAGGCTATAAGAAGTTAGGTTAGCCATAATAAGATGAGTAGTAGAAGGCTTGATGATCTCACTCAATGCATATCTTGTCATATGTATGCACACTTGGAGCAAGTGTTCCAAGGTTTATACCTCTGTGAGAAATGTGAGCAATTGGTCTCTTTGGAAGCCCAGGTAACTGATCTAAAGCAGACCATTGCAGCATTGAGAGACATTGCCAACCTGGAGCAGAGTTTACAGCTCACCGTTGATGCGTTATCTGAGCAGGGTGGAGCAGAGACAGAGGAGGATGCACAGGTAGGCAGCTGGGTAACAGTTACTAGGGGTAGCAGAGGGAGGAAGAGGCAGGCCAGTTCTGAGCTAGGCAATCCCAGCAGATTTGCCAGATTGGATGAAGATACTGTGGAAGGCAGTTCAGAATTGGTAGAGTTGGATGAGACTGCTTCCTCTAGCAACCAGGGGAATGGTCTCTCCAGCACAGAGGGGACCAAAGTTACTCAGGGACCCAGGCAGATTGTGGTGGTAGGGGATTCAATTATTAGGAAGGTAGATAGGGCAATCTGTTACCGGGACCGTGCATGCCGAACAGTGTGTTATCTCCCGGATGCTCGGGCTCGGCATATTGCGGATCGGGTGGACAGATTGTTGGGAGGGGCTGGGAATGACCCAGCGGTTTTGGTGCATGTTGGCACCAATGACCGAGTTAGAGGAAGAAGGGGTGTCCTAAAGAATGATTTCAGGGACATAGGTCGCAAACTTAAGGCAAGGACATCCAAGGTAGTATTTTCAGAAATACTACCTGTGCCACGCGCTAGTCCAGGGAGGCAGCGGGAGATTAGGGAGGTTAATGCGTGGCTAAAAGATTGGTGTAGGAAGGAGGGTTTTGGATTCTTAGAGCACTGGGCTGATTTCTCGGTCAGTTGCCATCTTTATTGTCGTGATGGATTGCACCTGAATGAGGAGGGGGCTGCAGTGCTAGGGGAGAGGATGGTTAGAAGGTTGGAGGAGATTTTAAACTAGGCTCCGGGAGGGAGGGGCAAGCAAGTATTTATGGGATAGACATTGAGAGTAGTAAGGAGGAATTTAACAAGAGTAAAGGGGGTGGAGAGGGGGGAAAGGGAAGCATAGTGGATAAGGAGCGGCCCTTTTTAAAGCAAAAAGAAATACCTAAGGGAGGCAATAGACTTAAGTGTATGCTTGCAAATGCAAGAAGCCTGACAGTTAAAATGGGGGAGTTAGAACTAGTAGCAATGAATGAGCAGTATGATATTATAGGTATTACTGAGACCTGGTGGGATGATACACATGACTGGGCAGTCAACTTGGAAGGCTATTCTCTCTTCAGGAGGGATAGGGTAAATAAAAGGGGAGTAGGAGTATGTCTTTATATTAAGCCAGAATTAAAACCAAGTATTCAGGAAGTTATATACGAGAATATTGGTGATAATATAGAGGCATTGTGGGTGGAAATATCCAGCGGAGGAAAAAGTTCAGAGAAGTTTCTGATAGGGATATGCTATAAACCGCCAGATATTAGTACGATTGAGGAAGCCCAACTTCTACAGCAAATTGAAAAGGCTACACAACTAGGTCAAATTTTAATTATGGGGGATTTTAATTATCCGGACATTGTTTGGAGTACTGAGACCTGCGGTACAGCTAGAAGAAATAGGTTTCTGAGCACGCTAAAAGACCATTACATGTCCCAATTAGTTGACGAACCAACTAGGAACCGGACTATACTGGACCTAGTAATAACAAACAATGTAGACGTAATATCAAATATTCAAGTAAAGGAGCACTTGGGAAACAGTGATCATAATATGGTCTCATTTGAAATTAGTTTCCAGAAACAACAGTATAAGGGATCAACTAGGACTTTAAACTTTAAAAAGGCAAAATTTTAATATGCTAAAGGAGTCTATAAAGAGCATAGACTGGGACAAAGCCTTTGAAGGAAAAAATACGGAAGAAATGTGGGCTGTCTTTAAAATGTTGTTGGAAACATACACGTATAAGTTCATTCCTATGGGAAATAAATGTAAAAGAATTAAGTCTAAACCAATGTGGCTAAATAAAAAGGTAAGGGAAGAAATGCAAAGGAAGAAGCGTGCATTTAAATTGTTTAAGTCTGAAGGGTCAGAGGAGTCCTTCCATAGGTACAAGGAATGTAATAAAACATGCAAAAAGGAAATTAGATTGGCTAAATTAGAAAATGAAAGGCACGTTGCAAAAGAAAGTAAGACAAACCCCAAAAAGTTTTTTAAGTATATAAATGGCAAAAGGATTAAAAAAGATAATATAGGACCACTAAGAAGTGAGATGGGTGAATTGATAAATGATACTAAGGAAAAAGCAGAGATATTTAACACGTTCTTTTCTTCAGTATTTACCAGAGAGGAACAAATGGCAGGAGTAATACATAAAAATGGAAATAAAACCATGCCATTAATTAATACTTGGTTGTCAGAGGAAGAAGTCCAAAGGCGACTGAAGAATATTAAGATAAATAAAGCTCCAGGTCCAGATGGCATACACCCAAGGGTCCTTATGGAATTAAACTCGGAAATAGCTAGACCGCTATTCTTAATTTTCAGAGATTCAATCTCATCAGGCTCAGTACCAAGGGATTGGCAAATAGCAGATGTGGTGCCGTTGTTTAAAAAGGGGACAAGATCACAACCAGAGAATTATAGACCTGTAAGCCTAACATCAATAGTGGGGAAACTACTGGAAGGTATTTTAAGGGACAGTATTCAGGATTACTTGGTACGCAATAAAATTATTAGTGGGAATCAACATGGATTTGTGAGGGATAGGTCATGTCAAACTAATCTAATTAGTTTCTACGAGGAAGTTAGTGGGAACTTAGACCAGGGCAGGACAGTAGATGTGGTCTACTTAGATTTTGCAAAGGCCTTTGATACAGTGCCACACAAGAGGTTGGTTTACAAAATAAGGGAACTGGGTCTAGAAATCAAAATTTGTACTTGGATCGAAAACTGGTTAGAGAATAGGGAACAGAGAGTTGTGATAAATGGAACATTTTCTAATTGGTCAAAGGTCTTAAGTGGAGTTCCTCAAGGTTCCGTGCTGGGACCACTCCTTTTTAATATATTTATTAATGACCTTGGTGATGGTTTAGAGAGTAAAGTTTCTATTTTTGCAGATGACACTAAACTCTGTAAGGTAATAAAATCAGAGCAAGATGTAGCTTCTCTACAGAGGGACTTAAATAAACTGGAGGATTGGGCGGCTAAATGGAATATGAGGTTTAACACAGATAAATGTAAGGTTATGCATTCAGGGATCAAAAACAAGAACGCAATCTATAAATTAAATGGAATTAATTTGGGAGAATCTATAATGGAAAAGGATTTGGGAGTGCTCGTAGACAGTAGACTTAGCAATAGTGCTCAATGTCAAGCAGCAGCTGCAAGGGCAAACAAAGTATTGGCATGCATAAAAAGGGGCATAGATGCAAGGGAAGACAGTGTAATTTTACCACTGTATAAATCGTTGGTAAGACCTCATCTTGAATATGCAGTACAGTTCTGGGCACCACTCTATAAAAAAGATAATTTGGAACTAGAAAGGGTTCAGAGAAGGGCGACAAAATTGATAAAGGGTATGGAGTCATTAAGTTATGAGGAAAGGTTAGCCAGTTTAGGCATGTTTACTTTAGAAAAGAGGCGCCTAAGGGGAGATATGATTACTATGTACAAATACATTAGGGGTCAATACAGAGAGCTTTCATGGGAACTTTTTACCCCAAGGACCATACACAGGACACGTGGTCATCCCCTAAGGTTAGAGGAGAGGAAATTTCACAACCAGCAAAGGAAGGGGTTTTTTACAGTAAGGGCAGTCAAGATATGGAATTCATTGCCAGGAAAGGTTGTGATGGCAGATTCAATAGATATGTTTAAGAAAGGGTTAGACAAATTTTTAGCGGAAATGTGTATCCAGGGATACGACCGTTAATTTAAAATAAAGGATAGTAGTGGATATAGGGTAAAAATTGGATTGCAATATTGAGTCTGGGGGGGATTTTCAAAATTGAAACAGATGGACGGTTGCCTACTCTGGATTAATTTCAAATATAAGTGCAGGATCGCAGGAGATCCAAAATAGGTTGAACTTGATGGACTGGTGTCTTTTTTCAACCTCATCAACTATGTTACTATGTTTCCAAAAAAGGAAGGGGAGCAGAGAAAGTTGTAGCTCAAAGAGCAAGGGCACTCTGGTTTCCAAAATTTAAATAGTCAGTATATCATATGTAACAGGGCAAATGCCTTTATTATAACACATGTAAATACTTGGCGAAATATAGAGATAAAAACACATAGAAGGATAGAAAAATAGATTTAAAATAAGTTAACCCTTCAGTAACCACCGCTGGATAGGTTAGTAGTACATCAAGATGTGGTAGGTAATGGGCAAAAATAGAGCTAATGAACTGTAGCCTAGATTATAAATAAGCTATATGAACATAAAGTGAGATATATATATTATTCTCCAATTTGGTATACATATGGAGATGCTCTAAATCGGTGCAGATTAATAGTGAGCACCTGTCCTAGCGTCCCTGATAATGGTCTGGTATTGATTAGCAAGCTGAAAGGAGAGTAATAAGAGATTTAAACATGTGATAATCTCTCAATCCTTTATCAAAGCTGCATGGAGCTCTGCTGCACAGTGTACAATGTGGCGATAGACTAATGTCTCAACAGGTTAATATTCATGTTGTGTCATAGAGATCTAAGCAGTAACATTAGCAGTTCGATAGTTCACCTAATATGTGGTGTCTGTGTGCTACTGCAAATAGATTCATACAGGATTTATGCGTAACACACTATAGAATAATCATATATAACAGCCTTTCAGGAGTATTGTGCTCTGCATAAGAATCTTATTTAAGTGTATCTGTTCTCAGAGCGCACACTCAGTGGGTTGTAATATACCCCCTGCTAGTAAGATGCGCTGGATTCATATGTATGAGATCTCTCTTAGTTATTACTTTACATGAATGAGTTAAAACCTGTATTAGAGATATGGATACAGCATTGCTATCAGGTAATATCAGAAGCTGGGAAAGCTAGGAAGCCCAAAAAGGACTATATGTCCGTGGTGGTGGTTACTTCCGGGTGTGACATCAGAGATGATGTCACCTTCCCGACGTACGTTTCGCCTGTAAGCTTTGACAAGGGATAACCCGAGCTGTCAGAGAAGGTTTCTTTTTGTGTGGTACTCGACCAATAGGGAGTACTTATCAGTGATTGCCACATGAGGGAGCCAATCAGAAAACTATGTATCGTGTAACCTAGGAGAACCAATAGGAAAAATGATTCAGAGCATCAGTAGTTGCTAGGTAGAAAATATTCTTTACAAAGCCTGAGTGAAGATATATCGTAGGTATGAGAAAATTTATTATATAAAAGCCTGTAATGTTAATGATAGTAACCATAGGCAAAAGGAGGCACAAAAGATACCTGTTGTGAGATTGAGCAATAATGAATGATTAGGGGAAGGTAAGGAAAATGAGATAATTAGATAAATAGACTAAAGTAAAGAACATGAAAGTTTTTATAAAAATTTTTTTTGTTGTTCATTAATAAATGATAGTGGTGATTAATCCAAATAGCAATGGTTTAGATATGACTGTGTATAATAAATAAATCTGTAGAAAAGAAAAGTATGGTGAGGTTGGTATACCATCAGGGTGAATAAGCGCGATAATGCTAGATGCAATATACAATGCTTATCATAATTGCACGCATCCCTGAGCAGTGTCTAGTATAAAGCATACTTCATAAGGTCTTGTTCACTCCATATGTATTTAGAGTGGTAACTCAATGTATAGAAGCAGAATGGTGTATTTATGGAAAGCTAATGAAACTATTGTTTTCATTCAGTCCGAATGGTGAGACTGAATTAAGTAGAAAAATCAATCTGCTCTCCTTCTGAAGGAGTAATTTGTCTAGGTTACCACCTAGGTCTTGTTCACTCCATATGTATTTAGGGTGGTAACTCAATGTATAGAAGCAGAATGGTGTATTTATAGAAAGCTAATGAAACTATTGTTTTCATTCAGTCCGAATGGTGAGACTGAATTAAGTAGAAAAATCAATCTGCTCTCCTTCTGAAGGAGTAATTTGTCTAGGTTACCACCTCTGATACCCAAACGAATGTTCTCAATGCCATAGCATTTCAAAAGACTAGAGTCAGTGTTGTGGTAGTTCAAGAAGTGTCGAGCCACCGAAGTCAGCTGTTTAAGGCACTGTTTGTCCCGATGGGCATTGCGTATTGATCCCATGTGTTCTAGAATGCGATATTTAAGCATTCTTTTGGTTTTACCCACGTAAATTAACTTACAGGGGCATTCCAGGACATATATGACCCCAACGGTTTTGCAATTAATATAGCTCTTTATTTTATGTAATTTGCCGAAGCGATCGATGAAGTCCACCTTTTTAATCATATTTGTGCATATCTTGCACTCGCCACATCTATACGAACCGGTAATGGGTCTGATGGCATGGGTCTCAGAAAAATGGCTGTTGACCAGCATATCTCTTAGGTTGGCATTATCGTCCATTGGATGAGATACATCGACGACATTTTGATACTGTGGAAAGGCGATAAGAAATTGTTCAACAAATTCATTGAGATTCTTAACAACAACAAAAATAATCTCAAACTAACCCATCACATAAGTCCATCCTTCGTGGACTTTCTGGACATCACCATCAGTAAACAACCAGACGGTAGACTTAAGAGTGACCTGTATCGCAAACCGACGTCCACTAACAGCATTCTCCATCACCAGAGCTCACACTTCCCCCCAGTTGTACGGAATATCCCTAAGGGGGAATTCCTCAGGATCCGACGTAACTGTTCGGACCTGCAGGATTACAAGAAGAGAGCAACAGAACACGGAAATAGACTCATCAATAGGGGCTACAGTCGTAGATCTGTCAAACGCTCCCTGTGGCAAGTGCTCCATATGGACCGCAGTCAACTACTCTTCCCCACCAGGGAGAAAGGACAATCCAACCTCATTAGATTTGTTGGAGATTTTTGCAATGAATGGCAAGAGATTCAGGAAATCATGCAACGGCACTGGCCAGTTCTACTCTCAGACCCAGACTTATCTCCAGCTCTAAGTGAGAAACCCCTCTTTAGTTGGAGACGTAGTGCCAACCTAAGAGATATGCTGGTCAACAGCCATTTTTCTGAGACCCATGCCATCAGACCCATTACCGGTTCGTATAGATGTGGCGAGTGCAAGATATGCACAAATATGATTAAAAAGGTGGACTTCATCGATCGCTTCGGCAAATTACATAAAATAAAGAGCTATATTAATTGCAAAACCGTTGGGGTCATATATGTCCTGGAATGCCCCTGTAAGTTAATTTACGTGGGTAAAACCAAAAGAATGCTTAAATATCGCATTCTAGAACACATGGGATCAATACGCAATGCCCATCGGGACAAACAGTGCCTTAAACAGCTGACTTCGGTGGCTCGACACTTCTTGAACTACCACAACACTGACTCTAGTCTTTTGAAATGCTATGGCATTGAGAACATTCGTTTGGGTATCAGAGGTGGTAACCTAGACAAATTACTCCTTCAGAAGGAGAGCAGATTGATTTTTCTACTTAATTCAGTCTCACCATTCGGACTGAATGAAAACAATAGTTTCATTAGCTTTCTATAAATACACCATTCTGCTTCTATACATTGAGTTACCACCCTAAATACATATGGAGTGAACAAGACCTAGGTGGTAACCTAGACAAATTACTCCTTCAGAAGGAGAGCAGATTGATTTTTCTACTTAATTCAGTCTCACCATTCGGACTGAATGAAAACAATAGTTTCATTAGCTTTCCATAAATACACCATTCTGCTTCTATACATTGAGTTACCACTCTAAATACATATGGAGTGAACAAGACCTTATGAAGTATGCTTTATACTAGACACTGCTCAGGGATGCGTGCAATTATGATAAGCATTGTATATTGCATCTAGCATTATCGCGCTTATTCACCCTGATGGTATACCAACCTCACCATACTTTTCTTTTCTACAGATTTATTTATTATACACAGTCATATCTAAACCATTGCTATTTGGATTAATCACCACTATCATTTATTAATGAACAACAAAAAAATTTTTTATAAAAACTTTCATGTTCTTTACTTTAGTCTATTTATCTAATTATCTCATTTTCCTTACCTTCCCCTAATCATTCATTATTGCTCAATCTCACAACAGGTATCTTTTGTGCCTCCTTTTGCCTATGGTTACTATCATTAACATTACAGGCTTTTATATAATAAATTTTCTCATACCTACGATATATCTTCACTCAGGCTTTGTAAAGAATATTTTCTACCTAGCAACTACTGATGCTCTGAATCATTTTTCCTATTGGTTCTCCTAGGTTACACGATACATAGTTTTCTGATTGGCTCCCTCATGTGGCAATCACTGATAAGTACTCCCTATTGGTCGAGTACCACACAAAAAGAAACCTTCTCTGACAGCTCGGGTTATCCCTTGTCAAAGCTTACAGGCGAAACGTACGTCGGGAAGGTGACATCATCTCTGATGTCACACCCGGAAGTAACCACCACCACGGACATATAGTCCTTTTTGGGCTTCCTAGCTTTCCCAGCTTCTGATATTACCTGATAGCAATGCTGTATCCATATCTCTAATACAGGTTTTAACTCATTCATGTAAAGTAATAACTAAGAGAGATCTCATACATATGAATCCAGCGCATCTTACTAGCAGGGGGTATATTACAACCCACTGAGTGTGCGCTCTGAGAACAGATACACTTAAATAAGATTCTTATGCAGAGCACAATACTCCTGAAAGGCTGTTATATATGATTATTCTATAGTGTGTTACGCATAAATCCTGTATGAATCTATTTGCAGTAGCACACAGACACCACATATTAGGTGAACTATCGAACTGCTAATGTTACTGCTTAGATCTCTATGACACAACATGAATATTAACCTGTTGAGACATTAGTCTATCGCCACATTGTACACTGTGCAGCAGAGCTCCATGCAGCTTTGATAAAGGATTGAGAGATTATCACATGTTTAAATCTCTTATTACTCTCCTTTCAGCTTGCTAATCAATACCAGACCATTATCAGGGACGCTAGGACAGGTGCTCACTATTAATCTGCACCGATTTAGAGCATCTCCATATGTATACCAAATTGGAGAATAATATATATATCTCACTTTATGTTCATATAGCTTATTTATAATCTAGGCTACAGTTCATTAGCTCTATTTTTGCCCATTACCTACCACATCTTGATGTACTACTAACCTATCCAGCGGTGGTTACTGAAGGGTTAACTTATTTTAAATCTATTTTTCTATCCTTCTATGTGTTTTTATCTCTATATTTCGCCAAGTATTTACATGTGTTATAATAAAGGCATTTGCCCTGTTACATATGATATACTGACTATTTAAATTTTGGAAACCAGAGTGCCCTTGCTCTTTGAGCTACAACTTTCTCTGCTCCCCTTCCTTTTTTGGACTCATTATTTGAGTTGTTGGTGCACCCCTCCCTACTCGTGATACCATATAATTATTATTTGATATATTATGGAGGCAGGCTTCCTCCCTAGTGCGAACATTACTCTGTTTTCTCTATGTTACTATGTTACCTGGCCAAAGAATTTTGACCTCTTGACTAGCCTAGGGGAGACGGTCAGGAGGGTAAAAGTGTTGATCATCCTCACCCAACCAAATAACTTTGCTCTCATCTTGTTTGACTGCAGAGCCTGAGGCCTCAGAGTACTGTGGTGACATCATCAGCATAAGCCATCACCTTCAGAGTTGCCTCCAGGCTCAGCTGCACCCATCTTACAATGTCACCTTCTACTCTTCTGATAAAACACAGGCAAGGTTGCTCAGGGGGGCAGCCTTGCCTGACTTCTGAATTCACCCCAAAGCCAGGGCCCACCCAACTGCTGAGAAGAAGAAAGTTCTCAGCTAGACTATAAAGGGTACAAAGCCAATTAACCAACCTTGCTGGGAGACCATAAGTTTTAAGGAGAGCCCAAAAGTACTCATAATTTATCCGATCAAAAGACTTACCCTGATCTAATACTATCAGGTACTTTCCCCAATTCTTAGTCTTATACCATTCCCTCACTTTCTTGTTATGAACCGAGTTCCTGCAGCTCTGGTAAGGGTCCAGTAAGTGGTAAGAGCCATAATCCCTTGCCAGAGCCAAAGACACATACTTGTCATTCTCCTTGAGCATAGTTTAGTTTAGGAAGCTTCTCCATCAGTTTCACCCTCAGAGATCAGGAAACCAAGTGTTGCCTTAGTGCAGAGTAGGCCTGAGATTTTAACAATTGTCTTTAAGCAATGAGGCTGTGGAAAAAACTAATTGCATTTTCAGCATCTCCCACAACTGTGATCAACTTAAGCTGTCATCCAACAGTGTCTCCTGGGTTTGCAGAAGTCAACAAAGGACTGTCAGGTGACACAGGCTCCTCCCTCCCTGAGAATCTGAAACATTTAAGGAAATGATAGGAAATGGTGATCTGAAAACCCAATTGCTCTCAGCTAAGGAGCCAAGGACACAAAGTCCTCTTTAACAAAAAAACTATGTATACTAGACCAACAGCTGCCTCTACAATAAGTGAAACCAGTGAGGACTGGAGAGTGTTTAATATGCACATCTACCAGACTTGCCTTTCTAATCCTATTTTAAAAAAGGGAATCATAGGCCAAGGTGGTCCTTGAGCCTCTCCTGTCTTTGGACCTCGTGATGGTTTTGTAATCGCGTCCAAAGACCATCTGGCAGGTTGAAAAAGAAAAGCCTTTAGTTCACTGAAAGGACATTTTCTGTCCCACTTTGTTTGGGTCCCATAAATATTAATAAAGCTATAGAATTTATTCCTTGAGTTTGACATCCAAAATCATACATTTACCCACTTACAACTCTATAAAGCAGTGCCAACTCAAATTATGGCTCAGCTGCAAAAAAACAATAGGAGGAACCCTTTCCCCACTCACATTTTGCTTTGAAGATCAGCAAAGTGCCCCACCCTAATCTCCTGAATATAAAAAAAAATCACCCTCAGTTGTGCAGGACCACTTTATCTCCATTTTGTCTGTCTCTGTGATTCCTCGTCTCAGTAGCCTCTATTCTTAAGCATAATACCCGAGCAGTGTTGGACTGGGGCATGAAGGGCCCACCGGGGGATTGCAATGCTAGGGACCCACCAGAGGGGGTGTGGCCAGCCATCATAGAGGCGAAACCAGACACTAGAGGGGGAGTGGTCAGCCCACGAAGGACAGCTAGCACCATAGTGTAGTATGTAAAGAATGCAGTGTATATACAGTGTATATAAAGAGTACACAGTCTTGACCTGCCCCTTAGATTGGGCAGAACAGTCACAAAAAATCGGGATTGTCTCACTAGACCAGGCTTGGCTAACCTGTGGCACTACAGGTGTTGTGAAACTACAAGCCCCAGCATGCTTTGCCAATATATAGCAGCTTATTGCTGGAAGGGTATGCTGGGACTTGTAGTTTCACAACACCTGGAGTACCACAGGTTAGTCAAGCCTGCACTAGACTCAGAACATTAAGGCCATGGTCGGGAATCAAACTCATGACCCCAGTGCTGTGACTTTGAAGTGCTAACCACTAAGGCACCATGCTACCCATGAATAGAGTCAATCCGCAAACAGCCAACCAGAAGCAGCTAATAAAAATCAATGTGTATATATGCACCAGACATCTAGCAAGGGATCTGCCTCTTGAAGGATGTATCTGCATATGCATTAATATATTAACTGAGTAGCAATTACCAGAACACACCCTTACTGTACACAGCCTATGCCCAAACCTTCCCTCTCCCATATCACCGCTCCAGGCGTAAAGGGACATAAGTTGAAGATACGCAAAAAAAAATAAATCTTGATATGGATGTATTCTTTTTTTTGTTGTGCATGAGAAGTACATGCATATTTTACACCAAAAAAGCAGCATGTCAATGAACTGGACTTTTCACCTGTGCTTATTCCATGTATCATTTACATGCTTTCAGTAAATATGCAGTAAAGGAATGGGCAGCACAGTTACCCAATCAGTGACAGGCGGCAGTTGTGGGGACCAATGGAGGAACAGGTTTGCAGGAGTGGGCAGGTGGGAGAAAGTCAAAAAGAAGATAAAGGGCTATGTACTCACCTCCTAATGGTTGCAGGTGCTATAGCAGGACTAGGGATCCCTCCCTAGGCATACAATAGAACAGTGGAAAATTCCTCTGCGCTCACTGTCTTGATACTCAGTACTAATATATTATGCACGGTCTGGAGCAATAAAGTACCCAATCTAGTTGATTAGATCACAAAAAGGGCTAAATGATAATTTGACATATATACATTTATTGATACACCTCTATACAAGAAAAATGCAATAAAATCATAAAAAGTTGATATAAAATAAAATCAATTATTTATGGCTTGAACCAATGTATATATGGAAACAATAGTGCATTCAAATAGATCCTAGCCAGCATAAAACATATCCCATAATCATAAATAACGTGTTAAAAGATAAATTAATACGGGGGGCGTGGTCTGGACGCCGTCCTGAGATGTCACGCTGGCTAGGAGCTCCGCTCTGCCGCTCTCAATTATTGAGAATATTCGGGTCACCTACCCCCTAAAACATCTCCGCTGACTCTCCGGACTGAGAGGAAGACATTGTGCACCTGAGAATAGCACAGAATCCCAATTTGGACCTGCTCCGCCGCCCGCCCGGACACCGCCCCCCACGGCTGATTTATAGACGATTGTGCGGTGCTTATATTGGGCTGCCTCTGCCCGGATATTTACTCCCCCCTCTCTTGTTCCTGCGGATTGAGAGCACTGCTGGGGACGGGCCTGCTTCCGGTCCAGGCGCCGGACTTTGAGTGGCACCCGCGCCGCGTGACCTCTACTTCCGGTGGGCGTGGCCATCGGCCCTCACCGGACTGTGCTGACAGTTTAATAACTGATACCATTCTACCCCATTACTAGCCAAGCTGCTGAGATTCATCGCCTCTCCATTGCCATGGCCTTAAAATTTTTCTAGATTAATGTCAACGGCCTCAATTCCCCTCGTAAACGTACGATGCTGCTGGGAGCCTGTAGGAGAGAAAAAGCGGATGTTGTCCTTCTCCAGGAGACGCACTTCCCTGGGGTCCACTCTCAGCTTCAGGGTAAGCAGTTTTCTCAGACTTTCTTCGCCTCGGCGGACTGCAAGAAGAGGGGAGTGGCTATTTTGATCCACAGTAAGGTTCCCTTCTTGTACTCCAACACTTATATAGACCCGGAGGGTCGCTTTATATTAGTGGGTGGTACCCTTCGATCTATCCCTGTAACTCTGGTCTCGGTCTATGCCCCTAAACAGGAACAGAAGCCTTTTTTTACCAGTCTCTTTAAATGCATTGAGCGGTTGGCGCGGGGGCATGTGATAGTTTGTGGCGACTTTAACGTGACTCTCGATCCTGTCCTGGACAGGTCTTCCCCTTCTTCCTCCCGGCGGGGCTCTCCCATTCCTGTAGAATCAACCTCCCTAGCCAAATTGCTCACTCACCACCGTATGTATGACTCCTGGAGGCTTTGTAATTAAGATGCTAGGGATTACACTCATTATTCTGCCCCTCATCATCTGTACTCCCACATAGACATGATACATGCATCCCATGCACTTATTCCCAATCTGACTCAGGCGGGCATTACCCCACTCTCATGGACTGACCATTCGGGGGTGTTCATTATTCTAGACATCCTTAAAACATCACCACCTCGGGGAAAGTGGCGCTTAAATGACTCCCTCCTGCTCAACCAGACAACTCTCTTAGATCTCAACAACTCAATCTCTAACTATTTCCAAGATAACTCAACTGTAGATGTCCCCCCAGTTATCATTTGGGAAAGAACATAAAGCCACTATACATGGTCACTTGATTAGCCTAACAGCGGCCTCTAGGAAAAAAACTACTGAAGAGGTATCTTGTTTAGAGCATAGAATTGCATCTCTTATCTCTCAACATCAGTCTCTTCATGACCCTGCCCTGCTCATTCAAATTACCTTGTTGAAAGGCCAACTTAACACTATGCTTTTCCGTAGGGCTGCTATTACTATGCAGAAATTACAGCAACGGTATTACGATAAATAAGATAAAGCAGATTCTGTGTTAGCCAGAAAGCTCCGCAAGAAGATGGCTCTAAGTCATATAGACAAAATGTATTGCTCACAAACGAACAGAGTTACTTATGATCCCAAGGAGATAGTTCAGACGTTTCAAGAATTTTGTTCCTCTCTTTATAATTTAACTCCGTCACCCCCCCTCAAGGAGCCCACCTAGTGCCGACTCTAGACGAATATCTGGCTGCCACCCCCCTTCCTAAGCTCACTTTACCTCACCTAGAGTCCTTGAATGCAGACATTACTTTGACTGAGGTTCTGGTGGCCATTAAATCCCTGAAACCCTCCTCAGCTCCGGGCCCTGACGCTTTCACCCCACAATACTATAAGAAGTTTGCTGCAGTTCTGGGTCCACATTTGACATCGTTCTTTAATGAGATCTTGGGAGGAGCTGAGTTTGATCTGGCCACTACCAGAGCTAACATCATTGTCACCCCGAAACCAGGGAAGGATTCAACTCTCTGTTCTAGCTACAGACCAATATCCCTCCTCAATGTGGACCTTAAAATTTATGCAAAATTTCTGCCTTCCAGGTTGAACCTCCTCCTCCCTTCCCTCATCCATCCCGACCAGGTGGGATTTATCCCGGGGAGTCAAGCTCCGGACAACACTAGGAGAACAATTGATCTGATCCACACTATTTATAAGGGTAAGCTCCCCTCCCTCCTTATGTCACTAGACGCTGAGAAAGCGTTTGATCGCATCTCCTGGTTGTTCATGGTTGGGGTGCTGGGAGCGGTGGGCTTCTCTGGTAAATTTATGACTGGCATCTCGGCCCTGTACCGCTCCCCGTTGGCCACAGTCTCTGCAAATGGTTTGACCTTGGCCCCCTTTACTATCGCCAATGGCACACGACAGGGCTGCCACCTCTCTCCACTCATTTTCGCCCTTATCATAGAACCACTAGCAGCTATAATCCACGCTAATCAGCAGATATCAGGCATTCCGGTGGGTAGTTCTTCTCATAAGATTGCGCTATATGCAGACGATGTCCTGTTGACTATTGCAAACCCGATTCTTTCTGTTCCTCTTCTCGTGGACGAAATAGATCTCTATGGCTACTTTTCGGTATATAAAGTCAATACTGACAAGACAGAAGTCCTGGATTTTTAAGTTTCCCCAGCAGATAAAGCGTCATTAGAAGGTTCCATCCCATTTAACTGGCGTCTTCAAAAAATTAAATATCTCGGGGTATATTTGACTAAACATCTTCACCAGCTTTTCCAGGCCAACTTTCCTCGCACCCTAGATCAAATTAAGCTGGATCTTACTTCGTGTTTGCAGCTATACATTTCTTGGATAGACCGTATTAACGCGGTCAAGATGAATATACTCCCTAGGCTCCTTTATCTCTTTCAAACCCTTCCCATCCGGGTTTCCCCCTATGTTTTCAAATTTCTCCATTTTCACGTATCCAAATTTATCCGGTCTGGTAAGCGCCTCCGAGTCCGTTTTAAGCTTTTACAGAGAGCCCCGCGGGGAGGGGGACTGGGAATCCCTGATTTCCGACGCTACTACCTCTCTGCTCAGCTCGCTCAATGCGTTCTGTGGTGTAGTTCAACACCCTCCAGGGTCTGGGTCGAGATTGAGGCCGAAAGTCTGGGTTTTCTGTCTCTATCCCTTCTTCTATGGCTCGCAGGCGTGCCTCACTTCACCCGGTCATTACACACTCTCTAGCAGTGTGGGACTCTTCCTCTCGGAAATTTGGCCTCTCCTCTCATCCCTCTCCTTTAATACCTCTATTTAACTCCTCTGACTTCGCTCTGGTCCTTTCCCCTAAGGCATTCTACTCATGAACTTCGCAAGGGGTCCGTTTCGTAAATGATCTCACATCCACGGTAGTGTTACCCTCGTTTATTGACATCCAATCTAGAATGGATATTCCCTCTAAATTTTTCTACCAATTTCTCCAGCTCTGTCATTTTCACCATACAGCTAAATATCGCCTCTCTTCTCGTCCCCTTACTACGTTTGAAAACCTCTGCCTCCGTCAGTCCTCTAATAAAGGCCTTATCTCAACACTATACTTCGAACTCACCCCACCTTCTGCAGAACTTAGGGACTCACATAAACTGGCCTGGGAACGTGATTTGGGGGAAACCCTTTTAAACGAAGAATGGTCGGAGATATATGAGAATGCTGCCTCCAGTTTAATCTGTGTTAAGATAAAAGAGAATGTCTACAAGGTTCTGTACCAATAGTATTACGTTCCCTCCCGGATTCATAAAATTCTCCCGGACTCTTCTGATCGTTGTTGGCGGGGGTGCTCCCATGAGGGTAACTTTATCCACATATGGTGGACCTGTCCCAAGTTGACAAAATTCTGGGCCAAGATTAAAAATTGATCCAATCGGTTCTCCAGATAATGATACCATTAGAACCAAAGTTTTTCCTCTTGCCCTTGGGAGCGCCCACGGCGACTCAACATCAGAATAAGCTGGCTAGACATATCTTGTCGGCAGCTACCTGCCAAATCGCAGCGGATTGGAGGCAGCAGTCTCCTCCATCAATCCAGGTTATTATTAACAGAGTATGGCAGGTCCAGCGCCTGGAATACATGACCAGCATTATTAATAGGACGTCAAGACCATTTACTAAGGTGTGAAGCCCATGGCTCTTGTATTTTCAGGCTTATTCCCCTTTCACCTGATACCATTCATTCATTTGTCCGTCCTTCCCCCTTTAATCCCTCTCCTCTTCTTCTTTTTCTTTTCGGCTATGCTTTAGTCTCTCTTTCCTACTCTCTGCCTCTTGCCCTCTGTCCTCGTGGCATCTGGCTCCTTGCTCTCCTCCTGAGCTCTTTCTCTTAATAAAATTAAAATATCTTGGTCAATCTTTTTGCACGTAATATGATGCATCCGTATTATTGTATTACAACGATTTGTTTATTATAGTTTGTGATTCTTCTGATGTACATGCTCGTTTTCTCTATGTTGTTTATTGGTGATGTTGATATTTGACCTTGCAAAAATAAAAGTTATAAAAATAAATAAATTAATTAATACAGCGATTAAATGAAGCTTCAGAGGCAAAGCATATGCTGTGGATGGTCTAACCGAACAAGCAAAAGTTCTTAATGGTAGGAGGTGATGTGTCACACTCGATCAGAGTGTTACCAGGATTATGAAAACAAATGTCAATGAGTGGATATTCTGAGATGAATCGTTGTTGATAATGTGGTAACCTGTATATATCAGGATGACCTAAGCCATGAGGATACAATGCCCGCGGATAGAGGAGCCTAATTATTTATATTAAATGCAGTCCGAGTGTCCATAAGAATAATGTTGCACCGGAGTGAGACGAATACTTGCATTTGCTGTCGGAGAGTGATTGCAATGGTGTCCGGTTCGGGAGGTAGTGCGGCAAGCCGGTCCTAGGGGTATGCAGGAAGAAGAGGTAGTAGCGGGTGATCAATTCCGCTACTATGGATGGTAGAGGTTGCGTTCCACATGAGGCGCGCAAACGTGCTTCTGGTCCTGACTTCCGGGTGGGAGGGAGAAAGTCTCATTTGACAAGCTGGGAACAAACTACTGCAGTGCTAAATTAACACTGCCAACCTTTCCTTACACTTTGCAAGTAAACAAATTACGCTGTTACACGAGGTCAGGAAAGATGAAAATCCGAGACACTGTCAGCTGCGATCGCTTGGGAGCAGCAAGGAAAAACCGAGGAGAACAGCAAGCTCCCTGCTCCGCCCACTTTTAAAAGGGGGTGTGGCCGTAAGGCAGCGGGGCCTACCGGTGGTTTTACAGGTATCCCGGTGGGCCAGTCTGACGCTGTACCCGAGGGAAGAACATCACTATCTGAAAGAATTACCTCCTCGTAGTCTTCCTCTCCCTCACTTAACATTTTGGGCCTGATTCATTAACTAAAGTAATGCACCAAAAGGAGTAAGTTTTCTCCTGGACAAACCAGGTATGATTCATTAAGGAAAGGAAAGCAAAAAAAAGAAGTAACTTTGATCCTTGACAAAACCATGTTGCACTGGATGGGGAGGTAAATTTAAAATGTGGGGCAGATATATATTTGGATTAGTGCATGTCCTAGATCAACTTTAAATTTCAATATAAATATAAAGCTTTCAAGTATGAGTGTGCTACATGAAAATACATCCAGTATTTAACGTATGTGCAAAATAATTAGAGATGGGCGGGCTCAGTTCCCCGAGAACCGAACACGCCCGAACTTCACCTATCCGAGAAATCGAGGCAAAAAGTCATCGTGAAGTCGTCAGATCTCGGAGCTCGGTTCTCGTGATATTTGAAATCCATAAATACCTGCATCCAAAGCAATCGATCACCATTCGACAGAGGGAGAGAGCAGGGTTAGGTCGCAGGCAGCATTAGAGCAGGGAGATAACAATTATTCTATACATTATTCTTGCAATTATTCTTGAAATTATTCTAGCAATTCTTCTAGCATGTCACTCACCGGACTGTGAGTGCCATTTCTCCTGTGTTCAGGAACCGTGGCCGTCCGCCATCCTGAGGGTCTGCGCATGTGCAGCCCTTATGAAACCTTCAGTACCTGTTGCTTTTTATTAATTGGATGATCAGGCAACCCTCCCTATTTAAACCACCTGTGATCATTACCTAGTTGCCTGATCTTGGAGTCTCATTCCCCATGAGCCTCTAAAGGTGTTCCTGTGTTTCCTCGTGTATTCAGTTCCAGCTGATTCCTGTCTACTACGATTGTGGTTTCCAGACCACTTCAACTCTCCTGTGTTCATCGTGTCTGCACTCAGCTGATTCATATCTGCTACTGCTGCCGGATTCCAGACCGCCTCAACTCTCCTGTGTTCAGCGTGTCTGCTCTCCGCTGCCTCCGTTACTACTGCCGGGTTCCAGACCCTCTCAACTCTTCTGTGTTCATCGTGTCAGCTCTCCTCTGATTCCTATCTGCTACTGCTGCCGGATTCCAGACCGTCTCTACTCTCCTGTGTTCAGCGTGTCTCCCCTCCGCTGCCTCCGCTACTTCTGCCGGATACCAGGCAGCCTCAACTCTCCCGTGTTCATCATGTTTCCAGGTTTACTTACTACTGCTTCCTGAGTATTGCTCCTTTGATTCCGGTTACCTTTCGTGTACTGCACCAACCTGATTACCGCTTCCATCCTCCAGTGGTCTCTCCTCCTGCCGGCGTTCAGCCTTTCAGGTATCCCTGCACTCCTCCTTGACAGCCTGCTCTCCTGAACCGCGGTATGCATACTTTCCATTGACTTTGCTATTGTATTGCATATCCGTCTGGACTGTGTTGTGTTCATCTCCGGAGTCTTCCATCTACTGAAGCTATTGTTACTATTGACTTTGTTTCCTATTACCTGGATCTCTATAGTGACTTTGTATACTTCAAGCAGCGCTTGTCAGTTATTATTGTATTGTGGTTATCATCGTGGGATCAAGTTCCGTGTGCCCCCCGTGTATCCTCTGTATTCCATTCATCTCCTCGTGCCCCTCCTCACATATATATAGCAGTGGTACAACTTGCTGAACGCAGACCACTGACTCCTGTTTCCCATTGGCACCAGTTTCAAGTATCCTCTCACATAAGCAGTGGTACAACTTGCTGTACGCAGACCACTGACTTCCCCGTTACCTACTTGCACCTGGAACCCATTCCTTCACTATAGACTGTGGTACAATTTGCTATACGCAGACCACTGACTTTCACTACCTCCTCTCTACTCCTGGACATTCCTCCTCACTATAGCAGTGGTACAACTTGCTGTACGCAGACCACTGACTCTCCTCACGTTTACTTGTCCATCTGGTTCCTCGTGTTCATACATCTAAGTCATTACCAGTTGCTGCTAGTCATAGACTTATTCTCCTGTTCCGCTGTCACCCTGCTACCGGAGGACCATAGTACCAGCTATATTACTCTGGTAAGAACATCATCTGGTGATATCCTGGGCAAAGACTCCTAGTGCCCGTGACAGTAAGTTTAGACCATGACAGACCCAGGATCGGAACCTACAGCTAAAGAGATGCTGCAGTATCTGGTTACCCGTATTGAACAACAGGATGTTCGCCAACAACAATTGCTGCAATGTTGCCAGGCGTTAGCCTCCTATGGAACTTCTGCGAAAATATCACAGCTACTGTTGATGCTCCTGTGCCTTCATCCGTTTCCCCAGTGCCATCCCAGGTGTCTACTGCTTCCACGCTACATCTGCCTACTCCTTCAAAATATGATGGAGACCCCAAAACATGCAGGGGTTTTCTAAATCAATGCTCAGTTCATTTTGAGCTTCAACCTCACAATTTCTCTACTCATCGTTCCAGAGTGGCCTATCTCATTTCTTTGTTTTCCGGACAAGCTCTTGCATGGGCTTCCCCTCTGTGGGAAAGAAATGATCCATTATTACAAGATAGTGCCAAATTTATTTCCACGTTTCGAAGTGTATTTGATGAACCTGGTCGTGTTATTTCCGCTGCATCCAGCATCCTCCGTCTACGTCAGGATTCTCGTACTGTAGCCCAGTACGTCATTCAATTTCGGATATTAGCCTCTGAACTTCAGTGGAACACTGAAGCTTTAATTGCCGCCTTCTGGCAGGGGCTTTCTGATAAAATTAAAGATGCACTGACTACTCAAGAATTACCTACTTCTCTAGAAGATTTGATTTCTCTTTGCCATCGTGTAGACATGAGATTTCGTGAAAGAGAGTCTGAAAAAACAACTTCATATAAAGCACCTCTTCACTCAAGTCCTCAAGTTCGCCAAGTTTCATCTCCGGTAGTACCTATGGAGATAGGTCGCTCCAAATTAACTTCAGAGGAGAGGGACCGAATAGTAAAGAATAGACTTTGTATCTATTGTGCTGATTCTACTCATATGCTCAATTCATGCCCTAAAAAAATCGGGAAATGCCAGGCCCTAACCAGTTCTGGAGAGGTGAAGTTAGGGTCCCTGGAGTCCTCTCCATGTTCTACGAAATTAAAAGTTTGTGCTTTTGATGTGACTGTTTCCTTTGCTACCAAATCTTTCATGTCCCAAGCACTTATTGACTCTGGAGCTGCAGGAAATTTTATTTCTAAATCCCTCGTGAATCAATGGTCCCTACCAGTGATTACTTTGAAAATACCAATTACTGTGACTGCTATCGATGGATCACGCATTATTAATGGTCTCATCACCCAGAGTACGTCTCCAGTAACCCTTCAAATTGGTGTATTACACCAGGAGGAAATTTCATTTTTAATTCTTCCTGTTACTACCAGTCCGATTGTATTAGGCCTTCCATGGCTTCAACGTCATTCTCCCCAGATTGACTGGCACACTCCTCAAGTTACGTCTTGGGGGTCTGAGTGTCATCATCGTTGCCTCTCTCAAGTCGTTCCTCTCAAGATACAGCAATCCTCCATTTCACCTTGTTCACCGGGACTTCCTCCTCAGTATGCTTCTTTTGCCGATGTATTTGATAAACTTCAGTCTGAACGTCTTCCTCCTCATCGTTCGTGGGACTGTCCGATTGATCTTCAATCTGGCAAGACTCCTCCCAGGGGTCATGTGTATCCACTTTCGTTACCTGAAACTCAAGCCACATCTGAGTACATCAAAGAGAATCTCCAGCGAGGATTTATTCGACCTTCTACCTCTCCCGCTGGAGCAGGTTTTTTCTTTGTAAAAAAGAAATATGGGTCATTACGTCCTTGCATAGATTTCCGTGGACTTAACACCATAACTATCAAAAATCGGTATCCCATTCCATTAATTACTGAGTTATTTGATCGTATCAAGGGAGCTCGGATCTTTACCAAGTTGGATCTTCGTGGTGCCTATAATTTAATTCGAATCAGGTCCGGTGACGAATGGAAGACAGCTTTCAACACCAGAGACGGGCATTATGAATATTTAGTAATGCCCTTCGGGTTATGCAACGCCCCCGCTGTTTTCCAGGGTATCATTAATGAGATCTTCCGGGACTTGTTATATGTTTGTGTCGTCGTCTATCTGGACGACATATTAATCTTTTCTCAGGACCTGCCTTCTCATCATCAACATGTGGCAGAGGTCCTTTCCAGACTCCGAAAAAATTCATTATTCTGCAAGTTAGAAAAATGTTCATTCGAGTTGCCCCAGATTCCATTTCTGGGATATATTGTCTCCGGAGTTGGTCTTCAGATGGATCCAGAAAAGGTGAATGCTGTATTACATTGGCCTCAGCCAACTACTCTTCGTGCAATTCAGCGTTTTTTAGGTTTTGCCAATTACTATAGACGCTTCATTCAAGATTTTTCCTCGATTGCATCTCCTATTGTGGCCCTAACTCGTAAAGGGGCCAATACTAAACAATGGTCCTCTGAGGCCCTTCAAGCTTTCCAGTTTCTCAAAGAGTCCTTCTCCTCCGCTCCTGTTCTTCGACAGCCTGATGTGACGCTTCCCTTCTTCCTAGAGGTAGATGCCTCTAATGTTGGCTTAGCAGCCATTCTCTCCCAAAGATCGGAGCAACAAAAATTCCATCCTTGTGCCTTTTACTCTCGGGGTCTTCTGCCTGCATAGAAGAATTATACCATCGGGGACAAGGAGTTGCTGGCTATAAAAGTAGCATTAGAGGAATGGAGATATTTGTTGGAAGGAGCTCGTCATCCTGTGACAATTTTTACTGATCATAAAAATTTGTCATATTTACAGTCTGCTCAATGTTTGAATCCTCGTCAAGCAAGATGGTCTCTTTTCTTTTCTCGTTTTGAACTAATCATAACCTTCAAACCAGCTGTAAAAAATTAAAAAGCAGACGCCCTATCTCGAGCTTTTGTGACGTCCTCAGACGTTGAAGATGGCCCTAACCACTCTATATTAGACCCCAAATGTGTTTCTCTGGCTGCTTCTTCCACTAAGGTGCTACCATTTGGGAGAACCCTCGTGCCTCCTGCTCTTAGGAAGAAAATCCTTTCGTGGTTTCACTCTTCTCGTTTTTCTGGACATTCTGGTGAACACAAGACTTTTGAAATTCTTTCTCGAAGTTACTGGTGGCCTTCTATGAGGAGAGATGTCAAAGATTTTGTGGCTGCTTGTGAATTGTGTTCCCAGTTTAAGACTCCCCGCAGAACTCCAGCGGGTTTGCTTCAACCACTACCCATTCCTTCCAAGCCGTGGACCCATATTAGTATGGACTTTGTTACTGATCTTCCTCCTAGTAAAAAGTGCAATACTATTTGGGTAGTGGTGGATAGATTTTCGAAGATGGCACATTTCGTTCCTTTGACCGGTTTACCTTCTTCATCTACTCTGGCTGATTATTTCATCAAAGAAATCTTCCGTATTCATGGATGTCCTTCCGAGATTGTTTCAGATAGAGGAGTGCAATTCGTTTCCAGATTCTGGCGGGCCCTTTGTAAGACCTTGGGTATCCGATTATCACTCTCATCCTCCTACCATCCTCAATCAAACGGACAAACCGAAAGGGTCAATCAAGATCTTGAGACTTTTATAAGGATGTTCTCTTCAGCCAACCAAGACAACTGGGTAGATTTGCTTCCATGGGCTGAATTCGCTCATAACAACATGTATCATGAATCATCTTCTAAAACTCCATTCTTTGTGGTTTACGGCCACCATCCGTCTTTTCCGGAATTTCCTGCCCTCCCTCTCACCCAAGTTCCTGCTGTAGAGACTGTTTGTCAGACCTTCAAAAATATTTGGTCTCAGGTCAAAACCTGTTTAAAGAAGACATCTGCCAGATATAAGTCTTTTGCAGATAAAAAGAGACGGGCTATTCCACCACTTAAAATCGGAGATCGTGTATGGTTATCAACCAAAAATATTCGTTTGAAGGTCCCATCTATGAAGTTCGCTCCTCGTTTTATTGGTCCATATAGGATCATTCAAGTGATAAATCCAGTTTGTTTCAAACTTCTACTACCTAAGAACCTTCGTATTTCCAATGCCTTCCATGTGTCTTTGCTCAAACCTCTTTTATCATCAACCGTTTCTCGGTCCCTCCTTCAGCACCTCGGCCAGTTCAAGCTCATCAAGAGGAGGACTTTGAGATTACTCACATATTAGATGCAAAAATTTTGTGAGGAGTTCTTCGTTTCCTCGTTCATTGGAAGGGCTTTGGTCCTGAAGAGCGTTCATGGATTAAAGCAGAAGATCTCAACGCTCCAGCTCTTCTTAAGAAGTTTTATTCCAAGTTTCCGGACAAACCCGGTTCCATGTGTTCTGTGCCCACCTTTAAAAGGGGGGGTACTGTCACTCACCGGACTGTGTGTGCCATTTCTCCTGTGTTCAGGAACCGTGGCCATCCGCCATCTTGAGGGTCTGCGCATGTGCAGCCCTTATGAAACCTTCAGTACCTGTTGCTTTTTATTAATTGGATGATCAGGCAACCCTCCCTATTTAAACCACCTGTGATCATTACCTAGTTGCCTGATCTTGGAGTCTCATTCCCCATGAGCCTCTGAAGGTGTTCCTGTGTTTCCTCGTGTATTCAGCTCCAGCTGATTCCTGTCTACTACGATTGTGGTTTCCAGACCACTTCAACTCTCCTGTGTTCATCGTGTCTGCACTCAGCTGATTCATATCTGCTACTGCTGCCGGATTCCAGACCGCCTCAACTCTCCTGTGTTCAGCGTGTCTGCTCTCCGCTGCCTCCGTTACTACTGCCGGGTTCCAGACCCTCTCAACTCTTCTGTGTTCATCGTGTCAGCTCTCCTCTGATTCCTATCTGCTACTGCTGCCGGATTCCAGACCGTCTCTACTCTCCTGTGTTCAGCGTGTCTCCCCTCCGCTGCCTTCGCTACTACTGCCGGATTCCAGACCGCCTCTACTCTCCTGTGTTCAGCGTGTCTCCCCTCCGCTGCCTCCGCTACTTCTGCCGAATACCAGACAGCCTCAACTCTCCCGTGTTCATCATGTTTCCAGTTTTACTTACTACTGCTTCCTGAGTATTGCTTCTTTGATTCTGGTTACCTTTCGTGCGCTGCACCAACCTGATTACCGCTTCCATCCTCCAGTGGTCTCTCCTCCTGCCGGCGTTCAGCCGTTCAGGTATCCCTGCACTCCTCCTTGGCAGCCTGCTCTCCTGAACCGCGGTATGCATACTTTCCATTGACTTTGCTATTGTATTGCATATCCGACTGGACTGTGTTGTGTTCATCTCCGGAGTCTTCCATCTACTGAAGCTATTGTTACTATTGACTTTGTTTCCTATTACCTGGATCTCTATAGTGACTTTGTATACTTCAAGCAGCGCTTGTCAGTTATTATTGTATTGTGGTTATCATCGTGGGATCAAGTTCCGTGTGCCCCCCGTGTATCCTCTGTATTCTATTCATCTCCTCGTGCCCCTCCTCACATATATATAGCAGTGGTACAACTTGCTGAACGCAGACCACTGACTCCTAATTCCCATTGGCACCAGTTTCAAGTATCCTCTCACATAAGCAGTGGTACAACTTGCTGTACGCAGACCACTGACTTCCCCGTTACCTACTTGCACCTGGAACCCATTCCTTCACTATAGACTGTGGTACAATTTGCTATACGCAGACCACTGACTTTCACTACCTCCTCTCTACTCCTGGACATTCCTCCTCACTATAGCAGTGGTACAACTTGCTGTACGCAGACCATTAACTCTCCTCACATTTACTTGTCCATCTGGTTCCTCGTGTTCATACATCTAAGTCATTACCAGTTGCTGCTAGTAATAGACTTTCCTTGAGCATTCTCTCACCATCTGCTGATTCTCCTGTTCCGTTGTCACCCTGCTACCAGAGGACCATAGTACCAGCTATATTACTCTGGTAAGAACATTATCTGGTGATATCCTGGGCAAAGACTCCTAGTGCCCGTGACATAGCAATTGTTATAGCAGGAAGAGAGGAGGATAGAGGAGGCATTTTTGCAAACATTACCAACTGTTTGGGGTGTCATATATTCCCTCCTACAGAAACTATTTTCTGGCTACAGAAAGTCTTATCTAGCAGCACTATCTATTTAATATTTTGCACTACAAGTGCTTTGGGTTCATTAAAATGGATTCAAATCAGTCCACATATGAGCAGGATCAGCAAGCAGATGCTGGCACCAGTCTTGATGGTAGTCTTCCCTGTACGTCATCTGGTAAAGCCTATGTAAAAGTACATAGTCTTTTTAAATCAGGGAAAAAGCAAAAACAATAAAAAAAATGTAACTGCGTTGAAGAGAAAAAGAGCTGTAACTGATGAAAAGTTAAATGCTGAGAAAAAAAACATGCCATTCTACACACGCAGTGGCAAAGAAAGAATGAGGCCTTCGCCTTTCTCTATTAGTGGGAGATCTAAAAATGTTACTGATTCCAAAAGTGGTGCACAACTACTGTTACGTGTGAAAGCTGAGCTGCAAGAAAACAGTAAGGCATTAAAGGAAAATGTATGCTCAGAATCAGAAATTACACCAATCCCTGTGGAGAGTCCATCCACCAGACGTATGTGTAATTGTGACCATTCTGATAGTGTACCCATAAAGGGCCCTTTCAGAATTTCTGCTAATGTGTGCCTGAACAGCCCGAGTGTAGCCGGTGATACACCAAGTGAGGATGAGACTTTGGAATTAGAAGAGGATGAGGGGGAGATTTGTGAAGCCGACAAGGGTGCTAATGAGGATGCGGTTGATTGTGTAAGTCCTGCACCAGTGGCAGCAGTGTGGCACCAGTGGCAGCAGTTCTGGCACGTGAGGTTCTGGCACCAAATTGCACTTTCCAAACAGAAGCAGGGATGACGCAGGTGGCAGACCACAACAGTTTGATATTTGGGCTGGTTTGAAAGATTTTACCAAAAAATGTGTGACCTTGCCCATAACTCCAACCAATCCTACTATTGACATGCAAAGGATGGTGGAGGGCCTAGCTGGGATTAAACTGTATTTTTCCTAATTTTCACTAATAAGGTTTGGGTGTAATATGCACCCAAAGACAAGTGCTCAATTGCTAAGAGTCATTGATGAAGAGGAAGACAAGCAGGCTTGTCTGTAGAATTTGCAAGTAAATTCTACAGCGTTATATAGGCAACACCCAAAGAGAAGAGCTCCATTGCCCCATTTATTATTGAAATTGCTGAAATTGAAATTATAGGCCTGCCTGGCTTGGTCTAAATCTGCACTTACATTTTATTGTACCATAGCTCACTCAGAAACAGGAGAGGTGGCAGGGTTCAGTGCTAATCTTCCTCAAATAATACTAATTCATCCCCGCTGGAATCCACCATCATGGAGCTCTGTGTACTATGATATAATTGTCGATAATGGCCTTCCGAATGGAATTAGTAGTTTATTTTAGGGCAGAGCTGTCACAATTTTTGGCCAATTCTTATAGAGCAGAGAAAATATCTAAATGTTGTGCTGACTCATCTGCATCACCACTGGGTGTTTTGGGAAAGCTACTTTTTTTTCGACAAGCATTTGCCAGAAAAACTGAAGGAGTAGACGTCATTACAAGATGTTGATAGCTCCTGGATCCTGGCGAAGCGAATTAAGTACTTAATCTACAATTACAATATAGTTAACAGATTTACTTTGTTTTATTTCATCCGTTAAATTTCTGTAGCTCCTTCTCAAAATGTATAATTAAGGCAATCACTTGACTCAAGCTAACCGTTTCTGCACTCTCTTCACAGGTGACTACTTCGCTGGACTAAAGTACATTCCCCTCTTATGCTAGTCCTCTTGCAGCTGCTGCATTCTCCTACATGCCTTTGCAGAATCCCGAAAATGACCCTACATTTTTCGGGCCACAAACAGCATCTCCTGCATGTCATTGTCAAGTTCTGTAACACCAAGTTGATTGTGTGAGGAAAATAGGAAATGTGATGGAATCCCCCCCCCCACCCCCACTGTAATGCTCTAACAATATTGGTGTCGTTATCAGAAATGACATATCCTCAGGAGAGTCCAAGCAGGATTAGCCATGTTGCAATGACATCCCTTACTTTTTGTAATAGATTGACAGCTGTGTGCCTCTTACTAAAGTCGCTGATACACAGAGTAGCCTACTGCTGAAAAATGTGACGTACTTGGGTACATGCTGCTGCTGTTCCTGCTGGTGAAGGTGAATCACCAACCCAGTGGGCTGTCACAGTCATATAATCTTTAGTTTGTCCAGTTCTGCTTGTCCCCATATCGTTAAGTGTACAGTAGGTAGAAATGCATTTTGTATCCCAATAATTACATTTTTATGAACCTTCTAGTAGAGGTGAGGAATAGCTTTTCTAGTAAAATGGTGTCATGATGGAATCTGGTAATAGGGACAGAAGACCTCAAGTAACTGTCTAAAACCAGCTGCATTAATAGTGGACATTGCACGCAGATCTAATACTAGCATGGTCCCCATGGCGTTTGTAATACGCTTTGCGACTGGTTGACAGCTTTCATACTTGCTTCCTCTTGCAAACGATTGTTTAACAGTCAATTGTTGCTTCTGTGGATATTGATGATGAAGTTGTTGGGGGTGTAGATTGCAGGTGCTAAGATCTAGATGAGAGAAGGGAGATACATGACAGCTTGTTGTTATTTTTTTAACATAAGTTTCTGATTTTCCTAGCAGCTTTCCATGAACTCACTTCAAATGCCATAACATGGATGAGGATTCTAGATTGTTAAGGTCCCTATATCTACTGAGTGTGGCTTTAAAAACGCTACAAATGGCTTGACAACTGTTGTCAGGGTTTGTGTAAAAATAATTCCACACTTAAGAGGTGGATTTTTGGTCTTATGCCCATTTTTCTTATCACTGGCAAGAACTGCTGCAATCTTTGTTTGAAAGTGTATGAAAATAATATTGTGACCTATTAGTGTTAGTGAGGTTAATAATAATGTAGGTACAAAAAAATATCTAAATTATGTTATTTTAACCCCAAAAATTGAATTTTGTAAAAAAATAGCAAAACAAAATCAAAACCAAAACAAGCAAGGGTGGTTTTGGCAAAAACAAAACCAAAACCCGAAGGTAATCCAGATCCAAAACCAAACCAAAATCAAAACACGGGGGTCAGTGAGCATCTCTAAAAATAATAAACTAATTTGTACCTTTTGCATTGTAACATGGTTTGTCCAGAAGAATATTTACTCTTTTTTTGCCTTGCTTTCATTAATGAATTAGGCCACCATGTTACAAAGCAAGGGGTGCAAAACACTTTATTAATTTGCATGTAAGGAAAATTTTGTCTGTTTTTACATATAGCAAACAAATACTTGATAACTTTATTTTTACACTGAAATTTAAAGTTTACATAGGACGGCCCTAGCCCAACTATAAATCTGCCATCACATTTTAAATTTACCTCACCCTCCAATGCAACATGGTTTTGCCAAAGTGCAAGGTTTTTTTGCTTTACTTTACTTAATGAATCAGGCCTTTTGGTTATATCTTTGGTTTTGATGCCTTTATCAAGACTAGCCTCCCTACTTTTCCAGAACCTTTACCCTTCGCTAGCGGCTCTACTAACTGCTCTTTCCTTCCCCCCTGGATCATCAAGGGGCAAATTAACAACTAACCAATTAGTGATAACTACTGGAACTTGTTTTACTGTGCTATTAATTTGTGCACCAACATCTGCTACCTTCATTTGGGCCCACACCTTAACTACCACTTACCTCCACTAACTCCATATTTTCCATACCCACTACCTCCTTCCACCTAACTTCCTTGGCTCTCACTATTTTTGGAGTTTTACCCCTACTCTTATCCCTACTTTTATCTTCACCCCCTACTGCGCTTGATACTACTTTCACTGGTGGCCGATTACTTCTTGGTTTATAGCAAATCATAACTATTTTTTTTTAACCTGGCCTCTCTATCCTCTAATACAATCGCTTCTTCAGTTTCCATCTCACGTTCTTGATCAGTAGAAAAGGAGAACCTATTTCTTAGGACTCTGTTGTCCACTTTCACCTTTACTTTATTCCCCCCACACACCCTGCTGCACTAATACCCAATTTTCAATGACTGCTGTCTGAATCTGGGTTACAACCTTTTTTACAGCCTCTAATGAAAAATGCTTTGATGTGAAAACCTGATCCAACGGCTTTGGAACAACCACCTCCTGCTGTACAGTCATGGCCAAAAGTTTTGAGAATGACACAAATATTATTTTTCACAAAGTCTGCTGCCTCAGTTTTTATAATGGCAATTTGAATATACTCCAGAATGTCATGAAGAATGATCAGATGAATTGCAATTAATTTCAAAGTCCCTCTTTGTCATGACAATGAACTTTATCCCAAAAACCACATTTCCACTGCATTTCAGCCCTGCAAAAAAAGGACCAGCTGACATCAGGTCAGTGATTCTCTCGTTAACACAGGTGAGAGAGTTGATGAGGACAAGGCTGGAGATCACTCTGTCATGCTGATTGAGTTAGAATAACAAACTGGAAGCTTTAAAAGGAGGGTGGTGCTTGAAATCATTGTTCTTCCATTGTTAACCATGCTTATCTGCAAGGAAACACCTACAGTCATCATTGCTTTGCACAAAAAGGGCTTCACAGGCAAGAATATTGCTGTTAGTAAAATTGCATGTAAATTAAAAATTTATCGGATTATCAAGAACTTCAAGGAGAGAGGTTCAATAGAAGTGAAGAAAGATGATCCAGCTGCTGGGGTTCAGGCACCACCAATGCAGAACTTGCTCAGGCAGCTGTGAGTGCATCTGCATGCACAGTGATGCAAAGACCTTTGGAGGATGTCCTGGTGTTAAGAAGGCCAGCAAAGAAGCCACTGTTGTCCAGGAAAAACACCAGGGACAGACTGATTTTCTGCAAAAGGTACAGGGATTGGACTGCTGAGGACTGGGGTAAAGTCTGATGAATCCTTTTTCAGATTGTTTGGAGTATCTGGGAAAAATGCTTGTCTGGAGAGAGAAAGGTGAGCTCTACCTTTTGATAACAAACTGCTACAGTCACTTGCCATGTGCCCTAACTGCTGACACAATGAACTTTTTCTCTGTGCATGTAATTCCGAGGTGTCTAAATGAACCGCATTTTTTACACTGGTGGGTTTGTCCTGCATGACACAATTGTCATCTGTCTCATCCAATGTATGCCGCAGATGGAATGTGAAAAGGTCCAGTGTCAAAATGGAGTAACCTTACCCAGGCTGACCATACTCCAGCCAATACCTTTTCTCTTCATCTGGCACTTCTTTTAGAGGGGTGACTGTGAAGATACCAGGTTTATCTGGCCCAATTATACCCACTTCAGGCTGGCGGGCCACCCAGGTGTGCCTTATTATATCAGCATTCCTAGTACTTTCTATGGATTCTATAGTCACTCAGGCAAATGCAGTTAGAACAGTTCAACTGTACATTTATTGCAATAAAAACAGTCACTAGAATTATATATACAAACAGCAAATAAATGCCAGACAGGTCTACCACATTATTCAAATATTTAGACCTTCTTTAAAAACCCATTTTTTAGAGGTGACCTCATGCCCAATAACACTATTCACACTAATGCACCCTCACAACTGTCCCAATCTCCACTCTGAACCACATTTGCTCTTTTTGTTTCAGCTGTACCCTCTTCCACTTAGAATGCAAGCTCTCTAATGAGCAGGGTCCTTCATACCCTTTGTTTTCAAGTCTGCATTTACTATGTCTACCTTATATGTCCCTGTTTTATGTATGTACTGTTTTTCCTACTGTACGCTGCAGCAGAGCACTCTGGTGCCTAACTAATATACGATAATAATTATAAGTCCCTTACCCCACTAGTTTAATGAGTTACAGTGACCTGGATGTCCTGAATCCCGGCCATGCGGCCTGACAATCTAACCTCTACCAGTGTGGTAGGAGCTAGAGCAGTCCACCAAGTAACAAGATGCATGGTGTTCTTCTCAGCTGCAGATGTACCAACAGGTTGCTCAGGCCAACATAAGCCTAGACTTCAATGTTGGAGTTCTTCCCAGAATGAAAGCAAAAATTGTAATAACCTCCCCTGGTACTCACTCTTTCCTCTATACCTTGTACTTTCCCCATACTCCAGGGGTTGGGTCAGATGGATCTTAGTGGGATCCTCTGAAACTGACTGCCTGTTGAAAAGAACTGTTACATGGATGTTCCTTCTGATCCCAATAAATCCCTTGTTCCCCTGTTGAGTTGACACCAATGTGAATGGATAGAGACAATGGGTACATACTCAGGTTAAATAAAGGGCAATGCCAACATGATTAAATTACACTGCCAGAAATAACTCCTTACAAGCTTGTTCAGCCAGAACTAGCCCTTAGCTGATCAGGACTTCCTGTAGAAAAAGGAGGGGGGAATGAATGCATCTATAACCCCCTCACCTGTATCCTGGAACTGGACCCCACATGAACCTTGGCAATAACCCTCCTGGCTTCAATTTAAGTACAATGTATAAAAGTATCATTGCAATGTCAACAAAACACATTTTTAGAATAGATAATACATACTGAAAAAGTCTCCTATATAGGCATGGCTCCAATGTCCCATTATTCCCTTGTAATGAAACACTGCACTTGCACTCTGGGGATGAGGGGAACAGACTATAAATGTACATTCTGTTATAAGCCACATTTTATGAGAATCAAGGGGC
Source organism: Mixophyes australis (assembly GCA_036250195.1). NCBI lineage: Eukaryota > Metazoa > Chordata > Amphibia > Anura > Limnodynastidae > Mixophyes > Mixophyes australis. The sequence goes on from JAVHZZ010000019.1 coordinate 1,726,539, forward strand.
AGGCTGGATAAGGTGATATCAAACTTGTTTCATCACAGTGACTACATCTGCATATCTATGTAACCAATAATTAATATCAACTGGAGACAATGTATCATTCCTAACCATTACTGTAACCTTCACTAATTCTTGTCTAGAAATAGAGCATGACTGGAATACCGTCCAGCTGCCCTTTCCTTTCACCCCTTCCTACCCCCGAATCTCTGCCAGAAAGTTTGTAAAACCATTGCAAGTGCAGAAAATAAAATCATATTCTGGAGAGTTAATGGGATGGATGCAGACAAAGAGGTTTGATGAGGTTTGAAGCCCCCTTCCTTTGTGCTGGGAAGGGGGCTTCTCTAGTTCATTTCAATTATACAATATTCCTCTGCTTACAAAGCTGTCCATTAACCGTTTGATGATTATTTATGTTTATTATCGGCTCACCCTTAAATGCCTGGGGTTATGATATTGGCACTCTACCTACATTTCACTTGTGTCAGCTGAGACCACCTGCACAGTTGCTCCCATGTCAGAAACCCCGTGTACAGTCTCTGCTGCAAGAACTGTGTCCCCCAGCTGCACATTACTGCTTGCAATTGCATTACTCACAACATTATTATTAGCTGGTACAGTGTTATTTGCACTGACTTCTTTGGTAATCAAAGCCACAGTCTTATTCATTCTTTTACTACCCCTCCTTCCAGCTATATCAATATCATGGACCATAGGTAAGCCACTTGCAACAGTGTTGGGATCTGCAGCAGGCGCTTTAACCCGTCCATTATGATCGTAAAACCCTGCAGCTGGTTGGTGGACTGTCTTGCTTCTATTGCTTACACCTTCGTTTATCTTTTTCCCATCTGTCACAACCATAATTACACTCAACTGGTTGCTGTTATACTCGTTACCTATGATGACAGCAGACACATTAACATTGCTGCCGTTATCACTTACAGATGACTTATCCTTACTTTTAACATTCATATTAGGATTTGTATTGCTGCTATCTTTCACATATTATTTACCTATAATATTAGTGTTCACATTAGCACTTGTATCACTGCTATTACCATTTACAAATATTTTATGTTCACTCAATCAAAACATTAACCTTTTGCATAGGCACTCTTACACTTCACTGACATCTTATCCTTTCTTTTAACAGACATACTAGCATTTGTATTACCACTGCTAGTTTTCAGAGACAAGGGGCCTGATTCATTAGTGATCTTGTCTGCCGTTTTTAGTGGACAACACGAAAATCCACTGTGCGCATGCCCAGAAAAGGGAGATAAGGGGAGATAAAATCCTTCTTAACCTCACTTAAGAAGCTCTCTGACCACTTAAGAAAAAGGGTTGGGAAAGGGCAGGGAATGGGCGGAGATCGGGCGGCGATCGTACTGACTGGAGGAGTAGGCATTTACCTCCGAATCAGTCGGATAGATAAGAAGAAGTACTTAGCATTTTTCTTAAATTCATGCTTAACACTTAAGTAAGCTCAGGGTAATTTTTAAGTCCAAAAAAGCTATAGCAGCAGCACTGAATAACAATACTAAACTGTTGAAATAGCATAGTTTGTTTAAAATACCCATACTCACAACTAAATAGGCACAACATACATCTTAATACACTTCACTCAGAATATATATATTTTTTAGATTAATGTCAAACATTAAACAATGTACTATTTTTTTTACAAAAACCATGATGGATGCACAGTTGTAATAAATTGCAATGTGAAGTGGATGATGTGTAACATCTAATAGTTAGCCTATACCTTGTTTGATATTTTTTTTAAATGGCTAATGATACGTTAGTATAAATAAAGGGCATTACAGTTTAATTTGTCTAAACTATCTAAATACAATGTGAGTGCATAAACCACGTTTACTCTTCCAATAGGGAGGAAAACCACACAAACATGGGGAGGATATTTAAACTCCACAGAGATTAGGCCATGACTCAGGATTCAAACTCATGACTCCACTGTTGGAAGGTGGATTGTCTAACCACTAAGGAAACATGCAGATTGTCAAACAAAGTGCATTATATAGACTAAAACTAAAAGCTCAACAATACACCATTGCCTGCAAGTCAAGTTCTACTAGCAAGCTAAAATTAACAATTGCACACACCAGCAGCACCGAATAAGCCACAACACTAAACTGTTGTAAAACTAATGTTTGCTTTAAATAACCATAATCACAAATAACTATGCACAATATACACCTGCATACACTTCTCTCATAACAAACTTTTTTCTTTTTTAATTTCTATTAATGTCAATAATTATACAATGAACTATTTTACCCTAGATTCATGGTAGATACAGTTTTAATAAATTGCAATATAATTTCATTGATGTATATTATACACCTAGCCCTAGGTCTTGGAGTATTTACAGGCAAGGACGTCTTCTTGCCTCCTGAAGCCTGTAAAATCCAAGAGTCTAATTCTGGACCAAATAACATCCCACCCGTATACGGGATGGATTCTAATGATCGTTTAGACTCTGAATCCGCATTCCAAGCCCTTAACCATAACGCCCTTCTAGCTACTACAGCTGTAGCTGAAATAGACGAAGCTATGGAGGCTGAATTATGGGCCGCTTCATATACATAGCCTGCTGCCTCCCTTAGCTGCATGGCCAGAGGCAGTAAATCTGAATCCTGCAAGGCAGACTCTAACTGCCCTGCCCAGACTTCCATGGCCCTAGCTACCCAGGTAGAGGACAATGCTGGCCTGAGGCTAATACCGGCGGCTGAGAAGATCGACTTCAGCAGGGATTCTAATTTCTTGTCAGTCGCGTCCTATAAGGTCGCTGACCCGGGTACAGGTAGTGTATTCTGACGAACCAATCTCGCCACGGGTGTATCTACCTTTGCCACCTGTTCCCAACGGGTCATATCCTCTTCCTGAAGGGGATACAATACGCCAAACCTCCTTGGCATAGAGAACCTTTTATCTGGATATTTCCAAGAGGCCTCTACAATATCCCTCAACTCAACTGAGGGAGGGAACCTGACCACCTGCTTAGAAGCCTTCTTAAAGAGGGAGCGGTCCAAGGACTTCGTCTCCTCTACTTCAGCAAACCCCAGGGTCTGACGAACTGCTCTTACCAGGTCGTCCATACCCTGGTGCCTAGAGCTTCCTTCTGACTCTATAATGGACACATCTGAATCGTCCAACAATTCCCCCTCCTCCTCTGAGGAACTCTCAGAGTCTGACACTGACCACAGCGCTTTAGCTGTTTGTCTACGTCTTTTAACACTACGCTTGTGTCTGGGGTTCTCCAGTAGATGGGTAAGCCGGTCCAGGCTTTTAGCCACCGCTGACCAACCCACCTCTCCCATCTGGGAAATCCCCGGGAGGGCTGGGGAAGGAAATACACCGACCCCTGGGGAAAATGACTCATCTGTCATTCCTACTGTTATACCCTGAGAAACCACAGATGTAGCTGGGATCTCAACTGGTTTAGATAACAGATTTACAAGGGTATTAACTCCCTGTGTTAAGGCAGCCGCCCACTCAGGAGGATCTACCGTTATGGTGGAGGTGTCTATAGGCTGTTTCACAGGAGCCACAGTGCAGGCTGCACAGAGCCCCCCCTGATCCAGCCGTTCATTTGTTAGTTTAACATTACATTTTGAACAGACATTATGTTTGGTACGTGTTGTTTTGCTTTTATCTGCCATCACAAGATAAGAAAAACTAAATTACGTTTCAAAATTCACAAACACTTCTCCAATTTATCAGAAAATACAGATTAGGTTATATTAACATATCATAGTATTTCTGATTTAAATAAGACAGGCTTGGAGAACTTTATAGTTTTCTCATAAACAACAGTTCTCTCAACACATCATTGTCTTATAATATACATGTCTACACATGCACACACATACACACAGAAGAAATAAAAGTGATACTCAGCAGGGAAGATATGTGTCAACAGTGCACTTCTCTTCAAATGACTGCTGCAACTGTCCTCCTTTTGAAGCTTGGCGCCAAAAAGGGATCTTCCACGTGCTCACTCAGCGGGGGAGAGGAAGAGGTGCTTCTCAACACATTCCCCTACCACTGGAATCTCCTTCTGTGTCTCTGCTAACAGCGATTTCCCCATTCTACTTGGGTGAAATCCTGTTGCTTTATCTTTCTCACATTTTGCTACCACACCGCAAAATACAGGTACATATTTATCTATGAACCAGTCAAAATATAGTATTTCTGTTCCTTTTCCTCTATATAGAGAGTATAAGGTATAATTAGTCAAGCTGAAAGGCTGCAGCAGGTTTTTCAGTAATGACTGCAATTAGCACAGAACACCTGGGCCCATTTAGCATTACATTTGGAACAGACAATATGTTTGGCACACCCAAACACTTCCACAACCTTTATCAGAAAATACAGACTAGGTTATTTAACATATCATAGTATTTCTGATTAAATAAGACAGGTTTGGAGAACTTTATAGTTTTCCTTAAACAGTTCTCTCAACACCTCATAATCTTATAATACACATGTATACACAGAAGAAACAAAGTGATACTTAGCGTGGAAGATATGTGTCAACAGTGCACTTCTCTCCAAATGACTGTTGCATCTGTCCTCCTTTTGAACTTTGGCACCAAAAGGGATCTTCCACATGCTTACTCAGCGGGGGCGGGGGGGGGGAAGCGGTGTTCCTTAAACACATTCCCCTTCCACTGGCTCTCCTTCTGTATTGTTTACTTTAACAGTGTTTTGCCCTTTCTCTTATATTAGGGGAAAACCTGTTAGAATGTGTTTCCCGCTAGCGCTATTCAAAGCGCGCCATCCTCAAGAATTCTCTGCCATCCCCATGGGAGGAGGAACTTGGTATACTCCAGCTGGCTTCCGGGGAACCTCAGCCGTAAAGGCGCTCTCTGCCTAATGGCAGCGCCTGTCCTGCATCGGCGGGGAAAGTCTCTTGCCGACTGCTTCCCGCTGTGAGAAGCGATTCTTATCTCTCTGTCTGCAGGGCCGCCCCCCCCCCCCGACAGGCGCTTCTCCCACGAGTCAGCTCCATTTACACGGAGCCTCTCGCCACTGTCAAAAGAAACAAAACTGCAAAAGAGAAGGAAAAAACCTATAACCAGTGAACCCTGTTCACTGTCTCTCTTGAAGCTCTTCAGGTGCAACCTTCTTCCAAGGGCACCCAATTCAAACTGAGGTATGTGGGAATTGGCGGGGGTGATATGCTGTCAGCTGAAAAAAGTTAACTCTTTGGGTGCCAGACTCCTCCCCACGACTCAACCCCATGGTTAAGGAGTGTCCCCCAGATGGATGAAAGAGAAAATAAGAATGTCTATGCAAATGCATCTCAGAATAAATCGCAATCAGAAATAAATGCAAACATATTTTAATCAGTATAAAATTAACAACAGATACCCGTAAACAACGTTGCATAGACCCAGCATCAGATCTTGTCATCTGATACCACAGTGGGCCATACACCTGCATATACTTGTCTCATTACAATCCACTATAAAAGACTTGTTCATGCGCACTTGAAGTTGGCTAGGAGCCTATAGTGGAGTTTACTGGTGTGGATTAGTATAGTGAACTTTAATTTGTTTTGAGAGTGATATCTTCTCTTACTCTTTTATAGACACTTTAAAAGTTTGTGTTTGTAAGATATTTTATTACCTTTACTTTCACATGTAATGTTCGTTTTAACGTATGTATTGTTTGCATTAAAAATTTTAACCCAATTTTTTTTGTTGGGGGGGGGGGGGGGGAGGTGGTTGTTGTGAAGCTTTTCAATCTAATATCTATTAAGATGATTCTTATGTGTTTTGGCACTTCCCCTTGTTACGTGTTTATCCAACAGATCCCCAGCCCTCCTGAAACTATGGAGGTAGGCCACTTCAGGTTCCAGACTGATTTGTAAGGTAAAATCTTTTTCTAATATGGTTAATATCACTCTTTTTAAATTATCTAACATCCTAAAAATACAATTGTTGTTTGGTGATGAAAGTAAAGGCATGTTTTGTTTTTTTTTAAAACATATACAGATGCATTAGGGATGTTCACCGGCCACTTTTGCTGTCTCGTGTTTTGTGTTTTGGATTCGGATTTGCTTGAGGCTTTGGGTTCGGATTTGTTTTGCAAAACACCTGACGAAAGGTTTTGGTTCGGATTTAAGGTTTTGGATTCGAATTTATTTTGAAAAAAACATAAAAAGTGTTAAAATCAAGTTTTTTTTGTTTATTTTCACTCCTACGCTATTATTAACCTCAATAACATTCAATAACAATCATTTCCACTAATTCCCAGTCTATTCTGAACACCTCACACCTCACAATATTGTTTTTAGTCCAAAACGTTTCACCGAGGTAGCTTTCTGGACTGCATAGTGCAGTGGTCCCGGTACACAATTTGGTACCGGGGCCACAATACCTCCGCCTTCAAATGGTCTGAATTCCACTGCACAGCTGCCTGCTCCTACATCCTCTGCAGCATATACAGGGTGTAGTTCAAGCGTGTCAATACCTCTTGTTTTTGACGATGACAGGTCATTTTCATTAATTTATGATTTGGCAGCAGCAGTCAACGTTGTTTAATATCTAATACACCTCTAGCTGGACTGCATAGTGGAGTGGCTCCGGTACCCAATTTGGTACCAGGGCCACAATACCTCCTTCAACTTTCAAGTGTAGTGTTTATAATTTATAAAAACTACAGTAGTTATAGCACGTCAATAACTCTTGTTTTAGACGACCATGGTACAGAGCATTCATCATTGAGATCCCATCAAGTATGTGAAAGACAGACAGCGTCGAAGTGTTATTTGTTGACTTTGTTAACCAAAAAATTGTCCCTGTTGCAAATATTCGTGCAATGAAGAGTGACTTTTTCATTTAAAGGCTCAAGCTTTCAAGTGTAGTGTTTATAAGTTATAAACACTACAGTAGTTCAAGCACGTCAATAGCTCTTGTTTTAGACGACCATGGTACAGAGCATTCATCATTGAGATCCCATCAAGTATGTGAAAGACAGACAGGGTCGAAGTGTTATTTGTTGACTATGTTAACAAAAAAACTGTCCCTGTTGCAAATATTCGTGCAATGAAGAGTGACTTTTTCATTTAAAGGCTCAAGCTTTCAAGTGTAGTGTTTATAATTTATAAACTGGACCACTAGTCATGAACACGGGCCAGGGCCTAAGCCGTTCCTTGCCACTACGTGTCGTAAATGGCATATTGCCAACTTTACGTTTCTCCTCAGATGATTTTAAGTTTCTCTTTTTGCTACTTTTTGAGAACTTGGGCTTTTGGGATTTTACATGCCCTGTACTAGGAGATTGGGCATCGGGCTTGCCAGACGACGTTGATGGCATTTCATCGTCTATGTCATGACTAGTGGCAGCAGCTTCAGCATTAGGAGGAAGTGGGTCTTGATCTTTCCCTACTTTATCCTCCAAATTTTTGTTTTCCATTATATGTAGCACAAGAGAGCGTACTTGTTAATCATATATCTGACCCCATATATCTGACCCCACACACACTCGGCAAAGCCTTTAAAAATTATATGCGGCACAGGAGAGTACCACTGGACTTATACTGCTGAATCAGTGAACTTTGTAATATAGCAGTACCAATGGACTTATCCTGCAGAATCAGTGAACTTTGTAATATTGCAGTACCACTGGACTTATACTGCTGAATCAGTGAACTTTGTAATATAGCAGTACCAATGGACTTATACTGCAGAATCAGTGAACTTTGTAATATTGCAGTACCACTGGACTTATACTGCAGAATCAGTGAACTTTGTAATATAGCAGTACCACTGGACTTATACTGCTGAATCAGTGAACTTTGTAATATAGCAGTACCACTGGACTTATACTGCTGAATCAGTGAACTTTGTAATATAGCAGTACCACTGGACTTATACTGCTGAATCTGTGAACTTTGTAATAGCAGTACCTTTGGACTTATACTGCTGAATCAGCAGGACAGAGCACAGGACACAGCACCACTGGACTGAGCAGAATACAGCACAGCACAGCACAGAACTGCACAGCACGAGATATAGCAGGACAGAGGACCTCCTAACACAACCTCCCTCTACCCTGATCAATGCCCGAGTGAAGATGGCGGCGGCTAGCGGGGAATTTATAGAATACGAGTATTGCGAGATCCGACAGCGGGATTATAACTCAGAGCCTCGGTTTCAGTTTTGCAATTGGCGGGAATACCCGGATCTGTCTCGGATCGGCAACGTTCGGGTGGGCTCGGATTTCAGATATCCGAGCCCGCTCATCTCTAAGGTGCATACAACAGACAGTTTTGACTGAAAAAAATGTTTACCTTTGAAATCTGCAATTATTTTCTAATTGGGCTGTAAGAGCTACTTCTGCCCCTGCTGAAATTATTAGATGTGCGTTTTCTAGCCATAGCACTTATAAAAATAATGTTGAAGCTTGACTGTAAGAGCTTAGCTGAAAAAAGACCAAACTAAAGGCTTTCATTGATGAACTACCAGGTCTTAGCTGGGAGATGTCTGCCTCACCTGAAAAATATTCAGCAGTTAACCATAACTCTGTGTTAATCATATATCTGACCCACTATGTGAATGTTCTTTTCTGCCTAGGTCAAGTTCTTAAAGTAAGTGTTGTGTCTGTTTATTAATTTTAAGGCACTGATTTGTCAATGTGTTCTAATAGAGATACCTTACATTTTCTTTCATTTTGAGGATAATTGAGAAACAGACACAATTTTAGTAAATAGCTAAATGTGTGTAATTTATTCCAATAGACCTTATGACGCAGCTGTCAGCTGGAGCACAAAAGAGGTGCGGAAAGGATTATTTCATGCAGGAGTAGGATCAGGACATGAAGAAGTTGTCTTTGTAAGCATGTAAGTATCTCTAGTTAACAATGTTAGTCATTTTAGGTCATTGGGGGACCTGCATTACAGTTAAGGTATCAGAAATTGTGGATTTTACAGATGGATAGTACAGGTGTGTACAAAGTACACACAGTCAGTCAAGTAATAACAAAAAAGACTGCGCTGTGGAAAGTGACTGAAGTAAAATAAAATGTCAATAATAAAGTATCTCCTATGCAGAATAAAATATAATGGAAAGGTTCTTAAGAATAAAAACAAACATAAAAATATGAACAATATGACTTCACAAAAACACAAATAACTGCTTGACCCTTTTTAAATGTCCCAGCTCCGGAAAAACAAGGTAGCTGTTGATGGAGGAATAGCAAAGAAAATTGAATAGCCATTCACTCCTTATGAATTGGATAATAATTCCAAATAATAGTGTTAATATAGGAGTTAAAACATGATAAAATTTCCATATGCAACAGACCCTCAACTTCCTGTTAGTATTACACTCTGCATCTCGCAGATCATCGCTTTATGCCTCTTTAAATGTTGCTGAATGAATCCTATTCCAGATTTCAATCCAGTTAAAAGCGCAATAGGTCCTCTTACCAGTAACGGCTGTATATTCACCACCATCCGGAGAGAATTTTGATATTACCTGCTTCCAATGTGCTGTCTGACTCCTCTTTCAACCTGTTTGATCGCTCGGTGATATCGCCAATGTGTTACCACAATTGCGGTCTGACTGGAAAACAAGTTTGGGCAAGAAAAGTTCCTCCCAGATGATCACAATAGGAGCAAGGGATACATTAACAGATCATTGCGTCAGATTGGCATTTCAATGTACTCTGACGCGTTTCGTGCTGAGTTCAGCACTTTTTCAAAGCTAACAATAAGTCCACAAATGGCAGTTATATATACACCTTAGTAAACACAGGTGTTGGAGTTCATCAATTAATCATAATTGCTGAGGTTAATCTTGTGGCTTTTCAACTAACCTCAATCTCACAGCTAAAACAGTTCATCATATAATAATACAATATAAAAAGATACGAAAAAAAGGGAAGAAAAAGAGCTAATCCATACCATAACAACATAAATGCATGTAAACAATAATACATAATAAAAAATATAACTACATACATATATAGAAAAAAGAGACATCTCAAAATATCAACATCTATTTATACAATCAAATTCACAATAAATATTGGATGATGATAAAAAATCCCAATACCTAGAGATATATAGATACCGTTATAATCAAAAAGAAGTATAGAATCGGATACAACACTCATTCATTTCAACTATAAATACTCCTAATTAATATCCATAAAGATACAATAAAACAAAAGGATCAAAATTATTGTAAGGTAATAAAAATAATCTATTTGTATATAAAATAATGTATAGTTTCATTTTACTAGTCATTGAGATATTAAAAAACAATAGCATAACGTATGCTTCAATACATGGTCATCGTTCATAAGAGTATAAATACGACATAAGAATATCAGATAAGTAGTTAAGTCTTCATACCCATCACTCTGAAAAGCCAACCTCAAAGTCAAAGAACCCTACTATATTTAAAAAATTGTTCAATTGAGACAATTGTGATCTAATGCTTCATTCAGACCCGTAGGACATAGAGTTGCTAAATTAAAGATCCATGCAGTACTGGCCACATGTTCAGCTCCTATCAATTTTAGACTACTAGAGTCATTTTCATGAAATTCCGCAATATGCCGCAACACACTATGAACCAGTAGTTTATTGAAAATATTTCTCCTGTGTTCCCTGAAATGTGTTTTCAAAGATCTTGTAGTCCTTCCTACTTATTGCAATTTACAACTGCACTCAAACACATATACTGCATATGTGGTGTCACAGTTTATGAAACCCTTTATACGAAAATCAACTCCTGTGTGGTTAGACCTGTTACTTTAAATTTATTTACAACGTGTTTACAGGTGAGACATACCGTTTTGTTACACCAGAAACAACCCTTTGGTTTCTTTGGAAGCCAACCTCCCCCAGAAGTTGTTTTCAATGGTTTCAATAAGCTAGGTGCCAGTATCCACTTTAGATCTAAATTTTTCTTAAATACTACAACTGGATTGTCCTTCAAACAATTACCCAGTACATTATCTTGTTTCAATATCCGAAGTTAGTCTTAATGATGTTCTTAATCTGTTTGCATTTAGAATTATATAATGATACAAAAGCGGGTGTCGTACCCTTGTTAAACCTTTTATCAACATTTTTAGTAGATTTAAGGGGAGAGTTAGGGTATATTTTTCTGCTTCTGCTAGCAGTGTGTGAGGATAATCTCTATTCTTAAATTTAATTAACATCTCATCCATTTGTCTATTAAACTCCATATCATTAGAACAATTCCCCCTCAATCTCCTTATTTGACTTTTGGAGATGTTCTTAACCCGTGGCCAATAATGCCCGCTCTTGAAATGTAGAAAATTGCAGGCATTCACTGGTTTGTTGTAATTGGTTGTGATAATTTTACTACCACAAGTGGAGAGGGTGACATTGAGGTAGTTCACTTTAGTGATAATCAAACATGTAAGTAAACTTAAGATTTAGTTTACTTACATAGTCAAGTAAAATTTTATTTCAAAATGGCCTAACATTGATCTCTTTTTCTATAATATTTTAAAGAGATAAAGAAGATAGCAATTACGGGTTCCAGCATGACCTGCCTTGCAACACCTCTAAACATGGATAAAACCAACATCCATGTGTTTGTATTTGTTCATTTTTATGTTTTTTATTAAACAATTTTGTATGTACAGTTTGTTTCTAAATTGTGTTTTATTTGATTAATAAAAAGGCTTTTATGAATAAATATAAATATTTTTAATTTCTCAATACTCATTCTCCTACACCTCTCTGCTGCTTTGGACACTGTTGAACACCCTCTTTTGCTACACACCTTCACTCCATTGTCCATCGTGACACAATTCTCTCCTGGTTCACTTCTTACCTATCAAACTGCTTCTGTAGTATATACACCTCTGGCACATTCTCCCTTCCACTCCCACTCTCTATTAAGGTCTCACAAGTATCCTTTTTTTTCTAAATGTTGTACTTTAATATTTTACACCTCTTCTCTTGGTGCACTAATTTACATAGTAACATAGTTGATGAGGTTGAAAAAAGACACCAGTCCATCAAATTCAACCTATTTTGGATCTCCTGCGATCCTGCACTTATATTTGAAATTAATCCAGAGTAGGCAACCGCCCATCTGTTTCAATTTTGAAAATCCCCCCAGACTCAATATTGCAATCCAATTTTTACCCTATATCCACTACTATCCTTTATTTTAAATTAACGGTCGTATCCCTGGATACACCTTTCCGCTAAAAATTTGTCTAACCCTTTCTTAAACATATCTATTGAATCTGCCATCACAACCTTCCCTGGCAATGAATTCCATATCTTGACTGCCCTTACTGTAAAGAACCCCTTCCTTTGCTGGTTGTGAAATTTCCTCTCCTCTAACCTTAGGGGATGACCACGTGTCCTGTGTATGGTCCTTGGGGTAAAAAGTTCCCATGAAAGCTCTCTGTATTGACCCCTAATGTATTTGTACATAGTAATCATATCTCCCCTTAGGCGCCTCTTTTCTAAAGTAAACATGCCTAAACTGGCTAACCTTTCCTCATAACTTAATGACTCCATACCCTTTATCAATTTTGTTGCCCTTCTCTGAACCCTTTCTAGTTCCAAATTATCTTTTTTATAGAGTGGTGCCCAGAACTGTACTGCATATTCAAGATGAGGTCTTACCAATGATTTATACAGTGGCAAAATTACACTGTCTTCCCTTGCATCTATGCCCCTTTTTATGCATGCCAATACTTTGTTTGCCCTTGCAGCTGCTGCTTGACATTGAGCACTATTGCTAAGTCTACTGTCTACGAGCACTCCCAAATCCTTTTCCATTATAGATTCTCCCAAATTAATTCCATTTAATTTATAGATTGCATTCTTGTTTTTGATCCCTGAATGCATAACCTTACATTTATCTGTGTTAAACCTCATATTCCATTTAGCCGCCCAATCCTCCAGTTTATTTAAGTCCCTCTGTAGAGAAGCTACATCTTGCTCTGATTTTATTACCTTACAGAGTTTAGTGTCATCTGCAAAAATAGAAACTTTACTCTCTAAACCATCACCAAGGTCATTAATAAATATATTAAAAAGGAGTGGTCCCAGCATGGAACCTTGAGGAACTCCACTTAAGACCTTTGACCAATTAGAAAATGTTCCATTTATCACAACTCTCTGTTCCCTATTCTCTAACCAGTTTTCGATCCAAGTACAAAAGTTGTTTCCTAGACACAGTTTCCTTATTTTGTAAACCAACCTCTTGTGTGGTACTGTAGCAAAGGCCTTTGCAAAATCTAAGTAGACCACATCTACTGTGCTGCCCTGGCCTAAGTTCCCACTGACTTCCTCATAGAAACTAATTAGATTAGTTTGACATGACCTATCCCTCACAAATCCATGTTGATTCCCACTAATAATCTTATTTCGTACCAAGTAATCCTGAATACTATCCCTTAATATACCTTCCAGTAGTTTCCCCACTATTGATGTCAGGTTTACAGGTCTATAATTCCCTGGTTGTGATCTCGTCCCCTTTTTAAACAGCGGCACCACATCATTTTCACCAATCCCTTGGTACTGAGCCTGATGAGATTGAATCTATGAAAATTAATAATAGCGGTCTAGCTATTTCTGAGTTTAGCTCCACTAAGACCCTTGGGTGTATGCCATCTGGACCTGGAGCTTTATTTATCTTAATATTCTTCAGTGCCTTTTGTACGTCTTCCTCCAACCAAGTATTAATTAATGGTATGGTTTAATTTCCATTTTTATGTATTACTCCTACCATTTGTTCCTGTCTAGTAAATACTGAATAAAAGAAGTGTTTAATACCTCTGCTTTTTCCTTAGTATCATTTATCAATTCAGCCATCTCATTTCTTAGGGGTCTTATATTATCTTTTTTAATCCTTTTGCCATTTATATACTTAAATTTTTTTTTAAGGTTTGTCTTACTTACTTTTGCAATTTGCTTTTCATTTTCTAATTTAGCCAATCTAATTTCCTTTCTGCATGTTTTATTATATTTCTTGTATCTATGAAAGGACTCCTCTGACCCTTCAGACTTAAACAATTTAAATGCACGTTTCTTCCTTTGCATTTCTTCCCTTACCTTTTTATTTAGCCACATTGGTTTAGACTTAATTCCTTTACATTTATTTCCCATAGGAATGAACTTATACGTGTATGTTTCAACAACATTTTAAATACAGTCACCTTTCTTCTGTATTTTGTCCTCCAAAAACTTTGTCTCAGTCTATGCACTTTATAGACTCCTTTAAAATATTAAAATTTGCCTTTCTAAATTTTAATAATTATTAATAGTTTAATAATATATATATTTTATTGTCTGAAGATTATAACCGGCATATTGAAATATTTGTTTATATTTATTTTTAATACTACTCTTAATTTGTTATTATTTTTATTTTGGTGAACATTTTTAACATTTGTACATTATGTGTTTAATTTTGATTTAATTTTTATTTTATATGTATGACTTAGCCAAGACCATAAGGAGTTAATGATTGAGGTTTATCACACCCTAATGTCTTTCATTCAATAATTAGTACTCCACCAATCAAACTAAGGTGCTTCAACAAAAATAGCCTGACATTGTGGAGAGGACTCTTAAGCTTTGAGAAAGTCTGTTGGATCAGACGAGTCTCATTTCTGGATGCCTAAGATCGGATTGATCTAATACACACTGCCTGTTTATGCGACTAATAGAAACCATCTTCTTAAGAACCATTCTATTATCATTGTTTCCATGTGGACCGAATACGGGTGCGCACCCATAGGACACGTGACCGCTTCAATATCAGGACTGACTGCCTGCGCTTACTGCGGAGGATCCGTGAGTTCCTAATTATTATCGATTTATGCAGAGTCTGTTCAGCTGAGTGTCCGGAGAATTATAACACTGATTCAGTGTATGGTCACAGGTACTTTTATTACGTATTCTACGGTTCCTTACCATTGTGGGAAAATATCTCCCTTATTACTTCATTTGAACTGGCGTTGTACAGGTTCAGATCGGGCTGGATTATATACATAATAATGTATCCATCGGACTTTTGAGATATCTTTTGGTTTTAGTTGTTAGACATTTACTAGCTACTTCTTTTTGATTATCGGCCACTTGGTTTTTCCAAATCCAGTGTGTTATTGGTTGTCAATCTATACCAACTGTGACTATGTCTATTGGTTTGTTTGGTATTTTATAAGAATGTAATAAATTATTTATCTCCTTTTTCTATATGCCGGTTTACTTCTGATTTTTATATCATTATATAATTTATTTTTTCCTGAGTGGGTATTTGCACTGTTTTTTACTTTCTTGTTTCCTATACTAGTGTGGGTTTGCCAGTTCCCACTTCCAGCTGCAGTGACCTTAGGTTTTTATCTTATATACATTTTTAGCGCTTGCAAAATTTTTGGTCTTTTTCTAAAGTTTAAAGTCCTAGTTGATCTCTTATACCGTTGCTTCTGGAAACTAATTTCAAATGAGACCATATTATGATCACTGTTTCCCAAGTGCTCCCTTACTTGAATATTTTATATTACCTCTACATTATTTGTTATTGCTAGGTCCAGTATAGTCCGGTTTCTAGTTGGTTCCTCTACTAATTGGGACATGTAATGGTCTTTTAGCGTGCTCAGAAACCTATTTCCCCTAGATGTACTGCAGGTCTCAGTACCCCAATCAATGTCCGGATAATTAAAATCCCCCATAATTTAAACATGTCCTAGTTGTCTAGCCTTTTCAATTTGCTGTAGAAGTTGGGCTTCCTCAATAATACTAATATCTGGCGGTTTGCAGCATATCCCTATAAGCAACTTCTGTGGACTTTTTCCTCCACTGGATATTTCTCCCCACAATGCTTCTATATTATCACAAATATTCTCATAAATAATGAATACTCAGTTTTAACTCTGCTTAATATAAACACATACTCCTCCTTCCCTTTTATTTACCCTATCCCTCCTAAAGAGAGTATAGCCTTCCAAGTTGACTGCCCAGTCATGTGTATCATCCCACCATGTCTCTGTAATACCTATAATATCATACTGCTCAGTCATTGCTACTAACTCTCCCGTTTTACCTGTCAGGCTTCTTGCATTTGCAAGCATACACTTAAGTCTATTGCCTCACTTAGGTATTTATTTTTGCTTTAAAAAGGGCCTCTCCTTATCGGCAATGCTTCCCCCCCCCCCTCTCCACCCCTTGATTCTTGTAAAATTTCTCCTGACTACTCTTAATGTCTATCCCATAAATACTTACTTGCCCCTCCCTCCCAAAGCCTTGTTAAAAATCTCCTCCAACCTTGCTATGCTGTTCTTTTAGCCAAGCATTAACCTCCCTAATCTCCCGCTGCCTTCCTTCACTAGCGAGTGGCACAGTTAGTGTTTCCGAAAATAAAAGTAAAGTTCACTGGACCACTATAGGTCCCAGGATGGGCAGGTTTAGCCAAAGCAGCACTAGTGCTACAAGGCCAAGAATACTCAATGTCTGCATGGCCATGCTGGGATCTAGAGGGCCAGATTCCTGAAGCAAAGTAATGCACAACTAGATGTGTCACTTTGAACCTTAGTAAAATCATGTCATAAAGAAAGGGAGTAAAATATGTGTCTGAAATTGTAATTGACATTGCTGTGGTTGTGGGTAGGTCCCTTGTAAGTCGCATAAAGCACTGTTTTCCCACCTGCATTTGCATGACAGCTAGTTATCCATTCCACAGGGATTGACCATGATGGCCCTAATAATTGTTTTTTTGGTTTAAAATAAACCCCCCCAGCCACCACCCAAATGTGTGTGTGTTACGGTTCTGATGCCTTAGTCAGTATTTGCACAGGCTTACCTAGGGCGCGGAGTCTAACGGCCTTCCGGTCTTCACCAAGAACCACCGCAAGGTAGGGTGGACTTTGCTGCCGAAGAACCGCAGGTCGCGGCTCCAGGTTAGCCTACTGGCGTAAGGGAGAAGGCTCTAAGTGATGGGTAGTCAAACAGGCAATATGACAAAGTGATGCAAATACAGGCACTAACCGTGAATTCCAGGGTTTGGAGGTCTGGAGCAGTCACCGGTAGATGAACAGAGTCGGTTGAGTGCGTAGCAGGAGATGGGTCCAGAGGAGTCGAGACACAGCCGGGTCGGTACACAGGAGGTATCAGGTATACGGTGCCAGAGGGAAATCCAGAGAGTAGTCGATAACACAGCCGGGTCGGTACACGGGATGGTCAGTCCAATTTGCGGTGCCAGGGATTAAGCCAAAGAATAGTCAGGTCACAGCCAGGTTGGTACACAGGAGTAGAAGGGAAATGGAAGTTCACAGGAAGCAGGGTCACAGGAGTCAGGTACACAGGAACAGGTAGCCAGTAACAGGAAACACATTGCTCTGACACAGGCAGCGTGTCAGAGTAGATATAGAGATTTGAATTCCCCGCCCAGGAGTCACATGACTAGATGCAGGGAGAACCCGGAAGTGCGGGGGCGCCATCGGAAGAAGCGCTGAACAGCAGAGCAGATACAGCTGCCAGACAACGCTGACAGCGGAGCGGGGACAAGGTAAGTTCCTAACAGTGTGTGTGTGTATATGTGTATATATTTCTCATGGCACTTTTGTCACCTTCTGTTGCAAGAATACCCAGCAGACACCAGCAACACGAAACTTCTTGTTTTCAATCAAACATATTTATTGTTGGCATCACAATAAATAACACTTCTGTCAGGATGACACCAGCAAGCAATACCTTTACTTGCACCTCCTGGTGACCCTACACACTAACTAGACATAGACCAGCTCACTACTGACTGGCCAACTAGTTCAGCGTCAGTCACCTCTGACAAGAGCACAACTCCAGGTTCAAATACAGATGTCTCCTCCCACAGGCTTGGATGACTGACAGGCGACACTCCCATCTTGTCTTTAAAGTATGGCTCCTCGGGTGTTCTGTAACGCCTAATCAGCACAGCCACCCCTATCAGCTCTGTGGATACAAACACGTTAAAGCATGCACGTAAATTACTTTGTACACTTACTTTACAACATGTCTCTGACCTGTACATTACTGAACTTAAGCCCAGTGCTACACCTGTATATAACTTGGTCTGCAGCTTTTTACCTGCAGACAGTTAGCACTATAGCTAACTCCACTATTAAAGGCCTGTGGAAAACCACTCCCATTGCCACTATATATATATATATATATATATATATAAATATATATAATATGCTGTGTCATGGTCACTAAGGTTCTCTGCCCAGAATTCTGCCAGTGGTTGTCACTACACTCAAGGTGCGGAGTCTAACACAGCGGTTGGTCTTCTCCAGGGACCACCGCAAGAGGGTATGGGTTTTAGCGGCCCTCAAGAGAGTGCGGCAGAGCAACGGAAATACAGCTGAGATAAAGGAGGATTGGGCAATGCGGATAATAGAACGTGATGTGGCGCTCAGAAGATGCAGATAAAACTTAGGAGCAGCGGAGAGGTGCAGATGGCAGGCAGGTGGTAGACACCACTGACGTAGAGATAGGATCTGGCCAAAAGGAGAGATAATACAGGAGATGCTACGATGAACAGTGGATGGCTGGTATTTACCACAGAGGTGGCGATGAGTATCCGGCCAGTAGATGAGATAATAAGAGGTGTAGTTGTTGTCAAAGTCGTATAATTGGATGAAAGAAAGTATATTGATTAATATTATTTTACCGTGCGATGGTGATCAGTACGCCACATGTTACGTGTCATGGCGTGATCGCACAATAAAATACGCACGCATACACTAGCACTCTCACATTCATTTATTTATATATTTCATATTCATAATGGGTCCATTCCACAGTCGTTTATGAGCAGATGGTATTTGGTTTATAGTTTTATGTATATATATATATATATTTTAAGTTTATATGTACACTTTAGTGATATTTCAGGTTACATGTCATGTTTAGTATCATTTTAATCCCATTTGTCCACAGTTGTCTGATTCATTCGCTGAAGGGATCGCACATTGCATACTCTAATTAGCGATGTTAGACAGTATCATTTTAAACATTTATTCCCTGTGTTATGTAAATAGACTGGTTTAAACTGGATTCTGGGCGGGAAAATTGGAGTCATCATCTGGAGAGCAGACCCCCACCCTTGGAATGTTGACCCCCACCTTTGTACCGGGTTGTTTGAACTGGCCTATGACCTGCATTACACTGGACCCTCCTAAAGCCTGGACCCTTTAGAAGCAAGTCTCATCATCTGTATTGTTTTTTCTGTATTACTGAGTGTATATATACAGCTCTGCTGGTACCAGCTAACAGTCATCTCTGACCACAGTCTTATGGACTGAAGTGGTGGTACCAGCGGAGCGCAGTGGGTGCGGCCGTATGTATGTTTTTGGTATCGGCTGTACTGTATTATAATTATGTATTGAACTGCTAAAACTTTTGCTTTTGATAAATAAATTGTTTTTGCTTTGGAACCACAAGAAATCGCTTAGACAATGCTTATTGGAAAACGATAACATTTTTCTAATAATTTGGGGGCTCGTAGTTGGTTGTTAAGCTACCGGACGATACACAAAGCCTACGGATTTTGGTTCCTCAACAAAGGGTGGAGTGACGCATCATATGCGGGTAAGAATTCAATGTGTTTAAAACCTGTAAATCATTCTGTGTTGTGAAACCGAATGTCTGTTTTTGCATAATCTAAGGAGTGCTAATTTGAATCTAGGGACAAGAAAGAAAACAGTTTCTTTTTATTGTCATTTGGGTTTCAAATGTATTGCATTGCATAGCGTATATGTACTTCATGCATTGCGTATGCATACTTCCGATGTTGTTGGCACGTGTTTAAACAGTCATTTTTGATAGTTTGTTATATGTATAATATAATGACTTGCTAAAGCCTCTGAAACGTTATTACTATTGTTCGGAAAATTGATTTTAATATACTCAACAGATTTGTTGAAGAGACAGGGTACCGAGGAGCTGATATTCCTGTGGTTTACGTTGATATTTCTGTGTTAGGAGGTGAGTGGCCATAGCCTGTGAAATCGTCCACGGGGTAAAATTTCTAGTAGACTCTGTTTGAAAGGAGAACAGTTAAAGAGGCCTGTGTATTATCTAGAAGGCTCTGTTTGAAAGGATAACAGTTAAAGAGGCCTGTGTATTTACTGTTGAAAAAGTCAGGGATATCAGTTGCTGGCTGACGAGGTGGACTGGATGGCCGAGGTTATGTTTTAAAAGAGAACAGTATTTTAAGTAGTATAAGGTATTTTGAGAAGTATACGGTGTGGTTTTCAGTAGTATACAGTATTTTGAGTAGTGTACGGTGTGATCTTTAGTAGTATACGGTATTTTGAGTATTATACGGTGTGGTTTTCAGTAGTTTACGGTATTGTGAGTAGTATACGGTATATTGAAGAAGTATATGATTTTAATAAGTGGTACACAAGGTATAGGGTGAGAACAGGTCTCTAAACAAATGTTAGAAATGATTGATGAGGTTAAGTTAGGGCCGATTGGTTTGGCGAGGTTTCTAAAGTTTAAGAAATATGGTGCGTATGCAACGGCATATTGCGACAAATGGGTCAAGATGACCAAGGATTGTGAGAGACCTTTTCCAAACATCGCTAGTTTTGAGTCAGAGGTGTTAAATAATGTTAGAGATAAAGTGCAGTTGATTAAATCAACAAAAATGAGAACTGAACATGATTGTTTAAAACTGTGGCAACGAGAAGGCAACACATGGCACGAGAGCGTGTGCACAGCGGAAGTAGGCGTGGCGCAAAGCGTGCACACAGCGGAAGTATCCGTTGAAAAACGTGGAGAACTGAGTGCACGCAAAAATGTTAGGAATGTAACTTGTATCCTATAATTTACGTTAAGGATAAGCTATCAAGGGAAGAAGGTGAACCCACCGTCATTTCGCCCACTGCCCATACTAGTAACATGCAAGAGGCACCACATGGACAAGGAAAGGGAACGGACCCACCAGCAGGGGCAGCGGCTGAAATTGGTGAGAATAATGTAGAAATTAATAGAAGGGGGACATTCATTATACTGCAGCAGCAATTCCAGCAACTAGTTCAGAATGTAGTGATTTGGTAGGTTTACATCCTGTCTACACAATAGCAGTTCCCAATGGGAAGGCGGACAAAGATGGGGTAGTTCCCATAAGACATGTAGAAATGCATTGTCCATGGACTAGATCTGAACTGAGTTCAATTATGTCTGATTTCCCGGGCCCTAGGAAATATTTAGCCAAGTGTCAGAAATTTGTTAGAGATTTAGGTCATGCACATGAGCCAACTAATAAAGATTGGTGAGTGGTGTTTAGGGCCTGTCTTCCTCCCGGTACTGATATACAAAAGTTTATTGAGGATTGTATGTTGGAGGAAGAGAAGTCCTTAACAGATGATGATAATCAGGAAAATATTAAACGCATAATCTCTCAGTTGGTCATATACTTTCCTGTTGTAGTGGACTGGAGTAAAATTTTCACTATTAAACAACAGTATAGTGAAAATGCAGTAGACTATTTTTCTAGAGCTCTGATAGTGATGGCCAAATACACTGGGTTATCAGACAGAAAGGATTATGTACACTACAGGGAGGTAGCTGTTTCAGTCTTAATGGATGGCCTCAGGGAAAATTTGAAAATCAGGGTGCAAACTTTATTACCGAACTGGAGAGGGATCACTGTAGATGCTCTCAGGGAGTCAGATATAGAACATGATAGAAATATAAATAATCAGAAAGAGACACTAAGTGATAGGTTAATGATGGTAAGTATCCAAGAACTAGAGGGACTACACACATGACCACAGTATAATAACACCTGGTTTAAGGAAAAGAAACAACATGAGTTGAAGAAGTGTTTTAGATGCACTAAAACGGGACACCAAGTAAAGGACTGTACAATGACAAGTGCGGAAGCAAAGAGACGTGGGCCATCTAAGGGGGAATCACATAGACACCCACAGAGAAGACGCACACAAGTCTCAGAGGTTTCTCAACAGTTGCTGGCACACCTTATAGCAGCAAATGCTTTGAGGGAGAACTATAGCCCACTCTAAAGGTCAGGTTATACCAGTAGTCCTACAACCAGGCAGGGTAAATGTTAATCTGTGACAAGTATCAGTGTGCAGGTTTAGAAAGAAATTGATTTAAAATTATACTTTGTTGTTATTGCTTGTTTGTTTTATGTTGTCTTGTGTTTGCTTTCCTGATTGATGGCCGATGGTAAAGAATGAAAATGTTTGTTTTCTTTGTGGTTTGAAAATAACTATCTTGTTCTTCTCTTTTCATAGATAAGGACAAACAAAAGAAATATATACTTAGTGATTAAGGGGTTGGATAGAGGAGTAGAAAATATTCTCTTACAGACAAATTAACAATGGGTTATTGTAACAGTCAGTTGCAGTGGCTCATGATAATTTAAATGGTTGAGAGTCATTATTCAAAATAAAGTATGAGTGACTAAGAGTTAATTTTCCACTTCCCCAGTCAGGAAGTCTGTCGCAAAGGTATATAGTGATGGTGATACCGAGTTCCATATGCGCTAGCGACGGACGACACTGAATTGGACGGGTGACATGTAAGACCCCCCCAGTTAAGTATGGGGAGGGGTCATAGTTTAGTGCATAGCTAAGGGGAGTAGTGGAATAAGTAGAGCCCTTTTCCCATAGTGTCCAATCCAGCTGTCATGTTTGTTGTAAAATCTCCTTTTCTGATTGTTTTCAAATCCTTGTACTCTTATTATTTCTTTGCTTTCTTTACTTCCCTTGTCAGTATCTCACTTCTTTTTCTTGTAAAGAAGATACGAAAACACGTACACATGATCTCATTCATGAGGCTAAGACGTTTGTAACATCAGACGGAGTCAGGGATACACACACTAGATTGACATAAGTCACAGAAGCAGCTAGGGGTTTGTTTTTATGTGTAAAGAATCTGCTGATTTTAAGCAGAAAGGTTTTTGTTCTGGAAATATGATTCATGTTTTATAGATTGAATATCTGCCTTTTTGTCTCCTGTGCAAAGTGTGCCTATATATATATATATGTGTATATATGCACAAAGGGTGGAGATCGCAGGAGGTTAGACATACAGATATGCATTTCTATGTAGAACATTGAAGTAGGATTTTTCCACAAGACATGACATAATGTGAAACCCTAGAAAATGTAACATTTTCATGTTGTTTTATATTTTTTCACTGTTCAACAGACATGTATTGGATACTGTTATATTTGAAGAAAGTGTTATAGAGATAGACCCCTTTGCCCTTCTCATTTAGCCAAGTAGCTGAAAGTGTGGGATTCAAAATGGCATGTGAGTTGGCAGAGGGAAAATTAATTGATATACATTGGTCTTCAGCATTTTTCTAGTCTAGGGGGCAACGTTGAGACGACTGAAGAACTTTTATAGCAATGCCAGCACATAAGTAGGACATTACATGGAGGACTTGTGACAGTGACACAGTTACCAACTGAAGTAGCTGTTAGTAAAGTCCACACTTACACACACGACTGTACATGACTGTCACACCAGGGTGGACATGGCTGTCAAATAGACAGCAGGGTTTTATGTGACAGCTGACAAATCTATGTTTGTTTTGTTTTTCTTTGTATTGTTTTAAATTGTGTACACACACACACCCACACAAATTACTTAATTTATAATATTTGTGTTACCTGAAGAATAAACAGTCTGGAAGGTGAAGGGAGGTGGTCAGGAGTCTTCTGGACCATGGAGAGATGGACAAGCTAGACCAGTAGCTCCCAGAGTGTATCTTCCAGACTTAGCGGAGGCAGCACATGGTCTCGCTCAGCTGGGTACAGAAGGTATGTGCTAGCTGGTAAGAGTATATTGGTTTGCACAAGATGTTTTTTCTCAAGCTAGTAGGAAAGCAATGTCCTGTCTTGATTGAGAAAGTGTCAGGAAGATGATATTAATAGAGCCATCCATACCCCTTGTCGAAGTCAGTAAATTGGATAAAGTCATTTCAATTAAAGTCTAGCAAACTTGGTTGTCTTTGTCTGAAAAGATGCGTACGGTACGCTATGACGTACAAGGGCACGCTACGGCGTGAAAGGGCGTACGCATCCACTACACGTGGCAACAACAGTAATTGGTCTTTTACCATACATTCGCACAAACACGCATACTTATAAAATAGTACACATTATTGGTAGTAGCAACACATAGTCTGTTATGTCGAAATATAGTAGTATTTATATGTTATATCAGAGTTACATGCATATTAGTGAAATACACAGAACGGGTTAAAGGAATAACATCATGAGTGGTATCATAATGAACCTTGTTACATATCCTACTGTTTGGTGCGCTCTGCGAGGGAATCGCAGAGTGCATGCGCAAGTTATGAATGATAGGGAATTATGAACTACTTAAGACTAAGGAATTCTGGTGGGAAGAGCAGAGCATACCCCCTGCAGAGATGACCCCCTCCTTTGGATTCCTTAGGATGAACCAGCCAATGATTGACAACCCCTTGGACATTCCTGAGACCCGGACCAATAGATGCAAGCCATACCATCTTCATTGTATTACTGTATTTGATTGTGTATATAAGCAGCAGCTTGTGATCCAGAGTGGAGACATCTTGTCCCCAGACTTCAGGATTGAATGACTGCACTGGATCCAGAGCGCCTGCGATAAGTAACGGCTGTATTTACTATTACTTCGCTTGAGCATATTTTTTCCACTTATTGCGAATAAATCTTTGTGCGTTGGAAACACAAATCGAGGTTCGACAATCGTTATTGGTTAGCGACAATACGCACATAACACCCTCCTACAGGTTGACTTTCTCCAGGTAAAACAAATCCATATCATCCAATTACCACCTTGCAGGATCCTCAAGTATGCACTGGTGTACCGATGAAATATTTCTGGGTAAAGGTGTATTGAAATGTTTCTAATGTATTGCTGTATCATACTCAGAGTTGTTGTTAGTAAATGTGGTATCCCTAGAGTTATAAATTGTGATAGGGATATTCATGTTATTGGTAATAACTGTCTAATGTATGAGCAGTGATAGTGAGTTACATAATTTTGATTAGCCACAAACCAGTGGGAAAATAAAGTAATGGTACTAGTTAGAACGAATTGAAAAGAATGATGGTTAAAACTAGATTGGAGTGGCTGGTAGCTTTGGCCACTAGTCCTCCCCACTATCAAAATCACTCCTAAACTGCCTATTAACTTGCTGTCTTTTGAAATGTGTTTGACTTTTTCTTGTGGAGAGACTGTTCTAGACCTTGAGAGTAAAAGCAAATAGTGAGACAGCAACCGAGAACGTTCAAAACACTGTCTCCTGAGGTGTTACCTAACTGTCAGGATGTTGGACTGGGAGAGTAAGTTGTGGAACTGTAATTTCCTCTGCTCAGGTTGTTTGACAGACAGGTACCAAGTGTTGAGGACCAGCATCACATCCTTAGGGGTAGCAGAGAGACACCGGTACCCATTCCATCCACTGCAGAGGAGCCAACACCCAGAGAAGGTTCCAATTACACTCGTGAATCTGTTCTGGGAGACCCCAATTGCCGTTAACAACACCTGAGCCAAGGACTTTGCAAAGACAGTTGTCCAGCATGAAATAGTAGTTTTTCCTGTTTTGTGTTTCTCTCATCTCATTCTCTTTTCAGGACAGTCAATTCTTTCAATTGTGAACAGGTGACAGAGGTTGGTTCAGGTAGTGATATTGAGGAGTTGGGGATGAAGGAGAAGTTGGTAGTACAATCGGTCCAACCAATTACTCTATTCAATTCAGGGGTAAAAAGGAAAATTTGGAAACCTTGGAGCTTGGAGAAAGTGCGAGGGGCTATTGTCTGAGGAGTATTACGTCCGTAAGTACGTTGACCGTATAGTTGAAGAGAGGTATATCCAGAAAATGCCAGTCCAGTAATATTGGGACTTGAGCAGGCATCCTTGAGAATGATTATCATTCTTGGGTGGGTAAATTTGTAGACCAAACAGTGCTGGGTGTGCTCTTAAGTGCCTCGGAGATTATATCAAGTAGGACTAGTTCTCTTTCCACTAAA
Source organism: Mixophyes australis (assembly GCA_036250195.1). Classification (NCBI taxonomy): domain Eukaryota; kingdom Metazoa; phylum Chordata; class Amphibia; order Anura; family Limnodynastidae; genus Mixophyes; species Mixophyes australis. The sequence goes on from JAVHZZ010000019.1 coordinate 1,752,579, forward strand.
TATTCCTGAGGTACCCGAATTATGGGGTGGAAGGTCGTTAGGGAAAAGGTAAGACAGCTAGGTCCCTTAGTTTGGAGTCTCCCAATATTTGGCAAGCCGATCACTGTTTCACGTACAAAGGAACTTGAGTATTGGGAGACTGGGAAGAACGAACAGACAATAGCCCGCCCCACAAGTGTTGAAGAAAGGAAATGTTGATATTATTGGAATGTATATTTTAACTTAAGTTGATGATGTTATTGGTGAACATGCAGTGTTTAAATCTTGTCTGAGCTTAAAGACATGCATTGGACAGATGAACCTGTTAGGGATTAAAAAAAACTGTTGTAGGATATTCTATATTGATGATACATGTTCTATTGCACCCTCGAAGGGCATACAAAAGGTTATTTCCAAGCTCCAGAGGTATACGGTTTATAGTAAAAGTTAAAATTGATCATACACCAAGGGGGACTTACATTACACAGCAATGAAACATGGTACTGAGATCCTGCTTATAAAATCTTTAAGGTGATAGCTAATTGTACTATCAAATGGTGGAGCTGTTGAAGTCGTATAATTGGATGTAAAAGTATATTGATTAATATTGTTTTACCGTGCGATTGCGATCAGTATGCCACGTGCTATGTGTCATGGTGCGATCGAACGATAAAATATGCACGCATACACTCGCACTCTCACATTCATTTATTTATATATTTCATATTCATAATGGTTCCATTCCACAGTCGTTTATGAGCAGATGGTATTTGGTTTATAGTTATATATATTATAAGTTTATATGTACACTTTAGTGATATTTAAGGTTCAGGTTAGAGAAAATATGTCGTTTTAGTATCATTTTAATCCCCCATTTATCCGCAGTTGTCCGGTTCATTCGCCGAAGAAATCACACAATGCATACTCTAGTTAGTGATGTTAGGGAATAAATGCTTAAAGTGATACTGACTATAAAATGCTAATAGACTATTTGAAACTGGAGTCTTGGCGGGAAAAGTCAGAGCACAACCCCTGGAGAGATGACCCCCACCTTATGGATATTTTGGTTTGAACTGACCTATGACCTGCAGCACTCTGGACCTTCCTGATACCTGGACCAATAGAAGCAAGCCACACCATCTGCATTGTTCTCACTGTAACACTGAGGGGTAAATGTATCAAGCTGAGAGATTTTCGGCGGGTTTGAACAACCAATCAGATTCTAGCTAACATTTATTTAGTACATTCTACAAAATGACAGCTATAATGTGATTGGTTGCTATAGCTTGATACATTTATCCCTGAGTGTATATAATAACAGCTCTCACTGGCACTGGTCTCAGTCTACTCTGACCACAGTATTCTGGAGTGAAATACTGTTCACTGTTGCCAGTGGGAGCGCAGCGAGCGCGGTATGTATTTATCTTTTGGTATTGGCTGTACTGTATTATAATCATGCATTGAATTGTTAAATTTTGCATCTGCTAAAATAAATTACTTTGTGCCTTGGAAACACAACACAATCGCTTGTGCAATGCTTATTTGAAAACGATAGAATTACTTTAATAATTTGGGGGCTCTGAGTTGGTGGTTACTTTACTGGAAGGTATGCAACGCTTACGGATTTCAGTTCCTCACCAAAAGGTGGAAGACGCGTCACATACGGGAATGAACGCAATGTGTTCAAAACCTGTTGTTCATTCTGTGTTGAGAAACCGAATGTCCGTTGTTGCATAATCTGAAGGAACGCTAACTTGAATCTAGGGACAAGAAAGAAAAATGTTTCTTTTTATTGTCGTTTTGCGTTTTAAAAGGTATTGCATTGCATAGTGTATGTGTACTTCCGGTATTATTGCCACGTGTTTAAACAATCATGTTCATAGTCTGTTATATATGTATAGTATAATCACTTGTTAAAAAATCTATTTTCTGTGCAGAAAACAAAAGGTTGTATGTGAATGGTATGCATAAAGATAAGAGAAGAGTTTGTATACTGTTGAAAAGAGACAGATAAGGGAAGAATTTGTATACTGTTGAAAAGAGACAAAGGTCGGCCAAGGTTGTGTTTGAAATGAGAACACTATTTAAGTAGTGTGCAGCATTTTGAGTAGCTTACGGTGTTGATTTTAAATAATATACGGTATTTAAAATAGTATATGGTGTGGTTTTATGGTAGTATGTGGTATTTTGAGTAGCATATGGTGCAGTTTTTCAGTAGTATATGGTATTGTGAGTAATATACGGTGTATTGAAGAAGTACGTGATTTGAATAAGTAGTATACAAGGTATAAGGTGAAAACAGGTCTCTAAACAAATGTTAGAAATGGTTGATGAGGATAAGAAAGGGTCGAATGGTTCTGCGCGGTTTCTTATGTTTAAGAAATATGGTGCGTACGCTATGGCATATTGCGACAAATGGGTCAAGATGACCAAGGATTGTGAGACACCTTTTCCAAAGATTGGTAGTTTCAATTCAGAGGTGTTGAATAATGTTAAAGATAAAGTACGGTTGATTAAACCGACAAAAACGAGAATTAAACATAATGATTGTTTAAAATTGTGGCAAATAGAAGGCAACACGTGGCAGAGCAGCGAGTGCACAGCGGAAGTAGGCGTGGCAAAAGCGCACGCACAGTAGAAGTGAGCGTTGAGAATCGTGGCGAACTGAGTGAAAGTGCGCCCTCGCAGCCAAATGCAATTGAGGTGATAAGTACAGTCGATACCAAAAATGTTAAGAATGTAACCAGTAACTTGTATCCTATAATTTACGTTAAGGATAAGCCATCAAGGGAAGAAGGTGAACCCACCGTCATTTCGTCCACTGCCCATGCTAGTAACATGCAAGAGGCACCACATGGACAAGGAAAGGGAACGGTTCCACCAGCAGGGGCTGCGGCTGAAATTGGTGAGAATAATGTAGTGATTAATAGTATGGGGGACATCCATTATACTGCAACAGCAAATCCAGCAACTAGTTCAGAATGTAATGATTTAGTAGGTCTGCATCCTGTCCGCACAATAGCAGTTCCCAATGGGAAGGCGGACAGAGATGGCATAGTTCCCATAAGACATGTAGAAATGCATTGACAATGGACTAGATCTGAACTGCGTGCAATTATGTCTGAATTCTCAGACCCTAGGAAATATTTAGCCAAGTGTCAGAAATTTGTTAGAGATTTAGGTTATGCACATGAGCCAACTAATAAAGATTGGCGAGTGGTGTTTAGGGCCTGTCTTCCTCCCGGTACTGATATACAAAAGTTTATTGAGGATTGTATGTTGGAGGAAGAGAATTCCTTAACAGATGATGATAATCAAGAAAATATTAAATGCATAATCTCTCAGTTGGTCATATACTTTCCTGTTGTAGTGGACTGGAGTAAAATTTTCACTATTAAACAACAGTATAGTGAAAATGCAGTAGACTATTTTTCTAGAGCTCTGATAGTGATGGCCAAACACTGGGTTATCAGACAGAAAGGATTATGTACACTACAGGGAGGTAGCTGTTTCAGTCTTAATGGATGGCCTCAGAGAAAACAAGGGTGCAAACTTCATTACCGAACTGGACAGGGATCACTGTAGATGCTCTCAGGGAGTCAGCTATAGAACATGATAAGAATATAAATAAACAGAAAGAGACACTAATTGATAGGTTAATGATGGTGAGTATCCAAGCACTAGAGGGACTGCACACACGACCACAGTATAATAACACCTGGTTTAAGGAAAAGAAACAACATGAGTTGAGGAAGTGTTTTAGATGCACTAAAACGGGACACCAAGCAAAGGACTGTACAATGACAAGAGCGGAAGCAAAAAGACTTGGGCCATCTAAGGGGGAATCACACAGGCACCCACAGAGACGGCGCACACAAGTCTCAGAGGCTTCTCAACAGTTGCCTGCGCACCGAATAGCAGCCAATGCCTTGGGGGAGAACTATAGCCAACCCTAGAGGTTAGGTCAGACCTGTAGTCCTACAACCAGGTGGGGTAAATGTTAATCTATGGTAAGAATCAGTGTGCAGGTTTAGAAAGAAACTGATTTAAAAGTATATTTTGTTGTTATTGCTTGTTTATTTTATGTATCATATGTCTGCTTTCCTGATCCAATTTCCAATGGTAAAGAATGAAAATGTTTGTTTCATTTGCTGTTTAAAGATAACTATCTTGTCTTTTCTTCTCACAGATAAGGGTAGACGAAAGAAATATAGACTTAGTGCTTAAGGGGGTGGGATAGAGAAATAGAAAAAGTACTCTTGAAAGACAAATTAACAATGGATCATTGAAACACTTTGTTTTAGGCTGCAGGTACTCATGATAATTTGTTTGGCTGAGAATCATTATCCAAAAATGAAGTATGTACATACTTTGCTCCAAAATATCGTTTTATGTATTTCAGATAAGTATGAGTCACTAAGAGTTAATCTTTCATTTCTCTATTATAAGTCAGGAAGTCCGTTGCAAAGGTATATAGTTATGGTGATACCGAGTTCTTAATGAACAAATGACGGACGACACTGGATTGCACGGTTGATGTAAGACCCCCTAGTCAAGTATGGGGAGGGGTCATAGTTTAGCGAATAGCTAAGGGTTTTAGTGGAATGAATACAGCCATTTTCCCATAGTGTCCAATCCAGCTGTCATGTTTGCTGTAAAATCTCCCTTTCTGCATGTCTATTTGTTTTCAAACCATTGTATTCAAATCTTTGTATTCTTATTATTCGTTGCTCTCCTATTTTCTCATTCTTTACATCTATGCTAGTATCTCTCTCTTTTCTCTTGTATAGAGATACAAAAAGACATAGACACGGGGTAAATGTATCATAACCCGGTTTTGTCAACTCCCACGATATCGGCGAGTTGACAGCTTAAATTTAAAGCGGCGCTGCTTTGTAAATGGAAACATCCCTTTACAAGGCAGTGCCGCTTTAAATTTAAGCTGTCAACTCGCTGAAGTCGCAGGAGTTGACAAAACCGAGGTATGATACATTTACCCCACGGCCTCATTAATGGGGCTAAGACATTTTTGACATAAGACGGACTCAGGGATATACACACTAGATTGACATGAGTTACAGAAACAGTTAGGGGTTTGTTTTATGTGTATAGAAGCTGCTAATATTAAGTAGAAAGGTTCTGTTGTGGAAATACGATACATGTTTTATAGATTGCATATCTGTTTTTGTTTTTTTGTCTCGGGCCTCCTGTACAAAGTGTGCCTTTATATTTATGCACAAAGGGTGGAGAGATCGCTAGAGGTTAGGCATACAGATATGCATCTCTGTGTAGAACATTGGAGTAGGATTTTTTGCCACAAGATACGACATAATGTGAAACCCTAGAAAATGTAAAATGTGGGGGCGATGTTGAGGTGACTGAGAAATCCTTTATAGCAATACCAGCACATAAGTAGTACACTACATAGAGGACTTTATACAGTGACACAGTCACCAACTGAAGTAGCTGCTAGTACAGTCCACTCTTACACACACGACTATATATGGCTGTCACACCAGGGCGAATATAGCTGTCAAATAGACAGCAGGGTTTTATGTGACAGCTGTCAAATTTATGTTTTGTTTTTCGTTGTATTGTTTTAAAATGTGAACACACACACACACACACACACACACACACACACTAGTTAATATATGAAGATTTGTGTTACCTGAACAATACACTGTCTGGAAGGTGAAGAGATGAGGCTAGGAGTCTGGCGGACCCTGGAGAGATGGACAAGGTGGACAAGGTAGACCAATAGCTCCCAGAGTGTATTTTCCAGACCTAGCGGAGGCAGCACATGGTCTGGCTCAGCTGGGTACAGAAGGTATGTGCAAGCTGGCGAGAGTATATTGGGGTGCACCAGACATTTCTTCTCAAGCTAGTAGGACGGCAACATCATGTCTTGATTGAGAGAATGTCAGGAAGATGATACCAATAGAGCCATCCCATATCCCTCCTGCGGATGGGTTTTTCTCCAGGAAAAAAAAACAAATCCATGTCATCCAATTACCACCTTGCAGGATCCTCAAGTATACACTGGTGTACCGATGAAATATATATGGGTAAAGGTTTATTGAAATGTGTCTAATGAATTACTGTGTCATACTCAAAGTTTTTGTTATTCAATGTGATAGCCCTAGAGTTATAATAGGTGATAGGGGTATTCATGTTATTGATAATAAAGGTATAATGTATGAGTAGTGGTAACAAATTACATACTTTTGATTAGCCACAAACCAGTGTGAACATAAAGTAACGGTACTAGTTAGAATTATTTGAACAGAATGAGGGTTGAAACTTGATTGAAGTGGCTGGTAGCTTTGGCAATAGTCCTCCCCACTATCGAGATCACTCCTAGGCAACCTCTTAACCTGTTGACTTTTGAAATGTTTTGACTTCTCTTGTGATGAGTTTGTAACTGAGAGACTAGTCTACACTGTCTCCTGAAAAGTTAGTGTAACTGTCAGGACGTTGAACCGGGAGATTAAGTTGTGGAACAGTAATTTCCTAGACTCAGGTTATTTGACAGACAGGTACCAAGTGTAGGCTACCAGCATCACGACTTCAAGGGTAGCAGAGACACACTGGTACCCATTTCACCCACTGCAGAGGAGCCAAGAGAGGTACATCCAGTGATGCCAGTCCAGTAATATTTGGACTTGAGCAAGCATCCTTGAGAATGATTATCATTCTTGGGTGGGTAAGGTTTTAGACCAAACTAAGTGCTGGGTTTGTTCTCACATGCCTAAGAGATTATATCAAGTAGAACTAGTTCTCTTTCCACCAAATATTCCTGAGGTACTCGAATTATGGAATGGGAGGTCACTAGGGGAAAGGTAAGACAGCTAGGTCCCTTAGTCTAGAGTCTCCCAATGTTTGGCAAGCCGATCACTGTTTCACGTACAAAGAAAACTTAAGTATTGGGAGACTGGGAAGAATGAGTAGACAATAGCCCGCCCCACAAGTGTTGAAGAATGCGAAAGTGCAAAGCACTTATACACATATCGGTGGTGGAATGCAACATACCCTTGTGGGTGGATGCCCTTTGTGGTCAAGTCCCCAGTGGCAGTGGAAATTGATCATCATTCAGCTGCACCGATATTTTCATAATAAATTGCGTCAATAGCAGATTTTCAATTGCTGTGATAAGCAGCGATAGAGAATCTGTGTTAGACGCAGAATAATAAAATAGTGCCCTGAATGAGCCAAAATTAAAGTGCTGTTATTATGAAATGGAAAAGTCTAGGAGTGACAACAGTTCAGCCACAAAGCGGTAAGCTGCGCAAGCTCACAGAATGAGACCGACGTGGAACAGATGTTTAATAATCACATATAGATGTGATATTTGAAACATAGTAAAATAGAAATGTAGACGGTAGATAAGAAGCGCTTGGCCCATCAAGTCTAACCATGTTTTTATTAACCAATGGTACCTTAAATTATTTGTTTGCTACATGTAAAAACAGCCAGTATTTAACTTATGTGCAAAATTAACTAATATGCATCTGTGCTGGGTAGCGGGCAGAGCGGTTGTATAGGAAAGCTGGGTCCAAATCTCAGAACAGCCGGGAACGGATTTATTGCTTTTTATACAGCTTTGGACACAGCCTCACAAGGTAAGCCAGCTCCCTGAGGTGTGAGCTATTTTTAGAATCAGGATGCAATTTATTTACCCAAACATGGATTTATATGCAATGCAATGCTAACAATAGTTACACTTATCTGTGATATCCTAAAACTTGCTGTGACTTTTTGCATCTTGTTTTTGACACAGGAAATCTAACAGCAAGTCTAATTAAACCTTCCTGTGCATTCAGGTGCCGGACCTTCACACATCAAAATGTCTAATTACCATGAGTCCTTTCTTCAGACTTTTGCAGAATACACATTCCCAATGAAAAGTTACAAAACCTCAAACAAGTAATTTCCCTACCAAAATACACAAAAGACTTCCTCAACAAAGGCTTATTGCATCAGGTATATACCTCAGAAATAATGCATTTCCTCTAGAAAAGTTAAAACAAAAAAACGAATTCCTTCCCCTGGTCTCAGAAATAAAGATATTTACTTTACCAAAATACACACAATATCAAAAATAAGTACATTTGCAATTATATAAATAAGCACTCTGAGCTATTTCCTTTAAATAAATTTATACCATAAATTATTTACAAGTGATCCATTCACAGCATCTCTTGCATTGTAACATGGTTTTGTCCAGTAGAAAACATACTATTTTTTTTGCCTTACTTTCCTTAATTAATTTTTGTTATCTTTTCTTTTAGCAGACATATTAGCATTTGTACTATAACTGTTATGATTCACAGAGAGGGTACCCACCTTGCTAGCATTCACAGCTGACTCGTTAGCAATTGTCTCACTGCTGTTACACGCAAATTACAAAAAAACCTCAATCCACAAATATTCTTGGCAATAGCCAAACCATATCTATTAAATTTATATTTGCATAAAAATAGGAAAGGAAGGAAACACAGCTGACTGCCTATAGTTTCCTGCATCTGCAAAGGAGACTGCTAGCTCCTCTAAACCTGATATTAGAACAAATAATATTACACTCACAGTGGAAACAAATAAGGTACTAGACAAATTGATAATGTAGAAAATTAGAAGGAAGTGAGTCAGTGGGTCAATTTGAAGCAAATATAACAAATTCTTTAATAAAATATATTAAATAAAAACATTTATACTATAATAGAAACAAAGCTATATCTCCATATATCTGAAATAGCTGACACAAATACATAACCTTATCTCATATCAGAACTGCAGTATTTATACTTTTAATGTTTTTGAACAGTTCCTATAAAACGATGGTGCTGGTATATTTCTTGCCCGACGAGGTCAATCCTGCTCACTGGAATACTTTTACTGGAGACTCTATTTTGCACCGTATTTGAATCTCAATAAAAAAACAAGTTTTTCCAGACGTTAAATATAAACCTAATGCGTTTCATCGTATACAAACGACATCTTCAGAGAAAACATAAGCTATATCATATATCGGAAAGCACCTGCATAAAGTGTGGAAAGTCTGTGTCTCACTGCTTTTCAAGCACAGTCCACATTTGTATTAATTAGTCCAAACATGAGTATAATTAAAACATGATAAAAAATTTGCAAGTATAAACGTTTTCAAAATCTTTAGATTTTCATGTATTAAATTAAAAAAATTATATATTACCAAAAAGCAATTATACTAAGTTTGCCCATACACACATGTCCGCTCCTAGGAAATCATATCGGGAGAAATACAAACATATTAGATCTCCTGAGGAGCCTATAGACAGAAAGGTGAAATCAAATCACATACTTACAGAGAAACATATATAGAGACAAGGCACGAAAATCTAGGGGCAAGACCTAAATCCTTTTTTAGGAAAAAGTTACAATAATATTTCACCAAAACCCCTACCAACTACTCAAAATAGGCACTCCAAAATGATTAAGAGGAAAAAGAGGAGAGAAATTTCTTCAGAAATGCATGATTGAATTAAACACAAAAGGAATTTTTAATCTGTCCATGAAAATGTTATTATATTCACAACATTCCATTTTGCCAAAAGGTTTAAAGTTTGCGCCTTAAGCAGAGTCCAAACTCTTTGAACTCTTTGTTAAGAGGAACAGATATGATAGGGCACTATGCAGCAAAAAGTATTTTGCGAATAAACAGTCCTTCACACCTATAATTCTAGATAAAGATGATATACCGGCAATAAATATGTTGAAACAACTTAGAGAAGAAAGTAACACTCAGGAGGTTATAGTGGTGCTTATTTTTGATGTTTTAAGGGGAGATTTTGAAAAGCCCGAAGCTAAGAAGATGATTAAAAATAAATCTGAGTTTTCTCCAACTACAGTAAAAGCTATAATATTGATGTCTTTTATAATTTAACAATGGACAATTTTAAGACAATCTGTCAAAGCCCGATACAACAATATTCTAATCTTATACTTCTTGAACAAAGAGCACTAAAGATCTTAACATGGACATTTCAGTAGTGATTAAAACAGCAGATAAAGGTGAGAGGATTGTGATTCCATATAATGAGGATTATAAAATGAAAAGGAAACTTTTAGGCACTTTACCAACAAGATCTTTTATAGAGTCCTCTCAAAAAAATTCCACAGTGGAATTTCAGCAAGCCCTCAAAATTGTACTTGCTGAGGCACCCTATAAAATATATAATTACAATAAACATTTCCAGAATTCGCACAAATCTCACCGCAAAAACCTTAATTCATGCACTTATCTCCCGCATTGACTATTGCAATTCCCTCCTTACTGGTCTTCCTCAAAACAGACTCAAACCCCTACAATCTATTTTGCACGCTGCGGCAAGATTGATTTTCCTTGCAAATTGTTATTCCTCTGTTGAATCACTCTGTATGTCTCTACACTGGTTGCCTGTTTTCTACTGAATCCAATATAAAATACTTTTACTAACCTACAATGCCATCAACAAAGCTGCACCAACATACATCTCCTCTCGTCTCAAAATATCTTCCAATTCGCCAACTCCGTTCTGCACAAGATCTGCGTCTCTCATTCACATTCATTACATCCTCCCATTCCCAGTTACAGGACTTTTTTAGGGCTGCACCCACTCTATGGAATATTCTCCCTCACACAATAAGACTCTCCTCTGGTCTACAAACTTTCAAGCGTTCTCTGAAAACCCACCTCTTCAGACAAGCTTATAATATTCCTCAACCACCCTCTTAACCTCACTACATTACCCTGTTACACAATTTCACACAAGACAACTACCCCTTGACCAACATTGTTGTGTGACAGGATCATTTAGCTTTCGAGTCACTTTTACCTTTGCAGTCTGGCTGGGCCGAAATGCAAAATGTAGACTTAACCTCCTGTGTCAAACTCCCAATGTCCCATAGATTGTAAGCTTGCGAGCAGGGCCTTCTCCCCTCTTTGTCTGTTTTACCCAGTTTGTTTATTAGTTTACTATGTTTGTCCCCAATTGTAAAGCGCTACGGAATATGTTGGCGCTATATAAATAAATGATGATGAAAGGAAGAGTTGAGATTTTTGTTCCCATTACATCCAATAACAACAAGTTATTATTATTTGAGATATTATTATATGTCATTAAACAGAGGCTTCTCTTCCTTACTTTTCTCAGCATTTGAGGTTCCAGTATACCTCCCCTGTATTAGCTTGGTCCTGGCCAGAACAGATATTATTTTTAGCATTGTGTTTGTGTGGATGTTTAATAAAACTGCCATTCATTCTCATCTACATTGTCCTGCATTGATAAGAATCCTATCCTTATACACCATACAACCACACCATAGGATTTATCCCATTTCTCGCACAGTGCAATTATCGCACACCTAGTTTCATGTTAATGGGCATAGACCTTTTTATTCAACTTATCACCAAGGAGCCTGTTTTGCTATTATCTCACTAATAGTTGTAAATCCTTGACCCCCTGCCACACCATCCCTATTTTTCCACTCCTTGTTAGTCTCAAAACAAGTTATAATGCAGACAGCTAACAATAATCTTGTTTACAGAGAGGAGAAAGACCGCACCAAGTAATCCATTTTACCTCCTCATTAATATACGCAAATTAGTTTAACTTATATAGTAAGCAAATATGTTTGTAGAGGAAGAGTGCACCCGATCATTAAACTTATTGTAAATCCAAGATTAAGAGAGAAAGAGAGAGTATGGGGCACTCAGAATGGATTTGTTTAATATTGTCATAGAATAAAATCTGTTCAATTAATCTTTATTGTATACATTAGCATAAATCATCTAGTAGCGAAATATTTAAAAGATGCAATTGGATTCACACACATGTAAATAGAATAGATGCTGTTAAAATAGACAAATATTAATTGTCTAGCCGCGACGCTGGTCTGAGATAGTAGTAAATATAATCTCATGTATCATGGATAAATGCCATAAATAACAGATGTTTTTACATATCAGACCCCTTCAAAAAACTTTGGTTTCAACCTCTGACAATAGTACTGTTGTGACTTCTGATTAATATAGGAAGAGTGTGTTTTTATTCCTTATCAAATAAGAGGAAACTACTAGTTGTTAGTATTATCTACTGTAGCTGTACAGGTTTCAAATATTGTCCACTAATAATAGGCGGAATCTATAATGTATAGAACTTTTAGTACTTAGAATCGGTATGAGGAATATCCCCTTTGTTATTTAGACTTCACCCAAGTCCTTCTAAATATCTTGTCTCTGCTTGGGATCATCTCCCTTAATAGGCAATAGTACATATAATATCTAGAGGAACTACTGATCCTCCCTATAACCAGATTCCGCTAATACCCTAGCGATATTTGAAGCAGATTAACACAGCCCCTTGAAAGTATGAGTCCTTTTCAAATTAGTAGTACAGAGTTTTTTGCCTCGTCAAAGTTAATAGCAAAACGCGCGTCGGCGGACGCCGCGCTCGCTGCTCTCACATTTCCTAACCCCCACTTCAATAGTATTATAGCCCTCTGTACTACTAATTTGAAAAGGACTCCTACTTTCAAGGGGCTGAAAGTAATTTGTCTATTTTAACAGCATCTATTCTATTTACATGTTTGTGAATCCAATTGCATTTTTTAAATATTTCGCTACTAGATGATTTATACTAATGTATACAATAAAGATTAGTTTAACAGAATTTATTATATGACAATATTAAACAAATCCATTCTGAGTGCCCCATATGATCATTCTCTCTCTTTCTCTCTTAGTCTTAGATTTACAGCTACCAATAATCTGTCTACTCCTTCAATTCATTTTTACTTTTATTACTATGCAATTACTATGTAAATGTTAATTTAATGCAATAAAATGTTTGTTTACTCGTTAACCTGTGAAAAAAAATGCAAATTTATTTTTCTCACTTTTCTTTGCATAATCTTACATTTACTTATCAATATCATGAATCAACTATTGATTTTATGGATCCTCATAAGTCAGATAGTGGGGGGCAATTTACTACATCCATCTTTCACAAAAAGGTTGATGCTAATAATTATTTAAATTATGACAGCACATGTAAAAATAGCATCCCCAAAGGGCAACTAATGTGCCTAAAATGAAATTACATGAATGAGTCTACCTTCATAATGCAAGCAGGCGAAATGCTAGATCACTTCAGATAGAGAGGTTATCTACAGAAGATACTAGGTAAGGCCTGTGGAGAGGTATTTAAGATAAATTTATTGGAGCTCCTAAAACAAATCAAGTACCAGCATAGATCATTTGACATCCACTAGGAAGCCACATCCTTTTGATCTAGCATTTCTATCTAAATTTAATGAAAGGTCATTTGATATTAAAAAAACAATTAAGAAAAACTATCTAAGTCTCACACAAGATCTAACATTGGGATCTCTACTCCCAAAAAAATAGTTTTTAAAAAGGGGAATCATTATTAAAATATGAATCTTTTGAGACAGAGCCCTGCTAATTCAAGAATTGTATTAATTGCAATACAAAGGATTTATGTTCTGAAATGTATCTGTAACTTAATATATGTAGGATGAACCACAAGAGCTCTGAAATGTACATTTGTGGAACATAGACAGAATATCTTAAATATAGTGGTTAATCATAGCACACCATGCCATTTTTCCCCAGTACATGATGTTGATGTTTCAGTTTGGTATTAATTAGTGTAGAATATATTAAGAACACATTGAGAAGGGGGAACAGATTAAAAATACTCTGCAAACAAGAAGTGTTTTGGATACATAAATTAAATTCAATGAGCCCTTATAGCTTAAATAAGACACTGGAACTCTATGAGATAATAACATCATAACATAATATTGTTCATATTGCAGTATTTAAAATTCTTGTATTGGGGTATATTTATGTTATTTCAATTTGGTTGCTCTTTTGTTTTATAGCTTTTTATATTTAAGTGGGTGTGACGATTATGTAGTATATCTACTGACTGATTGTTACTTTCTGTTGAATTCACGTATGACCATGTGAATATTTTATGTAACCTTGTAATGTAATCTCAACGTGTGCTTTGCTAGATGACATGAGTTTGAACTTATGCAAGTGTCATTAATCTTTTGAAACTAGCTAGGCCCGGGATAGATAAGGGTCTTGGAGTAGTTTGAAGACCAAAGTTGTAAACCTTCTAGCCAAGCAGAACCAGAAAAGGTGGGAAATCAGGTCCAGGGAACATTCCGATCTCAGGACATCCCTAGCTCCCTTCGAAAGCCCTGTGACATTTGGGCGATCAATCTGTTTAAATTTAAGCCTTTGGGTATTTCAAGGACACACTAATAAAACACAAGTGTTGGCAGTCACATAAGAAATCTTTGAGTCTCTCTGTTATTTTCAGGTTAGTTCCAACTGCAGAAGACTGCCATCTACAATTTATTTATTAAATCAGTTCTATTTTTTAATCGTTAGGTAGGTATTTAATTGTATAAGATCTTGAAATATTTAGGATGCAATAATATAATTACACCTATGTGACAAAACAGGGGCCTCATTGGACTGAGTACTTATTATTCATCACCCATCTCAAAGTTTAATGTACTTTTTAATCATTGGCCCAGTATAGGTATATATACCAGAGCATTGGTGTATTATGTGTATTGTTATTTTATGTTATTAGGGGCAGGCTGGGCCCGGGACAGGGGGCATCTGCCCTCTGGGCTGGTCCCATAGTAGACTACCTTGGGCTGGGTCACTGGGCCACCTGCAATTTTATTCGGGTCTGAGTCAAGTCTTGCCCTTCAGGCTAAAAAATTGCCAACCCTCCCCTGGTTATTAGGTACATTTTGCCCTTGCTATTACCTGCAATATTGTATGTATTAAAAATATAAGGGCTGTTGCCATATTGTGTGAAAATAGCAGGGCAACAGAAGCCATTTTACTTGTGTTAGCTAATGTAATTGCCATTTGTCTCTAATGTTCATTGTTATGAAGTATGGCTTAGATCAATAATGTAATCAGAACGATGTCTGAGTGACTGCTAAGATAGCTAGCTGGCAGCCCAAAGTAATTATCTAGGTCAACAGGTAATCTGGGAGGTAATTAGGTTAGAACTTCCAGATAATGTGCAACACAGTACTTTACTGGCAGAAATAGCAGTGGAAAATGTATAACTATATAAATTTTATTGTATTAAAATGTATCTCTGCCTTAGATCATGTAATGCTGCAGATAAAATGTGTCAAATGTCTTAATGTGTCACAGAAGCGTGAAGTGTTCCCTTGATCTCATCCCACCTTGATCTCTTCATCACTGTTACCAACACCAAAATCACTTCTGTGCCACAACTTCCTTGACTCCTCTCTTTTGTCCCGCATATTCCATCCCTTGCCCAATCCCAGTGTTTATAACTTTATAGCATTGCCCGCATACAGCCCTTCCTATCCCAGGATGCCACCAAAACTATTATCTAAAATCTCATCATTTCCCATCCTGACTACTGTAACCTTCTTCTCACTGGCCTCTCCCACTCCCACATTGCCCCCCTTCATTCTATACTTAACACAGCTGTGAGACTTATCCTCCACTCAAGCCGCTATTCTTCTGTCTCCCCTCTTTGCCTTGCCTTACACTAGCTCCCCTTCAGAAATCCTTACAAACTCCCCACCATCACTTACAAGGCCCTCCAACTCAACTGCACCTTGTATCTCCAAACTCCTCTCCATTCACACTCACTCCTGCTCCCTGTGTTTGGCCAATGACCATCGCCTCTCATCCACACTGATCACCTCATCCCATTCCGTTTCCAAGATTTCTCCCAAGCTGCTGCTCTCCACTGGAACAACCTCCCGCCCTCCATACGACTGTCCCCTAATTTGGGCTTTTTCAAACGGGCACTTAAAACTCACCTCTTCCTTACAGCCTACCAACCTACGGGTGTAGTACCTATTAACAGTACTGACTACCCCGATACAGACAAAGAGGACATGAAGACTCTGAAGAAGTAGTACCCCGACCTGAAAAAAAGACCAGGATCCAGATGACGTCATGTGACGATCTAATCTTTTGCCCACTCTGGAAGATGATGTCATCTGAAAACGCAACTGCTGTTAAAGCGGCGACCCGGCTGTCAATCATGTAGTGTAAGTGTTATTTTAGAGTTTAGGGTTAGTGGTATTATTGTTAGGAGTTAAGGTTAGGGTTAGGGCTAGGGTTAACCTTACCTTTACAAGCCGGACCCGGCTTGTAAAGGTAAGATTATCCCTAACCCTAACGCTAACTCCTAACCTTAACCTTAACTCCTAACCCTAATAGCCCTAACCCTAACCTCTAAATTAATACTTACATTACATAAATGACAGCCGGGTTTGTCCATCACCGGCTAAACAGCGGTCGCGGTTTCAGATGATGTCATTTTCCAGAGTCGGCAACAGATCGAGTCGTCACATGAAGTCATCATGATCCTGGTAAGTGGTCTTTTTTTCAGGTTGGGGTACTACTTATTCGGAGTTCTCATGTCATCTTTGTCTGTGTTGGGGTAGTCAATAGGGACTATAGGAGGATTGAACACATTTTCAGGAGACATTAGCACATCATTTTGGGTGACAGCGTTCTTAAAAAGATACTTCCCCCTATTTTTGTTTATAAAAGAGCAACCAACCTGAAAAACAGCCTAGTACAGAGTACTATCCCACTAGACAAAGGAATAAGTAAGGAAAACACATGGCTAAATGAGAAGGCATTGGGGTATTTCTATTGCAATAGGTGTTCAGCATGCAAAACTAGTAGAACTAGAGACACAAAACCAGTAACCACTTTCAAATCCAACACCACTGGGGAAAGTTTTAAAATAAAAGACATTCACCTGTGACTCAGCGGGTTTAATATATCTCCTACAATGGCCCTGTGGCTAAAATACGTGGAAAGAGCAATTGGAAAACTTTCCACCGGTTTGCTAAACATTTGAGAAACATAAAGCATCAACTCAGAACTCATAGTGTTCCTGTCACGAGCCGCAGCGATACGCCGTATCCTGGCATGATCTAGCAGACGGGCACGTGCTCTAGTTTCTATGTTCTGTTATTCTTTGGGATTATCCTTGTGATGTAGATGTAGGAGGGTGTAGGGACATCCTCCAACTCCAGGGGGAACTCTCATATGATTTAAACTGGTTCATTTATATTTTTATACATGCTTCCTGGTTATGTTATTACCTATGCTAGTTCTAGCTAGTAATTAATTAGCTGCCTCCTGAGGCTGACTGTCAGCCCTGTCCTCCTGTGTCCTGACTGGCTCTTAGTACTATTTAAGTCTCACTGCTGATTCTGAACCTGTGCTTCTAACCCTGATGTATTGCCTGTAACCGGATTCTGAACCTCTGCTAGAGACCCTGACCTATCGCCTGTCCCTAGATCCTGAACCTGTGCCTGTGACCTTGACCCTTCTGCCTGTACCTGACATACTCTCTGGTGCTCTGTTCAGTCCGCTGATCTCTAGCCTGGTGTAACTCCGTGTGCTACCTCCTATACCTGTGTGCTGCCGTGTTAGCATAAACTCATACTACTCTGAGCATAAGACCTGGGGGCATCCGAGTACCTGTGAGCATAACTAGTCTCTACGAGAAAGGCGGCTGCTAAAGGTGAAGACTTCTTCTACCTGTTCTATGAGTTTATGCCGCACTGGTGGCCATAGCATTATAACCGGCCAGTGAAGATTGGAGGTAATTCTGCCATGGACAACAGCGACCTGAACCTTTCTCCAGCCCATATCCTGGCTAATAAGATCCAGGCTATTTCTCAAGTTGTACAGGGCCTATCTCATCGCTTGTCAGCTCAAGAAGAGGCCTCCAGAAACCTGCAGCCTCAGCAAGCCTTCTCTGGCGCCTCTCCGGAGCCGAAGTTGAATTTCCCCGATCGATTCTCGAAAAGCAGGTATGCCTTCCGCAACTTTAAGGAGAGTTACAGGTTATATTTTCGCCTGAGACCACGCTCCTCTGGCTCTGAACAGAAAAGAGTCGGGATTGTAATATCTTTACTGCAGGATGATCCCCAGTCCTGGGCCTTCTCCCTTCCACCAACAAGTCCATCCTTATGAACCGTGGATGCCTTCTTCCAGGCCTTGGGTCTTCTATATGACGACCCAGACAGAGTGGCCTCAGCTGAGTCCCATCTCCGGGCATTAAGGCAAGGATGTCGTTCTGCTAAGGAGTATTGTGCAGAATTCCGGCGATGGTCAACTGATGCCTGGTGCCTGGAATGATCCGGCGCTGCGAAGTCAGTTCTGCTTGGGCTAATTAAGGACTCCCTAGTTCAGTATCCTGTACCTCCCTCACCTGAAGACTTGATGCAGCTTGTTATCAAGATTGATCGTCAAATCAGAGAGAGGAAATCTGAACAGGAATCATCTATACCTCCTTGCTCACCACCCAAGTCTGGTCCTACTCTTCTGGATTCCCCTGAAGCCATGCAGTTGGGCGCTTACCGTCTGCCTCCAGAGGAATGTTCAAGACGGCGCTCTCTAGATCTCTGTTTGTATTGTGGCACACTTTGTTCCCTTACCCAAGATGCCGGATGCCAGAAGTTTGGTCACCTTGTTCACCACTCATATCTTCCATCTCCACGGCCTCCCAGAGGACATTGTCTTGGACCGAGGGTCCCAGTTCATTGCACAGTTTTGGAGGTCTTTCTGCAATTCCCTCAGAATCAAGATCAGTTTGTCCTCAGCTTACCACCCTCAGTCAAATGGTCAGACGGAAAGAACCAATCAATCCCTGGAACAGTTCCTGCACATTTATGTTTCTAAGTTCCATGATAACTGGTCCTCTCTCTTACTCTAGGCAGAGTTTTCTTATAACAATTCTTGCCATTCTGCAACACGTACCTCCCCGTTCTTCTGCAATCTCAGGTTTCACCTGAAAGCTAACTCTTTTTCTTCTGCTGTTACCGTTGGTGATTCTGGGACACTAACTATTATATCCCGGTTGAAGTCCGTTTGGAAAAAGGTACATTCCGCACTATGTCAAGCCTCCATCAGATCCAAAACCTTCGCTGATCGTCATCGTGGTCCGTGTTCATTAAAAGTGGGGGATCAAGTCTGGTTGTCCACACGGAACATCAAATTGAGGCAACCCTGCAGGAAACTAGGGCCCCGATACATTGGACCATTTTCAATTGAGAAAAGGATAAACCCAGTGGTGTTCAGGCTTAAACTACCACCTTCTTTAAAAATATACTGCACATTCCATTGCAACTCTTCTGAAAAAGGCTGTCTCTCCTAGCACGTTCAGTTGGTCTTCTTCAAATAGGCCTCGGCCTCTTCTTGTGAATGGAGATCTTGAGTTTATCGTTGAAAAAATTCTGGACTCAAGGAAAGTTCAAGGTCAAGTCCAGTTCTTAGTCCATTGGAAGGGTTACGCCCCAGAAGAGCAATGTTGGATACCACAGAAGCGTCTCCATGCTGAGAGACTCATAAAGAAATTCTTTAAGAAATTTCCCACAAGACCAGGGTGTCGGGTGCCTTGACCCCTCCTCAAGGGGGGGTACTGTCAGGAGCAGCCGCCATACACCGCATCCTGGTGTGATCTAGTAGCCGGGCACATGCTCTAGTTTCTATGCTCTGTTATTATTCTTTGGGATTATCCTTGTGGTGTAGATGTAGGAGGGTGTAGGGACATCCTCCAAATATAGGGGGAGCTCTCATATGATTTAAACTGGTTTATTTATATTTTTATACATGCTTCCTGGTTATGTTATTACCTATGCTAGTTCTAGCTAGTAATTAATTAGCTGCCTCCTGAGGCTGATTGTCAGCCCTGTCCTCCTCTGTCCTGATTGGCTATTGTACTATTTAAGGCAGTGAGGTCTGAGCCTCACTGCCGGTTATAGCGTGCTGTTCCAGTACTGCTGCCTGCTCCTGTTACTGTCTTGGGTGTTGAAACCTGTGATTGATTATCCGTGTATGACCTTTGCCTGTACCCGGATTCTGAACCTCTGCTAGTGACCCTGACCTATCGCCTGTCCCTGGATCCTGAACCTGTGCCTGTGACCTTGACCCTTCTGCCTGTACCTGACATGCTCTATGGTGCTCTGTCCAGTCCGCTGATCTCTGGACTGTCGCTACACCATGTGGTACCTCCTATACCTGTGCGCTCCCATGTTAGCATAAACTCATACTACTCTGAGCATAAGACCTGGGGGCATCCGAGTACCTGTGAGCATAACCAGTCTCTATGGGAAAGGTGGCTGCTAAAGGTGAAGACCTCTTCTACCTGTTCTATGAGTTTATGCCGCACTGGTGGCCATAACAGTTCCCAACTACTTTCTCAAATACCATGAACATGACCCCTCCCAACTACACTTTCTAGGGATCTGTAAGGTAAAGAAACCTTGCCTGGGAGGGGACTTTGTTAAACACATATCACAGACTGAGAACAAATGAATTTACACCATCAAGACCTTGTCACCTAATGGTCTTAACATCGAGTTTGACATTAACGATTTTCTATAATCCAACATTAAAATTGTTCGTCTCTTGTAGCTGACACATGCCCTCACTGGCATTTCATGTTTCGCTGTATCTTTAAGACTCATCTTAACCTCAACACTAAGATATGATCCACTATTATAGTATGCATACAGGCACACTCATTTATCATGGATCCAGTGCCACTTTATTATCTCTTCATCCAGTACTCTCTGATCTAGTAGTTTGTGTGTGTATATACAGCTACAGCATATCTACTTACAATTCTTCCTTCTGGATTGGGTGGTTTGATAAACACCCCCAACCTGAAGTGTCTGCAGGTTCTTATGATGTCACATTTTATCATTTGTATGCTTATGTAGTTAATTATGACACCGAGGTCAACAGTACTCACTGTCAGTACATTGGACTGAATTAAGCAGTTTTTTCTATGCATGGGACTGAGAATATTGAACAAAAATGTATGCAGTGTTTGACTTTCATGTCATTTAACATCAGGCAGTTTTCCACTATTTGTTCTTATGGAAGGACTAAGGACCGACTGTTCCCTGGATGCCAATCTTCTAAAGGGACCAATCACGACACACACAGATGTTTATATGGCTACCCATTATAATCTATGACTTCTGCAGTTCATTCAATTCTTATTAAACATTCCTTGACGAAGCCCACGGGTGCGAAACGCATAGGTATTAATAATACCACCCCATCTATAGCTCATGAGCTTCTACATCTTTCATCTATTAACCTACTCGTAGTGTTACGAGAGTGCCTCTGCCATGTTTGTAAGTGTGACATTAATGCACTTCTGCACCAAATTCCATGCCAAAAATTTCTGTAGAACATACATACCTGGATGGCCCTGAGACGGTCAATGTTGGTACATGGGGTAAACAGGATTCCCTTCTAATAGCTTAAAAAAAATAATATATGTCACAATGTTTGCTACAGTTTCGAAATACTTTATTTCCACATTGCTGAACACTTGCATTATCATCACAAGCCCCTATTAAATATGTTACTTCAAAATTTCGAATATGATTTCCCTTTTGGCAACAAACTCCTTTTGGCCTGTTTGTGTTATTTCTGCCAATATCCTTAGCTTGATTTGTCCCATGACTATTTTACAATGCATAGAGAGGTCATGGCTGAGTAGGACGGCATCTCCTGAACCGGACTTCACCAGGCAAACATCCACACAAAGGTTAGTCTTGTTGCCACCCCCGTCCTGAACTTTACAAACCACCACATTCTCCCCTCCTTGTACATCATTATGGTTGCTGCAGCAGAGCGTACTCGGCATCTGCACACTTACTACAACTGTGTTACATCCTATTCCCCACATCTCACCAGGACATTTCTGGCTTAATGGTCGTTTGATCAAGTACGTATGGACTTCTTTGATGTCTGTCAACTGAGTCAACTGTCTGTATCATGTACAGTGCTGCAGAAACCTGGTGGCGCCATATAAATAAATAATAATAATAATTCCCTGATGTAATATTCTAAAGTGTATCCAGCTAAATAGCTAATTCGGTCAAGCCATTCCATTGCATAATCAAGGTAACAGAGTCAGTTGGCCTGATTCATAAAGGAAAGTAAAGCAAAGAAATGAGTAATTTTGAACCGTGGCTAAACCATGTGGAAATGCAAGGGGTGCAAATGAGTTTATTATATTGCACATAAGGAAAATACTGGCTGTTTTTTCATGTAGGATGCATATACTTGATTTTTTAGTTTTATTTTTAAACTGACATTAAAAGCTAATCTAGGACATGCCCTATCCCAATTATAAATCTGTCCTTACATTTTAAATTTTCCTTCCCCTCCAATACAACATGGTTTTGCCAAGGTTCAAAGTTACTAATTTTTTTTGCTTTACTTTCCTTAATGAATCAAGCCCAGTATATATAATAGTTAAATAATTTAGGCATCCATTGATAGACCTATGCTGAAAGGGGGAGGATTGGGACATCTTGGATCTATTCCCTAGACAGCCAGGAATATAAGGAGAGCAGTATGTCAATTGAGTCATTCTATTGTGGAGTATCTTGGTGTACAATACAGTGAAAACTCTACCAGCCCAGGCTGGGGGACACAGGACTGTCTAGTTAATCAGTAGCGGTATTGCTGCAGGAGGATATGACTCTGAAGGATACGGAGACTGCTGGGGGGTACACGCTACCATTTACCCTGTACCTTGTGAACATCTTATGATATTGTGCTGTCATAATAAAGCCTTATTTTGTATATATTCTGGTCTGCCCGAGTATGTTGAATCCCACTGAGGGTAACTGCTTTCCCAGCTAATTGTGACTTCCTCACAACCAACTTGTAGGTTTTAGTATAAATTTAGTGTATTTTTCCGATTATTTGTTGTGAAAATGAAAATCTATATTATAACTGGTTGATTAATGACTTTGCACAGAAATAATCTTTGGGATTTAAGATATATTATGGGATTAAGGGGTTTAAGAATAAATTAGACATTCTAACAATACCTGTGGATTGTCTTTGAACACTGAGAAAAGCTAAGTTGTAGCCTATATGAACAATAAATAAAAGAAAGTGAGGTCCAAATAAAGTTGGGGTCCAACAAAAATAAAACATCTCCTTATATGTTATTTCTAAATCTTTAAGCTAAGTTCTTCTAGAGTTACCTTGACTCTGACATACCTCCCTGTCATCAATTGGAGGTTCAGTCAAGTCCTTATTTGGGGTCCTTCGTGTTTTGATGCTTTTCTGGCCAAAATAAAACCTGCCTACATATTGGAGGATTTGCCTCCACCCCTGCCAATCACTTGTAGCTGGGTCACAATTGGGAGATATCATTTATTTATTTTTTGTCATTTATTATGTTAGACAGAGTATATCAAAATGGCTCTAGTGCCTAATTAGTTGACATTCTCCTAGGTTCAAAAAAATACATTCTGTAATAAATGGATAAAAACAATTGTATTGGACATTAGAGGAATTTCCTTTTTCCAAAAGAGGTGTTGCCCAGGCTATAATTTATTAAAATTATGTATCTCACTTTTGCCTGAAGGGTCTTTAACATACTAAACACTCTCTGAAAACCTGCTACCCACACTAACGCACCCTCACAATTGACCAAATTGCCACTCTGAGCCACACTTGCTCCTCCTTGTTTTAACGGTCCCTTCTTCCATTTAGAATATAAGATCTCTCATGAGCAGGGTACCCCCTACCCTTTCTTTCCAGTACTGCATTTCATGACTGCATATATTTTGTCTACCTTGTATGTCCTTGTTTTTCCTCCAATGCCCAATGCTGCAGATCACTTTGGTGCCTTACAAATCTAATATAATAATAATAATAATAATAATAATAATAATAATAATAATAACAATAATATTAAGCTGGAGAAAGCATATGCAGGCTAGTCATCACAGGGACAGAAGTATCTTTTCTACAGCCATGTAAGGACTATGCTCAGTATGGTATAAATAGAAGAATTAATTACTTGCCCCTGTTTACTTTCCTGCTTCTAAACATATTGGGCCTGATTCACTAAGGAAAGGAAAGCAAAAAAATTAGTAATTTTGAACCTTGGCAAAGCTATGTTGTATTGGAGGGGGAGGTAAATTTAAAAAGTGAGGACAGATTTATAATTGGCGTAGAGCATGTCCTAGATCAACTTTTAATGTCAATGTAATAACAAAGCTATTAAGTATTTGTGTGCTACATGAAAAAACAGCCAGTATTTAACTTATATGCAAAATAAAAAACTAATTGCACCCCTTGTATTGTAACACGATTTTACCTTACTTTCCTTAATGAATCAGGCCCATAGGGCCACTGGTTTCTTTAGGATATGGAGTCTAATGGCCTTCATATGTTCACCAGAGAACAAAGCAGATTCAAGGTAAATACTTGACTGAGTATGCGTGGCCAATATCAAAATCAATATTTACCTTATTGCTCAAACAATGACTGTGTGATAGAGGAATTTAAATAGACAGGAAACTTAATTGACTGGCCACAGTTGTAACACAGAGTAAGAGGACGGTCTTACTTTACCATCCTGTCTTTTGTCTTATCAGTCTGTCTGTGGTTTTACGAATTTGCTTTAGGGTTCCTCTTTCAGTAACCAGCTGTTACTGACCACTCCTGGGGAAATGTTATGGTTCTGTTCGAAACCAATTCCTTGATTACAGCCATGGAGCCAGACACATGATATAAAGATTTAAACTGTTTATTGCAGTAAAGGTATAGTCCAGGGAAGGAAAAAAACAGTAAACAATTCAAGCTGAAAGAAACAACGGATTTCCAGATCTTGGCAAACAGGTAAATAATAATGAAATGCAGCAAATAACTTAACTGAAACCAGGAACAGAGACACATGAGCAGGCTAGGAACTTCAATGACCAACAAAGGATACAGGAAAATGCAGGCATATATAGGCCACAGACAGGTGTGGATGATTAACAAGCAGTGCTGGTTAACCCTTGATAGGAAAGGCCAAACAACAGCACCTCTTGAGGATCACAGGTACTGCAGGGTAATATGCACACAGGAAAACAAGGCAAATAATAACACAGGTAAAATGCACACAAGCTACAAGGCAGATCATAACAGGGTAAATGTATCAAACAGCACTTTTTGCAAGTCGCTGATAGTTGGCGAGTTTGGCAGCTAAATTTAACACGGCAATGTGTTTAAAGGCAAATCATATGTATATACTGTGACACGGGCACACTTCAGGTGATGCACACATGAACACCTTCTTGTCTTTTACTTTATTTTTATTGTCAGTATGGTATAGTAAATTGACAGCATATAGATACACACTCTTTCTTGTGACCATACTCCTTGTGGCCAGTGGCTAGGGAGAGATCAACCCTCTAGCCATCAGCCACTATCTGTCATCAGTTACAAGTGAGCAATGCAATAGAGAGATTTAAATAGGTTACACTCCTCCCACAGCCCTAACTTGATGGACAGATTACACTCCCACCTTCCCTTTTGTTGCAGGTGCTCTGGTTTGATTGCAGACATACCCTGTCAGGCTGCTTCTTGCTGTGGAAAAGATATTTTTATAAATCACTTCAAAACAATAAAGTTAAATCAGACTCTTTACTATTATCTTGTCACACATATGTCCTGCACCTGTTTCTCTTTAACTGAGTTGAACTACTGTACAAATGTGTGACTCTATTTGCAGCCTTACTCTGAAGATTTCCAGCTAAATACCTGTCTCCTCTTTTAGAAGCCTGTGGTAAACACTTCCCTTTGTCACATATCCCTTCCCCTAGCATCACCAAGTAGTGGGGCACTGATTTGGGAGAAACGCAAATTTCCACAACACATCTGTATTTTTAGGCAAAATCCCCAGTCTATGTTACACTGTAAATCCGAACAGTTGCAGTGCCAAGATCTAGCAGGTTACCTTGGCATTTACCTCCCAGTTGTTCTGCATCCACCACAATGGTACATAATCTGTTATCAAGAAGAATTCTCTGCCAAAAAGATAATAGTGCAAAGCTTCTGTGGTCCATTCTATTTCAAGGCACTCCTTTTCCACAGTTAAATATTTATTTTCCCTTTGAAATAACTTCTGCCTTAGATACAGGACTGGATTTTCTATTCCATCCTCCTGCGATAAGACTGCACATAAGTTGACACCAGAGGCATCGGTTTCAAGGAAGAACCCCCAGGTAAAGTCAGGTGCTTGTCAGGTGCTTGTAGAGCAGATCTGACAAAGCAGTCTCTGCAGAGTCAGACCAAGCTAAACTATCTGGACAACTTTTCTTTAACAAGTCCATGAGTAGAGCACCTCTAATGGCGAAATAGCTCACAAATTGCCTGTGGTAACCTACAAGGCCTAGGAAGGTTCTTAACCACGATTTCATTTTCTGCTTTGGCCAGTGTTTGACTGTTTTCACCTTGTCTAGTTGGTATTTTACTTGCTCTCGCCAGACAATGTACCCCAAGTATTTGGCTTCTCTCATAGCTGTGGCACAATTTTCTGGATTAGCTGTTAATCCTGCAGACCTCAATAAAGCTAAGACTGGTTCAACTTTGGCCATATGACCTCCAGTATGGGGTATAGATCACTATGTCATCTAACTAAGCATATGCATAAGCTGTTTGTGGTCCTAGCAATTTATTTAGTTACTAGTAACAGCTAGATTTTCTACCAATTCATTCACTCATGGCACTGGGTTAGCAGTGAACTGGGATACGCTGTTTAGCTGCCTAAAGTCACTGCAGAACCTAATACTCCCATTGGGTTTTGGGAGAGGCAAAATGTGGCTGTTCCACTCACCAGTGGATTCCTCAATCACATCCAGCTGGATTATCCTCTCAATTTCCTTTCTAACGTCAGATTGTCTGGCTTCAGGAATGCAGTACTGATTCTGATTTACAGCAACTCCCTGTGGAGTGACAATGTTGTGTTCAATTAAAGCAGTGTGCATAGGAATGGGAGAGAAGACATCCCTGTTCTGGCGTATCATTTCTTCAGTCTACTGTTTTTGCCTAGCAGATAAAGCTGGCTCTAATGGAACTTCAGACTTCACAATGACAGTACTCACTACCCGAGGAGAGGAGTCCTCATTGTACAAAGGTTTAAGGAGATTGACATGGTATATTTGTTCCTTCCTTCTCCTCCTCCACAATTGACGGAGCCTGTAATTGACAAGACCAATAGCCTCTAGGATTACATACGGACCTTGCCAGTGGGTGAATAGTTTCCTTTCTGGGTTGGGACCAGGACTAGGACCTTGTCCCCAGACTTGAAAGATTGTACTATAGCAATTTTATCATAAGTTAATTTTTGCCGTTCCTAAGCCTCTTTTACATATTGTTGTACAATGGGTCCTATCTTTCCCAGCCTCTCATACATTTGGGACACAAATTGTACCAAATTTAGCACCCTTGCTGCTCCCACCATTCCCTAAACATATCCAAGATACTCCTGGACTGTCTCCCAAACAACAACTCAAAGGGACTAAACCCTGTTGAAGCTTGAGGTACCTCATGGATGGTAAATATCAAATATGGGATAACAGTGTTCCAATCTTTTTTTTCCTGCACCACGGTTTTCCTGAGCATGTGCTTTAATGTACGGTTAAAGTAATCCACCAAGCCATCCATTTGTTGATGGTACACGAAGGTGTGAAGAGCTGTCATCCCTGACAACTGGCACATGTCCTTCATCAACATTGACATGAACGGGATGCCCAAGTCTGTGATATTTTCCTTGGGAATACCCAAGTGTGTAAACATCTATACAAGCTCCTTAGCTATGGTGCTGGACTTTGGGTCGCATAGTCAAACACTACTAATATGTTTTGGTGCCCACAAGCGGATTTCTCCAGTGGCCCCAGAATAAGTGCATAGAGCAGTTTAGACGCTATGGCAGCCACCACCATAATTGGTTTTTAAGTGTGACTGACAGAAGTTTTCTCTCATATTTCTCAGTTATCCTATATATGCTCAGGACCATCACCTTGGGCAACCGAGTAGATATGGTTTTGAGCAAGATAGAGCTGGAAAACAATGTAAGCTCACTCCTCGAGTCAACCAAGTATAAGACACAATTTTGGTTGATAAGCACAGTCACCCGGAACAAACAAGTACTTCCTGAAGTGGGACTTATGGTATAACAGCTTGAATAAGCAGGTCCAATATGAGTAACAGAACAGTCCATGGGTTCTGGTTGTTTAGGACACTCGGCCCTGAAGTGGCCTGGCTCACCCCAGGCGTTCTAGTCTACACACATTATACTACTATCACCGTTGTGATCATTCACAAACGCTACAAACTGAATTAATCAACTAAATTACCCCACTCTTCTAGTACCACTAACAATCCATAGTCTGATCTTAACCACATTAACTACTTCACTTCTGAATAAATGTTTCCCTACACCTCTAGTTTCATTCACATGGCCCATATTGTGCTGCATTTCCTATTAAGCCATTACAGGTTTATATCTTTTGGTTCCGTGGCAACCTTAAATAAATCACTGGGGCTACCATGGAGGAAACAACACCAAAAATCACCTGCCAACTGAATCTTTCTAACCCTATTACCTTCCTGCTCACTTCCCTTTCTAATGAGAACAGTAATACACCATAATTGAGTGTTCTCTGTCTGTGATACCCAGCTCCAGAGATACCACACTAATTGGGCAAAGCATCGTCTACTTTCCCTGCAGTCTGCAGCAATCAGGGTCTACGCATTTCCCTTAATTGCATTGCAGATCAACAAGTGTTCTGCGTGTTCTGTCAGCTGGGAAGCAGGAGTGCTGAGTGCTTGATTACAACGAGTGCAATGAATACAGGTTGAATTCACAGTTCATAAAGTGTATTTCATACAGTGTGTGTATAAAAACGTATGGGATGCGCCACAATATATCTATATTAGAAAATGTTGAAAAATACTACTAATAGATGGCAGATGTTGGATACTTATGTTTTATTGTATACACATAATAAAGGTAATAAAAATTATAGCAATTTCCTATTTAACAATAAAAACGTGTGTAACATATGATACAATAGTGAAAGGAAGGTGTCTGGCCAGTACACCAAAGTTCCAAAACAAGGGTTATATAGGTATCATGTTGGAATAGACAAATATATTAGAAAATATATATATATAATGATGTATCTGTGAGTGGTACCAATATAAAATAATCTAGAAGAATTGTATCGTTGGAGCTCATATGTCAAAAATGTACAAAAGAGAAAAAGTATGGAAAAAGTCTATAGCGGATATATATGGAAAATGGGCACAACGTGTCTAACATATATTAAAAGGTAGACACAATGTGTCTCTTACTCAGTCTCCACAGATCTCCTTATTTCCTTTGGTGGTGTCAGAATACACAATTTAAAGCGTTGAGGAGATGACAACAGATTCAAGGGTCGCTCGTGATAAGTGCTCCGTTTTTCAATAGAAAAAAATTTCTGTACAGACCTTATGATGTTATGATGTATATTCCCATGTAACATCTAGTTAGATCATCTGTAGGTGGTATCTAGAAGCGGTGGGGTTAGTTGTACTTTTTCATCGGGTCATCTGTATGTTATTCCCGCTTGATATAGCCCCGATCCTATCCGCTTTAGATACAAGAGTTATGCACTCTCAATCCAGCACAGTCGCTCATGTTGGTATAATATATAGTCTGAGAAGGTCCTCTATAAGTGATATATGGGGGCAGCGGTGGTAATCGTGCTCTTTCACAGGGGCACCTGTGTATTATTTCCGCTTGATATTGCCCAGATAAGGTCCGATATAGATATGATATCTGTATATTCTTAATCTAATGTATCCGCTATATTGGTATCCAAAAGAGGAAAAAGATAATGAGTATTGTTCCTCCGTTACTCAAAGATAATAAGAAGAGTCTTCCTGTTCCACTAACGCGTTTCGTCAGCTCTGTGGCCAACTTTTTCAAAGATAGTCAGTAATGATTCCTGGGGGTTTTTATAGGGCCTGCTTGTGTTAATTGGAAGCTGGTGTTGCTAATTAGTAGCCTAATTTTCTCTTTTGTTTATATATATATATATATATATATTTTCAAAGACTCTTATTTATATACTACTTATTATACATATATATCCTATATTAGACATATAAAGCTGAACATGAATATTGTTATAATAACATACTATAGTAAGGCACTATTTTTTATGACTGTCCGATAAATCACATAAAATGTATAACTAAGGGGAGGAGGAAAAAGGAACTTAAAAACACTATTCGATATTATCGAGCATCACTCTCTATATAAAATGTGGTTATAGGTAATTTGTAATATTTTAAATATGTAAAATTTTTAATTAAGGAAGCCCTTTATTTAGCAAAAGAAAAATAAATTCTTTCCTATGGGGGATTGAATTCCCAAGCCTGCATTTTTCAGCACCTAGTGTATATCTATTGAGCCACAGCTCATAATGAAGTAAAAATAAATATAACTTATATATGAAAAAAGGAATGGAAAGCTAGTTTAACAATAAATCTTATATTCAGAGATACCTCATATGATTCGCATTATAAGTTCAAAGAAAGTTTAGTTGAACTATTTGTATATATTGGTTTACATTAAGGTATATAAACCAAAAACAAACAATAAGATTTAAGAATTTCATACAGTATATGAATGGATGAATCTGCCTAGTTGCCAAAATTGTCATATAATTTCCAGAGAAACCACGGTACTGGGCAAATGCATCTAAAAAATTCACATCTGGTGCTGTATAGGTAAACTGCAAATCAGTATTTTCTTAAAGTAGTTAGACATTTTCTTATTCTTATTTACTTGCTTCTATTCAATACACATTACATCATAAAGCCAAGAGAATGACTGAATTAGTCATGAAAATTGCATCCAACATAAAGAATAATAGTACTGTGCAGTTGGTCAAAATTGAAAAATAGAGACATTTTCAGGGTCATCATTTTCCTATGACTGTCCCAGAAAGTTAGTGACAGTTAGCGAGTCATGGACATTAGCACTATGGAATGTTATAAGGCTTGCAGGGTGTGCATCTTATTTGCTTTCATTTCACTTTTAATGCATGTTGAGAATTTATATTTCTAATTCCATTTACTTCACATAAATCACTGCAGCTATAAGCTTTCAGCTGCTTATCAGTGCATGAATGGACATGGAGCAAAGCGTCTTTTCTTTATGGACACAGTAGGCTATTATGTGTCGGTATCAGAACGGAACACTATTACATTGCAGCTGTAGTTATCAAGAAAAGCTGCAGAAATGTTCTATTGAATTGGGTTTCGGATTCAATGTGAAGTTAGCATTCAGACACAGTTCTAATGCTGCTGACTAGCTTTTAAAGGGGAATTATACAGCTTTCATTTTCTTTTGTACCTCTTTCAGTCCTGGATTATGATCTTATGCCAAAAATCATTAATTTTCTGAAGAATGCTAACAAGAAGCCTTCTTACTGTACTATTTACAACAGTAAGTATAAACAATAAAGAAATGCAAGAAATTCAAAATCAAAACGGAAAAAGCATACTGAAATTAGGAACTAGTTCCAAGCATAGTTTTATTATTTCTCTGTATGATTGTCACTAACAGTTATAAGACTAGAGAAGTGTGGCCATCAGCCTGAACGCAGTTAAAATCACGTGGGTGAGTGATTAGGTGTTTAGCCTATGGGCTTGTATATATTTGAACCAATAGGTAGAGAGAGGGGGGTGGTTTTGTTTTATATAGGTGTTGGTTGTCATCCATTTTCCCCTCTCTGTTTCCGGATTCCTAGCTGTGCAGTTGGATCCCTAGCTGTCAGCGGTGCGGTGGATTCAGGCCTTGGAGTGAACGTCGTGGTATCGTATTATCTCTGTGTATTGTCCTTGTGCTTTGTGTTTTGTCTGTGTTTTTGTCTGTGTTTTCCATCCTTCCTTTATTTCCTTTCCTTCCCCTTTTCCTCTCCCTCCTCCCTCCTCTTTCTCCTTCCATTCTCCTCTCCCCCTCCGTTTCCCCCCCCCCACCCTCCGTTTTCCGTTTTACGTTATTTTCCTCTTTTCCCTCTTACCTCTTTTTTCTCCTTGTGTTTCCTTTCTGTCTGCAGGCTGTCCTCCGCTCCTTTTCACATGTCTCGCCCCAGCCGCGTGCGTAGTGCCCCCTCCAGATATCGCGAGGCGGGGCCTGGCCCTGTCTCCCTCGCTTCTTCATCGTCTCCCCGTTCAGCGGGGGCCCCCTCCTCCGTTGCAGCCGTCTGTTCCCTTAGGGGGTCCCGCAGCGCCTCTCCCCCCCCCTCCTCCTCCAGAGCCTCCATCAGCAGGGGAAGGCGCCATAAGGCTGTTCAGCCTGGCGGGCTTATCCCGCTCCCTCCGGCAGGGCCCTTGTCTGTAGCGGAGGTAGAGCCTTTAGCGCCACCTCCACAAAGTGGTCCCCCCATTAGCTCCGGCCCCCCCCTTTCCACCCCCCTTCCATTGGTCTCTAGTGGTGTTTTCAGAGGTTGGGAGTCCTCTCCCTCCCAGTTTCCTCGGGCAGACCCCCTTCCCAGGCCTCCTGCCTGTTCTGGGCCTTCTTACAGAGGCTTGGGCCCCATCATCTGGGATCCCCCCATACCTGGGGTTCCAGGCCGTCGGGATCCGGGCCGCAAGCAGAAGCTGTCGTCAGCGGTGAGTTGTCAGAAGTTGTTATTCCACATGTACTTACACATAGCCCCCCATTGTCCTCCACGGACGAGGATTCTCCCTCTTCATCGGGGGAGGGTCCTCGTAAGCTTATTAAGTTACTTAATACACACTTTGGCAGGTCTAGATCCCAGGGTAGGAGACGGGGTGGGGCAGTCAAGTCTGTAGCGCCCCAAGCCCCGATGGTGCTTTGTGAGAATACGGCCCTCTTGGCAGGATTACGGCCCAGTATTAAAGACAGGATTAGGAAGGGTTGGTTCGTTAACATGTTCGAGATAACGAAAGCAGCTAAAAAAGGTCTAGATGCAGCTTGTGAAAGAGGGGGTATCGGCGAAGAAGCGTATAAAACCTTCTCCAATTGGGTGACCGGTTATTGTGCATTTGCGGCCTGCTATATCGAAACGAGGCCGGAGGCTCATGAGGATGTGTGGAAATATCTGCACCTCATTAATGAGATGTTTGTTAATGACCGACCTGGAACCTGGCTTAAATATGATGAGTTATTTCGTGAGAGGGTGGACGGTCGCGTTAACATGCCACTGGGGGTAAAGGATGTCGAGATTTGGATGCAACTTAATCGGGCTAGTTTAGCGTTTGGTCCAGGGGCACAAGGGAATCGGTTTCCGCAAGGGGGGAGACGTAGTGCTCCCCAGTTTGTTAAGAACAGATGTTTCGCCTTTAACAATACGTCCTGTGGGCGGGGGGAAACGTGTAGGTATCGACACAGTTGTACGTATTGCCGCGGACCGCATTCTGCCAAGGAGTGTCCGAGGAGTGCCCCCGGTCTCGGCAGAGGCCGCGGCAGTGACGGAAATATGGGTTAAGGGCCCCTCTCCTATTCGTATAGATTATTTAGAACGATGGCTTAGATTATATCCATATGCAGAACAGGCTTCTTTTCTCCGGGAGGGTTTTCGTTACGGGTTCCGGTTGCCAATTAGGATAGCGGTCAAAGCTAGGGCGACGAGAAATTTAAAATCAGCTTATATTTTTCCGGAGGTCCTGGAGGAAAAGATTCGCGGGGAAATTAGCCTAGGACGCATGGTCGGCCCTTTTACCTCACCCCCCTTATCAGATTTAGTCATTTCTCCAGTGGGGATTGTTCCAAAAAAAGTTCCGGGTAAATTCCGTCTAATTCAACATCTATCGCACCCAGTAGGCGAGTCGGTTAACGACGCTATTGATCAAGATATAAGCTCGGTAGTTTATCAATCATTTGAAGAGGCCTTATCGATGGTTAGATACTTTGGCGCGGGAGCTCTCATGGCGAAACTAGATATTGAATCCGCTTTTAGGTTACTTCCCCTTCACCCAGATTCCTTTAAATATATGGGGTTCCAAATTAAGGGAGGGTTTTACGTGGATAGATGTCTGCCCATGGGTTGTTCTCTGTCATGTGCCTATTTCGAAGCTTTTAGTTCCTTTCTTCATTGGGCAATTCAGGCAGGGACAGGACAAGAGGGCATCGCTCACTATCTTGATGATTTTTTATTTGTGGGCCCGGCCGAGTCCTCAACGTGTAAAGATCTATTGTTCTCAGCACAGGCCCTGTTCTCAGTCATGGGTGTGCCAGTAGCACAGGACAAAACCGAAGGTCCACTTACATGTCTGGCCTTTTTGGGAATTGAGATAGACACAATGGCGGGCTGCTGTAGGTTGCCAGCTGACAAAATCATGAAGCTGAAAGGATTGATAGATAATGCTTTGTCCTCCCCCTCTCTTAAATTGAAAGAAGTTCAGTCCCTGTTAGGGCTTTTTAACTTTGCTTGCAGGGTTATTCCAATGGGTAGGATTTTTTGTAGAAAACTACAGCTTTCTACGGCGGGTATGAACAGGCCGCATGCGTTGATCAAACTCAAAGAGGAGATTAGACAGGATTTGTTGATTTGGACATCTTTTCTAGGAAGATTTAATGGCATTAGAATCTGGCCTCCCCCCCCTATTTCCACCAGGGATTTAGAGTTGTTCACGGATGCTTCCGGGTCTAAAGGTTTTGGAGCATACTTTCAAGGCGAATGGTGCGCAGCTCCCTAGCCTCAGGAGTGGGTTGACAGCGATTTGATAAAAAACTTACTGGTATTGGAGTTATTCCCCATTATAGTGTCCCTGGAGTTGTGGGCTTCTCAGCTCAAAGGCCATAATGTTTCTTTTTGGTGCGATAATTTGGGAGTGGTCCAGGCAATTAATCGCCAGAGTGCATCCTCTAAACCAGCAGTGAATTTACTGCGGGTTTTGGTTCTTCGTTGCTTGGACTACGACATTAATTTTCGTGCTAAACATGTCCCGGGTATTGAAAATGGGATTGCTGACTCTCTTTCTCGCTTTGACTGGGTGCGGTTTAGATCGCTGGCCCCGAGAGCTAATCCTGTGGGTATAGATTGTCCATTTTATATTTGGCAGATGATCGGTCCGGATTAAGATTTTTGGCTGAAGCGGCCCTAGCTCCCTCTACGCTGAAGACTTACCGGTTGGCGTGGCAACGCTGGGAGAATTATTTGGTAATTTCTGGTAGGCGATTGTTGGCCAATGGTTCAGACATAGAGGAGTTCATGTTGCGGTGTTATCAGGAAGGTTTTAGCAAGGCGTCTATGTCTTCCACTTTAGCAGGAATATCTTTCATGTCTAGAGTTCAGGGGTTATCGGATCCTACGAAATCCTTTCTGGTTAGGAAAGCCCTTAAAGGATGGGCTAGGTTACACCCTGTTCCAAGAGATCACAGACGGCCCATTGACGCTCGTTTATTGGCACGTTTGATAGATGCACTGCCTGGGGTTTTGATAGATGCTTTCGAAGTTTCTCTTTTTAGTACTGCTTTTTCCATGGCCTTTCATGGGGCTTTGAGAGTAGGGGAACTAGTTGCTCAGTCAAAAAATCAATTAGGGTCAGCTATTTTAGCAGCTAATGTCATTATAAATTTGGATTCCGTTCAAATTAGGATTGCCCGGTCTAAAACAGATCAATTGGGAGTCGGTCATTGGTTAACCCTTTCAAAGCAGGTCAATGATAGGATTTGTCCAGTTAGGTTATGTCATCAATTATCAGAATCACGCCCGCAGGCGGAAGTTTGGTTAGTTCATAAAGACAGTTCCCCACTGACCAAATTTCAGTTCCACTCCATTATGTCCAAGGCTCTACAGGACCTGGGCTTTCCCCCCTCTGAATTCGGAACACATTCCTTTCGTATTGGCGCAGCGACAGAGGCAGCAGCAGATGGGGCTTCTACTTTAGCTATACAGGCATTAGGCAGATGGAAATCTAGCTGTTACAAGAGGTACATTAGACCTGATGTTTAACAATTGTTTTCTTCCCTTGTACGCAGTCTTCTTTTTCTTCGCTTTTCTTTCTCAGGTGGTAGACCCAGGGGCTAGCTGCTCGCCGCTTTTTGCGGGTGCGTGAAGGGCTTTTTCCCACCGGGTTTTCACCTTCACCTGGGTCGCTGCCTTTCCTTTCCGTTCTATTTAATGTTGGAAGTAAAATCACCCTTATGGTTAGTTTAGGGTCGTTTTCTTCCTGATTTTTTGGTTAGTGGTTTCATTAGTTTTCAGTTGTTTATGTATTTGTGACATTTACATTTTGGTTATTAAGTTGTTATTCTCGTAGGGGTTGATGCCAGAACAATATCGGTGTGGTTTTTCGGACATTCCTTTATCTTCTGGGCCGGTATACATCAGTTTGCGGGTTGTTGTCCGTGGGTCCCGGAGAATTCGGATATCATTTGGATAGGTCATCGTGGTATGAGATGGAGGCAGTTCTTGTCGGTTTTATCCTGTGAGATTGCTGTTCGCGGAGTCCCCGATATCCTTGTGGTTCACCTAGGCGGTAATGACATTGGTCAAATGAAATCACTTGAACTCATCATAAATATCCGTGATGACATTTTAACGGCCTCTGAGTATTGGCCGTCTATAAAGTTTTGTTGGTCCTACATTGTTCCCCGTAGGACATGGAGGTCTGATTTGCCTCCCACGGCTATTTCATCTGTGGTACGTAAAGTGAATCAGGTGGCCAGTAAGATTTTTCGTCAGGCTGGAGGTTTTTCTATTTCCCATCCTTTGTTGAAAGCCGAATATATTCATTTATTTAGATTGGACGGGGTTCATCTTTCAGATTTGGGCATTATCTTTTTTATTGATAGGTTATTTTGGAAACTTAGGCCTATTTTCAGGGCTGTGGTTGGCGGGCTGCATTTATAGCATCTCTGCAGCGTGGGTGGGAGAGCAGTGCAGTTGGTAAGTTTGCATATGGTGCTTCGTTTATATGTCATAGGTCACTATCCCCCCTTTCGTATGGTGTTGTCATCACGTGTGTTGGGTCCAGTTAATGGGACTCTGGGCCAGTATGTTGATTATCTCTGGCGGTTTATATAGGGGGGTGTAGTCTTGCCGTTGGACATATATTTCGCACCGGCCAATAGATAAGGTAAATCCTGGGTTGGTGGTTCAATGGTCTGACCTTTCCACCGTTATTGGTTTTGTTTTTGCCTTCTGCCCTGCTCTCGTCCGCCTTCAGCCCCTTTAGTTTAATATATCCATTTAATAAATATTAATAAATATATTTTAATTCCAACGTTATTCTGGTGTCCGTGTCGTTATTGGTTTATAGGTATTATGGTAAACACTATGAGCTTCCTCACTGTGCATTTTAGAGAAGTGTGGCCATCAGCCTGAACGCAGTTAAAATCACGTGGGTGAGTGATTAGGTGTTTAGCCTATGGGCTTGTATATATTTGAACCAATAGGTAGAGAGAGGGGGGTGGTTTTGTTTTATATAGGTGTTGGTTGTCATCCATTTTCCCCTCTCTGTTTCCGGATTCCTCCCTCCCTCCCGGCTGTTTTTTAAATGGTTTCGTTTCTTTGGTGGGAGAGCAGTGCAGTTGGTAAGTTTGCATATGGTGCTTCGTTTATATGTCATAGGTCACTATCCCCCCTTTCGTATGGTGTTGTCATCACGTGTGTTGGGTCCAGTTAATGGGACTCTGGGCCAGTATGTTGATTATCTCTGGTGGTTTATATAGGGGGGTGTAGTCTTGCCGTTGGACATATATTTCGCACCGGCCAATAGATAAGGTAAATCCTGGGTTGGTGGTTCAATGGTCTGACCTTTCCACCGTTATTGGTTTTGTTTTTGCCTTCTGCCCTGCTCTCGTCCGCCTTCAGCCCCTTTAGTTTAATATATCCATTTAATAAATATTAATAAATATATTTTAATTCCAACGTTATTCTGGTGTCCGTGTCGTTATTGGTTTATAGGTATTATGGTAAACACTATGAGCTTCCTCACTGTGCATTTTACAAATTTTAAAATGAATAACATTTAAATTTAAAATAAACCAAAATGTTTTGCATATGTTTTATTTTATTGCATTCAAACAGGTATAACATAAACAATTATTCAAGGAAACATATGATTGGAGCAGTCCATTCACTCCTGTTAATAATTTTTTTTTGCATACAGTTCCAAACATCGTTTTTAACAGAATACACGTATGAAACCATAACAATAACTCTAACCAGGGTGACCAAAAATCTCACAGTATAAAATTAACCATAACTAGACTCCACACATGACTTCTTTCGGTCTTTCCTTCCTACTTATTTCTTATTTATATATGTTATAATTTATTTGCACATACTGATGTTGTTGTACAACTTTTGTTTTCAGTATGTTATGCAGAAAAAAAGTTGTGGTTACTTTATTGCGTTGCACAATAAAGTATATTTTTAATAAACTTCACTATTATTACAAAAAAATGGTCTAGTACACCAAAACAAAGTAACCACAACTTTTTTTGGGGTAGAATATACATATTAATTGGATGGTTACGAATGGTAGCACCCCCAAAAAATTATTAATATCAGGTAAACTTGTGATGAAATAAGTAAATATGGGGTTAGGGTTCAAATCACTGATATAATATAAAAGCCAAAGCAGTTGGTATTTTTCTTCCGTACGTTTGTGTTACGTAACTTTTCTATTTATTTTTCTTTAATATTTTGTATTTGCGCTTACTTTTGTTTTGAATGATTCTTATAAAATACTACAACAGTTGCATGCAAAAAACTCCCCAACACCCCAAGATATTGTAATTATGAACCTTTTTGACGGTCTACATCTAAAATGTGAATTTAAAATGCCTGCTTCCTGTATTTCTATATTCTACCCTTATCTCAGTAATAAGGTAAAATAATATATTTAATCAAAGAAAGAGACACCTATCTGTATTAACATATCAGCAGGCAATTTAAAGTGTTACAAACTATAACAGATACAATTGACAATAAGGCAGGAAGGAGCTGGGGGCCACAGGTGAAAACTTGGAATGTTGGCCGAAGGCCGCCTGTTGCCCACCACTAGTATAAGGTTACATTTAGTAAGTGTTCTAAAAAGGAAAAGTTGAGGTGTTGCCCATAGCAACCAATCAGATTATAGTTATCATTTTCTATATTGTACCGGATAAATGATAGCTAGAATCTGAATGGTTGCTCTTTGCAACACGTCCACTTTTTCTTTTTAGAAGCTTTAGTAAATCTACCCCTAAGTGTTTTTAGACATAGAATAAATTTACTCTACATACCAGGAATAGAATGAAAAAGTTACATATCGAATAACCATATTATAGACATTAGAAATGGAATGGACTTGCAGTACATATATATTGACATAATGGACCTCATTTAGATTTAGTAATAAGTGCAGTAAAAAGGTGCAATGTTGCTCCCTGGAAAAATCATGTTGCAATGCGAGAGGGCCAAATTTAAAAAGTGCAGATAAATTTAGAGTTGAGAGGGGGGTGCCTCCTATCTAAAACACAGTGTAATTTGCACAGCTTGGATAAAAATAATGGTTTGTCCAAATGCAAATTTGAACCCTTTAGCTGTAATTACTCCTAACTCTCTAAATGAGACCCTATATAAGCATGCTTGTAATGACTCCCAATAGATATCTGTTAAACTCTTAGAACAAGGCAATGAAAAGTCTTCACTTATAGCAACCTGTCTTTCCCATAGAGAGCGATATTCTCGGAGGTACTCAGATGCCTCCAGGACTTATAATGAGAGTAGTAAGAGTTTATCTTAAAAACCAGTTAGCAAAGGGATATATAGAGACTGGGAAGAGTAGTATACCAGCTGGTATACAAATGATAAACCATAGAGAAAAGCAAATGGTCAAGCATAGGCGCGAACAGCGTTAACCTGAAACTAGCCAGAGGTCATGGCGGGCAGCAAACCTGGAGGTCCAGAAACAAAGCCTAGGGTCTAGGGCAGTGGCAGACAGAGAATATCTAGGAACAGGAAAAAGGTCAGGCAACAGGTTAGCAGTAGGTAGTGTGTTCAACAAAACAGCAAGCTTCACGAAAGGCAGGGCACAAATGCTATAATCGGCAGGGAACCCTCCCTCCTATTTATGGTAATGAGTACCAATTATCTAGCGGGCCACCCCCAACTGTAATGTAATAGGCTAATTGCGATCATGTGAACGCCTTATAGAGGCACAGCGCCCTGGCTGCAACCAGCCAGAATGGAAACACAAGGAGAGCGACGCTTGTTACAATACCGTACTTCCTAGATATGGAATGGACTAGTAGTACTTGCTAGGTGTGGAATAAACAATCTTTACGTGTTGTAAAACTTTATGTGTAGCAAGTAAAATAAATTCTTCTCTTGTCAAACACATAAAATGTGTTAATTCCATAATTATATAAATATACTAAATGTTCATCCCATGCCAAACAACATTTATTATTTGTAATTTGTCAAAACAATATAATTATAATTATGAGTGTTTGCAGAAGCCCAAATATTTAAATGTATGATTCGGGGTCTCAGAAAAGGCCAAGTTTCATGCTAGGCTCAAGCCAAAAATAATGATAATTTGAGTATAATTTAATTTATTACTTATGATTATTTATTTATATAGAGCCACAATTGTATGCAGCACTTTACAGAGAATATTTAATCATTTAAGTATGATAACCCTTTGTTATAGCAACCAGTGCGGCATAAACTCATAGAACAGGTAGAAGAGGTCTTCACCTTTAGCAGCCGCCTTTGCCGTAGAGACTGGTTATGCTCACAGGTACTGAGATGCCCCCAGATCTTATGCTCAGAGTAGTTTGAGTTTATGCTGACACTGCAGCGCACAGGTACAGAGGTAGCACCTGGTGTAGCGGCAGGCCAGAGATCTGCGGACTGGAAAGAGCACCGGAGAAGATGTCAGGTACAGACAAAAGGTCAGGGTCACAGGCAGTGGTTCAGAGTCCAGGTACAGGCAAAGATCGGGGTCACAGGCAGTGGTTCAGAATCCGGGTAAAAGCAAAAGGTCTGGGTCACAGGCAGTGGTTCAGAGTCTGGGTACAGGCAAAAGGTCATACACAGGTAATCAATCCAAGGTTTCAACACCAAACAAGAACAGGAGCAGGCAGCAGTACTGGGACAGAACGCTATAACCGGCAGTGAGGCTCAGACCTCACTGCCTTAAATAGTACTTGGAACCAATCAGGACCAGGTCTAAAAGTATTCACAGGTTCTGCCTAATCGCAGCAGTGCTGGTGACCAATAAGAATGCAGGACTTGACTGCATAATATATCCTAAAGCCCTAAAACAGCCATAGGTGGCTGCCTCCAGCTAAATAGCCATGATTGGTTAAACTTCATTACAGCCTGCGCGTGCGCACCCATCTGTTAGCCAGCTGGCCGGGCGCGGTGGCAGAGGGTCCCGAATGTCCCAGCTGTTGCCCAGACAACCGTGACACTGAAACGTCCCCTTCAGCCCTAAATTGTCAAATGATGCCAATTAAGCCATACAATGTTTAGAAAAAAGTCATATTATCGTTTT
This sequence comes from Mixophyes australis, assembly GCA_036250195.1. NCBI lineage: Eukaryota > Metazoa > Chordata > Amphibia > Anura > Limnodynastidae > Mixophyes > Mixophyes australis. The sequence goes on from JAVHZZ010000019.1 coordinate 1,793,986, forward strand.
ATAAAATCCTATTTAGCAATGCAACATGTTATGTACTGCATTTCATTTCAGGTTGGTGATTTTCTTAGTATCCTATGTTCATTTCATTTCTTTCTTTTGTACATTCCATCATTCTTTTATTATGCCAGCAAAGACACTGTGGGAATACTTTTTTCATAGAAAATAGTCAGAAATGTTTATAGATGGTAGTAAGGTATAGTTCCCTTCAGATTATTCTTTACATGAGTTCAGGAGCTGCGCTGTTGTTGTGTTGTTTCACCCATTCACAGGGCCGGATTAAGGGAATGGAGGCCCCTGGGCTAAGGGGGCCTCCATTCCCCCATGAGGCCCCCAATGTGAACCGCCCGCTGCCCCCCGTGAGGCCCCCCCAAGCACTTACCTGTCAGTGCAGTCCTCCTTCCGCGGTGCGCTGTAAGCTCCTTACTGAGGAGATCTCGCGAGAGTTCGTGAACTCTTGCGAGATCTCCTCAGTAAGCAGATTACTGAGCAGCGACGGGGATGGAGGACTGCACTGACAGTGCTCAGCAGCATTGATCGGGATGGGGGCGCCCCCGTCCCCAGACCGATCAATAATGCTGCTGAGGACTTTGAAGGGCCCCCTGGATGCCCGAGGCCCCTGGGCTATAGCCCAGTTAGCCCTAGGGTTAATCCGGCCCTGCCCATTCATTGTATTAGCAGTTTGTCCAAACAGATAATGTTCTATTCTTTTACAAACAGACTACAGTTGTGGATGCCCAGAATATCTTCCCTACATTTTATCCATTACTTCTTAATATAGAAAATCGTTTAGTACTTTTATGTTTATAAAAAAACTTACCTAGGGAAGTCCTCATCCTGCCATTCCTCTTTCACTTCCACATCAATATTTTCCATACGCAATGTGGCCTCTGTTGTCCCCATCTGTATGCAGTGATATTGTAGGATACAGGACCAGAGAATTAAAATATCCTAGAAAAATGTTGAAATTGCAGTTGTGTTTTCATTTAGCTTCAAATACTATTATGGTAAATAACTAAAATAACCAATGGTTCCCTTTGCATACGTTCTGCTTTGTTCCAATTTGATAACTGCTCACTACATATTTAGTTTTCCCATTATTGTTTGACCAAAATGTTTTAAGAGGTTTTTCTCTTAATAAAAATTTACTTTGAAGCCATCTGTTGTGACACTCAACACAAGTTATTAACATGTATAGATGCTTTCCATAGACAAATGGAGGTTTAAAATGAAAGTTTTAAATAAATTGTAATGTTTTGTGTAAGTAAAACTGGATAATTCTTTTCAACCATTCAACATAAGCAATACTCAATGAGAGTTATTTACTGAAATTACAGTAAAGTGCAAATTTAATCTAAATCATAGCATCAAAAGCAAAATAAGCTTCTATCTGTCTATAGTAAGTTAGTCAATGAAGCAAATGCCTAATCTGTTGCTATGGTACACTAATATACACATATCTATCAGGAAAATATGTACAGTAAACAAAAGATTACACTACATATATTCACTAGTAACACAAAACATGTACATTACAATATATCTATAGGGCTATTAATTATTTCAAGCTTCAACAGAACCCTTCCTACCTACATTGAAATCCATCACTTCACATAATAACCCCTAGCTGTGCCTCTTTCGGTCCTATATAGACTTGTATCTGTAAACTACTCATACAGCTCCAAAATGTTTTAGCCTGCATATTGAAGGCAAAATCATAGCATCGTTTTTATATAGTTTTGCAAATGTTTGTGATGTAAGTAATAAATTACTTCTTTGATTCTTGTGCATAGTCCACAATTGAAAGGATACAAACTTCATGTATGTTGCACACTGAGGTAGGTCCATAAGTGTGACCATTGCAGCTGCACAGGTGCAAGGTCACGGGATTGTGCCACGACTACTCTCTATTTGCCTCAGTATTACATGGCTGCATCGACATCACCTGTTGCCAGGGAAGCCCAGACATTGCTGTACTTCCATTGCTCTCCTGTCTCCCCACTCCTTACTCCTGTCACGGGACGTTTCGAACTGAAGTTCACCTGCAGGCATTAGCACTGCTACACAGGGAGGCGCAGAGTCTAACACCCCACCGCAAGGGAGTTTGGGTTTCGCTGCAGGTGGCATGCAGCTCGTGGCCCTCCAAGGAAGCTACCAACGAGGTGAATGGTGAAAAAATCGTAGTCGGACAGGCAGAAGTCGTAACCGTGCGGACAAGTGAAGTACCAGGGAGCGGACAAAGTGGACACATAGGGGAGAATCCAAAACGTAGTCAGGACAAGCCAGTTCTGTCCACAGGGAGTTAATCAGAAAGCAGATAGAACCACTAGAGTGATGGAACATTAGGATACCTAGTTAATCTGGCATCCTGATGGTGCCAGGGTTTCCTTTGTATAGTGAGGAGTGTGGTTTTATTGGTGGGCAGTGAGTCAGTTACGCTGACCACCGACTGGAAGCCGGGCACCGCATCCCGTTGTCACAGCAATGGTCGCGCAAGCGCCCTGAGGCTGGCCAGCGGGGAGCATCCCGTTGCCTAGCAACGGGACGCATAGGAAGTGGTGAGCGGCGTCCGTCCCTGGCAGGAGTAGAAAAGCGGGGATGACGCCTGATAGTACCCCCCCTCTCTTTTGGAAGAACCAATGGCCAAAGAATGTCTTTTTTGGAAGGAAGACAAAAGACGACGGGCATATTTTCTACAAAGATCCAAGACCTTTCTTCGGAGCCGAAGCCCTTCCAGTTGACCAGGTATTGGAAACGCCCTCAAAATTTACATACTGCCAAAATTTGGCTAATCTCGTACTCATTACTAGCCGTGGTTGGGATGGGCAGAGGAGAACGGGTAGTACAAGAAAACTTATTAAGTACCAACAGCTTGAGCAAAGTAATATGAAAGTTACTATGAATTTTTAGAGAGGGAGGGAGGTGGAGTCTGTAGGTAACCGGGTTCACAATCTGGATTACGGGAAAGGGTCCAATGAATCGAGGTGCTAATTTCATGGAGTGTACCCGAAGTCTAAGGTTTCGTGTGGACAGCCATACCTTGTCTCCAACTTGAAGGGTGGGGACCAGTCTCCGGCGACAATCTGCAAAGGATTTGTATTGGTGTGCAGACTTCAAAGGGTTATCTTTGGTGGATGACCAGATCTTGGCCATATCTCAAACCATGGAATGAGCGGCAGTGTCACTCACCGGAGTGTGAGTGCCTCCACTCTAGTACGTGATTCTCCATCTTTCCCGCTCACACCTGTGTGGAACCGCGGCCGTCCGCCATCCTGTCGCACTGGGCATGCGCAGGTCCCTTTAACAACTACACCTGACCACTAATGTGATTGATGGATCAATCACTCCTCCCTACTTAAGGCACCTGCAGCCTTAGGTAGTGGCCTGATCTTGAAGTCTCACTCCCAGTGAACCTCTATAGGTGTGTGCAGTTTCCAAACTGCTTCCAGCTCTACCCCTGTGTGCAGTTTCCAAGCTGCTTCCAGCTCTACTCCTGTGTGCAGTTTCCAAACTGCTTTCAGCTCTACTCCTGTGTGCAGTTTCCAAGCTGCTTCCAGCTCTACTGTGTGCAGTTTCCAAACTGCTTCCAGCTCTACTCCTGTGTGCAGTTTCCAAACTGCTTCCAGCTCTACTCCTGTGTGCAGTTTCCAAACTGCTTCCAGCTCTACTCCTGTGTGCAGTTTCCAAACTGCTTCCAGCTCTACTCCTGTGTGCAGTTTCCAAACTGCTTCCAGCTCTACTCCTGTGTGCAGTTTCCAAACTGCTTCCAGCTCTACTCGTGTGTAGAGTTTCCAAACTGCTTCCAGCTCTACTCGTGCTTCAGCTTCCACGCTGCTCCCTGCTCAACTCAGCGGCGGTTCCCATACCGCTACAACGCTTCACTTCTCAGCTGATTCCGGATCTACACAACTGGGTATGCTCTATTGACTATTGACTATTGCCTATTGCTCGCATACCAGTTGTATGCATTGTTGTTTGCTGCACAGGGTACAAGTACCCATATAGACTGTGTTACTGCATTGCTTCATTTAGGACAAGCTTTCACTCAAGCTACGATATTTCCTCACGCTACTACTACCAGCTTCTCCTCACTGCAAGGCATCTACTCCACACAGACTATTCATTGTGCCTTCCATCTCTGCCTCACAAGACATTGCTCTACTCGCGCTATTTCCATACAGCCACAGTTTGCCTTTCAACTTCACTCTCCTGCACCTGGACAAGTCCTCATTCCTTCTCACAGCAGTGGTACAACTTGCTGTACGCAGACCACTGACTTCCCTGCTACCTACCCGCACCTGGACAAGTCCTCCTATCACAGCGGTGGTACAACTTGCTATACGCAGACCGCTGACTCTCCTATTACCTACCTACACCTGGACAAGACTCCTCACCATAGCGGTGGTACAACTTGCTGAACGCAGACCACCGACTACCCTGCTACCTACCTGCACCAGTTCTATTCTTCCCATCACTACAGTGGTACAACTTGCTGTACGCAGACCACTGACTCCTCCTCTACCTACCATCACCTATCCACGTCCACTCCTCGTGTCTACATTATCTTCAGCCTCCAGTTTACTGCTCCAAGTCACTGACTTTCCTCTAACCATAGCTGCAAGTCGCTGACTTCCTCAGACTATCTCTACTCTCCTGCTGTTGTGTCACTCCAATCATTCACCTGCCTGCTTTGAGGTGCGTGCCATAACCCCGCCTCTCTAGCAGAGTTCCATCTGGTGAAACTCGGGTAAGCAACTCCTAGTGCCCGTGACAGGCAGGAACCGCAATGGTATGAGAAGAGAACTAGGGGAGAATGGGATGGGTGCCATACACTGAAAGAATGGAGAGGACCTGGAGGATGCATACCTGTGCTTGCTGTGGGCGAATTCGGCCCAAGGCAATAAATTACTCTAGTTGGACTGGTTATGGGACGAAAAACAACGAAGGAACAATTCTAAGTCCTGATTCACTCGTTCTGTCTGCCCATTCGTTTGAGGATGGTATCCCGAAGAAAACTTTAAAGCAATACTCAGATCTTTACAGAATGCCCTCCAGAACCGAGATATAAACTGGACGCCACAGTCAGAGATTATCTCCTGGGGACATCCGTGGAGGCAAAATATCTCCTTGAGAAAGACTTGTGCGAGCTTGGTGGCAGAGGGGAGACCCTTAAGAGGAACAAAGTGGGCCATTTTAGAAAATCTATCCACCGTTAACCAGATGGTGTTGAAGCCGTTACTGGAGGGCAAATCGGTGATGAAGTTCATCGAGAGGCTTAACCATGGAAGATCAGAGATGGGCAAAGTCAGTAGTAATCCGGACGAGTGTTGCATAGGAACCTTGTTTTGTGCACAGGTCATACAAGAGGCCACAAACTCCAGAACATCAGCACGAAGGGTGGGCCACCAATAATGCCGGGACAACAATGAGTCTTTCCACACTGGCATGTCCAGCAAATTTCGTAGCATGAGCCCACCGGAGAGCCTTAGCACGAAGATGTGGTTCCACATAAGAGCAACCCATAGGAGGGGTTCGAGTAAGAGCAATAATGTAGGAGGGTTCCAGAATGGGTGGTCATTCAGCAACAGGTAGGACATACAAAACACCAAAAGTCCGGGAGAGAGCATCTGCCTTGGAATTTAGTGTTCCGGAGCGGTAGTTGAGCCTAAGATCAAATCTAGCAAAAAATGAGGAACACCTGGCCTGGCGTGGATTCAAACAACGAGCGTCCCGAAGGTAGATGAAGTCCTTGTGGTCTGTAAAGACTGTAACAGGGAAGAGAGCGCCTTCGAGAAGGTGGCGCCATTCCTCCAACACTGATTTCACCGCGAGCAGTTATTTGTCACCGATGCCGTAATTGCGTTCGGAGGAGAGAAACTTTCTGGAAAAGAATCCGCAGGAATGGAGCTTCCCAGTGACAGACTCCTGTTACAGGTTTTCCCCTACGCCAATGGATGGCGTAGGGGCAAACCAACCCGATCAACAAAGACAAAGAAGGGTCTTTGTTGATCAGGTTGGGCCAGTACTGGGGCCGAGGAGAACGCCTTTTTTAGAGAGTCAAATGCGACAATGACCTCCAAAGTCCAGTTCTAAGGATTGTCTGATCTCCGGGAGAAGGCAATGATGGGAACAATCAAATAAGTGAATTGCTGGATTAATTGTCTGTATAGTTGGCGAATCCAATAAACCTTTGGACAGCTTTCAACCCCATCGGTCTGGGCCAGTTGGTAATGGCAGATAATTTCTCTGGGTCCATCTGGAGACTACCACTGGAAACAAGGTAACCTACAAAAGGAGTTTGTGGTACTTCAAACACACATTTCTCCAGCTTACAGTACAGCCGGTTAGACCGTAGACCTGATAAGACCTCTTTCACATGAGATCGTTGAGATGACAAATCAGGAGAGAATATCAAAATGTCATCTAAGTATACAACCACGGAATTATAAAGTAGATCTTGGAAAATGTCGTTGATGAAAGACTGGAATACAGCAGGAACATTACAAAGCCCGAAGGGCATAACCAGATACTCAAAGTGTCCGTAGCGTGTAGAAAAGGCGGTTTTCCAATCGTCCCCCTGTCGTATATGTATGAGATTATAGGCTCCACGTAAATCCAAATTAGTAAAGATTTTGGAACCACTGATTCTGTCAAATAACTCGGAGATGAGCGGGAGAGGGTATCTGTTCTTGATGGTGATGGCATTCAATTGCCTATAATCAGTGCAAGGGCGCAAAGACCCATCTTTTTTCTTAACAAAAAACCAGCTCCAGCAGGAGAGGAGGACTTCCTGATAAAACCCCGTTGGAGATTCTCAGCAAGGTAAGCTGATATAGCTTGATTTTCCGGCAAGGATAAGGGGTATATCCTACCCTTGGGAAGAGGTTTATCGGGTAGTAATTCGAACAGTCCCAGGAGCGATGAGGAGGAAGGGTCTCGGTGGCAACTTTGCAGAAGATGTCCTGAAAGGTGGAATAGGGGGAAGGTAACTCTGGTTGAGAAGACAGAAACTGGCAAGAAATAGTAGACTGTTTACGTTCTACGCCAGACAGACAAGATTTGAAGCATCAGGTACCCCAAGAGGTAACTTGAGCAGAACTCCAATCGTACTGGGGTAAGTGAAGTTTGAGCCATGGTAGTCCTCAAATGATGGAATTTAGGCAGAGGAAGCACCAAAAACTGAACAGAATGCAGCACCCCTACCGTCAGCCGTACAGGAAAAGAAATCAGGGATACAAAACCATTAGAGACTCGATTCCTATCCACGGCAGTGAGATAGAGAGGCTGAGGCAGGCTTCGAGTTGGTATCTGGAGTTGCGAATCCAAAGTGGCCGAGATAAAATCCACAAAGGCTGAAGTTACATGGAACCGACAGGAGTGTCCAGCGAGATGAGCATCAGAAAATCCGAACCAGAACTAGAGTAGGGAGTAGTAACCCTTACTCCTAGTTTGGCCTCCCTTTTACCGATAAGGAGGTGGCTTTTCCTGGTCTCTTGTCACAGGTAGACAAAACATGACCAGGTTCCCCACAATATAGGCAGAGATTTTGCTTAAAGTGTCTTCTCGCTCCTTGGGGGAAAGCCGGGAGCGGCCAATCTGCATGGGCTCCTCAGGAGGCCCAGAGTTCTGAAAGAGAGGAGCAAGACGAGGGGAGAGCCATCTGGTAGAAGACCATTCAAGAGTGCGCTCCCAAAAATCGAAGGTCAATCCTGTTGCACAGGGAAATTAGAGAATCCAGGTCTGCTGAAAACTCACGAGAGACAAACTCATCCTTGACACGATTGCCAAACCTTGCCAGAAGGTTGCCACGAGAGCCTCATTGTTCCATTTTAATTCTGAGGAAAGTGTACAAAACTGTATAGCGTACTAACCCACTGTCAAAGACCCTTGGCGCAGACTGGAGGCCGCTGAGGATACCCGGCCAGGCTCGTCAAAAACCTTGCGAAAAGCTTTGACAAATGATGAAGCGTTCTGCAGGAGAGGGTCGTTACATTCCCAAAGAGGGGAGGTCCATGCTAAAGCTTGCCCGGACAGCAGGGAGATGATGAAGGCACCCTTGACTCGTTTCAGAAGGAAAAGCTGCTGCATTGCACTCGAAGTGGATCAAACACTGATTCAAAAAGCCTCTGCATTTCTTGGGTTCCCCATCAAACTTTTCCGGAGGTGGTAATCGCAGAGAAGAGGTGGATACTAAGGCAGCAGAGGAGGATGCAGGGGGGGCCCCGGAGGAGGTTAGCGGTACTGCTTGAGAGGCGGTCAAAGAGGCTTGGAGGGAGTCAAGTCTTGCAGCAACCCCTTGGATGCACTGGAGCAGTTGTGCCTGCTCAGATTCTTGTTCTTCTTCTCACCCATAGAGTCACTATGGGTGAGATGCAAAAGTAAATCTCGAGCCGAAGGTTCTCCAGGAACTTCAGAAGTGATGGCCAGAGAAAGCTGTTACGGAATGTTTCGAACTGAACTTCACCTGCAGGTATTAGCGCTGCTACACAGGGAGGGGTCTAACACACCACCGGTCTTAACCAGGGACCCCCGCAAGGGAGTTTGGGTTTTGCTGCAGATGGCATGCAGGTCGCGGCCCTCCAAGGAAGCTACCAGCGAGGTGTATGGTGAACAATCGTAGTCGGACAGGCAGAAGTTGTAACCGTGCGGACAAGTGCAGTACCAGGGAGTGGAAAAAGTGGAGTCAGACAGCCAGGGGTCAAAACCTGGGAGGAGCAAACAGACCAGGGGAGAATCCAAAACGTAGTCAGGACAAGCCGGTTCGGTACGCTGGAACATTAGGAGACCTAGTTACTCTGGCACCCTAATGGTGCCAGGGTCTCCTTTATATAGTGAGGAGTGTGTTTTCATTGGTAGGCAGTGAGTTCGGGAAGTCGGGCAACGCGTCCCTTTGTCAGCGGCTGTGCAAGCGCCCTGAGGTTGGCCTGAAGAGGCGTGCCGTTGCCTAGCAAAGGGACGCGTTGTAAGTGGTGAGCGGTGTCCGTCCCCGGCAGGAGTAGAGAAGCGGGGATTGCGCCTGACAACTCCTTACTTCCATCTGTTGCAGCCTCTTAGTTTCAACCCTCCATCCCAATATGACTGATTCCCTTTCTGTCTCTCCCTTGCATGTTACAAACAGTCTCTCCCCCTCCACTCTGCAAGTGAAAGCCTCTCTCCCCCTTGTTCCAATCAGCATGTGACAATCCTCCCTTCCTCCCCAGAGCCTGTGACAGCCCTCTCTCCATTCCCACAGTCTGTAGCAGTTGTACCTCAATCTCCTCACTCTGTGACAGCCATTTCTCGCACCCTAAAGCCTGTGACAGACACATAGCATGTAACAGACCATCCTCCCACTCCACAGCCTGTGACAGACATAGTTTGTAACAGTATCCCCCCATGCCACAGCATGTGACATCATTTCCCCACCCCACAGCCTGTGACAGACATAGCCTGTGACAGCATTCCTCACAGCATATGACAGCAGTCCCCCACCCCAGAATCTGCCCTCCCCCTCGACAGTGTTCCCCCTATCCCACAGTCTGTGACAGTTCACCACCACCTTACAGCCTGTAACTGCTATCTCCCCAACCCACAGGTTGGGACAGTTCTCCCGCTATCCCCACAGCTTGTATCAACCCTCCCTACACACCCTCAGCATGGGAACCCTCCCTTCAAACCCTCTGCATGTTATAACCTGGTCCTCAGCGTGTGACAGCCTTCGCCCCTCTCAACAAGTCAAAAATGAGACCAAACATTTTCTGACATGAGCGCATCAGACCATATGTGAAAGCAGCAAGGGAGGACAGACAGAAGACTACAGCATTTGACTCAGGAGTCTGGATGGAAGAAGGTAGTTGTGGCTGGGATCTTAGTGTAATGTAGGTGTTATCAGTAGGTTGGGAGATGAGTTATTAATTTAATGGTGGTGTCTGTGTGTGCGCTATTAATTTAATGGTGATTACAGGCTTTTAATTTATTGTTGTGGGACTATTCATTAAATGGTGGAGTGATTGTGGTGATGGGGGGGTCTATTTAATGGTGGGGCAATAGAACTATTAACTAGTGTTGGGATGACTTGGAGAATATTAATCGAATGTTTGGCTAAGTTGTACTAGAATAAGGGCTATTTATTTAATGTGATTGCTATTAATTTAATGCTGTCATTGTATGGGGAACTATGTATAAAATGTGAATGCTATTAATTTCATTTTAGGCTGAATGGGGAAGGGCGGACAAGTATTTACTCACTGCTCTTCTTTCCAGGAAGTGAATAGTAATTATCTATTTTCTAAACAGGGCCCCAACTATCCAGGATCTGGCCAAGCAGGAAATGGGCACCAGCAGTAGCACCAAGTAGTTAAAACTGCAAGAACAGTTAGGAGAGCACAGAACATGGTTGGGTAATGGTGTAGCCCTTGTTAAGGGCCTGGTGCTGCTGCAGGGAATCAGAATCTACTCACACCAACATATGGGGAGGGGGGGGGGGGCGCAGGTGTTCTCTTTCACCCAGAGCACTAAAATGTGGCTCTACACTGTGGGCTTTACTTAGTGAGTTGTTGCAGTGCAAATGTGTTTATTCTATTTATTTTGTATGCATAGAAAATGCTGCCTGCTTTTGCATGTAGCAAACAAATACTGGACAGTTTTACTTTTACACTGTGATTTAGAGTTGAGCTAGGACTCTCACAATTCAGTGCGTTCACAACTTAGTGTGCCTATCTGGAGGAAACACATGCAAACACCCTATTGTGTGTATGTTTGTGTAAGCTCCAATGGGGCAGGGACTGATGTGAATTACAAATATTCTCTGTATAGTTCTTTGTAATATGGTGAAACTATATAAATAAGCCCTAATAATAGTAAGAATACTCTTAGATTGAATGCCCTCACTCCATCCAATTCCTCCCATTGAACAGTGCAAACTTCTGCTCTTCCACAAATGACTTCATCTTTCTCCTCAAAACAATGTGCTTTGGGCAAAATCTAAGTAGATAAATAGACAACCAGCATACTGTACCAGGTTCAGCCAGATTCTGTTTTAATCAGATGTATCAGGAAACCTTGGATTAAGCACAATAATTTGCCGAACTTGTGGTGGTGTGCTAGTTCATTATTTACCTACATTGTTCAGAGTGGCATCAGCTGTTGTAGACCAGAGTTGTGAGGGTCCAAGATCAACTCTAAATTGCAGTGTAAAAGTAGAACTGTCCAAATTGATTTTACTAGTGCCAGCCGTATGTATTATGTATACTGTCCCCCTCCTTTTTCCACATTACTGTACGTATTATGATGGCAGAAACTAGGTACACTTGTGCAATTTGAGGAGCATGGTACCAGCAAAGAAAATATCACCATGACAGTTCTGCAAAATTAAGGTGCCTCAGTGATATTGGACAGAAATGGAACGTTTTAACTTATAACTTGGCTGGGCCAAACTCTGTGGATATAGGTTTTCAGTTTAACTAATAAAAAAATAAAACATATTTAAAAAGTAATACAAATATTTAAGAAAGAATACTTTTATACTTTTATAGCATTTTTTTAAAAATAGTTTATAGAATAAGGTTGCATTTTCCCTTCAGCAACCCCAAGTGTACAAACAAGGTTTATAATCTTCCACCTTGCGTATCTGCATGTTGTTTATTTCTACATATATATGGCCTACCCTAAAAATACTGCACAATAGGATTTGATATATACATTACCAATTCTAAACATTTTTACACATTGAGTATAGCACATCTCAAACACAAGTTTCTATCTATCTATCTATCAATCACATGGTTTTGAAAGCTAAGAAAGCTGATCTCTGAATATGATTTTACTAAGATATGTAAATATTTACTAGGCCCAATATTTCATTCTTTGTTCACCTAGAATAGTATTACTGTAAACATCACATGAGCAGAAATATACAATTACAATGTGGTAGCTTACACAGACACAAAGTACATTTATAGCAAGCATTATCAATAACATTAATATACCTACCTTGCTAAGGGAAGATTCAGTAATATGCAAAGTAAATGCAGAAATGTCTACCACCTCAGCCCTCTTCTGCCAGCAGTACATCACTAAAAATCATTAATTTGAATCCTGAAAGACATCATAGCTTTTTCTGTACAATGAGAGAAGTCTGAAGATGCTCCATTCCCTCATCTTCGGGATACATTAGGTGACGTAATGACAGACACAGTGGCCATGCCCATAGAATGTATGAGCAGGGCTCTGAATCAATTGTCAAGTCACAGCTGGTACAGGTTTAGCAGCTGATGCACCAGCTATTATTAATGTGCAATGGTGGAGACAGGAAGAAAAGGAGCCAGGAGGGGGATAGATTCACCATCAGCTATCACCCCTCCCTTTCCAGAAGCAATTAAATCTGGATTGGACAGAAGCTAGCAGCATCCTGGCAAATTGTACAACTCTTATCAAGCATTTAGAGGAATGACAGGCTTTACGTGGGATATTGTTGGTTTAACCCTAATAATGGTGAAGATGCTGCTGAGCACTGAGAGAAGGGCTATGTTAGAGGTAACAAAATTGTTAGCTGTAAAAAAACACTTTAATGATTACAGACATTTTTTACAGCAGAAAAATTCATATGCAATGTGCAGTTCCCAAAATCCTAAAATTGCCATAGTTGTATGTTCCATAGAAAAAAAACACCTTACGGTTTAACATGTCTGATTAAGGTTGCTTACACTTACACACCATCTAAAATGTAAGAAAACTATTTAAGCTCTTGAACTCAAACTCTAAAATGCATTGAGATTATGACGATTAAGGCAGAAGTCTCAATGGACGTGTTCCTTGCACAATACAGACATGATTTGCCATCACATTCTGTGGTTAGCTGCAGATTCAGCAATATCATGGAGTTAGATTGCTGTCACTCACAAAATGGTGGAGTTGCAAATTCACAAGTTTGTATGTTCACTGAAATACACACATGCAGTCTATGCAATTGAGAGTCTGAGCAGCTATGTAGTACAAAATATAGTTCTGGCAGGTAATGGTGAGGTGCAATGTGTAAGTATGTATTGGCAGTGTTGGGGTCAGGGCTGGTGCTAGCATGTCCGGCTCTCCCCTGCAAAAAATAATTTTGCACCCTCCTCTTTTATAAATGATTTGTTCATTCAATAATGCTTTTTCTTTTAATACAAATCATATAATACATTTTACTAAAGAGAGTAATGTAAATAAATACATTAAACAGCAAATATGAATTATATGACTAATATAAATTAAGGAAATGTATTCTTTGCAATTAGATTTAACATTTTTGGCAAATTAGTTTGGTTGTGCCCCCTCCTTCTTCACACTGTGCACCTTTTTCATTACACTGTGCCCCCTTTTGATCCCACTGTGACCCTTCATCATCACACTGTGCACCTTTATCACACTGTGCCCTTCCCTCCATCACACTGTACCCTCTCCTCATACCACTGTTGCTGCCTTCTCATCCACACTGCTGCCTCCCTTCTTCATCAACATTGCTGTCCCCCTCCTTCTTGAACATTACTGTCCCCCTATTTATTCCACATACTGTCTCCCTTCTTTTTCCAAATTACTCTTCCCCTCCTTCTTGAACATTGCTGTCCCCCTCCTTTTTCCACATACTGTCCCCCTCCTTCTTGAACATTACTGTCCCTCTCCTTTTTCCACATACAGTCCCCTCTTTCTTGAACATTACTGTCCCCCTCCTGCTTGAACATACTGTCCCCCTCCTTCTTGAACATTACTGCCCCCCTCCTTTTTCAACATTATTGTCCCCCTTCCTTTTTCCACATTACTATCCCCCTCCTTTTTCCATATTATTGTCCCCCTCCTTTTTCCACATTACTGTCCCCCTCCTTTTTCCATATACTGTCCCCCTCCTTTATCCACATACTGTCCCCCTCCTTTTTCCACATTACTGTCCCCCTCCTTTTTCCATATACTGTCCCCCTCCTTTATCCACATACTGTCCCCCTCCTTTTTCCTCATTACTGTCCCCCTCCGTTATTTACTTACTTTTCTCTTCTTTCCTTCTCTTCTCTTCTTCTGTCTATTCCTCTTCTTGCTTGCTCAGTGTGCAGCTTCTCTCTGCACCGCTCCTCACTAACAGTGTCGGGACGTGATGACGTCATGCCCGATGCTGTCAGTGAAAAGGGAGCAGAGGGGAGGGAGAGGAGGGTGCTGGCGCCTCCGGGATTTTATTTCTAAATTTTTTTATGTGCCGGCGGTCAATCGGGGATGGCAGGTGGGGGAGTGCCCCTCAGTCTTGGCGCCCCTCTGCCTTGCTTACCATGTTCTGCTGGCCCTGGTTGGGGTGCAGCATGTATATTCTGGCAGGCAGTGTTGGGGTGCAGAATGTATGTTCTGACAGACAGTGGTGGAGTGCAGTATGTATGTATGTATGTTCTAGTGGACAGTGGTGGGGTGCAGTACATATGTATGTATGTATGTTCTGGCAGACATTGGTGGGGTGCAGTAAGTATGTATATTCTAGTGGGCAGTGGTGGGTTGTAGAATGTATATATATTCTGGCAGGCAGTAGTGGGCTGTAGTATGTATGTATTTTCTGACGTCCCTACCCCGCAAAAAGCTCTAACCCCTCTCATATACTAATCCCCCCTCTCCTTGGAATCACACCTACTGAATCCCCTTCTCCACTAATAGAGCAAGTCCCAACTCCCCTTCCACTAAGAGTATAACAACAGGAAACCATTAAATAATATTAAAGTCCCCCCATAGGACATTTTTACGCCTTAATCTATTATACATTAGGCCATGAACCCTCCCCACGCAAGGCACACACACACCCCGCCCCCATCTCCCCATCTCCATCACATACAATCTCACCACAAACTACCCTCCCATAGGTTAAACGCCACCAATACATAACCTATCAGACCAGGTTTATTCATTTAACATCATTATTTAGCCCAAAAAGCGCATCTAAAATCAAGCAAGCACCAAGAAGATAAAAATCGCTGCATTAACCTTAATACCAGCTGGCAATATGCCCCTAAATCCCATAATAGTCCCCCCATAACAAAACAACATCTATCGCAGCCCCCCCCCCCCACAGACATGCACTACAGCAATAAGTTTAACAAGGATTCCTAATAAATAACAACACCCCCACATATTAAACTTTAATTAAATATTACCAATAAATATGCCAATCAAAATCCCTTTCCCCCACCCCATCCCCTTTCCCCCTCCCCTTCCGCAATCCCATTGGATGGAACACAGAAAATCAGGAATAAGAAGAACAGCAGACTCACAGATCAGCCATATCCCTGAAGAAGTCCACAGACGAAACTCGTTGGGTACACTGCAAACAAGAGCCAAAAGAACCCAGAAAGCTCCCACAACAGGACCTACATCCGGACAGTGAACACACCACAGAACCACAACATCCTAAGCGAAGAAACAATTATACGGAGAAACACTCTGAAGTGGAACGCACAGGCGCCTGTACGTTCCATCCAAAAACTGGAAGTCCGGCATTTGGACCGCATATGCGTTCCAAGTGCCGTGGGAGGAAGCTGCTCGGCCACAGCTACTTTGATTCGCTCAGACGATGCTACGAATAACACCCGGCCACCAGCCTCTCGCCACCCACCACCGTAAAGACTACCCAGATCCTCCTATTTAGAAGGGCACCAATATAACAAACTGCTCTTATAAGAGCAATAGAGCATTAAGCATTTACGCACCTCGAGAAACACAATACATTTGAGACACAGCACACAATTCTAACACTCACCGTTACACATACATATATATTATTGCCACATAGATTACACACAGCCACCATAGTAAGCCTCCACCCTGCCCCACATTAAACAAGACATTCCCACTGGGCAGATACTCCATACCAGTCATACATTACTATCCCACTAAAGGGATTATTATCACTTCCACCACCTACTGCTAACAAGCAAAGAACTAAACTGGTTGAGCTATAAAATTAGAGCTATAGACATTGCTACCAATACGACGACATATAACCACTGAGCTAAACATAGGGCTATAAACAACCCTGCCCGCTCTAACCCCTAGAGCTATAAACCACTAACAGTAGAAAATACGGTACCACCACCACAAACAATATACACTGCAATAGAGCTATAAACAAAGCAAAAGAGCTATAGACGCAAAAAACTGCAAAACAAGCTATAATTAACTGCTAAATTCAATAGCATCCAAGTATATTGTCTGTACTGTTTATACTGTTGTCTCCCACTCCCCCTCTCTTCTACCCTCCCACACCCCTCTCTACTTCCATCCCAGGTAGCGCCACGGCAGAAACAACGAAACCACCAACAACAAGCTTGGGAACTGGAACGCCCGGATCACCCGTAACGGCAGCAACAACCCTCAAGACACACAAATCAATCGCAGCCGTCCAAATTAAGCTCCCTAGAAAGAGTTTCCGCCACCCACTCCAGTGGTAGAGTGCATAATGCATGTGTGTATGTATGTTTTGACTGCGAGTGGTGGGTGCAATATGTAAGCTTGTTCTGGGAGGCAGTAGTTGGGTACAGTATGTATGTATGTTATGGCAGGCAGTGGTGGGGGGCAGTATGTATGCTCTGGCAGGTAATGATGGGTTGCAGTATGTATGTATGATCTGGCAGGCAGTAGTGGGGTGCAGTAAGTAAGTATGTATGTGTATATGCATATATGTATGTTCTGGCAGGCAGTGGTGGGGTGCAGTACGTATATTTTAGCAGGCAGTGGTGGGGTGCAGTATGTATGCATGTTCTGACAGGTAGTGGTGGGTTGCAGTATGTATGCATGTTCTGACAGTCAGTGGTGAGGTGCAGTATGTATGTATGGTCTGTGATCTGGCAGGCAGTGGTAAAGTGCAGTATGTATGTGTGTATATTTGTTCTGACTGGCAGCGGTGGGGTGCAGTATGTATGTATGTCCGTATGTATATATATTCTGTCAGGCAGTGGTGGGGTGCTGTATGTATTAATAGCCCCAAACCACCCCAGCATTATATTAAAGGTCCCTCCACCTCACCTTAAATTAATAGGTGCCTCTATTAAATTAATTAGCCCCGCCATCACTCGACAAATAACTTAATTATCACCCAGTATTAAATACTTAGCTCCGACCCACAGTCCGCCATTATGTTAATAGTCTGTCTCCCACCCAAATTACAGAAGACACACCCCCACCCCATCAATAAATTAATAGCATTTATGTTTAGCAAATATACCTATTGCCCACATCACCTCCATTTAATCATTCATATTAAGTTAATAAATAGACCTTGTGACGAAACAGAGTCCCACTGGACTGAGGACCTTTTATTATTCACCCGTTTCTCACAGTTTAATGTACTTTTAAATCATTGGCCCAGTCTAAGTATAAACACCAGAGCATCAGTGTATTATGTGCATTGTTATTTCATTTATTTCATTGATAGGTACATTTTGTCCTTGCTATTAACTGCAATATTGTATGTATTAGAAATATAAATAATATTGCCATAATGTATGAAAATAACAGGACAGCAGAACTCATGTTGCTTGTGTTATCTAAGGCAATTCCCATCTGTCTCAAATGTCCATTGTTATGAGGTATGGGTTAGATCTGGGTTGTCATCAGAACAATGTATGTTAATATAGCTAGCTGCCAGCCCAAGTTAATCAGCTAGGTCAACAGGTAATTTGAGAGGTAATTAGGTTAGATCTTCTAGAATGTAGATGATATGCAATGTGTCTCCACGGTACTATACTGGCTGAAATAGCATTGGGAAATGTATTAATATGTATCAATATAAATGTTATTGTATCAAAATGCATCACAGACTCAGAGTTTATAATGCTGCAGATACATGTGTAAAATGTCTTACTGTTTCACGCAAGCGTAAACTGTTGTTCCCTGATGTAATATTGTAACACTTTGTTAAGTGTATCCAGCCAAATAACTAATTCAGTCAAGCTATTCCATTGTATAATCAAGATAACAGAGACAGTGGGTCTGATTCATTAAGGAACTTAGGCAAGAAATTGAGTAAGTTTTCTTTCTTAAGTTAAGAATAGCTAACCCCCACACTAATGTCCAGGCTAAAGAGTACATATGTTATATAGACTATACTGAAACAAGAGATCATGCAACATATCTGCAATTGCGAAACCTGATTATTTACACAGAAGGAACACCTAAGTATATTCGCAAAAGATGTAAACAAACGAACCGCATACACTTACATAATTTTTTGTAATCCAATGCAAAAGCATGCATGGTGGTTTTTTAGGCCAAAACAAACACACGCGCTCTCTAAACGCACCTGTGTCTGCCGTCATCTGAGCAGCGTCAGGGTATGCCCCTGCAGATACTTCTTTAATTATGCTTCCCTTTAAAATAGCATTTGCTGCACTTGCTTTTGTTGGGAGTTCAGTGGTTTTGGTGAGTAAGACAGGCAAAGAAGTGCTGCTTAGAGATATTTAAAGCAGTATCTTTCACAAATCAAAGTATGTTTTATGAGCTAAAATAGCATTTTGATGCGTTTTATTGTTTGAAACACTAATGCTAGTTTAACTATAAGCTTCTATATTTTGCGAAGTAAGGGGTTTACATTGGATTTTTAAATTGGATTTTGGATGGTAGGAGTAAAGTATTGAAAATAATTTAGAACTAATGACCTTCTTGCACTGTGTCTTGTTACTTTGACTAGGGACTGCATCTTTACAGAATTATTTTTAGTTTGCTTTAATTTGTGCTCCCTTTTTTTGTTTCTCTTTCTTACCTGCTCACCCTCCCTAACAGATTATCTGAGACAAAGTTTCATGAAAGATTGTGGGTTTACACAAGGTGCATTTTGTGTTTTGGTGTGTATCTGAGGTGGTCTGTGATG
Source organism: Mixophyes australis (assembly GCA_036250195.1). Taxonomy (NCBI): domain Eukaryota; kingdom Metazoa; phylum Chordata; class Amphibia; order Anura; family Limnodynastidae; genus Mixophyes; species Mixophyes australis. The sequence continues at coordinate 1,812,830 of JAVHZZ010000019.1, forward strand.
TGGTGTCTTTGCTCATTCACTATGGCTTAAGTATTGACACAAGTTTTGTTTTCATTTTTGTCCGTCGCTATCGGCTAACTCCTCATGTCATCTTGGACACCCTGAGCTTAGTGCAGAGTGACCGTGAGCCAATGCACCACATCCCGACAGCAGTACTGCCTTTGACCAAACTGTTGGCGGTACTGCACTTCTGTGTGTCTGGTTCGCTCCAGACCACAGTGGGGGTCGCGGCAGGTATGTCCCAGGCAACCTTCAGTCGTGTGTTAAAGGTTGTGCTCCGGGCATTCCGGACACGGCTCTACCAGTTTATATATCTGCCACTCAATGAGGAGTCCCTTGTGCAGATTAAGCAGCAGTTTGCCACCATAGCTGTCTTTCTGCACGTCATAGGGGCAGCAGAAGGGACGCATGGGGCCTTGGTCTCATCGAGTGGGGTTGCATCTGTGTATTTGAACAGGAAGCATTTCCACTCGATAAATGTCCAGGCTATATGTGACCCGTCACTCCAGATTCGTTCCCTGGTTGCCAAATATGATGGGAGTACCCATGACCCCTTCGCGTTTAGGCAATCAGGGATGTGGCACAGATTGCAAGAGAGGCAAGGGGGTGTAAGGCCACATGGAGACAAGTGGCTTCTTGGTAATTAGAATAATGTAAGTACTCAATTTATTGCTAACCTTTTTTCAACAATCATCAACTTCAGACTTAGCTTGTAACATGACCCGTATGCTGTTTGAATAATATAATTGATTAAATGGCATAATGGTTTGGTAAGGCAATGGCAATTACCTTTCAAATATTATTGCCTAACATTGTTAGTAAAAATCTAGGATAACAGTTTTCATCAAGTAATCTAAGGTATATATTACAATTTGTTGGCATTAGACTGAAGAAAATGCAAAATTTGTACATGTAATGTGTTATCTTTGTAACCACAGGCTTTTTTGCCCACATGCCACACCATGTAGGTGCTGGCAGGACTAAAGGCCCACAACACTTGCCTTTGGAGTTGCAGGAGGTGGCCATGGTGTCGTAGCCAGTTGAAGAATGTAAGTATCTATAGTGTTCTGATAAATAACATTTAATATTATTGTAAAGTGTAGTTGCTGCATACACTATTGCTGTAAAAAAACCTTTGGAATTGTGATGGAGATGTTTGTGTCTGGCTAGGCAACTTTATCCAATCCACATGCTTAATAGCTGATGGTTTTTTGGGTACTTTCTAGGCGAAACCACCACAAACCACACTCCTAAACCAAGATATAGCTGAAACCCATAAGCCACTATTACAGAAAGTACTGTGTTGAGCCTTAGAAAACCCTTTGCATGTGAGGTTACAGTGGCCACCTTCATGTGCACAAAGGCATAAACTAAGTACATGCAGTGAAGTTAGATGTGAGCTAATATTCTTGTAGTAATTTTTTCTTTTCCATTCAACAGCCAAAGATGACATGCATTTTAGAGCTCTGCATTTCGTGTCTTATCACACGTTGAAGTATTTATCCAATGCTACAATCCTGCCTATGTGTTTCGTTACTTGGCCCTGATTGTTTGCTCATCATCCAAGGAACTTTGTCAAAAACCACTGTCTTACTTGCTTTGTATTGTGCTGCAAATAATTAATAATGTCTGTTAATAATAAATATGATCCTGCAATAGTGTCAGCAATCAGTCACAAAGAAGTATCTAATGCTTACTACACTGCTGTTCTTCCTCTTCTCGTACACAACAATCACTTCATAGTCCTTTGGGGCCCATTTAGGTACATGTATACTTGTATAATTTGTTGTAGCCATCCTTGCTTATTTTGACATTAGTCACATACAACCCTTCCCCTTAACTCACACTCTATTTTGTGGGTTTGAACTTTCTAAGATTAAGTATATTTAAGTGGTTAGTATACTTTCTATTATTGGTCCACATGTTAGGATTTTGTATTGTGCAAGGTTCAACATGGTATGTGAACTTAATTCTATATATTTTTCAATAACCTCTGTAACCTCTGTAAATGTGGTCAAAGTAGGGTCCTTAAATCTTATATCCGTTGCCCACAACACTTCCTAGACTAGGACATGTTCAAACCACAATGCAAAAATTAGACTCCAGACACAGTCACCACTTTGCTCGGAATCGTGGCCACAGACAAATGCAAAGCACAAAGTCCACACAATCAAGTCCAATGCCTTTTGTCATACGCAGGTTCAGCATCTGTTGGGGTCCTTATCAACATTACCTTTAAATCTGGTTTTGTCCAGCAGTTAAACAATGACACTGTCCACCCTTTTCAGATTTGACTGGCTTCCTAAGGTATTTTTGAACTGCTACACATCAACTATTTTGTTTTTTGCCCAGTCATGCAATGTTCAGCCACACACATATACACACTTCTAAGCATACTAAATTTTGGGTGAAGACACACATTGTGATCTTTTACACACCTGTCATATATGGAACTTGTTGTTTTCAGATAAATCTGGGGGACACAAGACATTTGACTTTGGTTGAATTTTGTTATGTTTACCAACATGAAATCTCAACAAACCTGCACTTTGTCACTTACTATGTAGAATTAGCCTGAATGACCCTGGTGTTTAATGGCCATTATTGTGTGGGCTGCTTGCATTGTTTTTTTATTTGTATTACCTTTTTGGGCTGACGATGGTTAATGATGTAACCGGACAGAATATATAGTGTGAACATGTTCACAGTATCACATAATTAGGGTGATTGAGTCACCCTACCTTTGCAGTCTGGCTGGGCCAAGATGCAAAATGTATACTTAACCTCATGTGTCAATCTCCCATTGTCCCATAGATTGTAAGCTTGCGAGCAGGGCCTTCTCACCTCTTTGTCTGTTTTACCCAGTTTGTTTATTAGTTTATTACGTTTGTCCCCAATTGTAAAGCGCTACGGAATATGTTGGCGCTATATAAATAAATGATGATGATGATGATGATGATGATGATGATGATGATGATCTAAACTCAAATGTTCATATCGAATCTGGGTGTCAGAAGTTAACATTGATTTTCAATAGCATTCATATTGTGAATGGTCCCGGAAAGAAACAAACATTATACTTAAGCCAGTATCAGGATGGGAATATCTGCAAGTAGGATCTGTAAGTGTGTGTGTGTAATTAATAGGTTGGCCCACTTTTTGCCATAGTAAGACAAATGCCTGCTTCAACATGTGTCTAAATGTAAGGTATCACAAGTACTTGCAAAGTGTTAGACATAATAGCACTATCAGGCAACAATTTCATTCTCCTCTCACAGAAGAGTGGCCATCCTCCAGAATGACAAGCAAGCAGTAAGTAATGACCACTGGCACACAATCCCTAGGGAGATGTGAAACCCTACCCCCGACATATGGTTTTCCACCCTAGTACATTTATAATTATCTCCATTCACTAAGCAAAGTTTTGTGTGCCTAACTAGCTACTAGGTGAGGAATATGCCATGGCTGCATGGGCATCCTGTGACCTAGAGGGACTGTGTTATAAAGGAAAGGAAATCACTTCCAATCAGGCTAATGTTAACTGTGCGCAACCATTTCACAAAGCGATGGAGACCCAAAAAAGTAATATCCCAAAATTAAACACAAATATGAAAAACACAATCACATTGTCCACCCAAAGCACTCAACACAAATTAGTACAGTTAGACTCGGACAAGCCCTAACCCTACTCCAAATCTTCCACCCATTCCATAAGGATTTTTCCTAATCTATTTTAATACAAGTTAACTCAAGGACATAACTGTCCCTATACCATTTAAGATTTATTTTTTATCCCCATGTCCCCATAGAGTGTCTGCCCTAGCACACATTAACACTGGGAATTCAGTATGTCTGTTTTTATTACCATGCCATGTCTGTGCTCAGCACCAGACTGTGGTTGGATATGAGCCTCTAAGATTGGTAAGATATGACACGGTGTAACATTATCTAATACGCTGTAGGTAATGTATTCATGTTAGTATGAGGCTTCCTATTGTTTACTTATGGCAAAAGGGTAAGTGTATGTGCATTCTCGATCTGTAGAAACATACATCAATAATTCTATTTTCAGGTTTCGCCGATTTTGACTTAACATTACCTATCTTTGTTAACATAAACAACAGGATATCGAGCTAGGGCTAGTGACCTGTCCTCTGTTTGTTAAAATCTAGTCAGGCAAGTGTTCTGTTTCAAACACAATGAAGTGAATAGCCAATATTACATTATGCTGTAACCATTTATATAGATTGCTTATATTTAGCCCTGCTATTAACTGTCACGGGCACTAGGAGTCTTTACCCAGGGATCACCAGGTGGTAAGCTTACCAGAGCAGTATAGGTGGTAATATGGTACTCTGGTAGCAGGGTGATCACGGAACAGGAGACAGCAGATGATAGAGATGCCCAGGAAAGTCTATGACTAGCAGCACTGGTGATATATATGTAGTAATACACGAGGAACTGTATGGACAAAGGACACGTGAGAGTAGTCAGTGGTCTGCGGTAGCAAGTTGTACCACTGCTATAGTGAGGAGGAATGTCCAACAGAAACGAGGAGGTGATGAGAGTCAGCGGTCTGCGGTTAGCAAGTTGTACCGCTGTCTGGGTGAAGGAATGGAATCCAAGTGGAGGTATCCGGGGAGTCAGTGGTCTGCGTTAGCAAGTTGTACCACTGCTATGTGAGAGGATACTGAAACAGGTGACACGGGAAACAGGGATCAGTGGTCTGCCTCTAGCAAGTTGTACCACTGAATATATATGTGAGGAGGAGCACGGGGAGAGACTGCAATACAGAGGATACACGGGCACCTTGAACTTGATCCACAATGACATGCACAATATAGTAATGACTGAACAGCACTGCAATAATATAAAGTCACTGAAACTATCCGGGCAACAGATAACACAGTCAATGATGGTAATAGTCTCAGCGGATAGTAACTCCAGAGGAGAGCAACTCAGTCCAGCAAGATATGCAATACACCAGCACAGTCAATGAGAAGTATGCATACCGTGGTTCAGGAGCAGGCTGTCAGACAGGAGTGCAGAGATACCTGAACGGCTGGAGGCCGGCAGGATGCGAAGTCCCAGGAGGATGAAGCGGTAATCAAGTAGGTGCAGCGCACAGGTAGGTAGACCAGCAGGGGAACAAATACTCAGGAAGCAGTAGTATGTAGAACTGGACTCCTGGAGGACCCTGAAGAGTAGCGATGGTCTAGATGAGAAGAAAGCAGTGAGGCGCAGATCCGATGCAGACTGGCGAGTAGTGACCAGCGGGAACACGGAGAAGCACGGAGAGCGGATGAGCTGTTGTAGGACGAGTAGAACTGAGGAGTAGCAGCCAGCAGGACTCTGCAGGTACACGGAGGTAGCGGATAGCAACCAGCAGGTGCAGCAACGATGAAACACGGGAGAGCAGAGCTAAGCTGGAACTGTTGAGCACGGAGAGCAGCGGATAGGAGTCAGTTGTAGCAGTCTCGAGGAAACACGGGAGAGATGAGATGAGCTGAAGACTGAAGCGCACGGAGGCAGCAGATAGGAATCAGCCAAACAGTCACGATGAAACACAGAATGGTTGAAGTGGTCTGAGGACTGTAGTGCACGGAGGCAGCGGATAGGAATCAGCTAACAGTCACGATGAAACACAGAATGGTTGAAGTGGTCTGAGGACTGTAGTGCACGGAGGCAGCGGATAGGAATCAGCTAACAGTCACGATGAAACACAGAATGGTTGAAGTGGTCTGAAGACTGTAGTGCACGGAGGCAGCGGATAGGAATCAGCTAACAGTCACGATGAAGCACAGGTGAGTTGAAGTGGTCTGGAAACCACAGGAGTAGAAGTGGTATGGAAACCACAGGAATCAGCAGCGCTGAATACACGAGGAAACACAGGAACACCTTCAGAGACTCATGGGGAATGAGACTCCAAGATCAGGCAACGTGGTATTGACCACAGGTGCTTAATATAGGGAGTGTTGCCTGATCTGCCAATTAAGTTAAAGGAACAGGTACTGAAGGGTTTGAAAGGGCTGCGCATGCGCAGACCCTCAGGATGGTGGACGGCCACGGTTCCTAAACATACGGGAAGAAGCACTCACAGTCTGGTGAGTGACAGTACCCCCCCTTTTAAAGGTGGGCACAGAACGCCTGGAACCGGGCTTGTCCGGATTTTTGGAATAAAACTTCTTAAGTAGAGCTGGGGCGTTAAGATCTTCAGCTTTGATCCATGAACGCTCCTCAGGACCAAAGCCCTTCCAATGAACGAGGAAACGGAGAACTCCTCGCGAAATGTTTGCGTCCAATACATGAGTAATCTCGAAATCTTCCTCCTGATGGACTTGAACTGGCTGAGGTGCTGAAGGAGGAGTCGAGAAACGGTTGATGATGAGAGGTTTAAGCAAGGACACATGGAAGGCATTGGAAATACGAAGGTTCTTAGGAAGTAGAAGTTTGAAACAAACTGGATTAATCACTTGAATGATCCTATATGGACCAATAAAACGAGGAGCGAATTTCATAGATGGGACCTTCAAACGAATATTCTTGGTAGATAACCAGACACGATCTCCAATTTTTAGTGGTGGAATAGCCCGCCTCTTCTTATCTGCGAAAGACTTATATTTGGCAGATGTCTTCTTTAAACAGGTTTTGACCTGAGACCAGATATTTTTGAAGGTCTGACAAACAGTCTCTACAGCAGGAACTTGGGTGGGAGGGAGGGCAGGAAATTCCAGAAAAGACGGATGGTGACCGTAAACCACAAAGAATGGAGTTTTGGACGATGACTCATGGTACATGTTGTTATGGGCGAATTCAGCCCAAGGAAGCAATTCTACCCAGTTGTCTTGATTGGCTGATGAGAACATCCTTATAAAGGTCTCGAGATCTTGATTGACCCGTTCAGTTTGTCCGTTTGATTGCGGATGGTAAGAAGATGAGAGTGCTAATCGTATGCCCAAGGTTTTACAAAGGGCCCGCCAGAATCTGGAAACGAATTGTACTCCTCTATCTGACACAATCTCAGACGGACATCCATGGATACGAAAGATTTCTTTAACGAAATGTTCAGCCAGAGTAGACGAGGAAGGCAAACCAGACAAAGGGACAAAATGAGCCATCTTCGAAAATCTGTCTACCACTACCCAAATAGTATTACAATTTTTACTAGATGGTAAATCAGTAACAAAGTCCATACTAATATGGGTCCAAGGCTTGGACGGAATGGGTAGTGGTTGCAGCAACCCCGCTGGAGTTCTGCGGGAGGATTTAAACTGAGAACATAATTCACAAGAAGCAACAAACTCTTTGACGTCTCTCCTCATCGAGGGCCACCAGTAACTTCGAGAGAGAATCTCAAAGGTCTTGCGTTCACCAGCATGTCCAGAAAAACGAGAAGAATGGAACCACGAAAGGATTTTCCTCCTAAGAGTAGGAGGCACGAGGGTCTTCCCAAATGGTAGCACTTTGGTGGAAGAAGCAGCCAGCGAGATACATTTGGGGTCTAGTATAGAATGGTTGGAAACCTCTTCAACGTCAGAGGACGTCACAAAAGCTAGAGATAGAGCGTCAGCTTTCTTGTTCTTGGCAGCTGGTTTGAAGGTGATGATTAATTCGAAACGGGAAAAGAAAAGAGACCATCTTGCTTGACGAGGATTCAAGCATTGGGCAGACTGTAGGTATGACAAGTTCTTATGATCCGTGAAAATCGTCACAGCGTGACGAGCTCCTTCCAATAAGTATCTCCACTCCTCTAATGCAACTTTGATAGCCAGCAACTCTTTATCCCCGATCGTGTAATTTTTCTCTGCAGGCAGGAGACCCCGAGAGTAAAAGGCACAAGGATGGAATTTTTGTTGCTCCGAGCGTTGGGAGAGAATGGCTCCTAATGGCCACATTAGAGGCATCTACTTCTAGGAAGAAGGGAAGTGTCACATCAGGATGTCGAAGAATGGGAGCAGAGGAGAAGGACTCTTTAAGAATTTGAAAGGCTTGGAGGGCCTCGGATGACCATTGCTTAGTATTGGCCCCTTTACGAGTCAGGGCCACAATAGGAGATGCAATGGACGAGAAGTCTTGAATGAAGCGTCTATAGTAATTGGCGAAACCTAAAAAACGCTGGATAGCACGAAGAGTAGTTGGCTGGGGCCAATGTAGTACAGCATTCACCTTTTCTGGATCCATTTTTAGGCCAACTCCGGAAACAATATACCCCAAAAATGGAATCTGGGGCAACTCGAATGAACATTTTTCTAGTTTGCAGAATAATGAATTTTTCCGGAGTCTGGAAAGGACCTCTGCCACATGTTGGTGATGAGAAGGCAGGTCCTGTGAAAAGATCAATATGTCGTCCAGGTAGACAACAACACATACATATAACAAGTCCCGAAAGATCTCATTAACGAAGCCTTGGAAGACAGCGGGGGCATTGCACAACCCGAAAGGCATTACTAGATATTCATAATGCCCATCTCTGGTGTTGAACGCTGTCTTCCATTCGTCACCGGAACGGATTCTAATTAAATTATAGGCACCACGAAGATCCAACTTGGTAAAGATCCGAGCTCCCTTGATGCGATCAAATAACTCAGTGATCAACGGAATGGGATACCGATTCTTAATAGTAATGGCATTGAGTCCACGAAAATCTATGCAGGGGCGTAGTGATCCATCCTTCTTTTTTACGAAGAAGAACCCAGCTCCAGCGGGAGAGGTGGAAGGTCGAATAAACCCTCGCTGGAGATTCTCCTGGATGTACTCAGATGTAGCTTGAGTTTCAGGTAACGAAAGTGGATAGACCCGACCCCTAGGAGGAGTCTTGCCAGGTAGAAGATCGATCGGACAATCCCAGGAACGATGAGGAGGAAGACGTTCAGACTGAGCTTTATCAAAAACATCGGCAAAAGAAGCATACTGAGGGGGGAGTCCCGGTGAGGAAGATGAGATGGAAGATTGCTGTACTTTAAGAGGAATGACTTGAGAAAGACAACGATGATGACATTCAGCTCCCCAAGACGTAACTTGAGGAGTGCGCCAGTCAATCTGGGGAGAATGACATTGAAGCCATGGAAGGCCTAAGACAATCGGACTTGTCGTAACAGGAAGAATTAAAAACGAAATCTCTTCATGGTGTAGCACACCAATCTGAAGCGTTACTGGAGACGTACTCTGGGTGATGAGACCATTGATGAGACGTGATCCATCTATAGCAGTCACAGTAATCGGTGTTTTCAAAGTAATCACTGGTAGAGACCATTGATTCACTAGGGATTTAGAAATGAAATTCCCTGCTGCTCCAGAATCAATCAGTGCTTGAGACTCAAAGGATTTGGTAGCAAAGGAAATCGTAACATCGAAAGCGCAGACTTTTAGTTTCGTAGAAGATGGAGAGGACTCCAGGGACCCTAACTTCACCTCTCCAGAACTAGTTAGGGCCTGGCATTTCCCGATTTCTTAGGGCAAGAACTGAGCATATGTGTGGAATCAGCACAATAGATACAAAGTCTATTCTTTACTCTTCGTTTCCTCTCTTCTAAAGATAACTTGGAACGTCCTATCTCCATGGGAATCACAGAAGGTGAAGCTGGACGAAATTGAGGGGTTGAGCGAAGAGGTGCTTTAACTGAAGTGGCTTTCTCAGATTCTCTTTCACGAAACCTCATGTCTACACGATGGCAAAGAGAGATCAAATCTTCTAATGACGTAGGAAGCTCTTGGGTAGTCAGTGCATCTTTAATTTTATCGGAGAGCCCCTGCCAGAAGGCGGCAATTAATGCTTCAGTGTTCCACTGAAGTTCAGAGGCTAACATCCTAAATTGAATGACGTACTGGCCTACTGTATGAGAACCCTGACGTAAACGAAGAATGCTGGAAGCAGCGGAGGTCACACGACCTGGTTCATCGAACACACTTCGGAACGTAGAGATGAATTTGGCACTATCTTGTAATATAGGATCGTTTCTCTCCCACAGAGGGGAGGCCCAAGCCAGAGCTTGTCCAGAAAACAATGAGATAAGATAGGCCACTCTGGAACGATGGGTAGAAAAATTTTGAGGTTGGAGCTCAAAATGAACTGAGCATTGGTTGAGAAAACCCCTACAAGTTTTGGGGTCTCCATCGTACTTTGACGGAGTAGGCAGGTGAAGCGTGGGAGCTGTAGACACCTGGGATGGCACTGGGGAAACGGAGGAAAGCACAGGAGCTTCAACAATAGCTGTAACAGGCTGTCCAGATGGTCCTTGGGAGGCTAACGACTGGTAGCATTGAAGTAACAGCTGTTGGCGAGCATCCTGTTGCTCCACACGGGTGACCAGATGCTGCAGCATCTCTTTGGCGGTAGGTTCCGTATCTGGGTCTGTCATGGCCTGATCTTACTGTCACGGGCACTAGGAGTCTTTACCCAGGGATCACCAGGTGGTAAGCTTACCAGAGCAGTATAGGTGGTAATATGGTACTCTGGTAGCAGGGTGATCACGGAACAGGAGACAGCAGATGATAGAGATGCCCAGGAAAGTCTATGACTAGCAGCACTGGTGATATATATGTAGTAATACACGAGGAACTGTATGGACAAAGGACACGTGAGAGTAGTCAGTGGTCTGCGGTAGCAAGTTGTACCACTGCTATAGTGAGGAGGAATGTCCAACAGAAACGAGGAGGTGATGAGAGTCAGCGGTCTGCGGTTAGCAAGTTGTACCGCTGTCTGGGTGAAGGAATGGAATCCAAGTGGAGGTATCCGGGGAGTCAGTGGTCTGCGTTAGCAAGTTGTACCACTGCTATGTGAGAGGATACTGGAACAGGTGACACGGGAAACAGGGATCAGTGGTCTGCCTCTAGCAAGTTGTACCACTGAATATATATGTGAGGAGGAGCACGGGGAGAGACTGCAATACAGAGGATACACGGGCACCTTGAACTTGATCCACAATGACATGCACAATATAGTAATGACTGAACAGCACTGCAATAATATAAAGTCACTGAAACTATCCGGGCAACAGATAACACAGTCAATGATGGTAATAGTCTCAGCGGATAGTAACTCCAGAGGAGAGCAACTCAGTCCAGCAAGATATGCAATACACCAGCACAGTCAATGAGAAGTATGCATACCGTGGTTCAGGAGCAGGCTGTCAGACAGGAGTGCAGAGATACCTGAACGGCTGGAGGCCGGCAGGATGCGAAGTCCCAGGAGGATGAAGCGGTAATCAAGTAGGTGCAGCGCACAGGTAGGTAGACCAGCAGGGGAACAAATACTCAGGAAGCAGTAGTATGTAGAACTGGACTCCTGGAGGACCCTGAAGAGTAGCGATGGTCTAGATGAGAAGAAAGCAGTGAGGCGCAGATCCGATGCAGACTGGCGAGTAGTGACCAGCGGGAACACGGAGAAGCACGGAGAGCGGATGAGCTGTTGTAGGACGAGTAGAACTGAGGAGTAGCAGCCAGCAGGACTCTGCAGGTACACGGAGGTAGCGGATAGCAACCAGCAGGTGCAGCAACGATGAAACACGGGAGAGCAGAGCTAAGCTGGAACTGTTGAGCACGGAGAGCAGCAGATAGGAATCAGTTGTAGCAGTCTCGAGGAAACACGGGAGAGATGAGATGAGCTGAAGACTGAAGCGCACGGAGGCAGCAGATAGGAATCAACCAAACAGTCACGATGAAACACAGAATGGTTGAAGTGGTCTGAGGACTGTAGTGCACGGAGGCAGCGGATAGGAATCAGCTAACAGTCACGATGAAACACAGAATGGTTGAAGTGGTCTGAGGACTGTAGAGCACGGAGGCAGCGGATAGGAATCAGCTAACAGTCACGATGAAACACAGAATGGTTGAAGTGGTCTGAAGACTGTAGTGCACGGAGGCAGCGGATAGGAATCAGCTAACAGTCACAATGAAGCACAGGTGAGTTGAAGTGGTCTGGAAACCACAGGAGTAGAAGTGGTATGGAAACCACAGGAATCAGCAGCGCTGAATACACGAGGAAACACAGGAACACCTTCAGAGGCTCATGGGGAATGAGACTCCAAGATCAGGCAACGTGGTATTGACCACAGGTGCTTAATATAGGGAGTGTTGCCTGATCTGCCAATTAAGTTAAAGGAACAGGTACTGAAGGGTTTGAAAGGGCTGCGCATGCGCAGACCTTCAGGATGGTGGACGGCCACGGTTCCTAAACATACGGGAAGAAGCACTCACAGTCTGGTGAGTGACATTAACACTGCTAGTTAGTAACACATTACAGGCTAACAAAGAAGAAGAGATACAGCAGACATTCAATACACCCCTACAGCCTGAGGCTCTTCTCAGAAATAGCTGGCTACTGTAGGAGGTAATGGTTCCGGCCAGCTGACGGAGGATGGAGATTGAAAGAAGGACTGCGACGACCCTTGCTCCTATTCCTTTGGTTAAAGTTACCCCAGGGGGTAAATGTATGAACGTGTGGGTTCTTCAACCCGTGTTCGGCGATTAAATTTCAAGCGGCGCTGCATTGTAAAGGGAAGTTTCCATTTACAATGCAGCGCCGCTTGAAATTTAATCGCCAAACATGCTGAACACGCGGGTGTTGAAGAACCCGCACGTTCATACATTTACCCCCAGGTCTGGTGATTCTATGTGCTTGCCAAAAGCAAGCTGACAGTGAAGCCGGACCATTGCCCTGCTGGCAGGCACTCGAGCTGCGCACTACCAGGAAAGCGTAAACCTTTATTTGGATTTTCAAAGATGCCCATAATAGAACCAGCATTGTATTGTATGTACAATTCTTGTGTCCATTGTGCCTACCTGTAATTGATATTCCTAAACCATATGTTGTTTTAGTGCCTGTTGGTGTTACATAAATTAAATCTACCATTGGTAAAGTAGGATATCTGCCTAGGTGGAAGTATTTCCACATGTACCGGGGAACACTGTAGGTTGTTAAGCCTTTGGTAGACACTGTTCCCACACACAAACCATGATACCCTGCAAGTGCTGCAAATAATGTCTCTATTTAGAAGCTGAGTTACAGTATGACAGTTTAACCACAATCCACTAAAGGCCTTCACACCACACAATTAACAATTAAAGCACACTACAAGGCCACATTTTTTAGGCTAAACTGCCTAATGGTTTTTGTTTCAAAGTACTAAATTAGGGACCTAAGGACTGAAAATAAACATGTACATGCAACACAGAGCCCAGGACAATAAAACTTTTACTTGCAGTACATCTAAGTAGTACACACATTTCTGGACCACGCAATAAGGGACAGACAGCTCTAAATGTTTTGAGATTGGTCAGAAATGCGTCAAGTAAGCAGCCATGATACTCACTTTTAAATGTTGTAGTGTACTCTGAATTTAAATACTTGTCCCTGTGGAGCAAACAATTTGAGTGACCTAAAGTATGTTTCGTAGTTTACTATGTACCTTGGAGTTTGGGGGTACTGTCTTGTTGTGGGTGGATGCTTGGGTATGTGTATGATTTCACTCCACCCAAACTTTGGCCAAATAAGACATAGGATTATAGTTTACAAACACTTTGCAGGCCCATTTCGAACTGAAATGTATTGTAAGACACTTGGAAATGAGTGCTTTAAGTTATGTAGACTCAGTGAACTGATGCAACAATGTACTGACAAACGCCAATATGTGGGAATTTGCACTGAAACCCTAATATGTCTAAAATAACAAACAACCACACAGTTATAAAATCAAGTGTAATTTAGTTTTAATTACAATATATATGCATTTCACATAGTATACGAAATACAAAAAGTAATAAACTAAAAACATTATTTTTTTTTCCTTATTTTCCCCCGCTGAGGTCTCACAACCTGTGCTTGGCTTCGAGTCACCCATGATGTGGAGGATTTAGAACAAGCATTGGAGCTCTCTTGGTCATCAGGGTGTTACCGATGGCATGACGAAGTGCCAGGGGTCTAGGCAGGGGGAAAGGCAGGAGGATAGGCAGGGGGATAGGCAGGGGGTGAGGAAGGGTGTACTGCTGGAAGTGCCGAGGAGGGTGCGTGAGCCAGAGAAGGGGCAGGGGCAGCAACCACAGAAGGGGCGGGGGTAGCAACCACAGAAGGGGCAGAGGCAGCAGCCACAGAAGCCGAAGGAGCCAGAGAAGTGGAAATTTGTGAAATATTATGAGGATTGAGCTGGTGGTCTGGGGTGGAGAAGGTAACGTGTGTGGTATGAGTTGAAGTGGGTGAAGAAGTGACAGTTAGTGAAGGGCGTTTTGAGATGTCCTGGTAGATTTTGTACAAGACGGTGGCAATATTTGTGAGGGTAGCATTTAAAGTGGACAGTTGGTTTTCAAATTTGTGCTCCATATGGGCAAGGGTTGTGGAAATTTCGCCAACATGTATGTCTAAGGACTGAGTGATGGATTCAAAATGGTGACTTTCGTGCGACAGTGTCTGCTGCCTCAAAAGTCATGCATCCTCACTCCAAGGGGCCTGCACATCACGGGCAGGCACCCCCACTTCTGGAATGTCTACAGACACCTCCTCTGCCTCACGCTCTGTATATAGAGGATAAGAAAATAAAATAAAAAATTACCTAATAAATTAAGCAAACTAAAAAAATGCTCATTGCACAAATGTTTATTCTGGGCAATTGTGAAGCATCCATTTTGAAGATGATGACTACAGGGAATTTAGCCACAAGCATGCCTTGGTATTCCAAACTGGCAGCCATGTATATTAAGTATATGCGGTTTGGACATTAGCAAAGAGCCATATTTATGTTTTGAATTAGATTGGAACAACACATTAACACATTTGCAAATCAGTGTGGACATTTTATTCACAATTATGTGCTGCACAAACAGAGTATGAATGGAATGGTTGCATTAAGGCACATACTGATAGAGGTGCCACATGTTCCTAAACACAACATAAACATTAACAGACAGAAATATTAAATATTCTTAATGTACCTAGGGGAGATAGTGGGTGTGTTAGGGGTGGGTTACAGCCTGTATCAATTTGGTCCACCCCAACAAGAGACTCCTCGGAAATGGTGACACTTGCACGCTCCTCTATGGGTGGTAAGCGCAGGTCTTCAGGTGGACCCCCACCGGTTTGCTGAGCGTGCCTCCTTCCGTCTGTTATTTTCTTCTTTAATCTTTGCTTTTTGTCAGCCCAGCTGCAGAAATTTAACCAAAATATTAGCCTTACAATGGTTTGATAGGTAAAAACATGGCACATAATAGAGTCAATTTACTATTTACACACAGAAATCACACTACAACTACACTGTTAAATGTGTGTGGCTTTTCCAGGGTGGATAATGGACCGAAAAAAAATTGTATAAGTACACTTAAGTGAGCCAACCATGTGCATTTGCTGGTTAAAAAAATGGCTTGACAGACAACTGACTTACACAGGCACAATATGTGTCAAGGTTACAGTCGTCAGACTTGTACTTTGTTTCAAGGCATCAAAATTAAATTGTTGGTTATACCAAGCAATTTCAGAGTACCGTTTCTGGACTTCATGGGGCATACGGCGACACGGAGCTATGACGTTCATTTGATTGGTGACCTCTTCCCATAGGCGGGATTTCTCAAATGCGGTAAGTCATATGGTGCTTGTATGGAATTTTTCGACCACTAGCTCCACAAGCACCTGTAATTCCCGCTCCATAAAATTAAGGCGGCACCTGGTTCTTTCAACTGGACCGGGAGATGAGCTGGGCTTAGCATCAGACTTTGTTAGCTATAATAAAAATCGAGTGTGAACATTGACAAATCAAACACTCATGTTAAACTTCGCAAATTTGAAAACCCCACCACCTTAATCAACTTTATTGCATGCTTAAGCTAAACAATGCATTCCTCAGTCTCCTACATAGTTTGTAAGTACATGCACATCTGTAACTTATAAAACAGGTAAAAAAGGGGGTTAGGGAAAGCCACAGAATTATCATTTGCAAAACAATTCCACTACTCAGTTATGCCTTTATTACATTGTTATTACTCCGATAGGTTTTGAAAGCAAATTCTTTTAAAAATGGGCAAATGCAACACCACAAAAGAGGAAAGGAGTGAGTAACCAAAACAGCACCAGTTAAAAAGTTCACACAAGAAGGTTTGCTAACTTTATAATCCAGGTGTCTATAATTTAGATTAGCCGCAGACACTTCCCAAACAACTGTAACGGGCCTCAACCCCCTTCTGAGGCCCAGATAAATGAAGGTCAATTGGACAGTTTCCATTCTTATCTAACTAATCTGCAGTGTTTGAAGCACAGAGAACTCACCAATATCGAAGTCAGATTCCTGAGCAGCGCAAAGCTATGGAACCAATTTGTTTTTAAATCTAAGGAGAGGGCGAAAAAGAGGCATAAGGATGATTGAGAGTGTAGACAATATTGTACATATATGCTTTTTGTCCACCAAAGATAGTGGCTATATACATTTCAATTAAGCAGACTGTCACGAACACGCTCCCAGCTGCCGTGACTTTGGGGTGTTTGCTGTATGAGGTCACACACAATTTCAGCCCGCAGTCTCTCTCTACCTATCACACAGGTTCTAGACCTACGGAATCGCCCCCAAACACAGCGCTCTCACCCCCCCAGACACTTAAAGGTTCAGCCACCACCTATTGGGTACGGGCAATAGGACCCCAATATACTGTCCCACACTGGCACACAGGCTTCTAGTTATCCACAAACTAACAAGACCCACACCAGCACACACAGGGTTAACTCTTCACACCTCCAGACTGTTACACAAATGTAAATACAAGCACACCCAGCTTGTTAATCAAATGTATCCACAAATCACACACTGGCATTGCAAGGGTTATCCTGGTCGAGCAATCTCTCTTCTAAAAAGGCTAATGGATTCTTTAGAGTATCAAGGACGCAACTTATTAAATTATAGATTAAATATACAAAAAGTACAGGGCATACAGATAACAAAAATAATGAATAACAATTAATAAATTTGACATAACAAGCAAAAACAGTTTAAAATAAAAAGGATTACATTCAGATTTGCACTTACATGAATTGCATTCTGGCCAAGGGGATTTGGCTAAGAAGATGGACAGCCTATTAATGTAACTTGATTTCCCCAAAAGTCTGACACTTTGTCCCTCCAGACACAGGTTTTTAAGCAAACTCATATGGGATGGCATTCACAGGGGCAGTGTGAATGCTAATGTGGGGGCGGAAATGTTCCCTGGGTGTCACCTCAGGTTTGTTCAAACTATTCCTAAGTTTTGACCGGTCTTAGCTTTCCTCAGATACCTCCCAGAGACATAACTTTCCCTTCAATAAACCAATCATAATTTCCTGCACATTTAAATACCATATATGATGGGATTACAACAATATCTAATCTCATCCTGAAATACATGTGACTATGGCTGTTCCCTGTGTAGTTGGTATCTATGTTTTAAAACCCTGGTGTGGTTTTTGTCCCTCAGTACGGAGTGCCAGAGGGATTTTCCAAAATATGAAAAATGAAGGCATTCCCTTTCAAGTTCATATTTCTATATACCTGCATAAAGACCATGCAGATTTTTATACCAGAGTCTCCAAGATTTGCACCTAGGCATATGGCTCTCCAATTTACACCCAGGAGTTAGTTTGTGTTTACACTACCTTTTGAAAGGAAGTCAATTAGCTAGGGAAATTCAGGCTCAAATACAATGGATGTCTGTGATCTGCATATCTTAAGCTGGTCTCTGCACAAAGGGTTTGCCTAACTCAATTACCTCCTCCTGGGCTCATTTGGTCACACATTTAGGTATTCATGCAAAGATTTATTTGGGCCTAACATTCAATATTCTATTTCAGCATATCAGATTTATGCTCTCATCCTGACATCTCCCTCCTTCAAGAGATGGCATGGGCATTGACTGACAGGTCAGTGCCCAAGATCATCTCATGTTATTTCCCCCTGGTTCCACTGTAATAGCTGCTAGCTGGCTCTCACCAGGGTCTCTGGTGGGATGGGTTAAGAAGGGTTTAATTACCTCATGTGGCTGGGCCTCCTGATACTTACATCGCTGTGGTATAACCTCTGTATTCTTAAGGGGTCCTATCACTTGCACTGCAGCTACTAGATCCAGTGGCAAGTCCTTCTTCCCCTCATCTGGCAATCTACAGACTGTCAGGGCACACGCATCACTGCCATTATGAGCCTTCAACAGATTATCATGAAAATTTCTCTCTATCATCCTGGCAGGGGGATCATACCACTGCTTCTGGCTTGTCTGGGCCTGCGTCATGTTCTCATGTACCAACCCTGTTACAGTGTGCACTTTGTCTCTAATCCTCATGTCCTCTAAGTTAAAGCCTGAGGGAAAAATGGCCTGGAATTCCTGACCCTGCACTTCTAGATGGGGACATACAGTAGCAGGGTTGCTAGGTCCCTCAGCTACCATCTCTGTGTTGCTCACTGCCTGAGACTCCTTGTAGGGGGCTGCCTGAAAGAATGCCTCCCTCCCCTAGAAACACATCTAAGCGGGAACCCCTTAACTCTGGCACAGCAGAATACCTACTTCCACTCTGCCCTGCTCCCCAGTTACAACATTCCCTGTCAGTGGGACACCCTATGCACTTCTTATCTTGGGGGCTACGGAACAGGACACTCCCCTTCCCCATGGGACTCATATATCTGGGGGTGTAGAGTAACAGGGAGTTTGGGCCCCTCATCTAACTTCTCTAAGCCGTTAGACGGCTGGCTAAGTGAGTGTGGGCTAGCAACTGATCCCCCGGTCTCTATAGAAAACTCAGATGAATGGTCAGAACTCAGATGTAGATCTGAGTGGTGAACATTCGAACTACAGGTCCCAGCCGCAAGGTAGGTATTGCTGTCACTTGCTACTTCCCGTTGATCAGGACTATGTGTCTCCCCCACATGCTCAACTGCTCTGTGAGCAGCTGGTTCAGGCACAGAATACACATCTTCACTCTGCCCGCCCTCCCAGTTAACTTGTACAGCATCTTCTGAGCATATTACCGGGGTAGAAACATTGTCTTTCTCTAGCACAACAGAATTAATCACATGGTCATCTGTCCCATTTCTAGTAAGCATAATATCTACACCAGTATTAATGCCAATATCTGCAATAACACTGTCTGCTGTCCCTATCCCATGACACAATGTCAGTGTAAAAACACGTTTGGATTCTAACGCAATACTGTTATTGACATTATCCTCATTATAGGCATTAGGTACAATAAGACCAGGGCCTGATCAACCACTAGGCTGATCAGGCTGCAGCCTGGGGCGCTGAGTCCTGGGGGGTGCTGAGTCCTGGGGGGCGCAGCGCGGAACACTGACAAGCTGTTTTTTTTTTGTGTTTGTTTTTCTTCAAGTGCCAGTGATCGGCTTCTTTCTCCTCTAATGGGGCCGCCCCTGGTCTCAAAGGGGCGGTCCTGCATGTTCCTGTGCCCAATCACGCAGCTAACAGCATCCGACGCTGTTAGCTGCCCTATCAGTGTATTGCTTAGTGTGGTCATGTGACCACACTAATCACACATAGCGCGCCCGCAGCTAACAGCGTTGGAGGCTGTTAGCTGCGTGTGAAGATGATAGAAGCGCCGGCGTCTGGTCAGAGGAGAACAGAAGACAGCAAGGTAAGTGCTTTTTAAATATCAGGGGGTTAACACAACGGATGTGGAGGGGGGGGAGATGACTGGAGGGGATCTTATAAATTGGATATGGGTGGATTAATGATCTGCTAGTATGGATTGGATAGGGGGGATTAATGGAGTGAAAATAGTGAGGTAATGAACTGGCTGGAGGGGGGGGTTATGAATTGGATGGGGGGATTAATGAAATGGCTAGAGGGGGGGATTAATGAAGTGAAAATGGGGATTAATGAACTGGCTAGAGGGGGGATTAATGAAGTGAAAATGGGGATTAATGAACTGGCTAGAGGGGGGGTATTATGAATTGGATAGAGGGGGCATATGAATTGGATGGGGGAGTTAATGAAATGGCTAGAGGGGGGGGATTAATGAAGTGAAAATGGGGATTAATGAACTGGCTAGAGGGGGGGCTTATGAATTGGATAAAGGGGCATATCAATTGGGTTGGGGGGTGTTAATGAACTGGCTAGAGGGGGGATTAATGAAGTGAAAATGGGGAGGTAATGAACTGGCTAGAGGGGGGGTTAATGAATTGGATAGGGGAGATTAATGAAAAAGCAATGGGGAGGTAAAGAACTGGCTACGGGGGGGGGTTAGTGAATTGGATAGGTGGGGTCATAAACTGTCTGGTGCGGGTTGATAAAAATGACAGGGGGGATGAATTGGTGGGGAGGTGATGAAATAGCTTGTAGGGGGCAGGATTTCTGTATTGTGTGGCGGTGATGTTGATGCTGACTGTGGTTTCAGCGGTCACTAGAAAACTAAATACTAGATCGACAGGGCTGGTAGATGTTACTTTAGAAGTGAAGATAATTTTCATATATTTTATTGTCTGTCTGTACTAGGGGGTTGTTTTGTATCATTCTTGGTTTGTTAAAATTTTGCACTATAATACAATTTTTGCAATATTTTTTGCATTTTTTTTTAAATACAGGGCTCCCAAGTTTCCAGAAGCCAGCCAACGGACAACACTCCAAGAACAAGCAAAAGAGAACACCAGGTAGTCTACGCTGCAAGATCAGGTAAGAGAGGAAGTGCATAATGAAGTGTGTTTTATGTATTAATGTTTTACAATTTTATTTACAGATATATATCTATATATATATATCTATATATATCTATATATATATATATATATATATATATATATATAAAACAAATTTATTTACACACACACACTGGGGGGGGGGGGGGGGCAACTAGTGTAGTAGCCTGTGACCCTTAATCAGGCCCTGAATAAGACATTCTCTTTCCTTACCACATCCTGGCATCTGGAAAGAAAAAGCATTGGTATTCTCAGCTGATTCTAACACAGTGACATGTGGGGCATTAACTTCCTTACACATTACACTATTAGGGGTTTCCAAATTACCCCCTATTACCTCGGGTTCTTCCCATAAATCATCATAATTGCCAGAGTTAACACTGGCACCTATCAGCTTCTCATCATCACATTTCACTAGCACAGTACCAGATGCAAAATGATCACAGAACATTTTAGGTTCTTTACACAAAGTCATATCATTGACAGGTTCAGCATTATCCCATACTACCTGGGCTGAGTCACACGGTGTAACAGAATTAGAGATAGTAGGAACAACATTTGCGGGAACATACTGAGAATTTAACCGTCCAAGATCAGTAACTACTAAAACATTTGTGGGAATATTTTCAGGCATTTCCATTTCTCCCACAGAAATAGTCTTCTCAACAATTATGTCCTCTTTAAAATCAACCTCCTCCAGTAGCAAATTCTGTGCAGCATCTGTTTGTATGCTGCTAGCATCATCAGCTTCCCCCCAGCAGAGTAAATGGGGCGATTGATGCTCCCGCTTGTGAAAGAAGCTGCTGCAGGCGCTGCCTTTTTTTCAGTCACCCGGCGACACTGATCTTGCCAGAATGGGGTATGAAGCCCATCCCGGAAATATACCTCTTCTTGAGCATATTCAAAACACTCCTCTAGGCAGTCCAGCTGTTCCACAAGACTCATCTTGAAGCCCGGAATAAGAACCATCATGCGATACTCGCTGAAAGCATGGGTCGGGCTTTCCTGTTCCCAGTTGAGGTGTTCGATGATCTCCCTGCATGTCTTGTTGTGGCAGGAGAAACCTCGCAGCTGACCTTCTTCAATTAGCTCTGCCATACTCATCATGGTAAGTGGATCCTTTGGATCTATGACAATGTACCTACTTGGATCCTCTGGTTCAGTGACAATATCCACACCTTGATCCTCTAATTCTGTCTTGGTGCCCAGCTCAGGTTCCATATCACATTGCTTCTTTGCATCATACTCCAATAAAGCGCAAACTAGCTCCTTTTTAGTTTTATCTTTCCAGTCGAGACCTCGCTGCTCACACAGGACAATTAAAAGTTCTTTGGCTTTTTTCTTGTAAACAGCTGCCATCCTTGCAGTTACTTTGCAAAATAAAAGATAGAAAAGAAAAAAGAGAGAAGGGGGGTAGGGGACTGCTTTGCACGTATGTCTTTAAAAATAATAGGCCCTGAGCTTTGTTCTTGTCAAACTATTGTATTCCTCGCAAGGTTACAATCAGTTTATAATTGCAAGGGTTAATTGCTTAAACCATGCACTTAATACTCTAAGAAATGAAATCATCCCACCGCTGCCACCAATTTGTCACGAACACGCTCCCAGCTGCCGTGACTTTGGGGTGTTTGCTGTATGAGGTCACACACGATTTCAGCCCGCTGTCTCTCTCTACCTATAACACAGGTTCTAGACCTACAGAATCGCCCCAAAACACAGCGCTCTCACACACCCCCCAGACACTTAAAGGTTCAGCCAACACCTATTGGGTACGGGCAGTAGGACCCCAATATACTGTCACACACTGGCACACAGGCTTCTAGTTATCCACAAACTAACAAGACCCACACCAGCACACACAGGGTTAACTCTTCACACCTCCAGACTGTTACACAAATGTAAATACAAGCACACCCAGCTTGTTAATCAAATGTATCCACAAATCACACACTGGCATTCCAAGGGTTATCCTGGTCGAGCAATCTCTCTTCTAAAAAGGCTAATGGATTCTTTAGAGTATCAAGGATGCAACTTATTAAATTATAGATTTAATATACAAAAAGTACAGGGCATACAGATAACAAAAATAATGAATAACAATTAATAAATACTATGGATGTCTGTGATCTGCATATCTTAAGCTGGTCTCTGCACAAAGGGTTTGCCTAACTCAATTACCTCCTCCTGGGCTCATTTGGTCACACATTTAGGTATTCATGCAAAGATTTATTTGGGCCTGACATTCAATATTCTATTTCAGCATATCATATTTATGCTCTCATCCTGACATCTCCCTCCTTCAAGAGATGGCATGGGCATTGACTGACAGGTCAGTGCCCAAGATCATCTCATCTTATTTCCCCCTGGTTCCACTGTAATAGCTGCTAGCTGGCTCTCACTAGGGTTTCTGGTGGGATGGGTTAAGAAGGGTTTAATTACCTCATGTGGCTGGGCCTCCTGATACTTATATCGCTGTGGTATAACCTCTGTATTCTTAAGGGGTCCTATCCCTTGCACTGCAGCTACTAGATCCACTGGCAAGTCCTTCTTCCCCTCATCTGGCAATCTACAGACTGTCAGGGCACACGCTTCACTGCCATTATGAGCCTTCAACAGATTATCATGAAAATTTCTCTCTATCATACTGGCAGGGGGATCATACCCCTGCTTCTGGCTTGTCTGGGCCTGCGTCATGTTCTCATGTACCAACCCTGTTACAGTGTGCACTTTGTCTCTAATCCTCATGTCCTCTAAGTTAAAGCCTGAGGGAAAAATGGCCTGGGATTCCTGACCCTGCACTTCTAGGTGGGGACATACAGTAGCAGGGTTGCTAGGTCCCTCAGCTACCCTCTCTGTGTTGCTCACTGCCTGAGACTCCTTGTAGGGGGCTGCCTGAAAGAATGTCTCCCTCCCCTAGAAACACATCTAAGTGGGAACCCCTTAAGTCTGGCACAGCAGAATACCTACTTCCACTCTGCCCTGCTCCCCAGTTACAACATTTCCTGTCAGTGGGACACCCTATGCACTTCTTATCTTGGGGGCTACGGAACAGGACACTCCCCTCCCCCATGGGACTCATATATCTAGGGGTGTAGAGTAACAGGGAGTTTGGGCCCCTCATCTAACTTCTCTAAGCCGTTAGACGGCTGGCTAAGTGAGTGTGGGCTAGCAACTGATCCCCCGGTCTCTATAGAAAACTCAGATGAATGGTCAGAACTCAGATGTAGATCTGAGTGGTGAACATTCGAACTACAGGTCCCAGCTGCAAGGTAAGGATTGCTGTCACTCGCTACTTCCCGTTAATCAGGACTATGTGTCTCCCCCACATGCTCAACCGCTCTGTGAGCAGCTGGTTCAGGCACAGAATACACATCTTCACTCTGCCCCCCCTCCCAGTTAACTTGTACAGCATCTTCTGAGCATATTACCGGGGTAGAAACATTGTCTTTCTCTAGCACAACAGAATTAATCACATGGCCATCTGTCCCATTTCTAGTAAGCATAATATCTACACCAGTATTAATGCCAATATCTGCAATAACACTGTCCGCTGTCCCTATCTCATGACACAATGTCAGTGTAAAAACACGTTTGGATTCTAACGCAATACTGTTATTGACATTATCCTCATTATAGGCATTAGGTACAATAAGACATTCTCTTTCCTTATCACATCCTGGCATCTGGAAAGAAAAAGCATTGGTATTATCAGCTGATTCTAACACAGTGACATGTGGGGCATTAACTTCCTTACACATTACACTATTAGGGGTTTCCAAATTACCCCCTATTACCTCGGGTTCTTCCCATAAATCATCATAATTGCCAGAGTTAACACTGGCACCTATCAGCTTCTCATCATCACATTTCACTAGCACAGTACCAGATGCAAAATGATCACAGAACATTTTAGGTTCTTTACACAAAGTCATATCATTGACAGGTTCAGCATTATCCCATACTACCTGGGCTGAGTCACACGGTGTAACAGAATTAGAGATAGTAGGAACAACATTTGCGGGAACATACTGAGAATTTAACCGTCCAAGATCAGTAACTACTAAAACATTTGTGGGAATATTTTCAGGCACTTCCATTTCTCCCACAGAAATAGTCTTCTCAACAATTATGTCCTCTTTAAAATCAACCTCCTCCAGTAGCAAATTCTGTGCAGCATCTGGTTGTATGCTGCTAGCATCATCAGCTTCCCCCCAGCAGAGTAAATGGGGCGATTGATGCTCCCGCTTGTGAAAGAAGCTGCTGCAGGCGCTGCCTTTTTTTCAGTCACCCGGCGACACTGATCTTGCCAGAATGGGGTATGAAGCCCATCCCGGAAATATACCTCTTCTTGAGCATATTCAAAACACTCCTCTAGGCAGTCCAGCTGTTCCACAAGACTCATCTTGAAGCCCGGAATAAGAACCATCATGCGATATTCGCTGAAAGCATGGGTCGGGCTTTCCTGTTCCCAGTTGAGGTGTTCGATGATCTCCCTGCATGTCTTGTTGTGGCAGGAGAAACCTCGCAGCTGACCTTCTTCAATTAGCTCTGCCATACTCATCATGGTAAGTGGATCCTTTGGATCTATGACAATGTACCTACTTGGATCCTCTGGTTCAGTGACAATATCCACACCTTGATCCTCTGATTCTGTCTTGGTGCCCAGCTCAGGTTCCATATCACATTGCTTCTTTGCATCATACTCCAATAAAGCGCAAACCAGCTCCTTTTTAGTTTTATCTTTCCAGTCGAGACCTCGCTGCTCACACAGGACAATTAAAACTTCTTTGGCTTTTTTCTTGTAAACAGCTGCCATCCTTGCAGTTACTTTGCAAAATAAAAGATAGAAAAGAAAAAAGAGAGAAGGGAGGGTAGGGGACTGCTTTGCACGTATGTCTTTAAAAATAATAGGCCCTGAGCTTTGTCCTTGTAAAACTATTGTATTCCTCGCAAGGTTACAATCAGTTTATAATTGCAAGGGTTAATTGCTTAAACCATGCACTTAATACTCTAAGAAATGAAATCATCCCACCGCTGCCACCAATTTGTCACGAACACGCTCCCAGCTGCCGTGACTTTGGGGTGTTTGCTGTATGAGGTCACACACGATTTCAGCCCGCTGTCTCTCTCTACCTATAACACAGGTTCTAGACCTACAGAATCGCCCCAAAACACAGCGCTCTCACACACCCCCCAGACACTTAAAGGTTCAGCCAACACCTATTGGGTACGGGCAGTAGGACCCCAATATACTGTCACACACTGGCACACAGGCTTCTAGTTATCCACAAACTAACAAGACCCACACCAGCACACACAGGGTTAACTCTTCACACCTCCAGACTGTTACACAAATGTAAATACAAGCACACCCAGCTTGTTAATCAAATGTATCCACAAATCACACACTGGCATTCCAAGGGTTATCCTGGTCGAGCAATCTCTCTTCTAAAAAGGCTAATGGATTCTTTAGAGTATCAAGGACGCAACTCATTAAATTATAGATTTATTATACAAAAAGTACAGGGCATACAGATAACAAAAATAATGAATAACAATTAATAAATTTGACATAACAAGCAAAAACAGTTTAAAATAAAAAGGATTACATTCAGATTTGCACTTACATGATTTGCATTCTGACCAAGGGGATTTGGCTAAGAAGATGCACAGCCTATTAATGTAACTTGATTTCCCCAAAAGTCTGACACTTTGTCCCTCCAGACACAGGTTTTTAAGCAAACTCAAATGGGATGGCATTCACAGGGGCAGTGTGAATGCTAATGTGGGGGCGGAAATGTCCCCTGGGTGTCACCTCAGGTTTGTTCAAACTATTCCTAAGTTTTGACCGGTCTTAGCTTTCCTGAGATACCTCCCAGAGACATAACTTTCCCTTCAATAAACCAATCATAATTTCCTGCACATTTAAATACCAAATATGATGGGATTACAACAATATCTAATCTCATCCTGAAATACATGTGACTATGGCTGTTCCCTGTGTAGTTGGTATCTATGTTTTAAAACCCTGGTGTGGTTTTTGTCCCTCAGTACGGAGTGCCAGAGGGATTTTCCAAAATATGAAAAATGAAGGCATTTCCTTTCAAGTTCATATTTCTATATACCTGCATAAAGACCATGCAGATTTTTATACCAGAGTCTCCAAGATTTGCACCTAGGCATATGGCTCTCCAATTTACACCCAGGAGTTAGTTTGTGTTTACACTACCTATTGAAAGGAAGTCAATTAGCTAGGGAAATTCAGGCTCAAATACTATGGATGTCTGTGATCTGCATATCTTAAGCTGGTCTCTGCACAAAGGGTTTGCCTAACTCAATTACCTCCTCCTGGGCTCATTTGGTCACACATTTAGGTATTCATGCAAAGATTTATTTGGGCCTGACATTCAATATTCTATTTCAGCATATCATATTTATGCTCTCATCCTGACATCTCCCTCCTTCAAGAGATGGCATGGGCATTGACTGACAGGTCAGTGCCCAAGATCATCTCATCTTATTTCCCCCTGGTTCCACTGTAATAGCTGCTAGCTGGCTCTCACTAGGGTCTCTGGTGGGATGGGTTAAGAAGGGTTTAATTACCTCATGTGGCTGGGCCTCCTGATACTTACATTGCTGTGGTATAACCTCTGTATTCTTAAGGGGTCCTATCCCTTGCACTGCAGCTACTAGATCCACTGGCAAGTCCTTCTTCCCCTCATCTGGCAATCTACAGACTGTCAGGGCACACGCTTCACTGCCATTATGAGCCTTCAACAGATTATCATGAAAATTTCTCTCTATCATCCTGGCAGGGGGATCATACCCCTGCTTCTGGCTTGTCTGGGCCTGCGTCATGTTCTCATGTACCAACCCTGTTACAGTGTGCACTTTGTCTCTAATCCTCATGTCCTCTAAGTTAAAGCCTGAGGGAAAAATGGCCTGGGATTCCTGACCCTGCTCTTCTAGGTGGGGACATACAGTAGCAGGGTTGCTAGGTCCCTCAGCTACCCTCTCTGTGTTGCTCACTGCCTGAGACTCCTTGTAGGGGGCTGCCTGAAAGAATGTCTCCCTCCCCTAGAAACACATCTAAGTGGGAACCCCTTAAGTCTGGCACAGCAGAATACCTACTTCCACTCTGCCCTGCTCCCCAGTTACAACATTCCCTGTCAGTGGGACACCCTATGCACTTCTTATCTTGGGGGCTACGGAACAGGACACTCCCCTCCCCATAGGACTCATATATCTGGGGGTGTAGAGTAACAGGGAGTTTGGGCCCCTCATCTAACTTCTCTAAGCCGTTAGACGGCTGGCTAAGTGAGTGTGGGCTAGCAACTGATCCCCCGGTCTCTATAGAAAACTCAGATGAATGGTCAGAACTCAGATGTAGATCTGAGTGGTGAACATTCGAACTACAGGTCCCAGCCGCAAGGTAAGGATTGCTGTCACTCGCTACTTCCCGTTAATCAGGACTATGTGTCTCCCCCACATGCTCAACCGCTCTGTGAGCAGCTGGTTCAGGCACAGAATACACATCTTCACTCTGCCCCCCCTCCCAGTTAACTTGTAC
Source organism: Mixophyes australis (assembly GCA_036250195.1). Classification (NCBI taxonomy): domain Eukaryota; kingdom Metazoa; phylum Chordata; class Amphibia; order Anura; family Limnodynastidae; genus Mixophyes; species Mixophyes australis. The sequence continues at coordinate 1,841,042 of JAVHZZ010000019.1, forward strand.
AGCATCTTCTGAGCATATTACCGGGGTAGAAACATTGTCTTTCTCTAGCACAACAGAATTAATCACATGGCCATCTGTCCCATTTCTAGTAAGCATAATATCTACACCAGTATTAATGCCAATATCTGCAATAACACTGTCCGCTGTCCCTATCCCATGACACAATGTCAGTGTAAAAACACGTTTGGATTTTAACGCAATACTGTTATTGACATTATCCTCATTATAGGCATTAGGTACAATAAGACATTCTCTTTCCTTATCACATCCTGGCATCTGGAAAGAAAAAGCATTGGTATTCTCAGCTGATTCTAACACAGTGACATGTGGGGCATTAACTTCCTTACACATTACACTATTAGGGGTTTCCAAATTACCCCCTATTACCTCGGGTTCTTCCCATAAATCATCATAATTGCCAGAGTTAACACTGGCACCTATCAGCTTCTCATCATCACATTTCACTAGCACAGTACCAGATGCAAAATGATCACAGAACATTTTAGGTTCTTTACACAAAGTCATATCATTGACAGGTTCAGCATTATCCCATACTACCTGGGCTGAGTCACACGGTGTAACAGAATTAGAGATAGTAGGAACAACATTTGCGGGAACATACTGAGAATTTAACCGTCCAAGATCAGTAACTACTAAAACATTTGTGGGAATATTTTCAGGCACTTCCATTTCTCCCACAGAAATAGTCTTCTCAACAATTATGTCCTCTTTAAAATCAACCTCCTCCAGTAGCAAATTCTGTGCAGCATCTGGTTGTATGCTGCTAGCATCATCAGCTTCCCCCCAGCAGAGTAAATGGGGCGATTGATGCTCCCGCTTGTGAAAGAAGCTGCTGCAGGCGCTGCCTTTTTTTCAGTCACCCGGCGACACTGATCTTGCCAGAATGGGGTATGAAGCCCATCCCGGAAATATACCTCTTCTTGAGCATATTCAAAACACTCCTCTAGGCAGTCCAGCTGTTCCACAAGACTCATCTTGAAGCCCGGAATAAGAACCATCATGCGATACTCGCTGAAAGCATGGGTCGGGCTTTCCTGTTCCCAGTTGAGGTGTTCGATGATCTCCCTGCATGTCTTGTTGTGGCAGGAGAAACCTCGCAGCTGACCTTCTTCAATTAGCTCTGCCATACTCATCATGGTAAGTGGATCCTTTGGATCTATGACAATGTACCTACTTGGATCCTCTGGTTCAGTGACAATATCCACACCTTGATCCTCTGATTCTGTCTTGGTGCCCAGCTCAGGTTCCATATCACATTGCTTCTTTGCATCATACTCCAATAAAGCGCAAACCAGCTCCTTTTTAGTTTTATCTTTCCAGTCGAGACCTCGCTGCTCACACAGGACAATTAAAACTTCTTTGGCTTTTTTCTTGTAAACAGCTGCCACCCTTGCAGTTACTTTGCAAAATAAAAGATAGAAAAGAAAAAAGAGAGAAGGGGGGGTAGGGGACTGCTTTGCACGTATGTCTTTAAAAATAATAGGCCCTGAGCTTTGTCCTTGTAAAACTATTGTATTCCTCGCAAGGTTACAATCAGTTTATAATTGCAAGGGTTAATTGCTTAAACCATGCACTTAATACTCTAAGAAATGAAATCATCCCACCGCTGCCACCAATTTGTCACGAACACGCTCCCAGCTGCCGTGACTTTGGGGTGTTTGCTGTATGAGGTCACACACGATTTCAGCCCGCTGTCTCTCTCTACCTATAACACAGGTTCTAGACCTACAGAATCGCCCCAAAACACAGCGCTCTCACACACCCCCCAGACACTTAAAGGTTCAGCCAACACCTATTGGGTACGGGCAGTAGGACCCCAATATACTGTCACACACTGGCACACAGGCTTCTAGTTATCCACAAACTAACAAGACCCACACCAGCACACACAGGGTTAACTCTTCACACCTCCAGACTGTTACACAAATGTAAATACAAGCACACCCAGCTTGTTAATCAAATGTATCCACAAATCACACACTGGCATTCCAAGGGTTATCCTGGTCGAGCAATCTCTCTTCTAAAAAGGCTAATGGATTCTTTAGAGTATCAAGGACGCAACTTATTAAATTATAGATTTAATATACAAAAAGTACAGGGCATACAGATAACAAAAATAATGAATAACAATTAATAAATTTGACATAACAAGCAAAAACAGTTTAAAATAAAAAGGATTACATTCAGATTTGCACTTACATGAATTGCATTCTGGCCAAGGGGATTTGGCTAAGAAGATGGACAGCCTATTAATGTAACTTGATTTCCCCAAAAGTCTGACACTTTGTCCCTCCAGACACAGGTTTTTAAGCAAACTCAAATGGGATGGCATTCACAGGGGCAGTGTGAATGCTAATGTGGGGGCAGAAATGTCCCCTGGGTGTCACCTCAGGTTTGTTCAAACTATTCCTAAGTTTTGACCGGTCTTAGCTTTCCTGAGATACCTCCCAGAGACATAACTTTCCCTTCAATAAACCAATCATAATTTCCTGCACATTTAAATACCAAATATGATGGGATTACAACAATATCTAATCTCATCCTGAAATACATGTGACTATGGCTGTTCCCTGTGTAGTTGGTATCTATGTTTTAAAACCCTGGTGTGGTTTTTGTCCCTCAGTATGGAGTGCCAGAGGGATTTTCCAAAATATGAAAAATGAAGGCATTTCCTTTCAAGTTCATATTTCTATATACCTGCATAAAGACCATGCAGATTTTTATACCAGAGTCTCCAAGATTTGCACCTAGGCATATGGCTCTCCAATTTACACCCAGGAGTTAGTTTGTGTTTACACTACCTATTGAAAGGAAGTCAATTAGCTAGGGAAATTCAGGCTCAAATACTATGGATGTCTGTGATCTGCATATCTTAAGCTGGTCTCTGCACAAAGGGTTTGCCTAACTCAATTACCTCCTCCTGGGCTCATTTGGTCACACATTTAGGTATTCATGCAAAGATTTATTTGGGCCTGACATTCAATATTCTATTTCAGCATATCATATTTATGCTCTCATCCTGACATCTCCCTCCTTCAAGAGATGGCATGGGCATTGACTGACAGGTCAGTGCCCAAGATCATCTCATCTTATTTCCCCCTGGTTCCACTGTAATAGCTGCTAGCTGGCTCTCACTAGGGTCTCTGGTGGGATGGGTTAAGAAGGGTTTAATTACCTCATGTGGCTGGGCCTCCTGATACTTACATTGCTGTGGTATAACCTCTGTATTCTTAAGGGGTCCTATCCCTTGCACTGCAGCTACTAGATCCACTGGCAAGTCCTTCTTCCCCTCATCTGGCAATCTACAGACTGTCAGGGCACACGCTTCACTGCCATTATGAGCCTTCAACAGATTATCATGAAAATTTCTCTCTATCATCCTGGCAGGGGGATCATACCCCTGCTTCTGGCTTGTCTGGGCCTGCGTCATGTTCTCATGTACCAACCCTGTTACAGTGTGCACTTTGTCTCTAATCCTCATGTCCTCTAAGTTAAAGCCTGAGGGAAAAATGGCCTGGGATTCCTGACCCTGCACTTCTAGGTGGGGACATACAGTAGCAGGGTTGCTAGGTCCCTCAGCTACCCTCTCTGTGTTGCTCACTGCCTGAGACTCCTTGTAGGGGGCTGCCTGAAAGAATGTCTCCCTCCCCTAGAAACACATCTAAGTGGGAACCCCTTAAGTCTGGCACAGCAGAATACCTACTTCCACTCTGCCCTGCTCCCCAGTTACAACATTCCCTGTCAGTGGGACACCCTATGCACTTCTTATCTTGGGGGCTACGGAACAGGACACTCTCCTCCCCATAGGACTCATATATCTGGGGGTGTAGAGTAACAGGGAGTTTGGGCCCCTCATCTAACTTCTCTAAGCCGTTAGACGGCTGGCTAAGTGAGTGTGGGCTAGCAACTGATCCCCCGGTCTCTATAGAAAACTCAGATGAATGGTCAGAACTCAGATGTAGATCTGAGTGGTGAACATTCGAACTACAGGTCCCAGCCGCAAGGTAAGGATTGCTGTCACTCGCTACTTCCCGTTAATCAGGACTATGTGTCTCCCCCACATGCTCAACCGCTCTGTGAGCAGCTGGTTCAGGCACAGAATACACATCTTCACTCTGCCCCCCCTCCCAGTTAACTTGTACAGCATCTTCTGAGCATATTACCGGGGTAGAAACATTGTCTTTCTCTAGCACAACAGAATTAATCACATGGCCATCTGTCCCATTTCTAGTAAGCATAATATCTACACCAGTATTAATGCCAATATCTGCAATAACACTGTCCGCTGTCCCTATCCCATGACACAATGTCAGTGTAAAAACACGTTTGGATTTTAACGCAATACTGTTATTGACATTATCCTCATTATAGGCATTAGGTACAATAAGACATTCTCTTTCCTTATCACATCCTGGCATCTGGAAAGAAAAAGCATTGGTATTCTCAGCTGATTCTAACACAGTGACATGTGGGGCATTAACTTCCTTACACATTACACTATTAGGGGTTTCCAAATTACCCCCTATTACCTCGGGGTCTTCCCATAAATCATCATAATTGCCAGAGTTAACACTGGCACCTATCAGCTTCTCATCATCACATTTCACTAGCACAGTACCAGATGCAAAATGATCACAGAACATTTTAGGTTCTTTACACAAAGTCATATCATTGACAGGTTCAGCATTATCCCATACTACCTGGGCTGAGTCACACGGTGTAACAGAATTAGAGATAGTAGGAACAACATTTGCGGGAACATACTGAGAATTTAACCGTCCAAGATCAGTAACTACTAAAACATTTGTGGGAATATTTTCAGGCACTTCCATTACTCCCACAGAAATAGTCTTCTCAACAATTATGTCCTCTTTAAAATCAACCTCCTCCAGTAGCAAATTCTGTGCAGCATCTGGTTGTATGCTGCTAGCATCATCAGCTTCCCCCCAGCAGAGTAAATGGGGCGATTGATGCTCCCGCTTGTGAAAGAAGCTGCTGCAGGCGCTGCCTTTTTTTCAGTCACCCGGCGACACTGATCTTGCCAGAATGGGGTATGAAGCCCATCCCGGAAATATACCTCTTCTTGAGCATATTCAAAACACTCCTCTAGGCAGTCCAGCTGTTCCACAAGACTCATCTTGAAGCCCGGAATAAGAACCATCATGCGATACTCGCTGAAAGCATGGGTCGGGCTTTCCTGTTCCCAGTTGAGGTGTTCGATGATCTCCCTGCATGTCTTGTTGTGGCAGGAGAAACCTCGCAGCTGACCTTCTTCAATTAGCTCTGCCATACTCATCATGGTAAGTGGATCCTTTGGATCTATGACAATGTACCTACTTGGATCCTCTGGTTCAGTGACAATATCCACACCTTGATCCTCTGATTCTGTCTTGGTGCCCAGCTCAGGTTCCATATCACATTGCTTCTTTGCATCATACTCCAATAAAGCGCAAACCAGCTCCTTTTTAGTTTTATCTTTCCAGTCGAGACCTCGCTGCTCACACAGGACAATTAAAACTTCTTTGGCTTTTTTCTTGTAAACAGCTGCCATCCTTGCAGTTACTTTGCAAAATAAAAGATAGAAAAGAAAAAAGAGAGAAGGGGGGGTAGGGGACTGCTTTGCACGTATGTCTTTAAAAATAATAGGCCCTGAGCTTTGTCCTTGTAAAACTATTGTATTCCTCGCAAGGTTACAATCAGTTTATAATTGCAAGGGTTAATTGCTTAAACCATGCACTTAATACTCTAAGAAATGAAATCATCCCACCGCTGCCACCAATTTGTCACGAACACGCTCCCAGCTGCCGTGACTTTGGGGTGTTTGCTGTATGAGGTCACACACGATTTCAGCCCGCTGTCTCTCTCTACCTATAACACAGGTTCTAGACCTACAGAATCGCCCCAAAACACAGCGCTCTCACACACCCCCCAGACACTTAAAGGTTCAGCCAACACCTATTGGGTACGGGCAGTAGGACCCCAATATACTGTCACACACTGGCACACAGGCTTCTAGTTATCCACAAACTAACAAGACCCACACCAGCACACACAGGGTTAACTCTTCACACCTCCAGACTGTTACACAAATGTAAATACAAGCACACCCAGCTTGTTAATCAAATGTATCCACAAATCACACACTGGCATTCCAAGGGTTATCCTGGTCGAGCAATCTCTCTTCTAAAAAGGCTAATGGATTCTTTAGAGTATCAAGGACGCAACTCATTAAATTATAGATTTATTATACAAAAAGTACAGGGCATACAGATAACAAAAATAATGAATAACAATTAATAAATTTGACATAACAAGCAAAAACAGTTTAAAATAAAAAGGATTACATTCAGATTTGCACTTACATGATTTGCATTCTGACCAAGGGGATTTGGCTAAGAAGATGCACAGCCTATTAATGTAACTTGATTTCCCCAAAAGTCTGACACTTTGTCCCTCCAGACACAGGTTTTTAAGCAAACTCAAATGGGATGGCATTCACAGGGGCAGTGTGAATGCTAATGTGGGGGCGGAAATGTCCCCTGGGTGTCACCTCAGGTTTGTTCAAACTATTCCTAAGTTTTGACCGGTCTTAGCTTTCCTGAGATACCTCCCAGAGACATAACTTTCCCTTCAATAAACCAATCATAATTTCCTGCACATTTAAATACCAAATATGATGGGATTACAACAATATCTAATCTCATCCTGAAATACATGTGACTATGGCTGTTCCCTGTGTAGTTGGTATCTATATTTTAAAACCCTGGTGTGGTTTTTGTCCCTCAGTACGGAGTGCCAGAGGGATTTTCCAAAATATGAAAAATGAAGGCATTTCCTTTCAATTTCATATTTCTATATACCTGCATAAAGACCATGCAGATTTTTATACCAGAGTCTCCAAGATTTGCACCTAGGCATATGGCTCTCCAATTTACACCCAGGAGTTAGTTTGTGTTTACACTACCTATTGAAAGGAAGTCAATTAGCTAGGGAAATTCAGGCTCAAATACTATGGATGTCTGTGATCTGCATATCTTAAGCTGGTCTCTGCACAAAGGGTTTGCCTAACTCAATTACCTCCTCCTGGGCTCATTTGGTCACACATTTAGGTATTCATGCAAAGATTTATTTGGGCCTGACATTCAATATTCTATTTCAGCATATCATATTTATGCTCTCATCCTGACATCTCCCTCCTTCAAGAGATGGCATGGGCATTGACTGACAGGTCAGTGCCCAAGATCATCTCATCTTATTTCCCCCTGGTTCCACTGTAATAGCTGCTAGCTGGCTCTCACTAGGGTCTCTGGTGGGATGGGTTAAGAAGGGTTTAATTACCTCATGTGGCTGGGCCTCCTGATACTTACATTGCTGTGGTATAACCTCTGTATTCTTAAGGGGTCCTATCCCTTGCACTGCAGCTACTAGATCCACTGGCAAGTCCTTCTTCCCCTCATCTGGCAATCTACAGACTGTCAGGGCACACGCTTCACTGCCATTATGAGCCTTCAACAGATTATCATGAAAATTTCTCTCTATCATCCTGGCAGGGGGATCATACCCCTGCTTCTGGCTTGTCTGGGCCTGCGTCATGTTCTCATGTACCAACCCTGTTACAGTGTGCACTTTGTCTCTAATCCTCATGTCCTCTAAGTTAAAGCCTGAGGGAAAAATGGCCTGGGATTCCTGACCCTGCACTTCTAGGTGGGGACATACAGTAGCAGGGTTGCTAGGTCCCTCAGCTACCCTCTCTGTGTTGCTCACTGCCTGAGACTCCTTGTAGGGGGCTGCCTGAAAGAATGTCTCCCTCCCCTAGAAACACATCTAAGTGGGAACCCCTTAAGTCTGGCACAGCAGAATACCTACTTCCACTCTGCCCTGCTCCCCAGTTACAACATTCCCTGTCAGTGGGACACCCTATGCACTTCTTATCTTGGGGGCTACGGAACAGGACACTCCCCTCCCCATAGGACTCATATATCTGGGGGTGTAGAGTAACAGGGAGTTTGGGCCCCTCATCTAACTTCTCTAAGCCGTTAGACGGCTGGCTAAGTGAGTGTGGGCTAGCAACTGATCCCCCGGTCTCTATAGAAAACTCAGATGAATGGTCAGAACTCAGATGTAGATCTGAGTGGTGAACATTCGAACTACAGGTCCCAGCCGCAAGGTAAGGATTGCTGTCACTCGCTACTTCCCGTTAATCAGGACTATGTGTCTCCCCCACATGCTCAACCGCTCTGTGAGCAGCTGGTTCAGGCACAGAATACACATCTTCACTCTGCCCCCCCTCCCAGTTAACTTGTACAGCATCTTCTGAGCATATTACCGGGGTAGAAACATTGTCTTTCTCTAGCACAACAGAATTAATCACATGGCCATCTGTCCCATTTCTAGTAAGCATAATATCTACACCAGTATTAATGCCAATATCTGCAATAACACTGTCCGCTGTCCCTATCCCATGACACAATGTCAGTGTAAAAACACGTTTGGATTTTAACGCAATACTGTTATTGACATTATCCTCATTATAGGCATTAGGTACAATAAGACATTCTCTTTCCTTATCACATCCTGGCATCTGGAAAGAAAAAGCATTGGTATTCTCAGCTGATTCTAACACAGTGACATGTGGGGCATTAACTTCCTTACACATTACACTATTAGGGGTTTCCAAATTACCCCCTATTACCTCGGGTTCTTCCCATAAATCATCATAATTGCCAGAGTTAACACTGGCACCTATCAGCTTCTCATCATCACATTTCACTAGCACAGTACCAGATGCAAAATGATCACAGAACATTTTAGGTTCTTTACACAAAGTCATATCATTGACAGGTTCAGCATTATCCCATACTACCTGGGCTGAGTCACACGGTGTAACAGAATTAGAGATAGTAGGAACAACATTTGCGGGAACATACTGAGAATTTAACCGTCCAAGATCAGTAACTACTAAAACATTTGTGGGAATATTTTCAGGCACTTCCATTTCTCCCACAGAAATAGTCTTCTCAACAATTATGTCCTCTTTAAAATCAACCTCCTCCAGTAGCAAATTCTGTGCAGCATCTGGTTGTATGCTGCTAGCATCATCAGCTTCCCCCCAGCAGAGTAAATGGGGCGATTGATGCTCCCGCTTGTGAAAGAAGCTGCTGCAGGCGCTGCCTTTTTTTCAGTCACCCGGCGACACTGATCTTGCCAGAATGGGGTATGAAGCCCATCCCGGAAATATACCTCTTCTTGAGCATATTCAAAACACTCCTCTAGGCAGTCCAGCTGTTCCACAAGACTCATCTTGAAGCCCGGAATAAGAACCATCATGCGATACTCGCTGAAAGCATGGGTCGGGCTTTCCTGTTCCCAGTTGAGGTGTTCGATTATCTCCCTGCATGTCTTGTTGTGGCAGGAGAAACCTCGCAGCTGACCTTCTTCAATTAGCTCTGCCATACTCATCATGGTAAGTGGATCCTTTGGATCTATGACAATGTACCTACTTGGATCCTCTGGTTCAGTGACAATATCCACACCTTGATCCTCTGATTCTGTCTTGGTGCCCAGCTCAGGTTCCATATCACATTGCTTCTTTGCATCATACTCCAATAAAGCGCAAACCAGCTCCTTTTTAGTTTTATCTTTCCAGTCGAGACCTCGCTGCTCACACAGGACAATTAAAACTTCTTTGGCTTTTTTCTTGTAAACAGCTGCCATCCTTGCAGTTACTTTGCAAAATAAAAGATAGAAAAGAAAAAAGAGAGAAGGGGGGGTAGGGGACTGCTTTGCACGTATGTCTTTAAAAATAATAGGCCCTGAGCTTTGTCCTTGTAAAACTATTGTATTCCTCGCAAGGTTACAATCAGTTTATAATTGCAAGGGTTAATTGCTTAAACCATGCACCTAATACTCTAAGAAATGAAATCATCCCACCGCTGCCACCAATTTGTCACGAACACGCTCCCAGCTGCCCTGACTTTGGGGTGTTTGCTGTATGAGGTCACACACGATTTCAGCCCTCTGTCTCTCTCTACCTATAACACAGGTTCTAGACCTACAGAATCGCCCCAAAACACAGCGCTCTCACACACCCCCCAGACACTTAAAGGTTCAGCCAACACCTATTGGGTACGGGCAGTAGGACCCCAATATACTGTCACACACTGGCACACAGGCTTCTAGTTATCCACAAACTAACAAGACCCACACCAGCACACACAGGGTTAACTCTTCACACCTCCAGACTGTTACACAAATGTAAATACAAGCACACCCAGCTTGTTAATCAAATGTATCCACAAATCACACACTGGCATTCCAAGGGTTATCCTGGTCGAGCAATCTCTCTTCTAAAAAGGCTAATGGATTCTTTAGAGTATCAAGGACGCAACTTATTAAATTATAGATTTAATATACAAAAAGTACAGGGCATACAGATAACAAAAATAATGAATAACAATTAATAAATTTGACATAACAAGCAAAAACAGTTTAAAATAAAAAGGATTACATTCAGATTTGCACTTACATGAATTGCATTCTGGCCAAGGGGATTTGGCTAAGAAGATGGACAGCCTATTAATGTAACTTGATTTCCCCAAAAGTCTGACACTTTGTCCCTCCAGACACAGGTTTTTAAGCAAACTCAAATGGGATGGCATTCACAGGGGCAGTGTGAATGCTAATGTGGGGGCAGAAATGTCCCCTGGGTGTCACCTCAGGTTTGTTCAAACTATTCCTAAGTTTTGACCGGTCTTAGCTTTCCTGAGATACCTCCCAGAGACATAACTTTCCCTTCAATAAACCAATCATAATTTCCTGCACATTTAAATACCAAATATGATGGGATTACAACAATATCTAATCTCATCCTGAAATACATGTGACTATGGCTGTTCCCTGTGTAGTTGGTATCTATGTTTTAAAACCCTGGTGTGGTTTTTGTCCCTCAGTATGGAGTGCCAGAGGGATTTTCCAAAATATGAAAAATGAAGGCATTTCCTTTCAAGTTCATATTTCTATATACCTGCATAAAGACCATGCAGATTTTTATACCAGAGTCTCCAAGATTTGCACCTAGGCATATGGCTCTCCAATTTACACCCAGGAGTTAGTTTGTGTTTACATTACCTATTGAAAGGAAGTCAATTAGCTAGGGAAATTCAGGCTCAAATACTATGGATGTCTGTGATGTGCATATCTTAAGCTGGTCTCTGCACAAAGGGTTTGCCTAACTCAATTACCTCCTCCTGGGCTCATTTGGTCACACATTTAGGTATTCATGCAAAGATTTATTTGGGCCTGACATTCAATATTCTATTTCAGCATATCATATTTATGCTCTCATCCTGACATCTCCCTCCTTCAAGAGATGGCATGGGCATTGACTGACAGGTCAGTGCCCAAGATCATCTCATCTTATTTCCCCCTGGTTCCACTGTAATAGCTGCTAGCTGGCTCTCACTAGGGTCTCTGGTGGGATGGGTTAAGAAGGGTTTAATTACCTCATGTGGCTGGGCCTCCTGATACTTACATTGCTGTGGTATAACCTCTGTATTCTTAAGAGGTCCTATCCCTTGCACTGCAGCTACTAGATCCACTGGCAAGTCCTTCTTCCCCTCATCTGGCAATCTACAGACTGTCAGGGCACACGCTTCACTGCCATTATGAGCCTTCAACAGATTATCATGAAAATTTCTCTCTATCATCCTGGCAGGGGGATCATACCCCTGCTTCTGGCTTGTCTGGGCCTGCGTCATGTTCTCATGTACCAACCCTGTTACAGTGTGCACTTTGTCTCTAATCCTCATGTCCTCTAAGTTAAAGCCTGAGGGAAAAATGGCCTGGGATTCCTGACCCTGCACTTCTAGGTGGGGACATACAGTAGCAGGGTTGCTAGGTCCCTCAGCTACCCTCTCTGTGTTGCTCACTGCCTGAGACTCCTTGTAGGGGGCTGCCTGAAAGAATGTCTCCCTCCCCTAGAAACACATCTAAGTGGGAACCCCTTAAGTCTGGCACAGCAGAATACCTACTTCCACTCTGCCCTGCTCCCCAGTTACAACATTCCCTGTCAGTGGGACACCCTATGCACTTCTTATCTTGGGGGCTACGGAACAGGACACTCCCCTCCCCATAGGACTCATATATCTGGGGGTGTAGAGTAACAGGGAGTTTGGGCCCCTCATCTAACTTCTCTAAGCCGTTAGACGGCTGGCTAAGTGAGTGTGGGCTAGCAACTGATCCCCCGGTCTCTATAGAAAACTCAGATGAATGGTCAGAACTCAGATGTAGATCTGAGTGGTGAACATTCGAACTACAGGTCCCAGCCGCAAGGTAAGGATTGCTGTCACTCGCTACTTCCCGTTAATCAGGACTATGTGTCTCCCCCACATGCTCAACCGCTCTGTGAGCAGCTGGTTCAGGCACAGAATACACATCTTCACTCTGCCCCCCCTCCCAGTTAACTTGTACAGCATCTTCTGAGCATATTACCGGGGTAGAAACATTGTCTTTCTCTAGCACAACAGAATTAATCACATGGCCATCTGTCCCATTTCTAGTAAGCATAATATCTACACCAGTATTAATGCCAATATCTGCAATAACACTGTCCGCTGTCCCTATCCCATGACACAATGTCAGTGTAAAAACACGTTTGGATTTTAACGCAATACTGTTATTGACATTATCCTCATTATAGGCATTAGGTACAATAAGACATTCTCTTTCCTTATCACATCCTGGCATCTGGAAAGAAAAAGCATTGGTATTCTCAGCTGATTCTAACACAGTGACATGTGGGGCATTAACTTCCTTACACATTACACTATTAGGGGTTTCCAAATTACCCCCTATTACCTCGGGTTCTTCCCATAAATCATCATAATTGCCAGAGTTAACACTGGCACCTATCAGCTTCTCATCATCACATTTCACTAGCACAGTACCAGATGCAAAATGATCACAGAACATTTTAGGTTCTTTACACAAAGTCATATCATTGACAGGTTCAGCATTATCCCATACTACCTGGGCTGAGTCATACGGTGTAACAGAATTAGAGATAGTAGGAACAACATTTGCGGGAACATACTGAGAATTTAACCGTCCAAGATCAGTAACTACTAAAACATTTGTGGGAATATTTTCAGGCACTTCCATTTCTCCCACAGAAATAGTCTTCTCAACAATTATGTCCTCTTTAAAATCAACCTCCACCAGTAGCAAATTCTGTGCAGCATCTGGTTGTATGCTGCTAGCATCATCAGCTTCCCCCCAGCAGAGTAAATGGGGCGATTGATGCTCCCGCTTGTGAAAGAAGCTGCTGCAGGCGCTGCCTTTTTTTCAGTCACCCGGCGACACTGATCTTGCCAGAATGGGGTATGAAGCCCATCCCGGAAATATACCTCTTCTTGAGCATATTCAAAACACTCCTCTAGGCAGTCCAGCTGTTCCACAAGACTCATCTTGAAGCCCGGAATAAGAACCATCATGCGATACTCGCTGAAAGCATGGGTCGGGCTTTCCTGTTCCCAGTTGAGGTGTTCGATGATCTCCCTGCATGTCTTGTTGTGGCAGGAGAAACCTCGCAGCTGACCTTCTTCAATTAGCTCTGCCATACTCATCATGGTAAGTGGATCCTTTGGATCTATGACAATGTACCTACTTGGATCCTCTGGTTCAGTGACAATATCCACACCTTGATCCTCTGATTCTGTCTTGGTGCCCAGCTCAGGTTCCATATCACATTGCTTCTTTGCATCATACTCCAATAAAGCGCAAACCAGCTCCTTTTTAGTTTTATCTTTCCAGTCGAGACCTCGCTGCTCACACAGGACAATTAAAACTTCTTTGGCTTTTTTCTTGTAAACAGCTGCCATCCTTGCAGTTACTTTGCAAAATAAAAGATAGAAAAGAAAAAAGAGAGAAGGGGGGGTAGGGGACTGCTTTGCACGTATGTCTTTAAAAATAATAGGCCCTGAGCTTTGTCCTTGTAAAACTATTGTATTCCTCGCAAGGTTACAATCAGTTTATAATTGCAAGGGTTAATTGCTTAAACCATGCACTTAATACTCTAAGAAATGAAATCATCCCACCGCTGCCACCAATTTGTCACGAACACGCTCCCAGCTGCCCTGACTTTGGGGTGTTTGCTGTATGAGGTCACACACGATTTCAGCCCGCTGTCTCTCTCTACCTATAACACAGGTTCTAGACCTACAGAATCGCCCCAAAACACAGCGCTCTCACACACCCCCCAGACACTTAAAGGTTCAGCCAACACCTATTGGGTACGGGCAGTAGGACCCCAATATACTGTCACACACTGGCACACAGGCTTCTAGTTATCCACAAACTAACAAGACCCACACCAGCACACACAGGGTTAACTCTTCACACCTCCAGACTGTTACACAAATGTAAATACAAGCACACCCAGCTTGTTAATCAAATGTATCCACAAATCACACACTGGCATTCCAAGGGTTATCCTGGTCGAGCAATCTCTCTTCTAAAAAGGCTAATGGATTCTTTAGAGTATCAAGGACGCAACTTATTAAATTATAGATTTAATATACAAAAAGTACAGGGCATACAGATAACAAAAATAATGAATAACAATTAATAAATTTGACATAACAAGCAAAAACAGTTTAAAATAAAAAGGATTACATTCAGATTTGCACTTACATGAATTGCATTCTGGCCAAGGGGATTTGGCTAAGAAGATGGACAGCCTATTAATGTAACTTGATTTCCCCAAAAGTCTGACACTTTGTCCCTCCAGACACAGGTTTTTAAGCAAACTCAAATGGGATGGCATTCACAGGGGCAGTGTGAATGCTAATGTGGGGGCAGAAATGTCCCCTGGGTGTCACCTCAGGTTTGTTCAAACTATTCCTAAGTTTTGACCGGTCTTAGCTTTCCTGAGATACCTCCCAGAGACATAACTTTCCCTTCAATAAACCAATCATAATTTCCTGCACATTTAAATACCAAATATGATGGGATTACAACAATATCTAATCTCATCCTGAAATACATGTGACTATGGCTGTTCCCTGTGTAGTTGGTATCTATGTTTTAAAACCCTGGTGTGGTTTTTGTCCCTCAGTATGGAGTGCCAGAGGGATTTTCCAAAATATGAAAAATGAAGGCATTTCCTTTCAAGTTCATATTTCTATATACCTGCATAAAGACCATGCAGATTTTTATACCAGAGTCTCCAAGATTTGCACCTAGGCATATGGCTCTCCAATTTACACCCAGGAGTTAGTTTGTGTTTACACTACCTATTGAAAGGAAGTCAATTAGCTAGGGAAATTCAGGCTCAAATACTATGGATGTCTGTGATCTGCATATCTTAAGCTGGTCTCTGCACAAAGGGTTTGCCTACCTCAATTACCTCCTCCTGGGCTCATTTGATCACACATTTAGGTATTCATGCAAAGAAATAAACCAAATTCGGCGCTGTATCACTGGTCTCAATCAATATAAAAATAAAAATAAATATAAATAAACCTCAAAGACTGGGTATTATTAGTAAGTCCCGCTGCTGATAGAAACCCGTGGGTTTAAAATAGCAATCAAACAAACCTTCCGTCCATTCACAGCTCACAGCTCCGCAATTGCACTCCCTCTGATGAAATCACTTCGGTGAAGAAACGCATAAGGAAAACTGCTGCACTCACCGATCCCATTGCATGGACGGCTGATTTAAGAAGCGGACATACCCATTACAATTGTTCATCATACGGAGCTGTGAGCTGTGAATGGACGGAAGGTTTATGTCCTTTAGTGCACACTGACACGGAGTTCAGTCACTTAACACAGGAGTCTTTATGGTTATACACCCGTGGAGACTGTGATCGGAGGACTAGGACAACTGTCTGAGGCTGTTGAGGAATCTAACATCGACCTCAGGGAAGTAACGGATCATTCATTAATTTATGTGCTGATTGCTAATATTCTGAGCTTTCCTACCCCAGCTACAAGATATATTCTTTGTCTATTTGATCTCCAGGGTACTACGATCTAATTATATGCCTATCTGACAGCTCAATCGCTTTTGATTATAGAATCCAGAGTTCTTTTTTAGGATATACCTATTGTTGCAATCTGTGACGTTTTTTTTTTATGTCAATTTGGCTGACTATTTTCAGTATTCCAACCATTATTAACATTGGATCTATCAATTGGAATCAATTCACAATATTTTGATTCATTCGGAACCGCTCACTATTTATTCAGACCGCCCATGCCATTCAGGGGAGGGATTGGTTATCAGTGCACTGATATATTGTTTTATTGTTACTAATTGTATTTGTATTTTTATTTGATTTTATCCAATTAAATGGTTTAACTATCAAATGTGTATTACTTACTGGGTTTGGTCTGAAGCCCCAGCGCTGTTTTGTGTTTATTCATGCAAAGATTTATTTGGGTCCTGACATACAATATTCTATTTCAGCATATCAGATTTATGCTCTCATCCTGACACAGACCAACAATGCTATAGTCTGCTTACTCCTGGGTTTTGTTTTGGAAACCCATTAGCAGAGTGTTGCCTTATGGCAACATTTATATGTGACACTTTGCCTGTGCATAAAGAGCAAAACCACACTATTTGAAAGTTGCCAGCACAGTAACATTGCTTTATGCTGAACAAGTTCAATTCCTATTCTGAAGCAAATATGTTCTATCTATTGAAACATATCACATCAAATCACATGCACATTATTATGTGCATGCTGACATTTATTACTCGGAATGGCCTAAGAGTGGGTGTGTTGATTTGGAGGGGACAGGCTACCTTGGAGTTAAATGCCACATTGTCTTGAAACTTTGTTTTGTCGGCATCTACGACTTATATGTTATGTTATGTTATGTACTCAGCTTTACCAAAAAAGAACGCAGACCACAGGCGAGCAATATGGTGGTTTTAGTCACTTGCACTTCAGCCTTACAGCACTGAGGTCATGAGTTCAATTCTCAACCATGGGCTTATCTTTGTGGAGTTTGTATGTTCTCTTCAATGTTTGTATGGGTTTCCTCTGATGTTGTAAGTTGATGTACGATATGCTTTTTCTCAAATTCAAATCTGCCTGTATATTTAACATTTGTCTCCCATTCCAATGCCACATAATTTTGGGAAGTTGTTAATTTGGTATGGCATTTGGCATATACCTTCCTTAATGATTCTGACCCCCAGACAGCGGTTAGACTGAGCGGGCTGGGGGTCTGATGCTCCCCTGCCCCCCGGCCCAGCCCGCCCCAGTATTTACCCATCTTGTATAGAAAAATACTACAGTCAACCCTGGGTCAGCATGGTGGCTTAGTATCTAGCCCATCTGCCTCCCTGTGCTGGTGTCATGAGTTTAATTCTGGACCAGTGCCTTATCTGTATGGAGTTAGTGTTCTCGCCATGTTAATGTTAGTGTGGATTTCCTTCAAAGATCCAAATACATACTAATATCTTCATTTGCTGCTAACAAATTGACCTGAGTCTGTCTGTATTACAGCTTTTACATCGTAAGCTCTTCTCTGTACACTGAGGCAGAATTAGTGGTGCTATATAAAATGTTGCAATGATGATGTAGTATAAACAAAACAATCTAGCTTAATTGTTAGTATTGTTTGATTGAAATCTACATTCTTTATTGTCCTTACACCCACATGTTGTGCAATTGTACTATATTAATAAAGACACTCACACCAATGATTGTGTTGGATTATATAAT
Organism: Mixophyes australis; assembly: GCA_036250195.1. Classification (NCBI taxonomy): domain Eukaryota; kingdom Metazoa; phylum Chordata; class Amphibia; order Anura; family Limnodynastidae; genus Mixophyes; species Mixophyes australis. The sequence goes on from JAVHZZ010000019.1 coordinate 1,858,801, forward strand.
AATATTTATAACATTTTTAAACAAGTTTAACTATTTGCATGAATGCAAAAAGAAAAAAAAATATTCATACATTTGCTTCATTAAATCGGTCTGCAATTTTATTTTATTTTTATATTTTTTAATGTTTTATTATATTTTTATATTTTCCCTCTTATTGCGCCCATCGATGGGGTTGCTCTGGGCTTGATTGAGGCATCTTCGAGAGCTGTAAAAGAAAGTTTACAAGCAAATAAATCCATGGCCACCTAATTTTGAAAACAGACACGAGTTAGCAGAGACGTCTATTGTTACATAACTTTAAACTGCAAGCAATGTCCAATGGGATGCAAAATATATTTGGAGCAAGAGGCCTATGGCTTTTGTGTTGCAGTTTTATATATATAAACAATTCTGTTGTGGCAAGGGGAGGTGGGCGTGGAGAGTGTATTTTCCAAAAATACTTTGTAGGCCCATCATGATGGAAACCTGTGACATTTTTGTCAACTTTAATTGAACATGTGTGACATCAGGGATTTATTACCAGTATAATGGACATCTAAATGTTATTAAATTATGTAAAGACTTTAATGTAAATAATTACCATCTACTGAGGCCTCCGCCTCTTGGCTGGCCGCTGCAACCTCCACTTCCTCCAATGCCTCTGCGACCTCCATCGCCTCTGTGTGCACCTCCTCATCCTCCTCATCCTCGTCCTCTGCCTCCACCTCTGCCTCTTCATCCACCTGAGCCTCCCCATCCACCTCCACCTCCACCTCTACTACCTGAGGCTCCCCATCTGCTTCTTCCACCACCTCTTGATCCTCCTCCTACTCCTCCTCTGCCTGGCGTCATTCACGGCGTTTAGGCTCTGTTTGAATAAAAATAACATATAAGTGTATTGTTCAAAGATTAACCTGCTTAACAATTATATAGATGTAGTCCGATAATAATGTGATCAGACATTGTGAAACTTTTTTTTTCAACCACAGATAAAGATTAACTTCTACAAAAGGATATAAACATGACAGACATACACCACTTTCACATGGCCTGTAAAAAAGTTTGCTTTAGGCTTAGGAGATGTGGACTGTCTAAGTTTTACTCAGTATTTGTCAAATAGTAGTTTATGGGGGGCACATCATAATTCAAACAGCTAGATAATGAATGATGATTAGGTAGATATAATATAGTAGGTACTTTTGTTTGCCCTGCTAAGATGTGAAAATCATCTAAGGACAACTGTGAGTGTGGACATTGTTTTCAAAGATGGTGTTCAATTCTATTTGCATTATCAAAAACACATCTGCCACTATAATATTAAAAATGTTTTTAAAGTAAGGTCAACAAGTGGCCTTAGTGGGTAGCACTTCTGCATCCCAGCACTGGGGTCAAGAGTTGGAATCCAAAACTTGCCTTAATGGTCTGGAGTTTGTCACTTAATCATAAGGAAAGGTAATGTTCAGGCAGAAAAATTATGAGACAGGAGAAAAAACATGCTGCATTGGAGGGAGAGTTACATTTCTAGTATGGAGGAATATTGATATGTAGTGGTAGGCCATGTCATCTGATTTTGGTTAAAGTATTTCAAAAATTAAACTAAGCAAATATGTTTAAGCTTGAATTTGTGCGACTAACAGAGAACTCACATCTCCTTATCTCCTCCCTGAGCTCACTCAATAGCTTCGGTGGACGGCGGAGGAGGTCGCTTCAGCGCCGTTGTAATTGCACCAACGTTCACCGCCTATTAAACCGCAGGCGCAGATACCTGCGGACCCTTTGATAGGCCTGCAACTTCTCATTGCCGAATGTTTGTTGGCAGGAATTTTATGCTATTTGTTTTGGTGACTTCAAAAACATTATTACAGTGAGCACGATTTGATGTGATATGTTTCAATAGATAAAAGATTTTTGCAGCAGAATAGGAACCGAACTTGTTAGGCATAAAGCAATGTTACTGTGCTTGCAGTTTTCAAATAGTGTGGTTTTGCTCTTTATGCACAGGCAAAGTGTCACATTTATAACAACACTCTGCTAATAGGTTTACAAATAAAAACCCAGGAGTAAGCAGACTATAGCATTGTTGGTCTGAATAATTGAAATGTATATAGCCACTATCTTTGGTGGACAAAAAATATGTATGTACAAAATTGTCTACACTCTCAATAATCATTATGCCTCTTTTTTGCCCTTTCCTTATATTTACAAGAAAATTGGTCCCATATTTTTGCTCTGCTCAGGAATCTGACTTCTAGATTTGTGAGTTCTCTGTGCTTCAAACACTGCAGATTAGTTAGTGATAAGAATGGAAACTGTCCAATTGACCTTCATTTATTTGGGCGTCAGAAGGGGTAGAGGCCCATTACACTTGTTTGGGAAGTGTCTGCAGCTAATCTCAATTACAGACACCTGGATTTCTAAAGTTACAAAACTTTGTTTTGTGGTTTTGCATTTGCAATGTAATAAAGGCAGAAGTGAGTAGTGGAAGTGTTTTGCAAATGATGATTCTGTGACTTTACATAACCCCTTTTTTACCTGTTTTATAAGTTACAGGTGTATATTAAGAAAGCACAAGCATATATATATTAATGTGCATGTACTTGTAAACTATGTAGGATTCTGAGGAATGCATTGTTTAGCTTAAGCATGCAATAAAATGCAATAAAGTGTCATCTTTTCCGAGGAGTCTCTTGTTGGGGTGGGCCACATTGATACAGGCTGTGACCCACTCCTAATACGCCCGCTATCTCCCCTAGGTACATTAGGAATATTTAATATTTCTGTCTGTTAATGTTTATGTTGTGTTTAGGAACATGTGGCACCTCTATCAGTATGTGCCTTAATGCAACCATTCCATTCATACTCTGTTTGTACAGCACATAATAGTGAATAACATGGCTGCTAGTTTGGAATATAAGGGCATGTTTGTGGCTAAATTCCCTGTAGTCATCATCGTCAAAATGGATGCATCACACTTGCGCAGAATTAATATTTGTTCAATGAGCTTTTTTTTAGGTTGCTTAGTTTAGAAGGTAATTTTGAATTTAATTTTATTTTTCTCTATGTACAGAAAGTGAGGCGGAGGAGGTGTCTGTAGACAATCCAGAAGTGGGAATGTCTGCCCGTGATGTGGAGGCTCCTTGGAGTGAGGATGCACGACTCTTGAGGTAGTAAACACTGTCGCACATAAGTCAACATTTTGAATCCACCACTCAGTCCCTAGACATACATGTTGCAGAAATGTCCACAACCCTCACCAGTATGGAGCACAAATTTGACCACCAACTCACCACTTTAAATAATACACTGACAAATGTTGCCACCCTCTTGTACAATATCTACCAAGATAAATCACCATGCCCTCCAGTAACTGTCATTTCTTCACCCATTTCAACCCATGCCACACAGGCTACCTTCTCCACCCCAGACCTCCAGCCCACTCCTCCTAATATTTTTCAAATTTCAACTTCTCCGGCTTCTTCCCCTTCTGTGTCTTTTGCCACTGGCCCTTCTGTTTCTGCTGCCCCTGCCCCTTCTGTTTCTGCTGCCCATGGCCCATCTGTTATGCTGCCCCTTCTCTGGCTCTCGAACCCCCCTTGACGTGTTCAGCGGTACACCCTTTCTCAACCCCTGCCTATCCGCCCCTGCCTTCCCCATGCCTATCCCCCTTGCCCTTCGTTACATCGTCAGTCACACCCTGCTGACCAAGAGAGCTCTGATGCTTGCTCTGAGCCCTCCACATCATGGGTGACTCGAAGCCAGTCACAGGTTTTGAGACCACAGCGTGGAAAAATACGGAAAAAAAAATAATGAAAAATAAATTGCACTTGACTTTATAACTGTTTGCTTGTTGATTATTGTAGACATGTTAGGCTTTCTGGACAAATTCCTACATATTGGCATCTGTCAGTACATTGTTACATCAGTACACTGAACCTACATCACTTAACGCACTCATTTCCAAGTGTCTTACAATACATTTTATTTCGAAATGGGCCTGCAAAGTGTTTGCAAACTCTCTAATCCTATGTCTTATTTTGCCACAGTTTGGTTGGAGTGAAATAATACACATACCCAAGTATCCAACCACAACAAGACAATACTCCCGAACTCAAAGTTACCTAGTAAACTACGAGGCATTCTTTAGGACATATAGAACAGAGAAAAAAGAGTGTTTGTCGGGGCACTCCTGGATATAGAATGTTAAAAATTACATTTTATTAGTATTCATTAAAAAATGTAGTTTCTGGGTACAACTAGCGAAAATATTAAAATAAATGCATAGTGAGGGAAGTGAAAATAAAATTGCAGTTTCTACTGCAAGTCGCTTGTATTCTCACTGTAATATTGGAATAATAAATAATAATATAAAGTATTGGCTGCTGTAATAATAAATTACTCGTACATCCTTGGGATCATATTAGAATAAGATCCTATTAATAATTGATACTTCGGATGATACAGAGTATTTATAATACCTGAATAATTGTTATACAATAACTCTAAGGTGTTAACTCTCTGTAATTATTGACATTAATTGCAAATGGTAGTGCATACCTATATATAGTATGTGATCCTATAATATAATATTATACACGATATAGAGCTTCTAAGCTGGCGATAGGATCGTCTATGATAATGTTAAGGCGATTAATGCACCGTGAGGCTACCCAATCTCTGTGGCCACAGAGAGTTGTCTAAGGCAGTCAAAAAATGTCTATAGGACCATGATTGGTAAAGGCTGATAGCGTGTATGGTTATCACAGCACACTGTGTAACGGTCATGTATTGATCCGTTGCTATAACCCAATCTGATAAAAGGAGTGCACTAATAGATTAGCTAAAATCTGTACTACCTGAGAGTTATCTAGTGGGGTCAGTAAAAGAGTCTATTTGAGCCGTAATAAGTATAAGTCATCTAGCATATTCAGTTATCTCAGCCCATAATGAAATGGTCTATTATTGACTCATTTTTATGACCCAATCTAGAATGCGAGAGTATAATATAGGTATCTTGTTATAAACTAGGTATTATTTAACAGCAGCATGTGAGATACAATGCGAACGCCGACGCGCGTTTCGCTTGTATGCTTTTTCAAGGCAAGACGAGCCATAGTAATGATTTGCTATTTAAACTGTGGACTAGACGCCCCTTTCTACGCATCATATTAGAGGATCCAATAATATAGTCCGTTTCGTGGGAATGATCGGCAGCAGTCTCTGCCTCTAATATATCAGATTCTATCGGTCCTGCAATCCTATTGGTACCTTGTGTTACTATGGGAACCTGTGTTGTATCATTCATAAACGGAATCCTGTTTTGTCCATGATCTATAGTGATGTTACGGTGAGTATATCTAATCTTAGAAAAATATAAACAGATATTTTGACAAAACAGATATTAAATAGTTGTATCTAATCCAAAAAATGAAATATTGGAATGGGTGATATGGTATATCCTACGTTAGGATCTATTAGTGTATGCCATGTGAACCCTAAAAGGCATCATTGTGCTACCCTTGAGGTGTGTTAAACCCATGGTTGATATAACCTTGGTGTATGAGTATATCACTATATCTTATTACTGTTAGAGGGAAAATACAAATAGTTGTGTAATTAAATGATTATTATGCATATTATACCTATAGCTGTTCCTTACTCATTCATAAAGTGAGATAGTTGAGGTGTTAAAACACCTAAGTGTAAAAGACTATTAAAGAGAGTGTAAATTTAATATTATAGTCATTAAGTGACTTGTAAAAGATGTAAGCCAAAGCTATAAATACTAGTCGAAGATATATAATTATAGTGAGTTGGATACAATTAGAATTAAACGTGTTTAAGGCGAGTTATGTATCAAACATAAGTCGATTGTAGATAAATCTGTGATGTAGTAAAACAATAAACAACATAAAAGACAAAATAAAGCAGGAAATTCACAATTATAACCCTTTATTGTAAATTTATAAGTAAAACAAAATTATTAAAGTTATTGATTGGTGTATTGTAATCAGTGTAATCAATATTCCCATAAACGAGAAAGGCTTGTTATGCATAATAAAACCTTTGTGTTGAAATATATATAAAAACAAACATACTTATTCTGGATGTTAATATGTGTATTATATTGAATGTGATGCTTATTCCCTCTAGGGAGAGCATCTCATTCTAAATGTTCACACAAAAAGGCCAGATGACTTGATATAATTTTTAGTATCTCATTGTGCAAGTCTTCCTGTTTCCCCTCCCAAGAAAATGTAATCTGATCGAGATGATCTCTAGGGAAAATTAGAATTATTTATTGCTATTATAAAAAGGCCAAATAACTCATATAGTCGTTAAGGCCTTCAGGTACCATACTACCCATACTGAAGATCTTTTTGGTTTCTCTTCTCAGGAGTTCTCCTTGTAGATCTCCTCCACGGATTCCCATATGTATTTGTTCCATTATGTATGCCTTCACAAGTTTAGGATTACCATTATGAGATAATAAAAAATGTTTCGCGACTGTAGTAAGTTTCTTGTTGTTACTACGATCTTTTTCAGCATTTTTAATATTACCAATATGTTCTAGGAGTCTTCTCTTAAAGGGACGGCTGGTCATGCCAATATATTTTTTGGAACAAAGGCATGATAAACAATATATCACCCCTGATGAATTGAAATTCAAGAAATCGTTTATCTTCCAGACCTTTCCATATTTATCAGTATATTCTTTTGTTTTAACTGTATATTGGCATGCTTTGCATGATCCACACTGATAAAAACCTTTGATTTTATTGGTGTTAGTCATCCTATTGTAAAAATGACTATGGACAAGGCGGTCGTTAAGGTTCTGTGATCTCCTCCAACTCACCACTTTATATAATACACTGACAAATGTTGCCACCCTCTTGTACAATATCTACCAAGATAAATCACCATGCCCTCCAGTAACTGTCATTTCTTCACCCATTTCAACCCATGCCACACAGGCTACCTTCTCCACCCCAGACAACCAGCCCACTCCTCCTAATATTTTTCAAATTTCAACTTCTCCGGCTTCTTCCCCTTCTGTGTCTTTTGCCACTGGCCCTTCTGTTATGCTGCCCCTGCCCCTTCTGTGGCTGCTGCCCCTGACCCTTCTCTGGCTCTCGCACCCCCCTTGACATGTTCAGCGGTACACCCTTCCTCAACCCCTGCCTATCCCCCCCTGCCTTCCCCATGCCTATCCCCCTTGCCCTTTGTCACATTGTCAGTCACACCCTGCTGACCAAGAGAGCTCTGATGCTTGCTCTGAGCCCTCCACATCATGGGTGACTCGAAGCCAGTCACAGGTTTTGAGACCACAGCGTGGAAAAATACGGAAAAAAAAATAATGAAAAATAAATTGCACTTGACTTTATAACTGTTTGCTTGTTGATTATTGTAGACATGTTAGGCTTTCTGGACAAATTCCTACATATTGGCATCTGTCAGTACATTGTTACATCAGTACACTGAACCTACATCACTTAACGCACTCATTTCCAAGTGTCTTACAATACATTTCATTTCGAAATGGGCCTGCAAAGTGTTTGCAAACTCTCTAATCCTATGTCTTATTTTGCCACAGTTTGGTTGGAGTGAAATAATACACATACCCAAGTATCCAACCACAACAAGACAATACTCCCAAACTCAAAGTTACCTAGTAAACTACGAGGCATTCTTTAGGACACTCAAATAGTTTGTTCCACAGGGACAATTGTGTGACGTCAGAGTACTCTACGACATTTAAATGTGAGTATCATGGATGCTTAATTGATGCATTTCTGACCAATCTCAAAACATTTAGAGCTGTCTGTCTTTTATTGCGTGGTCAGAAACGTGTGTACTACTTATATGTAGTGCAAGCAAAGGTTTCATTATCCTGTGCTCTGTGTTGCATGTACTTGTTTCTTTTCAGCCCTTAGGTCCCTAATTCAGAACTTGGAAAAAAAATCCATTTGGCAGTTTTGCCAAAAAAGTTGGCCTTGTAGTGTGCTTTAATAGTAAATTGTGTGCTGTGAAGGCCTGAAACATTTAGTGGATTGTGGTTAAATTGTCATAGTGTAACTTAGCTTCTAAATAGAGACATGGGGCCTAATCAGCGAACGATCTGCCGTTTTTTGCGGATAATATGGTAATCGTCTCTGCACATGCCCATAAAAGGGAGAAGAGAAGTGAAATCCATTATAATCCATTGTGCAAGCTGATATAATCCGTTGCTTAAGCTGATATAGTCCGTTGCGTAAGCAAAGAGTTTCTAAAATTTAAGTGAAATTGCATTGCAACTGCATTTATGAAGTTTTCAGACCATTTGAGAAAAAAGGGTGGAGAATGGGAGGGAAATGGGAGGAGAGTAGGTGGAGATCTTAAATAAGTTGAGAAGAGTAAGCGTTATTTGTACTGAGTTGAGAAGAGTAGGCGTTACCTACTTCCGTATGGGATAGCTAAGTTGAATTTTATCTCAAATCATTGCTGAAAGTTAAGGAAGCTCACGGTCATGTTTAAATCCAAAAGCAGCTAGCTAAATAGCAACAAAATAAACTGTTCAAAAAGCATTGTTCGTTTAAAACACTCAACTAAATATGCACAACATACATCTTAATACACTTCACATTATAAATTATTTTATTTTTTGGTTGGTAAAATTATTTTAGATTTATATCAAACATATTAAGCATTGTGTAATTTTTTTTTAAAAGCAACCTCTTTTTTTTAACTATTTATTTTAGAAAATAGCATTAACAATCAAACAAGAATCAGCAATTGGTACGTTGCCAAAAAATAACAGCATATTGTCACAGAACAGACAAGTAAGGAACATTGGTTGTACCAATTTTTTGGGTTCCAGCAACATTTTCTAAGAATATGGAGTGGAGGAAGAGGGGGGGAGGGGAAGCATTGGTTGTCACAATTAAAATATAGAGGGAAAAACTACCCAAAGAAATAACAACGTCCAACATCAGCTCACCTTTGAATCGTGCACCATTAAGGACCCCATAGGGTTCACTTAGTAGAAAGAATCTAGTATAGGAGTAGAGCGATTACAAGTAGCGCCAGGGGGCCCAAATCTGGTGGAATTTATCGTTCTTCTCATGTAAGTGATATGTGTTCTTTTCCATCTACGCAATAAACCAAATGTATATGCGTAAGGCCACCATAGTAGGGGGTTTAGGTTGCTTCCATGATTTAGTTACTAGACATCGCGCTGCAGCAAGGATATGGGAAGCTAATTTCGAGGACTGCCTATCATTATCAACTAAAGGATAGCAAAGAAGAAAGGACCATGGGCCTTTCCGGACGGGACACAGAAGGAGGGAGGAGAGGAGGGCCCTAACACGGTCCCAAAAGGAGGATATTTTAGGACAGGTCCACCAAATATGTAGAAAAGATCCCATCTGGCCACAGCCCCACCAACATAGTGGAGAACTAGAGGGAAACATTTCAGTAATTTTGTCACGGGTAGAGTATTTTATATGCGTTCTCCTTGACCAAGGTAGAAATAGAGCTTGTGGCATCCGGATCCCTTATGATCTCCCAATAATCCTCCTCCGGGGGGGCCCAGATCCCTCTCCCACTCCCTCTCATGTCTACCTCCAGGAGGGAAAAGTACATCGAAAGTACAAAACCCCACTTTAGAATATCTAACTCTATTTAAGACTCTGCTAGACAGTGCTTTGGGGCAAGATATTATCACGAAAGAGGTCTGGAGATTTTTATTTATTCATTTTCCCATTGTGCCTATTTACTACCATCTACCAAAGATTCACAAGTCACTGGTGTCACCTCCCGGGAGACCCATCATCTCGTGCATAGGGTGCATAAGGTGTCTTACTTCTAACTTATTCTCATACATAGATTATTTTTTACAACCTTTGGTACGTTATTTGAAATCATTCATATGTGATTCCTCACATCTTCTTCACTTAATCAAAGACATTATATGGCAAGAGGACTATTGTTTTCTCACATTAGATGTCCAGGCCCTACATACCACAGAATTTGGCATTGATACTATACGTAATATGCTAAACAAAGATGTGACCCTGACAGATGATCATCAGGGCTTTATTATTGATGCAATCACACATATTTTGACTCATAATTATTTTTTATTTAAAGGGATATATTATCTTCAGCTTATGGGTACGGCCATGGGGACCAGATTCGCCCCCAGTTACGCCAACCTCTATATGCGTGCGTTCGAATGTGAGCGCATCTCGGGGGGCAATATGGGGGTGAGCCTGGTCTTTTATGGTCGTGTTGATTATTTGGCACGGTGCCGATCAGTCAGCTAGTGACTTTGTCTCACAGTCGAATTTGAATACTTTTAATTTAAAATTTGCTCACACTCTTAGCAGGTTTTCCATAGATTTTTGGGATCTATCATTATTTGTAGATAAAGGAAAAATTGCTTCTTGTAATTATAAGAAAAAAGTGGATACAAACCACTTTCTACATTTTGATAGTGCTCACTATAAACCATGGAAGAGAAACATTCCCAAAAGCCAATTTTTGCGACTAAGATGCAATTGTTCTGCTAGTAAAGATTTTGAACAACAAGCGCAAGCTATGCTTATCTCCTTTAGAGATATAGGATATCCCCCACAAGATCTATATAATACTTTGGAAGAGGTTAGACAAACAGATAGAACCATACTGCTTGCATATAACTTTAAAACATCTTCTAAAGAAATAAAATTATAATAAAATATAATGCATCTTATGAAATCAAGAGGATTGTTTCACATTATTATCCCATCTTATTACAAGATCCCACTTTGGGATCAATCCTTCCAGATAAACCAAAGGTGGTCTTTAAAAAGAATTGTAATCTTAAAAATTTGCTTGCACCAAATCTAGCAAAATACTCCCATAAAAATAGTGGCAATAATGACTCCATTTCAACTTGGCTACCACAACCACTGATTGGATCATATAGATGTGCTAAGGTTAATTGTATTACCTGTAGATTTATACAACATGGAGTTAATGAAGTTATCTCCTCTGTTACTAAAAGCAGGTTTCAAATCATAGGATTGGTGAATTGTAACACTGAATATGTCATCTACCTCCTACAATGTAGCTGTAGCCTCCAATATGTTGGAAGGATGATGAGATCTCTTAAAAGAAGAATAGTTGAACACAGATGGAATATCTTAAACAAATATATAAATCACAGTGTTTCAAGACATTTTGCAATGGTCCATGATAGCGACCCATTCTCCTCTCAGGTTTAGAACATGTTAAAGTGACTGATAGAGGGGGAGACAGATATAATAAACTCTGTAAACAGGAAGTTGTATGGATGCACAAACTAAACTCCATTCATCCAGAAGGTTTAAATGAGTCCATGGAATGAAACTGTTTTCTATGAATATGTTGGGTCCACATTTCATTTTTTATTATTTTTTATATTTTCATTTTCATTTTTATTTTTATTTTCATTTCCATTTTTCTGTGTCTTGTTCATTTTTATTTTTATTTTTATTTGCATTTTTATTTTTATTTCTATTTATTTTTTATCTTTATTTTCATTTATATTTATTTATTTGTTATTATTTGTCACTTCCACGTTTATTATTTAATATTATTTAGTATATTTCTCTCTATATTAGTAGGAGGGTAACACATCAATAATATATTTCATTCAATACTTCCTATTTTGATGGAAGATAATAAAGGCATATAATGTTTGAGGTTGTATTACATTATATTACATATATGTTGGGTATTGATAAGGTACATAATGCATAGGACAGCTGTAATTGATTTCCCTATGGTTGAATTTGCCTCTAGTTTTGAGCATATACGTTTAGACATATATGTGTGCTGTTTGATGTGGTCACGAATTGTCAAATGTGTGCTTTATAATAACCGATTGGTTAATTGAACTTGAAGCACATATAAGGCTCTTATCAGCCCTAAATTAAGTCTGAATATTCCCTCTGATGAAGTTACGTTCCGTAATGAAACGCGTTAGAGATCTAAGGGCAAATTTTTAGTTATCCTCTTTTTATTGTTTTACCTATTTTTTGCAGTATTAATTCTTATTGGTCTATGCCACTATTGCCTGGTTCGTCTCCGTTGATCATATCAGGAGTTGCATTTTTTTTATTTCAATTTATCCAAATTCGCATGTAGAGTGGTGTTTTTTTTTTTTGTATATTTCCATCTACCCCTAACATCCAGTTGGAGCATTATTTAAATTACTTTAGGAGCCGGGTGGGTTCCACACACAGCTGTTAACCGCGGACAACGCGGGCTCCACTGATTAAGTCCACTGCTCGCATACGGTTTGGATATTACTTCGGCAAGCCCGAGGCACTACAGATACTATCCATAAGTGTGGCGCGCCTGTGATCCAAAGGATTTCCATTACCAATACGAGACAGTCAGTGTAAGATAGGAGAAGATTCTCCATCGGAGCTTCATCTGATGCCGGTATGTGGAGCGGTTTGTGACATTTTATTATTCCGTTACGGCCAGAGACAGTGAGCTCATATACTATCGATGACTCACATTTCGATTTGTCTTATATACAATGCTACGGGGTATAGACTGGAATTATGGTAGTAATATTTTTCTGCACATATGCTAATTGAGAAATTTGAGCGATAGCTCCATATCATCTGTGCTTGAATTAGACTCATATAGAGTATTATATAGACACCAAGACATCAACATTCGTCTAGATGTGATTTATTACTAGACATGGGCGGGTCCGGTTCCCCGAGAACCGAACCCACCCAAACTTTGGGTATCTGAGTACCGAGCTGAGTAGCTCGGTACTCTCCCGCCCGCTCCGAATCCAAATCGAGGCCGAACGTCATTGAGACATCGTCGGATCTCGGGGCTCGGTTCTCGCGATACTTCAAGATTATAAATACATGCCTCCGCAGCAATCCATCGCCATTTGACAGAGGGAGAGAGCAGGGTGTAGTCAGAGGCTGATTAGAGCAGGGACAGAGAATCCAATATTCTTATTCCAATTGTTGTAACAAAAATCGCTAGAGAAGAGAGGAGGATAGAGTTTTTTTTTCTTTTCAATATTTGGCCCTCCACAGTGCTTTTGGGGTGTCCCCCCTAATTGTGCATAAATATTTCTGGCTGTCAAAATTACTATCTGTCAGCAGTATCTATCAACTAATTTTTAGCACTCCCCAGTGCTTTTGGGTTGTCCCCCCTAATTGTGCATAAATATTTCTGGCTGTCAAAATTACTATCTGTCAACAGTATCTACCAACTAATTTTTAGCACTCCCCAGTGCTTTTGGGGTGTCCCCCCTAAATGTGCATAAATATTTCTGGCTGTCAAAATTGCTATCTGTCAGCAGTATCTACCAACTAATTTTTAGCACTCCCCAGTGCTTTTGGGGTGTCCCCCCTAATTGTGCATAAATATTTCTGGCTGTCAAAATTACTATCTGTCAGCAGTATCTACCAACTAATTTTTAGCACTCCTCAGTGCTTTTGGGGTGTCCCCCATAATTGTGCATGAATATTTCTGGCTGTCAAAATTACTATCTGTCAGCAGTATCTACCAACTAATTTTTAGCACTCCTCAGTGCTTTTGGGGTGTCCCCCCTATTTGTACATAAATTTTTCTGGCTGTCAAAATTGCTATCTGTCAGCAGTATCTACCAACTAATTTTTAGCACTCCCCAGTGCTTTTGGGGTGTCCCCCCTAATTGTGCATAAATATTTCTGGCTGTCAAAATTACTATCTGTCAGCAGTATCTACCAACTAATTTTTAGTACTCCCCAGTGCTTTTGGGGTGTCCCCCCTAATTGTGCATAAATATATCTGGCTGTCAAAATTACTATCTGTCAGCAGTATCTACCAACTAATTTTTAGCACTACAAGTGCTTTGGGCTCAGAATGGATTCAAAGCAGTCCACATATGAGCAGAATGAGCAACCAGGTTCTGTCACCATTCCTGATGTTAGTGTTCCCAGTATGTCATCTGGGCAAGGCGATGACAAACTACAGAGTGTTTCGAAATCAGTCCAAAAAACAAAAACAAGAAAAAAATTTACTGTGTTGAAGCAAAAAAGAAGTGTTACTGAGCAAAAGTTAAGTGCCGATAAAAAAAAATATTGCCAACATGCAATTCTACACACGCAGTGGCAATGAAGCCTTCACCTTTGGCTAGTAGTGGCAGATCCCAAAAAGTTAGCGAGCCTACAATTGGTGCACAACTACTGTTACGCGTCAAAGCCGAGCTGCAAGATAACAGTAAGGCATTAGAGGATAATGTTTGCTCTGATTCACAAATGACACCAATCCCTGTGGAGAGTCCAACCAACAGTGGGATGTCTAATTGTGAGCATTCTGATGATGTGTGCCTTAATAGCCTGAGTGTAGCCGGTGATACACAAATTTAGGATGCCACTTTGGAATTAGAAGAGGATGAGGGGGAGATTTGTGTAGGCGACGAGGGCGCTAATGAGGATGTTGATGAGGATGAGGTTGTTTGTGTAAGTCCTGTACCAGTGGCAGCAGTTCTGGCACGTGACAGGAAAAAGGCCATTGTCATGCCTGGGCATAAAACAAAAAAATCCACTTCTTATGTGTGGAATTATTTCTATCCAAATCCAGACAACAATTGTATAGCTATTTGTAGTGTATGTCAAGCCACAGTCAGTCGAGGGAGGGACCTTAACCATCTTGGAACCTCGTCTATGTTATGCCATTTAACGAGAGTTCATGGCAAAGTGTTGGGAAAAGCTGAAAGTTCTTCCCAAAAAAATACAAGCACTCCATCATCAGCTAAGACCCTCCACTCACCGACATCCCGACGGCTACAAAATACACCAACCACACCATCCTCATCAATATCCTCAGTAGTGCTCGGAGTTAGCCCGGCATTCCACTTAAGGCTAGATAACTACTGCACTATTATTGATTCCTCTGAAGAAAGCGTTAGTCCCACTGCTGCTGCTGTTGCTGCTGCTGGGGGTGAATCGTCATCCCAGAGGCAGGTCAAGAAAATGAGCAGTCCTACATTTCAGCAATTAACTGTGAAACAATCATTTGCGAGGGGAAGCAAATATGACAGCAGTCAGCCAGTCGCCAAGCGAATCACAGACGCCATGGCTGCAATGTTAGTGTTAGATCTGCATCCAATATCCACAATAAACGCAGCTGGTTTTTCACAGTTAATTGAGGTTTTGTGTCCGCGTTACAGAATTCCATCGCGACACCATTTCTCCCGTAAAGCAATTCCACAACTATACCAAAAAATGTGTAAAAATGTAGAGATTGCGCTGAAAAATGCCTTTCTTCCCACTGTCCACTTAACCACAAATATGTGGACAAGTGGAAGTGGCCAAACCAAAGACTATATGACTGTGACAGCCCACTGGGTTGGTCATTCACCTTCACCAGCAGGAACAGCAGCAGTATGTACACCACTAAGTAACATTTGTCCCAGGCAGGCCACTCTTTGTATCACCGGCTTCACTAACAGGCATACAGCTGACAATTTGTTACGCAAACTGAGAGATGTGATTGATGCATGGCTTATACCACTTGGACTCTCCCCAGGGTATGTCATTTCTGATAACGCCAACAATATAGTGCGATCATTACAGCTGGGTGATTTCCAACACATTCCCTGTTTTGCTTACACCATCAACTTGGTGGTGCAGAGCTTCCTACGCAATAACCGTGAGGTGCAGGAGATGCTTTCGGTGGCCCGTAAAATTTTAGGCCATTTCAGGCATTCAGCCACAGCATGTAGGAGATTACAGCAGCTCCAAGAGTAGTTTAACTTGCCCTGCCACCAACTTAAGCAAGAGGTGGTAACTAGGTGGAATTCCACCCTGTACATGCTTCAGAGGATGGAGGAACAGCGCAAAGCCATCCAAGCATATTGCAGAAGCCTTGACATTGGGAAAGGAGGGGGGATGTATTTCACTCATGCACAGTGGGGAATCCTTTCAGTGCTGTGCAAGGTGCTGAAACCATTTGAAGTTGTGATGTGTGAGGTGAGTGCAGACTCTGCTAGTTTGAGCCAGGTTATTCCATTAATTAGACTATTGGAAAAGCAGCTTGAGAAAATGAAGGAGGAGCTGAAAGTTGGCATTTCAGCAAAGTATGTTAGCCTTGTCGATCAAGTACTTAATTCGCTTCACAATGATCCTTCGAGTTATAAAGATCTTGAACTCGGATCAGTATGTTTTGGCCACTGTGCTTGATCCAAGGTTTAAAACCTACATTGAGTCATTACTTATAAATGAGTGAGATGTGAACTTTTGCAAGGAGCTATTGCTCAGCAAGTTGGCCGCTGAACTGGGCCTCGGCTTGACGACGTGTCCTCCTTCACTTTCTCAAGCTGCTGCTTCTCGTAAAAAATTAAATTTCCCAAAAAGAAGCGGTGAAGACGCAGGGGGCAGACCAGAACAATTTAACATCTTGGCTGGTTTGAAGGATTTTTCTAAAAAATGTGTTACTTTGCCCATAACTCCATCCAATACGAGTATAAACATGCAAAGGAAGGTGGAGGATTACTTTCAAGAGGTAATTTATATGGAAATGTCAGAGAGTCCCATTCCTTACTGGGAAGAAAAGCAGGCCATTTGGAAACCCATGTACAAACTTGCTTTGCAATACCTAAGCTGCCCACCCTCCAGTGTGTTCTCTGAACGAGTGTTCAGCACAGCAGGGAACTTAGTCAGTGATCGCCGTAGAAGGTTACTCCCCAAAAATGTGGAGAAAATGATGTTTAAAAAATGAACTACATCTTCTACGAGGAAGGCCTTCACCATCCAAGACATCCAAGTACTGACTGTTTTCTAATGGCGGATTCAAGCGGCGATGAATTGATAGTCTGTGATGATGACGTACACACTGATGAGGGTGAGGATGAAGCTGAAGATGATGATAACATCTTTTTAAAACTTTCTATGTAAGTGTAGGGTGCAATCTACCCCCAAAGAGGAAAGGGACTTGTGGCATTTCCATATCACGTACCGTCTTGAAAGGCTGCTTTTTGGGCAATTTATCCTTAAGGGATAAATTGGGTAGGGTGTCATAGACAGAGTGACCCGCAATGGCGGTTTTGCAAAACCAAAACCAAAACACAACGGTAATCCAGATCCAAAACTGAATCCAAAACCAAAACACGGGGGTCAGTGACCATCTCTATTTATTACCATCTTACTATCGACAGTGGTGGCAACTAGCGTCATTTTTTCCTGTGGAAATACTCTGTAAGCTCTATTTATATATTCACATATATCTCTATCATCTAGCATTGGCTACATTGGGACAGCTGTCATATTTATTCAATCAGTAGCGCTGTTTTGATCAACAACTCATGAGCAACGTCATCATTTTTTCTATATACATGTATATTATATCACAGTGCACTGTGATTTATTTCATGTGGCATGGTTCTTCATTAAGGCATGGTTATTATAGCATTAATACGTTTTTATTATTGTATTGTAATAAATTCGTACATTGATGATTCGTGACCCAGATCTAGTTCAATCACAGTTGTGTGACGGTTAGGTTACTAGCGCTGCAATCTTGTGTGTGTTAATGATTTGTTTGCAGGTGGGTGCAGCCACCTTTGTTTTTGCAGGAGCTTGACCTCTGTTATATATCATTATTTATATGTGCTAGCCTTACCTTTATAGCATTATTTATTATTGGTTATTGCATCATTCTAAATTATTGCACTGGCGCCATATCGGGGGTTGTTTTGTTTTCTAGTTGTGGCAGTGAGAATTAGGGTGTAAATATAGGAAATCGTGCCTCTACGCGAAGGCAAAGATAGACATCGGGTTTCAAATGGGGAAACAGGAATGGGGGAAGGAGTTCCCCCGAGGAGAGAGCCCACAAAGTGACGTAACTGAAAATACTCATAAAATTTAGGATGGAGGTTTGGATACTTAGAGCGCAGGTCATCCCAAGAGATAAAGGTACCTTGGTATACTAGATCTCCAACAAATCTAATATCCCAGTGTGGCCCAGGGTCTATGGAAGGCTGGAGAGAGCCCAGGAGGGAAGGCAGGATTACCCCAAAGAGGTAGAACAGGAGGGGATGAAATTGGGATAATGAGATGCGGACGGCAGGCCTCCCAGATCATAGCTGAGAATAACAGGGTGGGGCATTGACAAACAAAGGGCGATCTAGCTTGTTTTAAGAGACCACATGCACAAGAAAGAATCAGAAATGTAAGATAGGTTGATTCAATATAAACCCACGGCAGTGTCGCTGGGGGGGCAAAGGTGGCTACAATCTGACTCAAGTGAGCTGGCCAATAATAAATCTTCAAATCTGGGAAGCCCCTCCCTACACATCTCGTAGACGTACACGTAGGTCTCTTTAGGAGGGCCAGCTTGACCCTGGGAGACCGGCCGTTCCATATAAATCTAGAAAGACACTTTTGGATAGAAGAGAGTTCCAAGAGGGGGATTCTAACAGGGAGGGTCTGAAAATAATAGAGAAGCTTAGGAAGAAGGTTAATCTTGACAGAGATGATCCTGCCCAGCCACAAGATAATCAATGAACGCCAGGAGAAAAGTTTTGCCTTGATTTTAGCAAAATGGCCCGGATAGTTCTCTTGGTACAGGGAGTCGTAGGAGTTCGTAATAAAAATGCCTAAATATCTATTTTCTTTTTTTTGCCATAGAAAATTAAAGCAGGAGGTGAGTACCAAACCCATCGATTAAAGATATTAAGCAGTAGGGCTTCTGATTTGGCTATATTAATCTTGCAATCAGAGAGGTGCCCGTAATGGTGTAATATGTTAAAGAGAGCAGGGAGTGACTTCTCTGGCTGCTGCAGGGTCAGAAGGACCTCGTCCGCGAAGAGAGAGAGCTCACTCTCCAGGTTCCCCATCCGCACACCTTGAATATCAGGGCAAGCTCGAATGGAAGCAGCAATGGGTTCTATAACGAGGGCAAAGATGAGAAAGTAGAGGGAGCAGCCTTGGCGAGTACCCTTGGAGATATTAATAAGGTCAGACGGGGAACCATTGATCATAACTCTGGCAGAGGGCAGAGAATACAAGGACTGAATCCCAGTAAGGAGGCTGCCTGAGATTCCAAACGCCGACAAGGCTCCAGACATAAAGCTCCAGGAGATCCTGACAAAAGCCTTCTCGGCGTCAAGAGAGAGAATGATAGCCGGAGCCTTCCTGGTATTAATGATATGAATCAGATCAATGGTTCTTCTGGTGTTATCCTTGGCCTGACGGCCTGGGACAAAACCAACCTGGTCGTAATGCACAAGGGAGGGAAGGACCGAATTTAATCTGTTAGCCAGAATTTTAGCGTACAATTTAACATCTGTATTAAGCAGGGAAATTGGATGATAACTATCGCAGTCATTAACATCTTTACCCTCTTTATGAATAACAGAGATCTGAGCTTCCAAAGAGACCTTAGACTCTCCAGGCCCCAGCTAGGATTGAGTTGAAGAGAGTATGAAAACGGGGGACCAAGAGCCAAGCAAACCTTTTATAGTAGGCAGCAGTGAATCCATCTGGCCCCGGAGCCTTACCAGATTTCTGGGACTTTACCACCTGCTCAACTTCGTCGTTAGTAATCTCAGCTCCTAGGAGAGCATTGGTTTGTGGAGAGAGTTTCGGGAGTTTAGCCGAAGAGAGAAAAGAGTCAATCTGTTGCAAAAGTAGGATTGAAAGGCAACCTTTATTCGCTGAGTGTCATAATGAAGAACTCCGTCAGAGTCCCTGATAGCCAGGAGATTACGGGCTGCTATCTTGGCTCTAAGTTCAGTGGCTAGTATTCTATCAGCTTTGTCGCCCTTTTCATAGAAGTGCTGATTGAGCCACTTCAGCTTATTAGCAACCTGGTGGGATAACAAAAGGTTCAGTTTTCCCTAACAGAGGCAATTTCCTGGAGAACCAACGGGTCAGGATTCGATTTGTGACTTTGCTCTAAGGCTCACAACGAATCCGTCAGCTGAAAAGTTTTGGCCAGACGGAACCGCTTAGTCCCAGAAGCTAGGGCAATAAGATGATCCCGTATTACAGCTTTATGAGCATCCCAAAGAGTCATAGGAGAAATATCAGGGGTATTGTTCATCACAAAATACTCTGAGAGAAGTGAGTTAAGGTGAATAATAGTCTCTTTATCCTGTAGAAGGGACTCATTAAGCCTCCAGGTTGCCACAGGGGGATGCTGGGCAAGAGAGGTAAGTACCGCCGAAACAGGGGCATGGTCCGACCAGGTAATAGGAAAAATTTGGAAAGAGCTAAGTCTAAGAGTAAGGTCGTAAGATCATATCGATCCTGGAGTAAGTGTTATGGGGAGCGGAGAAAAAGGTGTAGTCCCTGGCCATCGGGTCTAATACTCTCCATGAATCATATAAATTATGAAGCCTCAGGAAAGCCTGTAAAGCTCCAGTATTGTGGGTATCTCTCCTCAGGGGAGGGGAAGAGGAATCTGAGGACCGATCTATAGTCGGGGCTAAAACAGTGTTGAAATCACCCGCAACAATAAGCTCACCCTAGCAGACACGGGCCAGCAAAGAACCCAACTTTTTGAAGAACCTATGCTGACCAATGTTGGGAGCATATAGGTTCACTAGAGTACAGGGAAGAATATTTAAGGAGTCTACGTGAATCAGAAATCTACCCTCCTTGTCCTTATGACATTCGTGAAGATCAAAAATTAGTTGATGTGCAAACAGGATTGCAACACCTCGTTTTTTTCGTCTGAGATCACATGCGTAATATGTCAGGGGAAATTATTTAGAACGGAGCTCCAGATGGATATGGTTCACCAAATGCGTTTCTTGCAGGAATATCAAGTCCCCTTTAAGTAGAGATGCTCACTGACCCCTGTGTTTTGGTTTTGGTTTTGGATCTGGATTACAGTCGTGTTTTGGTTTTGGTTTTGCCAAACCGCCCTTGCGTGTTTTGGTTTTGGTTTTGTTTGGTTTTCTTTTGCAATTTTGTCTAAAAATCAATGTTTTTGGGCATAAAATAACCAAATTTAGTGCTCCAGCTGTTTGCTGGATAAGTAATGTAATTGTAAAGCTATATAATTATGAAAAAAACTGTTTTATTCCTGGTAGGCCGTCATTAATTCTACACACAAACAAGATTGTATTCCTCTCCATCTATGCATATTGGCAATGCAGCCATCGTCTTTGGGTGTATATTACACCCAAGGCAGTTTGGTTTCTGTCTCTCTAGGCCCCCCTCCACTTGTAGAAAATACTAAAAAATTTAGCCGCTATAGACTGTACAATATTAATTGAAATAAACAAAGACAGTTTGGGATCAGTCGTGTATGACACCCTACACTTGTTGAGAAATTGCCAAAACAGCAGCCTTTCAAGACTGTGCGTGATATAGAAATGCCCCAAGTTCTAGATTGCACCCTACACTTATACTTATAAGTGTACTTATTTTTTTTTGGGTGTGTTTTTTTCCCTGATTTAAAAAGACTATGTACTTTTACATAGGCTTTACCAGATGACGTACTGATAATACTACCATCAGGACTGATGCCAGCACCTGCTTACTGATTCTGCTTATATGTGGACTGCTTTGAATCCATTTTAATGAGCCCAAACCACTTGTAGTGAAAAATATTGTATAGATAGATACTGCTGCTAAATATGACTTTTTGCAGCCAGAAAAATTAGTGTTTCACACTGGGGAATATGAGACACCCCAAAGCACTTGTAGTGCAAAAAATTGTATAGATACTGCTGATAAATATCACTTTTGACAGCCAGAAAAATTAGTGTTTCACACTGGGGAATATGAGACACCCCAAAGCACGTGTAGTGCAAAATATTGTATAAATACTGCTGCTAAATATGACTTTTGGCGGCCACAAAAATTAGTGTTTCACACTGGGGAATATGGGACACCCCAAAGCACTTGTAGTGCAAAATATTTTTAAAAAAGCCTCCTCTATCCTCCTCACTTCCTGCTCTAACTATTGCTAATAGAATTGGTAATAATAATAGAATTGAATAGATTAGAATTGAAGTAATAATACAAAGAATAAGGTGTACAATTATTGCTCTGTCCCTGCTCTAATACAGCCTGTGACCTAACCCTGCTCTCTCCCTCTGTCAAATGGCAATGGATTGCTGTGTAGGCGGGTATTTATGCTTTTCAAATCTCGCGGGAACCGAGCTCTGAAATACGAATACGTCACGATGACGTTTTGCCTCGATTTTGATTCCGAATGGGCGGGAGAGTACCGAGTCTGCTCGGCTCGGTACTCGGATAGACGAAGTTCGGGTGGGTTCGGTTCTCGGGGAACTGAGCCCCCCCATCTCTACCTTTAAGAGACTTGGGAAAGCAATGTAGTTTAGCTCGTTTTTTTAGAGAGTTGAGGCCCTTAACATTATGGGATATGAGATTAGGGGCTAGATTTACTAAGCTGCGGGTTTCAAAAAGTGGGGATGTTGCCTATAGCAACCAATCAGATTCTAGCTGTCATTTTGTAGAAAGTACTAAATAAATGAAAGCTAGAATCTGATTGGTTGCTATAGGCAACACCCCCACTTTTTCAAACCCGCAGCTTAGTAAATCTAGCCCTAAGGGTCATTGGTACGTTACTGTTCGCGAAAGGGCAAACAAGTAGCTAGTGTAAAACCAGGCAGGTGACGACCAGTGAGGAAAAGGAGAAGAGGACCAAAGGTTAAGTGTAGGCTCTAAGGGGGGTGGTTGTCTAGCAACAGTTAGAAACGGAGGGCCGGGGATCCAAATAGGAGATCCCAGGTGGCCAACATAGAGTATATGACCTATAGAAGAGGAGGGGGAGGGAGAAGGTATGAGATAATTATTGAACTCTAAGGTAAGGGAGAGAAAAGGGATTAAAGGGGAGGGAAGACAAGGGACAAAATCACCAGCAATCAACAAATTGTATGAGGCATAACATAAGTCAGGGCGTGGTGGTCAAATGAAGGAGCTGTAAGAACAGAGAAAACAAAAAGACAAAACAAACAACAAAACAACAGCAAATATATCCTAGAAGATAAATGAAACAGAGAAACACAATTACTTATCAGTAACAAGACCAGGAACTGGAGTCTGTGTTTCGTCAGTGTCTCATCAAAGCCACTTTGTGGATCCATAAGGGGAGGATGAGGTAGGAGGTTCAAAGTGCCCACCTTGGGGGGAAGATATTGAGCAACAACCCAACTCCTCTTGGAAACAGCCAAAAACGGAACAGCAGTCATTAGGAGGCAGTACGGTGTCTGGCAATAGCAAAATCGTCCCGAGACACTAAGTGGTGAAGAGTGAAGACAACTGAAGATGTGTCGTCCTTGAATTCCACATCCCATTTTAGAACTACATCAGGCAACTGTAATGACCACATCAGGTCACGTGGAGAGAAGAACAAACGTGCCTTGAAGAATGAGCAGGAATGGGGACAAGCTGGTCAGGGATTCGTTGACTGCGGTTTGGAGTGACGAGGAACCGTCGACCATTCTCTATGCGAAGGCCGCTGAGCTCTCGGTGTAGAGGGACCTGCAGTGTTAGTAGATGCCTGAGAGGTCTCTGTGGAGGTGTGTTGGCTCAGTCCAATTCTGCGAAGAAGTTTGCGTGCTTCACCTAAGCTTTTAGCTGACAATTACTAGTTCTGGTGCCAAAGATAAAGGCGAAAGGGGAACCCCCATCGGTATCTGATATTGTTCTCCCTGAGGACTGAAATGACAGGCTGCAGTTCTCTACTCCGAGTCAAAGTGGTGCGAGAGAGGTCTTGAAAGATTTGGAGGGCATACCCCTCGTAAGTTAAGGAAGGGAGCTTTCTGGTAGCTTGTAAGACAGCTTCTTTGGTTGTGAAATACTGACGATGGAGGATAACGTCTCTAGGTGCAGATTGATCAGAAGAGCGAGGTTTAAGGGCCCTATTGGCTCTTTCCAGCAAGAACTGATCTTCTGGGTTTTCTGGTGCAAGTTGAGAGAACAGTCCATATCTTCTTGACACTCATTGATAGTATTGAGCTCCTGGCGGACTTGGATAAAGTCATCAGCAGTTGATTCCTGGGATGTGACAATTTCCTCCACCTTTCTTACAATATGGTCCGTGCGAGTACCCGGAGAGGACACCTCTGATCTCAGACCGTGAAGAGCATGTTGGACATCAGCATGAATGGAGGATCGCAGCTCTTTCATTTCCTTAATCAAAGATTGAAAGTCTTTTTTGGTGACTTGAGCGGACACATCTTCATCAGAGTCTGAATCCTCCAGGGAGCGAGGAGAAGCTGCATGTTCATTTCCACAAACTGACGAAGCCTTATTAGGGTAATATTGGGGGATACCCTTAGAGTGGAGTTTTTGGTTTTTTGGCATAATTAAGTAGAATAAGGACAGGGGCAGGAAAGGAGTCAGGGAGCGTAGGTCAAACTCAGTAGAAATCTTCAGAGCAGAAAATTCATTTAGAAAAGGCCACTCGGATATGAAGAAAGCTTTACATCACAGGAACATATCAGATATGGTCCACGGCTGCCCAAAACGAGCCATTTGTGAGTTTAAAATATAAGGACAAGCCTGCAGGACCGTAGAGGAAGCGGATGAGGTGAATAGATAAAGGGCAATGGGAGCTTGGCCGTTGCAGAAGTATTCTTGCATCCAGAGCAGCACAGACAGATGCTGGC
The DNA here is from genome assembly GCA_036250195.1 of Mixophyes australis. NCBI lineage: Eukaryota > Metazoa > Chordata > Amphibia > Anura > Limnodynastidae > Mixophyes > Mixophyes australis. The sequence goes on from JAVHZZ010000019.1 coordinate 1,883,393, forward strand.
AGATAGATAGGGAAAATGAGGCCCCACCTCCACCGCCAAAAAGTGAACCAGCAGACAGCAGGGGACCAAGTCCAGGAACACAGCCTCCACCAGGAGGTTTCTGGAGGGTCACCTCAGGAGCACAGATGTGCATAGAAGCTCTTTTTCTTTTCCCTTTTTATTGTTTTTTTATTTATTTATTTATTTTTTTCCCCTTCCTTCCTTTTTTATTCCTCCTGTGTTTTTCTTTTTTTCCCCCTTTTTTTTCCTTTCTTTTTCTGCAAGACCTCCCAGGCTGTAGGATCAACTGAAGGCCACTAGGTGGCAGCAGAGTCCACTGTATGTTCAGCCCTGGGCCTCTGTGGTAGTGGTGACGTGGGTCTTCTCCTAACAACCTCTTTTTAATTACAACCACAATTGTAATAAATTGCAATGTAAAATGGTTGATGTGTTAACAGTTAGGTGCTGATGATATTTGGGGATTAGGTGAAACCCGGAAATGCCGGAGTGCCTGAACGCCGGAATGAGTCAGCTTGCTATAGCGCCCTCTGCTGCTTGGTGTTTTGAGTAAAGCTAGTGCTGTGTTTTCTATGTAAGTATAGCGCATTTTGTTCTGCTACACAGATAAACCAAAACACGAAGCTAATCCAGATCCAAAACCAAAACCAAAACCACTTCACGGATGTCAGTGAGCATCTCAAGTATAATACTCTAAAATCATTTACTAGCGTACTCTTCTATAAGTGACACATTGGAGTACATCCACAGAAACATGGGGATATACAAAGACAGCACAGATATAGGCATGATTCTGGATTTGAACTCATGACCGTGCTGTTGCCAACTCATGTCTCTATCCAGTAAGGCATACTTCAGATTAAATCAAACATACAACACAACACAACACCGCCACTAGTGGAATCCTAAAGTGTTATTGACCATAATTAAATGAACAATTCATCATCATCATCGTCATCACCATTTATTCTTTTTGGTTATTGGGGGACCTGTTACAGTTAAGGCAACAAATTGTAGATTTTACTGCTTGAAAGTACAGGTGTGTACAAAGTACACAGTCAATGAATTTTTAATTTCCAAATGGCCTAAGGTTGATTGCTTTTTCTCTTATATTTTAAACAGAAAAAGAAGCTGGGCATTATAGGTTCCAGCATGACCTGCTTTGCAAAACTTCTTACCAATGGGATTAAACCAACATGCATGTGCTTATCATTTTTAATTTACAAAAGGAGTTGTTATTTTCAGTTTGTTCTCATGTTGTTTAATTTGAAAACTGTAATTGTGTCTAAAAACACTTTTTTTTTGTTGCAATACTTATTCTCCTCTAACTCTCTGCTGCTTTGGACACTGATTAACAGCCTCTTCTCCTACACATCCTTGACTCCATTGTCTTTCTAGACATAGTTCTCTCCTGGATCACTTGCTACCTCTCTAACTGCTCCTGTAGTGTACATTCTCCCTTTCACTCTGCCTCTCTATTGAGGTGTCACAAGGCTCCTTTTTGGGCAAAATGTTGTACTTTAATATTGTACATCTCTTGTATTGGGGTACTAATTTGGTCATTTACCCTAAAATGCCATCTCTACACCAAGGACTCCCAAATGTACATTGCATTTTCTGTCCTATTTATTTCAGCACTATCCGTTGAAATGCACTGTCTTTCTGCATTTGTCTCATAGATAACACCACTGTATCCTGTGTATTGCCTAAAATGTAGATTTTCTGTAAGTTTGTGATGAGGATAGGAGGAGCAGATTCATGAGACTAACTAGGGCCCAAAAAATTTGTTCCTTTAAAACGTATTAAAAACATATCACCAAGTTGTTATTATTATTATTACCATTTATTTATATAGCACCACTAATTCCCCAGTGCTGTACAGAGAACACCATCACATCAGTCCCTGCCCCATTGGGGCTTACAGTCTAAATTCCCTAACACACACACAGATAGACACACAAAGACAGAAAGACAGAATAGGGTCAATTTGTTAGCAGCCAATTAACCTACCAGTATGTTTTTGGAGTGTGGGAGGAAACCCAAAGTTATGTTTTTTAAATTTCAGAAACAGATTTTAAAATATAAGTAATTTACTGTCTGCTTTTCTGGTAGTTACCTCAAAATGTTACACTTTATTTATACACTTGCATTTACAACTCAGCTTTGTCAAAAACTAGTACACTTATAAATCTAGTGCCTGTAATTGCAAAGAGGAGTACTATTTCCATTGGGCTGCCCCCTGTTTTCTTGGATAGGAGGAATTAATGAGAAGCCGACATTTTGCAGAGAACCTCGACTGACGTAAGCACGCCCACATGTACTTACAGAACAAAGGACCCAGGTGAATACTTTAAAATATTAAGAGGTACAGCTAAGAAGGAAAATGAGGTCTGCTGCTTTTGCCGTAGAGAGCTACGTGTATTGGCGGGTGTCATGGATAGCATGCCCAGTGGGAGATATGTGACTAATGAAATGAAGCTGCAGCCCTATTGAATGGTTTTCCGCTTCATGTGGCTGCAATTATTCCGCCGCAGGTCTGTAGTACAACTGCAGTGGCAGTGGAGTGATTTACGGCGGCGCAAACCACTGCTCTTGGAGGAGCTCAATGTCAGTTCACATTATTATATGACTACCTTTAGGTAACTGTGCAACAGGGAGAACATTTTTCAAGAAACTAATGTGTTATACTTATTCAAACAGGCCGTCAGAGCCATGGTGCCCCAGTGGCCAGGGTTGAGGTGGAGGCAGAGGAAAAGGAGGAAGTGTTGGAGGCAGTGGATGAAGCCGAAGTGGCGGCAGACACCCAAGTCGCGGTAGATGGTAAGTATTGACATAAAAGGATTGACATAGTTTTTTAACATTTAGACATCCATTGTACTGTTTAAAAAAACACTATTTCACACACTGTTAATTAAAGTAGACAGACTTAAAAATGTCACAGGTTTCCATCATGATGGCCATACAAAGTATTTATGGAAAATACACTCTTCACATTCCCTCTTCCGAGGGCACAACAGAGATGAGTATAATATATATATATATATATATATATATATATATAAATCTGCAACCAAAAAGCCTTAGGCCTCTTGCTCCTAATGTATTTTGCATACCATTAGACATTGCAGTAATTTAAATGTTATGTAACAGTAAACATCTCTGCTAACGCCTGTGTTTTCAACATTCGGTAATCAAATTTTCTTTGCTTTTTTTTTGTCATTTTCAGTTCCCGTCAGCCATTCATCAGGCCACGAAAGCTGCCTTCACAGAGTCAAATATATGCCTGCATCAGGCAAAATAACAAAAAAAATCATAAATATGAAAAAAAAAAATTGCATAAGTTTTAAAATATTAGATGACCTGTATGGTTAATAGGTTTATTTTGCTTTTTTATATTTTTATTGGTATTATAACATTATATTATAGGTATAACATTTATTTATATAGCACCACCAATACTGCCTCACTGTACAGAGAAGGCATTACTATCCCAACAGAGATTGCAATGTCAAAGCCATAACACAAACAGACTGGGGTCAATTTGTTAGCAACAAATGAAGCTACTAGTATGACTTTGGGAGGAAAGGCACACTAACATGTGGAGAACACTAACTCCACATAAGGCAAGAAGCAAACTGATGACCCCAGCACTGGAAGGCAGAGGTGCTACACACTAAGCCACCGTTCAGACCCAGTGTTGGCTGCAGTGTTTTTCTTTACCAGATGGGGACATAACATACAAGCAGGAGATGATTAAACAAGGTTGGTAGATGCTAATGCTAACTGCTTTTCACAACCACACCACACCTCCAAAAGGTAGGCCATTTTTAGTAATATCATACACATAAGGTGCCCAGGAGCCCTGAATTATTAAGAAAGGTATATGCTAAATGGCAAACCAAAATAACACCTTCCCAAAACCATCTTGCATTGAAGGGGGAGGTTAATGTGAAATATATGAGGTCCTTTTAAAATTATCAAAAAAGCATAGCGAACATCAACTTATAATGTCAGAGTAAACCCATGCAAACATGGAAAAGACCATATAAACTCCATACAGATAAGGGCATGGTATGGTTTGGAATTGAACTTATGATCCCAGTGCTGTAAGTCAGTAGTAGGAGCAAATCAGCCACTGTGCTGCTTCACTGTGTTCTGCATTGTTTTTGTGTAAAGCTGAGTACATTACATAACCCATACAAGCCGTAGATGAAGCAAAAACAAGGATTCAAGACAATGTTGCATTTTAGTCCAAGAAAGACCCCTAAAAATCAACCCACCCCCTCTGAGTCTTAGAACATTCATTGTAATACATGTCAGCATGCACATAGTAATGTGAATGTGACCGGTGGGGTATCTTCCTTTTTGAAAGTAAAGCATTGTATTAAATTCTAAATGCACCTGTCAGGAGCCGCTGTGACTCACTTCCTGGTTCTAGTGAACGTCCCGGCCATCTCCATGACGACCGGGGCGTCACTTCCGGTTCTCGGGCCAGACCGTTGCCAAGGCAACGGCCGGACGCCGAGTGTGACAAGCGGTGCGCCCCGGCAAGTGAGCCAGCCGGGCGCATGCGCTAGGATAGCCTGCGGGCTAATTAATGTCAGGGGTATGGGTTGTGATGTATTGTAGGGCTAAGCCCTGATTGGCCAAAGTCTGTATATAAGGCAGGGAGGGCTTAGCCTCCCTGCTGGTTATAGCGTCCAGTTTGCCTGTTAGCTTAACTTGCTCCTGCTCCTGCCTTGTATTGGTGAAAACCTGTTGGACTGATTACCTGTGTGTGACAGACCCGGGCCTTATATTGAGAATATCCTGCCAACCCGGTCTGTCCTCAGTGGGCCAACTGAACAACCATGGCCCACTCTGTTATTAAATGCCGCCCGGTGGCCAGATCTGTTATTGCTGTGGTGTCCAGAGAGGGAGGGGAGAGGCAGCTCACAGGAAGTGTGAATCAGCTGTGGACCCTGTGACATCAAAAAGTAGTGGAACGGGTTAAAAAGAGGAGGGTCAGGACCTTATCTAAAATCAGGAGGGGGTCTCTCCCTGTTTGCTAACTATTGTTCTAGCAAGTCTGCAACACAGTCCGAATGGCACCATCACCGCAGGGGGGGAGACCACTGATGTCATGCACTATTTCCACCCCTGTTACCAGCCAAACTCTCCACACCACCAATCACAAGAGGACAATGAGTGGAGGGTTGTGGAATGGACAAAAGGGAGCTGTCTGGGGGAGGGAGAGAGTTGTTGGAGAATCTAGAGACAGCGAGGATTTGGACTGTTGGAGAGTAACCGTATTCTCGCAGGGCCTTAAAGGAATGCTTAAGACAGGAACTTCTTGACAGAGATTGGACAGTGTACCTCTAGGACTGATTCTGTTACCACTCCATCAGGAGACACTCGCAGATTCTGGGGAATTGGTGAGCCTACATCGGTAGGGAGACTATACCCAGGGTCCCACCAAGCTGGTGGAGAGTTGGCCGAGCGGCTGGGATCAGCAAGATACACAGACCCACCTTAAGGATCAGAAACCGTGGCCCACTTGAATTGTCAGCTGTGGATTTTATTACCAGGAGTTTGGGCCTGCTAGGACTTTGTGCTTGGAGGTAACCTGCTGGGGACTTTGTTGGGGAGTTTTTACTTGCACTGGTGATTTTCTGACACTTGATATATTTGGTGGGGGAACAAGTTTCTCCTTGGGGAGCACTGTTGTATTTTACTAAGTGTGTACACTTTGTTTAATAAAAGGGATTATTATTTCTTTCCTGTCTCCTTACCTGTGTGACCTGTGAACCTAGAGGACAGGGTATCTAGTGAGCTTTGGTTCTAACCCCGGTGTACTCACACTGTGTATGACCCCTTGCCCGGATTTGGACCCTTCCTGTGTATCTTGTGACCCTGACCTTCTTGCCTGTATCTGGACCTAGCTATCGTGCCTGTGACCCTTGACCCCATGTTGTGTATTGGTTTCCCTGTCTGCTGCCAGCCCTCGACCCTTGCCTGGACTTACTCCGCTTTCCTGGGATCTCCCTAATCGGTACACACTTCACGACCCTCTGCTAGTCTGCGGCCAAGTCTGTTCCCACCACTAGGGGCTCCAGTGAACACCTGACTGGCAGAGCAGACTCCGGGTTGTGCTGTACCGGCTAGAGGGGTTCCTAACAGCACCTTGCACTAAGAAAGTGGCATTTGAGGGGGAGATACATCTAAAATAGGAGGACAGATTTCTCATTTTGGTAGAGCATGTAGTAGATCACATTTGAACGATAGAGTAAACATCAAGCTAACAAGTGTTTGTGTGTGTGTGTTACATAAAAACAAACCATTACTTTATCTAAATAGTATTCTAATTGTACACCTTGAAATTTTGAATAAAAAAAAGACTGGTTTGGCCAATGCTCCTCTTGTGCTTGTTTCCTTAATGATTCACAGCTGAAAGCTACACACAGGTGTTAAGGACACGTTTGAGATTTGAACTCATGACACCAGTGTTGTGAGACCAAAGTGCTAACCACCTGTGCAGATGTTAACTGGCGTTTATTTATGGATAATAAGGAAGAGTGACTGTGTTGTGTTGTTTTTTTCCTTGAAGTACTATTATCTAGCATTTACATCTGTAGCATGCATGCTGTATTGTTGAGCTTTTCACCATTTTTTCAAAATGAACATTTCTTTAGTGGTTAGCCAATCCACCTTCTAACAATGGAGTCATGAGTTTGATTCCTGAGTCGCGCCCTTTCTCTGTTTGGAGGTTGTATGTATCTATTATGAAAGAGTACGCTATGCATTTTGCAACGGTCGGGATACAATTTTAAAGCATATATTATTTTTTAAAATTAATATGCATATTTATTTATGCTAGCGAATTACATGCATTTACATCTACATGCGCTCAGTTCAACTCAAACACATTATACGATCTTTCATGTTGGTGATTAAAAAGGTGTGTTGATTTAACTGAGTAACACTTTAAAATCATTTGTCAAAGGTAATCTAATTATATAAATGCTACTGCAAATAATAAGATAACAAAAATGTTATCATTTATCACTCACAATTTTGTCTAAGAACACAGCCATGAATAAAGAATGGTACCAAAACATCCTCCAAGAGCAACTTCTCCCAACCATCCAAGATTGTTGATGAACAATGCCTTTTCCAGCATGATGGAGCACCTTGCCATAAGGCAAAAGTGATAACTAAGTGGCTCAGGGATCAAAACATTGACATTTTGGGTCCATTGCCAGGAAACTCCCCAGACCTTAATCCAATTGAGAACTTGTGGTCAATCCTCAAGAGCCGGGTGGACAATCAAAAACTCACAAATTCTGACAAACTCCAAGCATTGATTAGGCAACAATGGGCAGCCATCAGTCAGTATGTAGCCCAGAAGTTGATTGACAGCATGCCAGGGCAAGTTACAAAGGTCTTCAATAAGAGGGGTCAACACTGCAAATATTGCATAAATTTAATGTAACTGTCAATGAAATCCTTTGACACTTATGAAATGATTGTAATTTTATTAAAAGGTTTAACGGCTGATATCATGACTTTCTTTACCTTCTTACCCTTATTTAACTAAAACCTTAAATAACGGACACGAGACTTGAATGTACAAATTTAAATAATTTATTTAAATATGGTGGTGGAGAAGAGAGCAGTCAGTCCAATATCTGCCAGTCAAAACCCAACTGTCCCAGCATTAACCATTGGAACCTCATCAACTTGGGGACAACCAATCAAACCCCTGGGTTCAAGTAGGGCACAACCAATCACACCAAGGGCGCACATATCTACCTTTGTGGGACACCGCGTAACGGGCTTACAGAACCTGCCCATACTCTGGGCTAGATGGAAAGCAACCACAGGGCAACCCACAGGGTCGGTACCTGTACCCAGACTAAGTCTCGGTACCCGAGGCGGGTTCAGCGTGCCCACTACCATAATGTATGACCAGACTACCGGTCGTCGACTGTACTGCAATTTTACATTCACGCTCGGATCTCTAAGAGCCAGTGCCCTCATCACTCAAGCGAACACCAACCGGCCTATAGAGGAACTGGCACAGGAATCTAATTTGCAGGTGCTCCATCCGCCAGCCACCTAAAAGGCACATGAACCGGGACAACACGGGACCAACTATCTTCCATATCACAACTGCGCCCCGTCCTTCAGGAAAGAAAAGCCAGACCCTCCTGGGCATTACATAAGACCAGCATAGGAACAGGCCAGGCCAGGAGGCATGGACCCAAGATAGGTCGGATTGCATCAATAACGTCAGGTCTATGGCTTTACAGCAAACCAAATCATTCCCCCAAATGTATCACCAAGATATGAGACATCCCATGACTAGCTATGTCAGCCTTCAGGAGCACTCTAAGCCCGGGCCATCGCAAACACCTTTAACCTCTCCCATAGACCACTACTGACCCACGGAAACGGAAAGATGTCCCCAGCTGCCCTATGCAACGCAGCCCATTGGACAGCTTAGTGTACCATCACCCATAGTGTACCATCTGCAGCGGGGTCCGGTGGTCTGTAAGACAGGAAAGAAACCACAATGTTAGCATCCATAAGCAGTGGCAATTTAAAAACAGGCTTAGTTGGGAAAAGGAAATTGAAAAATAAGGAAAGAATAGAGAGGCCAGTGGAGAACCTCACACACCCAGCAGCACCAGCAGCTCACTGTACCAGAGGTGTACACACTCACGAGGCAAAAGAGGAAATAAAAGGAGGAGTGGAAAACACAACCGAAGGCAAAACCATAAAACCTTGTGGTGCCAAGTGCCAATCAGGCCCACATTTTAGAGAAAAAAATGAACAAATCCCTTTGCGCCCTACCTCCAAATGCAACAAGCAGCTGTAATCTTGTGTTATCGAAGCAGCGAGAGTAAGGCAGGGAGAGAAGTCAAGTAAGAAGTGAAAGCCGCACATAACGCTTATATACATTAGTGTTCCATCTGCCTAGCGTCTTAACATACTGCACAGAAGCTCCATCAAATTCTGCGGACAAGGCACCAGTTCTGGAAATGGTGGTTGAATTAAACAGCTATCCAAGCCTAGTGCAACCCATGTCTGCTTGAAAAACCACCAGTAAAGGGTACGTGGTGAGGGGAGAAACATCACCATCTCCCTGCTGTGGGAGCCTGGCCGAAGGCCATCAAATTCACTGACAATTGCAACCGGTCATACAGAGAAAACAAGCCTGAGCGCTAACGGGATGCAGGGTCCCCTACCCAGCTGATATAATTTGAACCTCCTCACTGTACAGCTGACCAGGGAGTGTGTAAGCACCACGTGCAATCACTTTGCCCACCTGAAACCCACAGCACAATATCACAAAGGCAGCACGAACCAGGGAACTCTCATACAAATTGAGCACCATCGCGTGGAAATCCCTGGTATAAGGAGTAACCCCTAACACGCATGCTGTGCCTAAATCGCAACCATAAGGGGCCACAGTGTAAATACTGTGCACCAAACAATATAAATGAAGTGAGCAAAGCAAAAACATAAGGGACTGCAGTGCCATAAGAGACTGTATTGCAAATTTTGTATATCAAATAATCAAATGCGCAGGCTATAGTGCAATTCCAGTTACTTCAAGCAAAGCCTGCTCTCACAGGATTAATGCCTATGCCCAAGCTGAAAATGTGAAGCCAAAAATACTTTGCTACTTTAACACTGTGCCCCTGCAGACCCAATGATTACCCCAATAACAGTGATCATTGGCTCCTGTCAAGACTACAAGGACAATTCTTGTCTAAATTCCTATAGGCAAGAAGCCCCATCTCCAAAATACCACTTTCATAAATACAACTAGGGTCCTTACCCAGATCCATAACTAGGAGCAGGAAGGGCCTACATGCTGCAAGGCATACCATCTATCCCAAAGGGCATGAGAGAAACTGTATCAACCCCACTCATCCTCTTGACCAATCCCTGTTCAGTAAGTGCAGATGGGTAAATTTGCATTGAAGATATTAGTGCTAAAAATGGGTCTGCATGATCCTTCCCTGAAAACATATGTTACTGTGTAGCATGGGGAAGCAAAACAGGGAACAAGTAGGGCTTCGACACCAGGGCATAGGCCCTCCTTGAAGGCCCACTCCTGTAGAAGGAAAAAGGTGGCAGTGACGTTAACAAAGGAGCCATTTACAAAATATAGTCAGCTGTCCATCTCCACAGACTGTCCCGGGAACACAATACCATACTCTGAAAGTACAGCCCCTTTGTGTTTAACTATTACCTATTGCTGATAGCCAATAGGTCTCTGCAAGCAACTATATCCAAATGCCCTGTACCTTTGTTAATTAAGTCTAAAATTCAACAAGTTCTGTCCTGGACATTCCATAAACCCAGTAGCTTCATACACACGAACCATTGCTTGACCACGTGAACCCAGCGGTGCAATGCATATCCTACGTGTATCTGTATCATCATACTCTACATGCATCTGTATCCGAACCCCATATCCGTATCCCTATCGCGTCTCTGCATATGTATCTGTATCCGTACACGTACCTGTATCTCCATCAACACCAAACTATTCATTTAATAGAAAATTAGAAAAATTTAATTAAAAACCTGTCCGCCCAGATGCAGATCGATCAGCATATACAGACTATGCGTAATATAAATCTGAGTGACGTTGCCCTTGCACTTCGCAGCTAAAACAGGGTTGTTCCACTGTGTTAGTAGTGTAATTAGCCTGAACAGGCCTGCTCAAAAATCAAATTAATATGCCATAGTGTCCTTGACACGTCTTGAGAATATTCAGACAGTGTAACTGCAGAAAAACTGCAGATAGCACCATGGCGCCTAAGGTGATTTATCGGATGACACTATCCTTAATAAAAGATAACCCGTTACCCCGTGGACCATAGAACACCTAGCAAAATATAGTAAATCCACTGAGAATTACTGTTAGGAAAATGTATCACAAGGATCATCTGCCTCATTTATCAACACAAATGACACAAACTGGTCCTGTCTTTCCTCAGTTCATTGGGGTATTGCTCCAGAAACTGGCCCTCAGTATGTAATATTGTTTCATTGGTCACTCTTTTAACAGATCCTCCCGGGAATAACCTAGTTCAAGTGTAGATCAGAATCCCCAACAGATGGATAATTGAGTGCCTGCAAAATGTCCCTCAAAATAAAAATGGCCCAGGTTGGCCTAAGAAACCCGTATGTCCCTTGTTGGTAGAGTATTCCCGAATAGTGCAATACCTATGCATATGCAAGAACAATCCCACACATACCTAATAAGTGAACCAGGTAAAGCCGAGGATGTCGCTACCCACCATCAACTGAATGCTATTGGTAAAATTATAATGTAATAACTCGTAGCCCCAGGAAAAAGTATTCCCCTAATGCCTTAGTTCATAATAACTCTGCACTCACTATGTCAAATGCAAGAATAAAGAGAACTTTCTAAGGACACACCCCACTCCAAACCTGTAAGCTATGTCGCTCAGCCGGCAGCTTTTTCATAATATGAAGTGTACTCACTGCCCTTCCTTATAGCAGATCCCATCCGTATGAACTGCATCTGTTACCAGGACAAAATGAAGTGTAAGGAAACGTGCATACATATATTGATATACTCAGAGTATATGGAGATGTGCCATTACAAAAATATACATTACAATTATATTATGGACAGTCAAACCTTCAACCATTACATAAAATTCCATATCAGTTCATACGGGATTCTGTTACACAACTCGCAAATCCTGTCACAAAGGCATTAATGAACAATCTATTGATACAATCCCTAATGGGCATGTCCCTACATGTTATATAAGCAATTGACTCATGCAAATTAATATATGGTAATGAAACCAGTAGAGGTTACACATCGGGGGCCCTCACACTGCCGGCATCAAGCAGAGGTGTAGCATCAGAAAAACTGCGACGGGCCCTGCATGTCGAAACTGTGGGCAGACACCCCTTTCCCCGCATGCGGATAGTGGACACACTTATAACTGTGGGCATTGCTGCCAGTGAGGGGGGTGAACACAACCTTATTAAGTATTTACAAATCAGTATCCCCATTTAAATACAATAGTTGGTGACAGCATGTAAGTAGCATCCCAATGTATGCAAGCTATAAGGCAGCACTTTAAAAGCACAGGACCGTGAAAATAAACCATTTTTTTTCTTAAATTGACATTTGAAGTAAATACATAAAACGTTTCACATTTCCCCTTATTGCCATGAGCCATGTGTCTGCCTAGATGGACAAATAAGATGTGGCAAGTAGTAAAAAACCAGCCCATGTGCAACAGAACTTCTGTGTACACTGCATATGTTTGTGACCTGCATGATCCTAAGTGGCTAAAGAAGAGCTAGGGGGGGAGGGAATCCTTGCTACATGATGTATAAGTTATTTTCTTTCCGTCTCTTTAAATAATAAATGAGATGAGCAGGTTTCCAAAATATAATATTTCTATAATTTATTAAAAATATATAATACATAGATACAGCCATACTGGACGAAGCAGACATACGCCCAGGGTCTCAAATGCCAATTGACACCCTATATTTGATTAACTTATTCTTTTATAGGATAGGAAACTCCTTCTTACTTTAAAACACACTTTCCCAGCTAACATCACTGCTGGCACTCTATCATTAAAATAACATGTTCTTTTGGATGGTCATTTATATGGACATATCCAGAGATGATTGCTTAATACAATCATATGACCATGATCTAATCTGTTTATCTCATGAATTGTGCAGTACTGGAAAATTACTAAAAACATGGTTCTCATTAGTAATATTACGTAAGTTGTTTTTCAGCTAAAACTAGGGTAAAGTTCGTCTTGTTTAAAAATACAGGCCTCCATTATACATTAGTTCTATGTATTAGTGATATATGTGAATTTATATGTATTTCTGTTAGTTTTGTTAAAAGTTATTTCGACAGTTCCCTCCCTTTTGTATACACATAAAAGGTACTTTTTCATGTGACTATACTTAATTGAATAGTAGTATATATTTCTGTCAGCACTGATGTTCTCGGATTGGTTTGACTTTCATAAATATTTGTATACAATATAAACCATACTTTAAACAAGCATACAGGAACAATATTTGTCACAATTATTATCACAATAAATTTCATGTAAATATACATTTGGTTTGATGGCCACTTTTCAAGTCCAAAAAACCATATGCTTGGATTTAGACATGTCCATGATGAATCATTTTGAAAGTTTTATAATAATTTTGTCATCAAAATCCTTCTCCATATTATAGGTGTTGTTTATATAACGTGTAATTATAGGTTCTGGATCGGAAATGTCGTTGATTAGGTAATAAACAATGGACTCCAAGTTCAGTCTCAAAGATTAAACTTTATCCTCCTGTTTGAGCTGTTAAATAGTCCAAAACTACTCAATGTTGTAAAAGTTCATATTTAAATACCTGTAATTCAAGTCCAACATAATGAAAGGTATCATGATAAATTTCAGTCTCATTATCAATTAAATCCTGGAAAACGTACAATTTCATAAATCCATAAATTCATAATTTCCATAAGTAAACATATTATCAATATTTATTGCCATTTATGTCTTACTGACTTATTAATTAGTAGAACATATTTTTATTAATAATATCTCTTTCAACTCATCGTTCAACACTGTATAAAACTGAGGAACAACTCTTCCTAAATAGCATAATTCATAATTAATTAATAACCTTTTAAATGCATATTTTCAATATATGTTTATATAATAAATGTTTCCTGGTAAAAAGAAATGAACCACAATATTCTTACACCATGGTTGAGATGATCATCCCCACGTGACAATTCTTATCTAGTATCGTTTTCTCTTCGCCTAAGTCTGGTTCTGGTAGTGTATGTTTAAAAAGTTAATTATACTAATACAAAGTGCATTGTGTACATATTTTACTCTTTAGTGCTTCGGTGTTATACCTTTCAAACTTAATTACATCTGTTTGAAGTTCTGTCTTGTCACTACTTCCTATCAATAGCGGGACTGATCACCCGCTATTTTTAACATCTGAAACATCTGAACACTTACAGCCCGTTGGAATCACGCAGCGAGACCTTTTGGGACCGGACAATTAACAGATTACAGCTCCGCAAAAAAACGCAAGTATCGATATCACCTCCATGTGGAATTAGTCGGACACATGTACTGTCATTTCCCTCAGCTGTATAACTGAAAGGACTCTCTACAGATTATAACATTGGGACTGCTCTATATACGTATATTTCATTTATGATTATCTATGACAGTCAATTTATGTATTACTGTATTATTTGAAACCTTTGTCAACATCTGGTCCAGCAGCGGTTGTTGAGCCAGACTCTTTCAACAAGCATATACATGTCAGGATTACATGTATATCTATCAGTGGAATTTTAATATTTTCATATTTTATTGTGCACTTTTTAAATATCATAGGATGTGTTTATTTTCACATGTTCAATTTCACCTGTTTATTTACCATATATAGGGAATTGCAATAAATTTTGTTACATACAATCAGTCTTGATCTACTTATACTTATTAGATCCATTATATATAGCTTAATATTTTAGAAACATTTAGTCAGTGAGCGCATAAGGGTGTTTTTATTGTATCTCAAATAACAATTATTTTACTTCAAAACAGCAAAGAATTCTCAGTTTAAACACCCACACATAGTGTGTTCTATGTGTAACCAGAGATTCGGTTCACACTACATGCCAAAGATATTATGCAATCGCTCTAAAAATATTTTAACATACATTTCATCTGCAACAACACTATTTCACTATTTAACACACATTAAAACCTTATTTAAATATTCATCTCATTTTTTTTGTTTCTCTACCCAGCAAAGTCCTTTCAAATCTGGGTGTGACCCTGTCTTTTGCTGTTGCTCGTTGTAAAACTGACAAATACTATTTATTGACTTAATACCTACATAAAAATTATTTAAACATTAAATTTAATCTGTACATCTTCCAGATTCATAAAACCAACATATTTTCTGAAATATATATATATATATATATATTTTCTCCTATCCTACTGTCGCTCTGAAAATTAAACACATCATTTTCTCATAAGTACTACGTTTATTAAAACCAGATGTTTCACTGAAATCACACACACAAAAAACTCTGGTATGCACGCTTACAAGATAAACTTACACTTGCAACGGGACATTTATCTATGCTTTAAAACCACATATAATCATTACACAAGTCTTCACAGGCACTACAAAAAAAACAGACTATCTTTAGCCTATTGTCTTCACAAAACAAACTTATTTCATCTCAAGATGATAAAGAAATTAAATGTCCAGCATTTACCGCAATAGAGCTGAGTCAGAGCTGGATTAAGGCCTTTGGGGGCCCGGGGCACTTCAGACAGGGGGGCCCCTAAGATCTAAAATTAAGGCAGTGGTTCCCAAACTTTTCAATTTTGCGGCACCCTTAGAGTCTCCATAATTTTTTTAAGGCACCCCTCCAAAATAATTACCTAGCAGTCCCGTTTTATAATTAGTTGTGTCAAAATAATGTAATCAGTATTTAGGGCAGGACGGACATACTTAGTAAGTTGTTTGCAAAAATAATACACATAAATCCAATTGAAAATAATATTTTTATATATTTTTTTCTATTATATTTCTGTAAAAGAATAATATACAGCTAACTCACTCTGTGCCCCTCTGCATCATCTGCATCCACACACTCTGTGCCCCTCTGCATCCACACACTCTGTGCCCCTCTGCATCCACACACTCTGTGCCCCTCTGCATCCACACACTCTGTGCCCCTCTGCGTCATCGCCACACACTCTGTGCCCCTCTGCATCATCGCCACACACTCTGTACCCCTCTGCGTCATCGCCACACACTCTGTGCCCCTCTGCGTCATCGCCACACACTCTGTGCCCCTCTGCGTCATCGCCACACACTCTGTGCCCCTCTGCGTACACTCACTCTGCGCCCTCTGAATCCACTCACTCTGCCCCCTCTGCATCCAGTCACTCTGCCCCCTCTGCATCCAGTCACGCTGCCCCTTCTGCATCTAGTCACGCTGCCCCTTCTGCATCCAGTCACTCTGCCCCCTCTGCATCCAGTCACTCTGCCCCCTCTGCATCCAGTCACTCTGCCCCCTCTGCATCCAGTCACTCTGCCCCCTCTGCATCCAGTCACTCTGCCCCCTCTGCATCCAGTCACGCTGCCCCCTCTGCATCCAGTCACGCTGCCCCCTGTCACTCACCGGACTGTGAGTGCTTCTTCCCGTACATTTAGGAACCGTGGCCGTCCTCCATCCTGAGGGTCTGCGCATGCGCAGCCCTTTCAAACCCTTCAGTACCTGTCCCTTTAACTTAATTGGCAGATCAGGCAACACTCCCTATATTAAGCACCTGTGGTCAATACCACGTGGCCTGATCTTGGAGTCTCATTCCCCATGAGCCTCTGAAGGTGTTCCTGTGTTTCCTCGTGTATTCAGCGCTGCTGATTCCTGTGGTTTCCAAACCACTTCTACCCCTGTGGTTTCCTAACCACTTCAACCCTCCTATGTATCATCGTGACTGTTAGCTGATTCCTATCCGCTGCCTCCGTGCCCTACAGTCTTCAATCTACTTCAACTCCCCTGTGTGCCATCATGACTGTTAGCTGATTCCTATCCGCTGCCTCCGTGCGCTTCAGTCTTCAGCTCATCTCATCCCTCCCGTGTTTCCTCGAGACTGCTACAACTGATTCCTATCCGCTACTCTCCGTGCTCAACAGTTCCAGCTCAGCTCTGCTCTCCCGTGTTTCATCATTGCTGCACCTGCTGGTTGCTATCCGCTACCTCCGTGTATCTGCAGAGTCCTGCTGCTGCTACTCCTCAGTTCTACTCGTCCTACAACAGCTGACCCGCTCTCCGTGCTTCTCCGTGTTCCCGCTGGTCTCTACTCGCCAGTCTGCATCGGATCTGCGCCTCACTGTTTTCATCTCATCAAGACCATCGCTACTCTTCAGGGTCCTCCAGGAGTCCAGTTCTACATACTACTGCTTCCTGAGTATTTGTTCCCCTGCTGGTCTACCTACCTGTGCGCTGCACCTACTTGATTACCGCTTCACCCCTCCAGGGACTTCGCATCCTGCCGGCCTCCAGCCGTTCAGGTATCTCTGCACTCCTGTCTGACAGCCTGCTTCTGAACCACGGTATGCATACTTCTCATTGACTGTGCTGGTGTATTGCATATCTTGCTGGACTGAGTTTGTTCTCCTCTGGAGTTTACTATCCGCTGAGACTATTGCCATCATTGACTGTGTTATCTTGTGCCGGATTACCTCAAGTGACTTTCTATTATTGCAGTGCTGTTCAGTCATTAATATATTGTGCATGTTATTGTGGATCAAGTTTAAGGTGCCCGTGTATCCCCTGTATTGCAGTCTCTCCCCGTGCTCCTCCTCACATATATATTCAGTGGTACAACTTGCTAGAGGCAGACCACTGATCCCTGTTTCCTGTGTCACCTGTTCCAGTATCCTCTCACATAGCAGTGGTACAACTTGCTAACGCAGACCACTGACTCCCCGGATACCTCCACTTGGATTCCATTCCTTCACTCAGACAGCGGTACAACTTGCTATCCGCAGACCGCTGACTCTCATCACCTCCTCGTTTCTGTTGGACATTCCTCCTCACTATAGCAGTGGTACAACTTGCTACCGCAGACCACTGACTACCTTCACGTGTCCTTTGTCCATACAGTTCCTCGTGTATTTCTACATCCATATTACCAGTGCTGCTAGTCATAGACTTTCCTGAGCATCTCCATCATCTGCTATTTCCTGTTCCGTGATCACCCTGCTACCAGAGTACCATATTACCATCTATACTGCTCTGGTAAGCCTATCACCTGTTGATCCCTGGGTAAAGACTCCTAGTGCCCGTGACACCCCCTCTGCATCCAGTCACGCTGCCCCCTCTGCATCCAGTCACGCTGCCCCCTCTGCATCCAGTCACGCTGCCCCCTCTGCATCCAGTAATGCTGCCCCCTCTGCATCCAGTCACTCTGCCCCCTCTGCATCCACTCACTCTCTAAAATATGATAGCTTTACAATGAAGGCAGTTGGGGAGGTGGCAGTATGGCACATCAACATATATACCCGCACTACCACCACTGTAGAATATCTATAATATAAATGTCTAGTGGGGTGTGTTAGTCTGTCTGTGTGTGTGTGTGTGTGTGTGTGTGGAAAAAATAAAACCAAGCTGCAGCGCCACCTGCTGGGTGGAGCTATACACTGACCTACTAAATTCTTAGTGTGTGTGGAAAAAAAATTTCAGAAAGACCTGAAATGTGGTATACTAAGATGTTTTTAATTTGTTAATTTAATTTGTTAATTGTTAAAAGTGTTTATAAAGATTTTAAAAAAAAATATATATATATTTCTTGAAGGAGAAGTGACAGTTGGGAGTGGTTGGTGGTTGCCGGGGGTGACAGTGGGGAGTGGTTGGTGGTTGAGGCCTGGGCTATGGCCCAAATGCATGACAAGAACCTTTTTAACACCTTAAGTAGCTTGATTTGACTAGAATGCATGAGTATCATGCACGGGTTAACTTGTGTATATATATATATATATATATATATATATATATATATATTAAAACTACTTACAGCTGCCTGCCTCTACTCCGATCCAACAATCTCCTTCTGGAAAGCTGGTTAGGTCCACAAAGATTTGAAGGTATGATGTCTGGATGTAATATATATATATATATATATATAAATATTAGTACAGGTACGTGTAAAATGTACAAGCACCTCTGTATAAAACACAAGTAAAATAACGCCATTGGGTATAAGGCTATAAGCATTGACACACCTACATCACCTACAGCCCACAGTAGGACACTTACAGCTCTCCCAGAGGGGCTCGCCTAAGTGGTCGGCATAAAAAAAATCATTACTTACACAAACTAAAATACTGTACATTAAAACAATCATCAAAAGGCCACATTAAAACGGGTATTGACACCACACATTTAAACTAGCATTGAAACCGCACATTAAAAATACCATTGATAACGTACACTAAAACTAACAATTATACGCAAGCTAAAACTAGCACTGATACCGCACATTTAAACGAACATAAAAATGTTAACGTAACACCAATTTTGACTATATATATATATATATATATATATTTATATGTGTGTGTGTGTGTGTGTGTGTGTAGCTATGTATATATGTGCATATCTATGTGTGTATATATATATATATATATATATATATATATATAAATTTATGGATACATATGTGTAATAATCATGCAGGACCCTCTATTTTATTAATCATTATTAAAGTTATTATCGAAGCCTACCACTTATATTAAAGCTTTAATTAGATGACATAAATATATGTATATATATTAGAGATGGTCACTGACCCCCGTGTTTTGGTTTTGGATTCGGTTTTGGATCTGGATTACCGTCGTGTTTTGGTTTTGGTTTTGGTTTTGCAAAACCTCCATTGCGTGTTTTGGTTTTGGTTTTGGTTTTGTTTGGTTTTGTTTTGCTATTTTTTGGGAAAATCCATGTTTTTGGGCCTAAATTAACCCAATTTAGTGCTCCAACTGTTTTAGAGACAAGTAATCTAATTGTTGAGGTAATAAATCATCCAAAAAAACAGTTTAATTCTTCGTTGGTAGGCCTATTCTACACACAAAACAGATTGTCTTCCTCTCCATCTATGCATATTGGCAATGCAGCCATCGTCTTTGAATGTATATTACACCCTACACTTATAGTTAAATATGTAAAGAAATGGAAAAAGCCAGTTTGGTTTCTGTCTCTCAAGGCCCCCCTCCACTTGTATAAAATACCAAAAAATTCAGCCATTATAGACTGTACAATATTAATTGACATGGAGAAAGCCAGTTTGGTTTCTGTCTCTCAAGGCCCCCCTCCACTTGTATAAAATACCAAAAAATTCAGCCATTATAGACTGTACAATATTAATTGACATGGAGAAAGACAGTTTGGGGTCACTCTGTCTCTCTAGGCCCCCCTCCACTTGTATAAAATACTAAAAAATTCAGCCATTATAGACTGTACAATATTAATTGACATGGAGAAAGACAGTTTGGGGTCACTCTGTCTCTCTAGGCCCCCCTCCACTTGTATAAAATACCAAAAAATTCAGCCATTATAGACTGTACAATATTAATTGACATGGAAAAAGCCAGTTTGGTTTCTGTCTCTCTAGGCCCCCCTCCACTTGTATAAAATACCCAAAAATTCAGCCATTATAGACTGTACAATATTATGAAAAATGGACAAAGCCAGTTTAGGGTCACTCTGTCTATGACACCCTACCCTTAAGGATAAATTGCCCTAACAGCAGCCTTTCAAGATGGTATGTGATATGGAAATGCCACAAGTCCCTTTCCTCTTTGGGGGTAGATTGCACCCTACACTTACATAGAAAGTTTTAAAAAGATGTTATCGGCATCATCTTCAGCTTAATCCTCACCCTCATCAGTGTGTACGTCATCATCACAGACTATCAATTCATCGCCGCTTGAATCCGCCATTAGAGAACAGTCAGTGCTTGGATGTCTTGGATGGTGAAGGCCTTCCTCGTGGAAGATGTAGTTCATTTTTATAAACATCATTTTCTCCACATTTTTGGGAAGTAACCTTCTACGGCGATCACTGACTAAGTTCCCTGCTGTGCTGAACACTCGTTCAGAGTACACACTGGAGGGTGGGCAGCTTAGGTATTGCAAAGCAAGTTTGTACATGGGTTTCCAAATGGCCTGCTTTTCTTCCCAGTAAGGAAAGGGACTGTCTGACATTTCCATATCAACTACCTCTTGAAAGTAATCCTCCACCATCCTTTGCATGTTTATACTCATATTGGATGGAGTTATGGGCAAAGTGACACATTTTTTTGAAAAATCCTTCAAACCAGCCCAGATGTTAAATTGTTCTGGTCTGCCCCCTGTGTCTTCCCTGCTTCTTTTTTGGAAATTTAATTTTTTACGAGCAACAGCTTGAGAAAGTGAAGGAGGACACGTCGTCAAGCCGAGGCCCAGTTCAGCGGCCAACTTGCTGAGCAATAGCTCCTTGCAAAAGTTCACATCTCGCTCATTTACAAGTAAAGACTCAATGTAGGTTTTAAACCTTGGATCAAGCACAGTGGCCAAAACGTACTGATCCGAGTTCAAGATCTTAATAACTCGAGGATCATTGTGAAGCGAATTAAGTACTTGATCGACAAGGCCAACATACTTTGCTGAATTGCTTGCTTTCAGCTCCTCCTTCATTTTCTCAAGCTGCTTTTCCAATAGTCTAATTAAAGGAATGACTTGGCTCAAACTAGCAGAGTCTGCACTGACCTCACATGTCACAACTTCAAATGGTTTCAGCACCTTGCACAGCACTGAAAGGATTCCCCACTGTGCAAGAGTGAAATACATCCCCCCTCCTTTCCCAATGTCATGACTTGTGCAATATGCTTGGATGGCTTTGCGCTGTTCCTCCATCCTCTGAAGCATGTACAGGGTGGAATTCCACCGAGTTACCACCTCTTGCTTAAGTTGGTGGCAGGGCAAGTTAAACTGCTCTTGGAGCTGCTGTAATCTCCTACATGCTGTGGCTGAATGCCTGAAATGGCCTGAAATTTTACGGGCCACCGAAAGCATCTCCTGCACCTCACGGTTATTTCGTAGGAAGCTCTGCACCACCAAGTTGATGGTGTGAGCAAAACAGGGAATATGTTGGAAATCACCCAGCTGTAATGCTCGCACTATATTGTTGGCGTTATCTGAAATGACATACCCTGGGGAGAGTCCGAGTGGTATAAGCCATGCATCAATCACATCTCTCAGTTTGCGTAACAAATTGTCAGCCGTATGCCTGTTAGTGAAGCCGGTGATACAAAGAGTGGCCTGCCTGTGACAAATGTTACGTAGTGGTGTACATGCTGCTGCTGTTCCTGCTGGTGAAGGTGAATGACCAACCCAGTGGGCTGTCACAGTCATATAGTCTTTGGTTTGGCCACTTCCACTTGTCCACATATCTGTGGTTAAGTGAACAGTGGGCAGAATGGCATTTTTCAGCGCAATCTCTACATTTTTACACACTTTTTGGTATAGTTGTGGAATAGCTTTACGGGAGAAATGGTGTCGCGATGGAATTCTGTAACGCGGACACAAAACCTCAATTAACTGTGAAAAACCAGCTGCGTTTATTGTGGAGATTGGACGCAGATCTAACACTAACATTGCAGCCATGGCGTCTGTGATTCGCTTGGCGACTGGGTGACTGCTGTCATATTTGCTTCCCCTCGCAAATGATTGTTTCACAGTTAATTGCTGAAATGTAGGACTGCTCATTTTATTCACCTGCCTCTGGGATGACGATTCACCCCCAGCAGCAGCAACAGCAGCAGCAGGACTAACGCTTTCTTCAGAGGAATCAATAATAGTGCCGGAGTCATCCAGCCTTAAGTGGGATGCCGGGCTAACTCCGAGCGCTACTGAGGATATTGATGAGGATGGTGTGGTGGGTGTATTTTGTAGCCGTCGGTATGTCGGTGAGCGGAGGGTCTTAGCTGATGAGGGAGTGCTTGTATTCTTTTGGGAAGAACTTTCAGCTTTTCCCAACACTTTGCCATGAACTCTCGTTAAATGGCGTAACATAGACGAGGTTCCAAGATGGTTAAGGTCCCTCCCTCGACTGACTGTGGCTTCACATACACTACAAATGGCTATACAATTGTTGTCTGGATTTGGGTAGAAATAATTCCACACATAAGAAGTGGATTTTTTTGTTTTATGCCCAGGCATGACAATGGCCTTTTTCTTGTCACGTGCCAGAACTGCTGCCACTGGTGCAGGACTTACACAAACAACCTCATCCTCATCAACATCCTCATTAGCGCCCTCGTCGCCTACACAAATCTCCCCCTCATCCTCTTCTAATTCCAAAGTGGCATCCTCAATTTGGGTATCACCGGCTACACTCGGGCTATTAAGGCACACATCAGCAGAATGCTCACGATTAGACATCCCACTGTTGGATGGACTCTCCACAGGGATTGTTGTCATTTGTGAATCAGAGCAAATATTCTCCTGTAATGCCTCACTGTTATCTTGCAGCTCAGCTTTGACGCGTAACAGTAGTTGTGCACCAATTGTAGGCTGGGTAACTTTTTGGGATCTGCCACTAATAGCCAAAGGTGAAGGCCTCATTCTCTCTTTGCCACTGCGTGTGTAGAATGGCATGCTTGCAATTTTTTTTTTATCGTCACTTAACTTTTGCTCAGTTACACTTCTTTTTCGCTTCAATACAGTAAATTTTTTTTTGGTTTTTGTTTTTTGCACTAATTTGAAAACACTCTGTTGTTTGACATCGCCTTGGCCAGATGACGTACTGGGAACACTAACATCAGGACTGGTGACAGAACCTGGTTGCTCATTTAGATCATATGTGGACTGCTTTGAATCCATTCTGAGCGCAAACCACTGGGGAGTGCTAAAAATTATTTAGTAGATACTGCTGACAGATATGACTTTTGACAGCCAGAAATATTAATGCACAATTAGGGAGGACACCCCAAAAACACTGAGGAGTGCTAAAAATTATTTAGTAGATACTGCTGACAGATATGACTTTTGACAGCCAGAAATATTAATGCACAATTAGGGAGGACACCCCAAAAACACTGAGGAGTGCTAAAAATTATTTAGTAGATACTGCTGACAGATATGACTTTTGACAGCCAGAAATATTAATGCACAATTAGGGAGGACACCCCAAAAACACTGAGGAGTGCTAAAAATTATTTAGTAGATACTGCTGACAGATATGACTTTTGACAGCCAGAAATATTAATGCACAATTAGGGAGGACACCCCAAAAACACTGAGGAGTGCTAAAAATTATTTAGTAGATACTGCTGACAGATATGACTTTTGACAGCCAGAAATATTAATGCACAATTAGGGAGGACACCCCAAAAACACTGAGGAGTGCTAAAAATTATTTAGTAGATACTGCTGACAGATATGACTTTTGACAGCCAGAAATATTAATGCACAATTAGTGAGGACACCCCAAAAACACTGAGGAGTGCTAAAAATTATTTAGTAGATACTGCTGACAGATATGACTTTTGACAGCCAGAAATATTAATGCACAATTAGGGAGGACACCCCAAAAACACTGAGGAGTGCTAAAAATTATTTAGTAGATACTGCTGACAGATATGACTTTTGACAGCCAGAAATATTAATGCACAATTAGGGAGGACACCCCAAAAACACTGAGGAGTGCTAAAAATTATTTAGTAGATACTGCTGACAGATATGACTTTTGACAGCCAGAAATATTAATGCACAATTAGTGAGGACACCCCAAAAACACTGAGGAGTGCTAAAAATTATTTAGTAGATACTGCTGACAGATATGACTTTTGACAGCCAGAAATATTAATGCACAATTAGGGAGGACACCCCAAAAACACTGAGGAGTGCTAAAAATTATTTAGTAGATACTGCTGACAGATATGACTTTTGACAGCCAGAAATATTAATGCACAATTAGGGAGGACACCCCAAAAACACTGAGGAGTGCTAAAAATTATTTAGTAGATACTGCTGACAGATATGACTTTTGACAGCCAGAAATATTAATGCACAATTAGGGAGGACACCCCAAAAACACTGAGGAGTGCTAAAAATTATTTAGTAGATACTGCTGACAGATATGACTTTTGACAGCCAGAAATATTAATGCACAATTAGGGAGGACACCCCAAAAACACTGAGGAGTGCTAAAAATTATTTAGTAGATACTGCTGACAGATATGACTTTTGACAGCCAGAAATATTAATGCACAATTAGGGAGGACACCCCAAAAGCACTGAGGTGTGCTACAAATTATTTAGTAGATACTGCTGACAGATATGACTTTTGACAGCCAGAAATATTAATGCACAATTATGGGGGACACCCCAAAAGCGCTGGGGAGTGCCAAATATGAAGAAAAAATAATAAACCTCTATCCTCCTCTCTGCACTAGCGATTTTGGTTAGAGCAATTGCAAGAACAATATTGTATTCTCTGTCCCTGCTCTAATTAGCTTATGACTACACCCTGCTCTCTCCCTCTGTCAAATGGCGATGGATTGCTGTGGAGGCGTGTATTTATAAAGTTGAAGTATCGCGAGAACCGAGTCCCGAGATCCGACAACGTCACAATGACGTTCGGCCTCGATTTGGATTCGGAATGGGCGGGAGAGTACCGAGCTGCTCAGCTCGGTACTCGGATACCCAAAGTTCGGGTGGGTTCGGTTCTCGGAGAACCGGACCCGCCCATCTCTAATATATATATATATATATATATAAATAAATAAATATAAATTATACATAATGTACTACAATTTTATTCAAAATTTAATAAAACTATACGGCTTCAGTAATTACTTTACTAATAATTAATAAAATATAATCTGCCACTCAATTTGCCTAATATTAATGTTTAATGTATATTTATTGAAACACTACTGATAAAATAAATAATCATATTTAAGAAGACCCCTCATAGCATGATTATTACTTGATTGCTTGATTAAATATGTAAAATGTAGCCAGAATATATATATATTAAATGTACTCTTACTGTTATAGGTGGCTACATTTTACATATTTACTCAAGAAATACCCATGTTATTAATTCTTTTCTACATATATTTAGTTTTAGTATAATTTTTTAGTCACTCAGCTACTGTCTCTCTCAAGTCTTCATGCAGAGGAGGAGCTGCTGCATCTGCACATGCGAAGCAGCTCCATTTCAGACATTTTAGGTATTAAAGCAGCCGCGGTGCTGCTAAGAAAAGAGTGAGCGCATGCGTCAGCTGTCAGATGGCTGCAGTTGTTGTCAGTTGATGGATAGCTACAGCAGAGGCAATGCAGGCGGTGGGCCTCCCCCTCCCTGCCAGCGGAGACAGGGATGTGATGCCTGGTGTGTGCGGAAGCTGTCAGTTGCTGTCAGACAGCAACTGACAGCTGGATAGTTATGGATAGTTACAGCTGGATAGTTAGGCGATGCGGGCGGCGGGGGGCCCTCAGAGAGAGGAGGGCCCGGGGCACGTGCCCCCTGTGCCCCCCCCCTTAATCCGGCTATGAGCTGAGTATCAGTATAGATAACAAAAGTACGAGACAGATGTATAAAACAAAAAATTCACTGATCAAAAAAAAACCTCAAACCCCTTCAGTATACGCCGCGCTGGCTGTTTAATTATACTGCTTTCCTTTGAAATTTATGCATTTATTTTTATTTTTTTATTTATTCTTTTTTTCACTGCTCTCTGGTCTCATTAGTAATATTACGTAAGTTGTTTTTCAGCTAAAACTAGGGTAAAGTTCGTCTTGTTTAAAAATACAGGCCTTCATAATACATTAGTTCTATGTATTAGTGATATATGTGAATTTATATGTATTTCTGTTAGTTTTGTTAAAAGTTACTGCGACAATGATGAATGCAAAAATTGATATCACACAACATCTTAATTAACCTGAAAGTTACCACACATGTATTGTATAACTACTGAGCCACATACCATTGAATGGCTGGCAGGGGGAAGTAAAAAAGCACAGAGGAAAATGATGAAGACTAGAATAGGTGCTATCAAGATTAGCTGCAGGCAAACCTCTCTTGGAATACAATAGTTATCATTACTATACAGCCATAAGAGTACACTTACCTCTGTGCCTCCTGCAGCCCAACATCTGATATCAAGAGGAAACATGCAATCTAGTGTGGAAACTCTAAGGGAGAGAAGGAATGAATTGAATGGGGGGCTAGAAAGTACAGTTATGTGAACTAAATAGACAGGAAACCACAGTAAAAGACAGGAGAGCTATAGAATAAGGAAAGTGAAAGAACTAGACAAAGGGACAAAGCCACAGGATATGAAAAATGCAGCAGAGTACAGGCAGAGACACAGGATACTTATCCAGCAAAGTCCAAAACTGCAGAGACACTTATAGACCCTGTCTACACCTCCCATATGACACCAGATGGGCGTACTCCCATAGTTACTATTAAACACCAGAGCATAATACAGTTTGAACATACAGCCTCAGTTTTTAAATTGCCTTCAGGCTTATTTCATCCCTCAGTTCTTATTCAGTATATCATAGCAACATTTGACAAAAAGTTCTAAAAACCTGGAAGCAGCAAACTTTGTGAAAACCAATACTTGAGTCATTCTCAAAACTTTTGCCCATGACAGTATATCGGTCAATAAATACTTTCCATCTACGGTATATTATAGATCCTTTTGATTGTTGAAATGCTCATAGGCCTGAGGTGATTCCTATTCAGCACCTTCCTCTTCTTAGCATACAACATTTACTTTTTTTTCTATGTAGAAAAGGGTCACAGTTATTTAAAACTATCATAAAAAAGTTGTTTGTAACATGTGGTAGCGCAGTGCTCAGACATTGCTGTAAGTGCCGACTTACGGGCAATTCACGAGAGGGAAGCTTGACATCTAGACTTGATTGAATATCACCTACAGGAAAAACAATATTTTAAGCAAAACAACATCACTTGGCTGCTCATTGTTGGTAGCGCAGCGGTCAACATTGTACATGCTCAGACATTGCTCTAAGTGCAGACTTACGGGCAATTTTCTGGAGGGAAGTTTGACATACAGACTTGATTTAAGATTACCTCAGGCACATGATTTCCTACAGGAAAAACAATATTTTAAGCAAAACAACATCACTTGGCTGCTCAGTTTGTTAGCACAGTGGTCA
Source organism: Mixophyes australis (assembly GCA_036250195.1). Taxonomy (NCBI): domain Eukaryota; kingdom Metazoa; phylum Chordata; class Amphibia; order Anura; family Limnodynastidae; genus Mixophyes; species Mixophyes australis. The sequence goes on from JAVHZZ010000019.1 coordinate 1,911,200, forward strand.
ACATTGTACATGCTCAGACATTGCTCTAAGTGCAGACTTACAGGCAATTCGCGGGAGGGAAGCTTGATATCCAGACTTGATTGAAGACCACCTGAGGCACTCGATTTTCTACAGGAAAAACAACATTTTAAACAAAAGAACATCCTTGGCTGCCCATTTTGGTAGCACAGCGGTCAACATTGTACATGCCCAGACATTGCTCAAAAGGCACACTTACCGGCTACTTTTGGGTTGCAAAGTTTTCCCTCCATCTATTTTCATTTCCCGTACAACGTTTTTACAAGTGGTAGGCGATCCCTCTTAAATATGTCATGAGATCCACTGTTTCCCTCTGGCTAATGCATGTTTGTATGCAGTTTTCTGCTTCCGTCGTGGTGATGTCCTTTGAGTGTTGGCAGTCACTTCCTGCATTTGGGCTTTTGTGGTGCTTTGTTCTTTAATGAAGTAAGAGATTAGGCTGTACACATCTAACTTCTTCTCACCCAATATGCTGTTCCACCACCAGTGTCAACCTTCAAATTTAATATTTGTTCTTGGGATGCCCAATCTGTTATTTTCATGCACCAACCACATTCTGGGGGGTAATAATGGTGCTGTTCTTCTAGACTGGCTGCAAGTTCTTTTGCAACGTCTACCATGAACATAATTTTCCTGGAAATATTTCACGACCGGTTCTCCATTTTGGGTAAATGTTTTTTAAATTCCTCAGAGGCAGCTGGGATTGTCCTTTGGGGGCAAAAAGGCAAGGGCTTGCAGGTGCTGCATGCGGAGTGCAAAAACAGGGTCATTGCTGTACAGCTGAGCTAATTCTGCTGCCTGAATGCTTCGATAAAGGCTCTGACCCAGGTGAAACGAGCAACATTTATGATGGCAGTTTCGAAATTTGACTTGGGTCGCATTTATTGCATCTCAAAATCGGTGATGGTATATTGCGGTGCCAGGTCAATGTCAAATTCCATGGCATAATCTTGCTTTTGCTCGAAAGTAATCCATAAACAAGGGGCCCAAAACGTCTGGTGTCTTCATTTGTATCAACCATAGCATGAATGCTGTAGATCTGCCTAAATAATGTTGGGCAAGTTTTGAAGATGCCATCCATCACCCAATATGAGTCGTCCTGAAGTTTTTCCAAATTTTCCTGAGTCACAAACAGTAAAATGCGTTCACTCCCAAAGTGGTGTCCTTCCAGAGAAATTGTTCTCCATCGATTTCCTTTAAATTGTCAGGGCCATTGATCTTGTTTGTAGACATTGGTTGAGCCAGAATGTCAGTGAGTGTCACCCTCGTCACCGATTGCCTGAGAGCTGATCGATTTATCATATGCACTGTGCTTGCTGATGGCATTTCTGGTGTCACACTTTGAATGATCTGTGCTGGGGTCTCCACCGTATTCCGTGCCTGTTCCCTTATGTTGTGTCTTCCTCTGGCAACATCACTTCTTTCTGCCCTCACTGCATGGTTATGTTCCATGTGTAAGATGACTCTGCGGCTAGTGGCAAATTCGAGGGTGTTATGTGCGTATTGTCGCTAACCAATAACGATTGTCGGACCTCGAGTTGTGTTTCGAAAGCACAAAGATTTATTCGCAAATAGTAGAATAAATATGCTCAAGCGAAGTAATAGTAAATACAGCCGTTACTTATCGCAGGCACTCTGGATCCAGTGCAGTCATTCAATCCTGAAGTCTGGGGACAAGATGTCTGCACACTGGATCACAAGCTGCTGCTTATATACACAATCAAATACAGTAATACAATGAAGATGGTATAGCTTGCATCTATTGGTCCAGGTCTCAGGAATGTCCAAGGGGTTGTCAATCATTGGCTGGTTCATCCTAAGGAATCCAAAGGAGGGGGTCATCTCTGCCAAGATTCCTTAGTCTTAAGTAGTTCATAATTCCCTATCATTCATAACTTGTGTATGCACTCTGCGATTCCCTCGCAGAGTGAACCAAACAGTAGGATAAGTAACAAAGTTCATTATGATACCACTCATGATGTTATTCCTTCAACCCGTTCCGTGTATTTCACTAATATGCATGTAACTCTGATATAACATATAAATACTACTATATTTCGACATAACTGACTATGTGTTGCAACTACCATTAATGTGTACTATTTTATAAGTATGCGTGTTTGTGCGAATGTATGGTAAAAGACCAATTACTGTTGCTGCCACGTGTAGTGGATGCGTACGCCCTTTCACGCCGTAGCGTGCCCTTGTACGTCGTAGCGTACCGTACGCATCTTTTCAGACAAAGACAACCAAGTTTGCTAGACTTTAATTAAGATGACTTTATCCAATTTGCTGACTTCGACAGCTCCACCATTTGATAGTGTAATAAACTATCACCCAATCACCGTTTCAAGTTCAGGATTATACAATACTTCTTCACAGACCATTATCTCGGTATCTGGTACAACCCTTTCAGTCTCTTTCTCAGTGAAACTCCTATGAGATCGTTTTCCACACTTCAACACAGTAGGAACACATTTGACAACTAAACCAATTGCTAAGATGACACCCAGTATAAGGAGAAGGAGCTTACCTACACTAGCAACCATTTCCTGTACCCACTCTCCCAGACCAGAGAACCATTTCACAGGGTTCAACCATGAGAACCAACCTGCCACCTTTTCCCCGACCTCATATAACGAAGAATTGTGACTCTTTCGAAATTCCCATTTCAGCTGCAGAATTTCATCAATCTTCCGGTCTATAACCTCTTTAGGGTCATCAGTATTATTAGTAATGTACGTGCAACATTTGACACCGAACTGGGTGGCCAGTGTCACACAGTACCCACCAGTAATAGAGGTGAGATAATTTAGTACCAGTCTATGTTGCACCAACTCCTTCTTGTACGCTTGTAGCTCCCTTCCAGTATACCTGAAAGTGTCATCATACATCTCGGTGATATTATCTATTAATTTAGCTAGGTCTTGGATATATTTAAAGTTTAATGTTCCCCGAGCGGTCCTGGTGAGATCTAGAGCAACCATAACTTGGAAACCAGCAGTTTCACTAATCAATTTTGTAGCTATGGGTTCCTCACCAGGAATCATATTTCTCTTGCAACGGCGTTCATACTGTGTGTGTATGTATGGTGGTGATGTAGTCTTGTGAATACCAACCATTTCTTCATGAGTAATAGTCATGATTTCAGGAACCAGTTTAGCTAGGAAACACAAGCCCTTGGAACTCGGAGTCACCCAGGAATAAGCTTTCCTTCCACAAACAAAATACACATCATCAGGGAGAACATAAGGAACAGTATGCCCATGAATTATATCACACAGAGTTTTGATAAAACTACCCATGCCTAGTATCTCCATTTGCTCTAGACACGTGTCGGCATTAATGACATTTTTACATTTATCTGTAGAGACTTTTCCAATGGATACCTTCTTATGTTTGGTTATACGCCCTAATTTGTGACTTCCATCAATATTCCTGCCTAGTAGTGACCTTGTGAGTCTCCCTCTAAAATGAGTGTGGCGAGCCATTGTCTGATCTGATAGGTCAGCCTCCCAATTCTCCAGGCGCTTTGCATGAGATATGTTTAGGCACAGCAAAGATCTGCCTATGGAGTATTGTCGAAGCGTCAGACTAGGGGACCTAGTGTTATTGTACCTCCCTTCTATGGGCCTCCCACCCCTCAATTCGAGTACTTCAGATATGTTTAGAGGGAATGGCACTAGTCCTATATTATGCTGCCCTTGAGGCACGTGAGAGCACACCCAACACTCGGTTTGGTTTAGCACCTTACCCACCAAGGAGTGATAATCCTCCAAAGGATGCCCGCCTATATTCAGAGTACTGGGGGACTGGCATCGTTGGATGCATCTCTCTTCAACTAGGGAGTCGCAGAACTTGCAGATACAATACTCATCAGACAATAGCCCCTCACACTGCCTCCGAGTTCCTGAGCTAGCAGACCTTTTCATAACCCCTGGACCAAGTTTGATAATGGGCTGCTCTGAGTATTCTATTAACTTTTCTTCGGCCTCCATTTCTTCCGTATCACTCCCAGAACTCTCCTCCGTCCTCCATCCTCCTTCACAAAAATAGAATGTCCTAGAAAGAGTAAAAACAAGGAAAATCCTGGAACAAAAGAAAAACAAAAACCGCCACTCCATCGCTGGAAAGATAATTCTGAGGCAACGTCTCTGGTTCAGGTGTCTCGACTGCAGGCTTTAGGTCTCCCGGAACAGGCTCACAAGTGACAGATCTATGTCGTCGGTCTCAGTTTTATCTTGCACTTTCTCCGGATTATGGACTCTCCTGCAGTGGGTGGAATGGACCCAAGTGTCTCTCTCTGCAACCTTCAGTGATGTAGTACTGGTCAGCAGCACTTGGTACGGGCCTTCCCAACGGTCTGTTAAACAACCTGAATGTAAGAAATTGCGGATCATAACATAGTCTCCAGGTTCAACATCATGACAGTTCGTCTCTGGCATACCAGGTGACAGCATTTTTAGTTTTTGTTGTTGTTGTTTTAGCTGTCTACTCATTCTTATAAGATATTGTACAGTCACTTCATTATTACACTTAAAGTCGTCTTGTGGACTCAAGATCAAATGAGGTTGTCGTCCGAACAGTATCTCAAAGGGGGACAGATTAAGAGGAGGTCTAGGAGTGGTTCGAATGCTATGGAGGACCAACGGCTAAGCCTCAGGCCATGCCAACCCAGTTTCAGCCATTATCTTACCCAGCTTGTTATTTATAGTACCGTTTACTCTCTCCACCTTACCACTGGCTTGTGGTCGGTAAGGGGTGTGAAGTCTGCTACTGATTCCCATGAGTTTACACATATTTTGGAAGATATTACCAGTAAAATGGGTACCCCTATCACTTTTAATGATTCTAGGGATACCGAACCTACACACAAAGTCTTGTACAATTTTCTTTGCAGTGAACACAGCAGTATTAGTGGCTGCCGAATATGCTTCTACCCAACCGGAGAACACATCAATACACACTAACACATACTTTAAATTCCTGCACAGTGGTAATTGGATATAGTCAATTTGTATTACCTGGAAAGGTCCGTCTGTAGGAGGGATGTGGGATGGCTCAGTTGGAATAGTTTTCCCGACATTTTTCCTCAAACAAGTAAGACATGACATTGCTTTCTTACCAGCCTGAGAGGAAAATCCGGGAGCACACCAGTATGCTCTCACCAGTTTGCACATACCTTCTTTACCCAGGTGAGTCAGGCCGTGTGCTGCTTCAGCCAGGCTTGGATAGTATGTTCGGGGAGCTACAGGCTTACCTTGTCCATCCCTCCAGAGTCCTGAGGACTCTTGACCACATCCCTTCGCCTTCCAGACCGCCTTTTCCTGCAGGGAACACAAATCTTGCATTTCAATTAATTTCTGCATGTTTAATGTCTGAAAAACCATCATAGTCTCGGTCGATACAGTCATAGGTTGCCCTGCTGCCCATTTAGCAGCTTCGTCTGCCCTGTTGTTGCCCAATGACACTGGGTCTTCTTCAAAGGTATGGGCTTTGCACTTTATGATGGCTACTGTTCTGGGTAACTGTATCGCTGTCAGAAGTCCTTTTATGTGTTGTGAGTGTGCCACTGGTGTACCTGCTGCTGTCGTAAAGTTTCTAAGACGCCAAAGGGCCCCAAAATCGTGCACTACCATGAAGGCGTACCTAGAGTCAGTGTATATATATTGGCTGATTTACCCTCTGCCAATTCACACGCTCTCCTTAGTGCTACAATTTCCGCCACCTGGTCTGAGTGAGGTGGACCAAGGGGTTCAGCTTCTACCACATCCTGATCGTCTACAACAGCGTAACCAGTACATAGCTCTCCTGTCTCTGTCTGTCTATGGCAACTTCCGTCTGTATAAAACGTAAAATCTACATTTTCTAAGGGGGTGTCACGTATGTCGGGCCTTGCAGTAAAGGTCTGATTCAGGTGTTCCATACAGTCATGCGTGTCAGTATTCTTGCCTAACTCATCATCAACCAGGATCTCCTCAACTCCCACCCTTTGTGTCTCTAGAGACACATACGGAAGGTATGTAGCTGGATTTAAGGTGCTACATCGTTTGATGGTGATGTTTGAGGGTGCCATCAGGGCTAGTTCCCACTTTGTGAATCTAGCTGAAGAAACATGTCTGGTTTGGGCTGAATTTAACAGAGCTGATACAGCATGGGGTGTATAGATAGTTGAATTATGTCCTAATACTACGTCCTCGCTCTTACTCACCAGAAGAGCCGTTGCTGCTACACTTCTGAGACATGTTGGGAGTGATCTTGCCACATTGTCTAATTGTGCACTGTAGTATGCTACCGGTCTGCTAGTGTCACCATGTTTCTGTGCGAGGACACCTGCTGCACAACCATCAGCTTCTGTACAAAATAGATCAAAAGGCTTTTTATAATCAAGTATTCCCAATGCAGGTGCTCTAGTCAGACTATCTTTAAGATTAAAGAACGCTTGCTCTGACTCTTCTGTGTGTACGACACGTTCTGGTTTTGAGGAAGAGACTAGCATCTGCAATGGTAATGCCAGAATAGAAAAACCTGGGATCCAGGATCTACAGTATTCACACATCCCTAAGAAAGTACGAATCTGCTTCTGGCTCTGTGGCAGAGTCATGTGTTGTATGGCCTCAATTCTGTCGGTTGTCAGGTGTCCTAGCCCCTTAGTGAGGCAGTGTCCTAAGTATTTGACCTTAGTCTGACATGGCTGTAATTTATCCTTTGCCACCTTGTGCCCTGTTTGTGAAAGATGAAGCAACAACAATTTAGTATCATGTAAACATGACATAAAAGAATCAGAGCACAACAACAAATCGTCCACATATTGAATTAGAACAGACCCATTGTGGGGTTGAAAGGATTGCAAACAGTCATGTAAGGCTTGGGAGAAAATACTGGGGCTGTCAATGAACCCCTGGGGTAGTCTGGTCCATGTGTATTGCACTCCCCTGTAGGAGAATGCAAAAAGGTATTGGCAGTCAGGGTGAAGAGGGACTGAGAAGAAAGCAGAACATAGATCAATGACGGTAAAATGACTGGCAGACGGTGGAATCTGCATGAGGATGACAGCTGGATTCGGCACTACGGGGAATTGGCTCTCAACAACTTTATTAATTCCCCTTAAGTCCTGGACTAATCTATAGCCCCTCCCCCCATTCTTCTTCACAGGGAAAATGGGACTATTTGCTGTACTGGCTGTACGAATTAAAATCCCTTGTTGTAACAGCCTCTGAATAACAGGATATACCCCTAGTTCCACCTCTGGTTTTAATGGATACTGTGGGATTTTTGGAGCTATCCTACCACTTTTTAGATTGACCATGACAGGGGCTACGTTTGCCATCAGTCCAGTGTCCTGTCCATCTCTGGTCCATAGGGAACCTGGTATTTCCAGCAATATCCCCTTTACTTGAGATGGACTTTGTTCTATAACAGGAGAGTGTAACATTAACCTTTGAGGGGTGTCCAATATATCCTGTACCTCATGTGCGACCTTCTCCGTTATATCTAAGAACACACCATCAGAAGTACAGTATATGACACATCCCATTTTACATAACAAGTCTCTCCCTAGCAAGTTAGAAGGAGCCGCTGCAGCCAAGAGAAACGATTGCTTAGTATGCAGAGGCCTGATAGTAACTTCAACGGGTTTAGTTAGAGGATAATGTAACACTTTTCCCGTTACCCCTATAGCTGGAATGGTTTTACTGGTCACCTGTAGATTGAAAGGAGAGGTTATCACAGATCGGGCCGCCCCTGTATCTACGAGAAAAGTTTGTTTCCTACCAGCTATGTCAACTATCATTCTTGGTTCTTCACTCTGACTCTCAGTTAACCTCACTGGCTGTAGACTACAGGTATGACCTGACCCCTAGCGCTGACTATTGATTTCCCACGCAGCATTTGCTGCTGTAATATGCGCGGGTAGATGTGAGTCTTCTAATCTATGTGAATCCCTCCTTGGAGGATATCTATGTGACCCACCCTTCTGTGTATTGAGTCTTTCCTTTTTACAATCTCTCATGTAATGTCCTTCCTCGTTACAGTTGAAACACCTGATCACTTTAGGTTTCTTGTTATATGGGTTGTATGCTGGTGGTCGTGTATGCACCCTTTCTAGAGCCTGTATACTTACCGTCATTAACCTATCACTTTTCTCCTCCCTTTTTCTAAAAAGGTTTTTGTCATGCTCCACAGCAGACTCCCTAAGAGAGTCTACCATGACACCTCTCCAATTAGGTAATGTGGTTTGTACTCTCGTCTTTAAATTTTCTCTAAGGCCATCCATCAGTACTCCTACAGCTACCTCTCTGTGATGTGGGTCCTCACTTATGTTGAATATCCCAGTAAACCCTGTTATCGCTGCTATAGCTCTAGTGAAGTAATCTGCTGCTGTTTCACTATCCTTTTGTTTAATGGTAAAAATCTTACTCCAATTTACTACTACTGGAAAATAGATGGCTAAGTGTTTGACAATTTGTTCTATATTCTTTTGGTTAATCTCATCAGTCAAGGTGTCATCTTCCTCCAACAAACAATCTTCAATGAATTTTTGTATGTTATTATTGGGAGGAAGACACGCCCTCAACACTACACGCCAATCCTTATTGGTTGGTTCGTGGGCATTTCCTAAGTCTTTAACAAATTTCTGACACTTAGCCAACTCTTTTCTAGGATCTGGGAATTCATTCATAATGGAACGTAATTCTGATCTAGTCCAGGGACAATGCATTGAACCATTTCTTAAAGGAACTACACCATCCTTATCCGGTTTCCCATTGGGAACTGATATTGTGCGGACTGGGAACGCACCCTCTGGTACACTGACTTCAGGGGACACTACAGGATTTGCTGGTTCTAGATTTAGAACGCTTTCACTCCTAGTGATCACGCTACTCTCACCTATTTCAGCCCTTTTCTCATACTTGCGCTGAGCCTCTAGTACACTAACGGCATGGGCAATGGCCGAAATCACAGTGGGTTCATCTTCATTTTCAGATACACTTGATTTAAACTGGCTTAAAACAGGATACAACTTAGCAATTTTTCTATTTTCAGTTTTAACAACGGCTGTACTTACCCCTCCCGCCACATAAGGTGGTGGGGGCGCGCTTGCGCTGAGTTCGCTATGCTTCTCAACGGTTACACCCGCCTTGCGCACACTTTTCGCCACGCCTACTTCCGGTTTGCATTCGCTGCTCTGCCACGTGTTACCTTCCATTTTCCACAATTTTAAACAATCATTATGTCTATTTCTCTTTTTCGTTGACTTAATCAACCATACTTTATCTTTTACAGTATTTAGTACCTCTGCATTAAAAGTTCCTATTGTTGGGAAAGGCCTATCACAAGCTTTGGTCATCTTGACCCACGTGTCACAATACACAGTTGCGTATGCACCATATTTCTTACACATGAGAAACCTAGCTGAACCAATAGGGCCTTCATTAGGCAGTACACTGACCATCTACAGCATATGCTTAGCACCCATGTTGAACAATATTCCAACTCTGTTGCTACAATCACAGCTAGAGATCTCTAATGCTCGGTGAACGTATTTCCTTTAGCCGCGTTCACTCGCTTTTTCGCACCCGGCGAGGATCCCTAATACAGAAATATCACTGTGGGCCCCAAGGGCTATCAGCTCCTCGATACCCTGGCTCAACCACAAAAATCTGTTGAGTTTATTATAACTGGGAGAACAAAGTCAATACAATCAACCAGCCTTTCCAATATAATTCCTCCTAGCTGCTTCACCAATTCGCACTAAAGATGCGGTTAGATCGCACTGCCTACCAATACTAATTATTAGCAAACCTTGCGATCTATTGGTAGCGCTTTGCGAAAACCAGGTTTTCGCATTCGGTATACCTGCCCTGTATACCGTCCTTCAGTTGGGCAATCCGCCTCGTCAGACAGCAACTGAGCACAATGAATAATGAACAGTGTATCTACGTTACAACATCACACACTATACACCTTTTCTGCGCAGAAAATCAAAAGTTCCCAACAACAGTAATAATATCTCAGAGGCTTTCACAAGTAATTATACTATGCATGTATAATAACTATCAAAACAATTGTTTAACCACGTGGCAAATCTACCGGAAGTTCACATACGCAAAGCAGGAAGTACAGTTAAAAACGCAAAATGACAGAAAAAAGAAACAGTTTTCTCTTTTGTCCCTAGGTTCTAGTTAGCGTGCCCTAGATAATGCAAAACAGACATTTGGTTTCACAACACAGAGTAGAATTCAAGTTTTGAACACCATGCGTTCTTACCCGTTTATGACGCGTCTCCACCCTTTGTTGCGGAACCGAAATCCGTTGGTCTTGCGTACCATCAGCAACGAAACCTCCAAAGCTCACGAGCCCCCAAATTGTTTTGTGCTGTTGAAGTCGTATAATTGGATGAACGAAAGTATATTGGTTTAATATTGGTTTGCCGCGCGTATTGCGATCCGTACGCCACGTGTTACGTAGCGTGGTGCGTTTGCATGGTAAAATACGCACACACACTCTCATTACAACATTTAGTTATTTATATAATCTCATATTGGTTCTGTTACACTGTAATTCAGGAGCAGATAGTATTTGGTTTATTATTAGTCTATATATATATTTATATATATATATATATATATATATATATATATATATATATATATATATAGTGATTATATGTACATTGTAGTGTTATTAAAGGTTTAGGTAATAGGAAAGGTGTCATGCCTGATATCATATTGAAGCCCTAATCATCAGCAGCTGTCCGGTGCAGTCAGCGAAGAGATTGCACATTGCATACTTTAGTTATTGATATTAGAGTGTAAACCTTTGTATGATACTGGCTATGAAAGGAGCAGACCCCCTGGAGAGAAGACCCCCACCTTTGGATTCCTTAGATTGAATCAACCTATTACCTGTCTGGCCTGGACCCACCCAACGTCTGGACCTATAGAAACAATCTACGTCATCTCTATTGTTCAAGTGTAACACTGTACTGTATATAATATAGCTGCGCTTCCTTTGGCTCTCAGTTTACTCTGACCACAGTTATCTAACAGATACACTGTTCCATTGGGACCCATGGAAGCGCAGCGATTGCAGCGGTATGTATGTATGTAACTTTTGGTATTGGCTGTGCTGTACTGTACTGTATTAGAATATAATAATGTATTGAATTGTTGACTATTTACATCTGCTAAAAATAAATAACTTTGTGCTTTGGAAACACATACAATTGATTGGGCAATGCTTATTTTAAAACGATAAAATTACTTTAATAGTGCGTATTGTCGCTAACCAATAACGATTGTCGAACCTCGATATGTGTTTCCAAAGCACAAAGATTTATTCGCAAATAGTAGAATAAATATGCTCAAGCGAAGTAATAGTAAATACAGCCGTTACTTATCGCAGGCGCTCTGGATCCAGTGCAGTCATTCAATCCTGAAGTCTGGGGACAAGATGTCTGCATGCTGGATCACAAGCTGCTGCTTATATACACAATCAAATACAGTAATACAATGAAGATGGTATAGCTTGCATCTATTGGTCCAGGTCTCAGGAATGTCCAAGGGGTTGTCAATCATTGGCTGGTTCATCCTAAGGAATCCAAAGAAGGGGGTCATCTCTGGAGGGGGTCATCTCTGCAGGGGGTATGCTCTGCTCTTCCTGCCAAGATTCCTTAGTCTTAAGTAGTTCATAATTCCCTATCATTCATAACTTGTGTATGCACTCTGCGATTCCCTCGCAGAGTGAACCAAACAGTAGGATATGTAACAAGGTTCATCATGATACCACTCATGATGTTATTCCTTCAACCCGTTCTGTGTATTTCACTAATATGCATGTAACTCTGATATAACATATAAATACTACTATATTTCGACATAACTGACTATGTGTTGTAACTACCATTAATGTGTACTATTTTATAAGTATGCGTGTTTGTGCGAATGTATGGTAAAAGACCAATTACTGTTGCTGCCACGTGTAGTGGATGCGTACGCCCTTTCACGCCGTAGCGTGCCCTTGTACGTCATAGCGTACCGTACGCATCTTTTCAGACAAAGACAACCAAGTTGGCTAGACTTTAATTAAGATGACTTTATCCAATTTGCTGACTTCGACATAGGGTGATGGCTCATGCTCGACAACTGCCTTTCTTGAACTTGTGACATTGCCAATAGCACCTTTCTCCACACTGTTTGTTCTTGGTGAAAATAAATCAATCGATGTTAAGTAGATTTCCACCTTTTTGAGATGGCATGAGGGAAACAGATTCAGTCGCCATAATTTCTAGAGAATGATAATCCGCGCCTAAAGAAATTCCTCTAATTTGCTGATATTGTTCAGAAAGGTCACTAGCAGTATAGCAAGCAAATCCCAAAGAGGTATATAGCAAAATCTGTTCTATGTAAAAGAGTCAGGCAAAGCCAGTATTAAAGTAATTCTATCGTTTTAAAATAAGCATTGCCCAATCAATTGAATGTGTGTCCAAAGCACAAAGTGATTTATTTTTAACAGATGTAAATAGTCAACAATTCAATACATTATTATATCATGATAAAGTACAGTACAGCACAGCCAATACCAAAAGATAAGTACATACCAATGCAATCACTTGCGCACGCTGCGCACCCACCGGACCCGATGGACAATATTCTGTATAGAATATTGTGTCAGAGTTGACTGAGGCTCCAGTGAGATGCAGCTAATATATATACAGTCAGTGTTTCATTGTGAACAATAGAGGTGACGTAGATTGTTTCTATAGGTCCAGACGTTGGGTGGGTCCAGGCCAGACAGGTAATAGGTTGATTCAATCTAAGGAATCCAAAGGTGGGGGTCTTCTCTCCAGGGGGTCTGCTCCTTTTCATAGCCAGTATAATACAAAGGTTTACTCTCTAATATCAATAACTAAAGTATGCAATGTGCGATCTGTTCGCCGACTGCACCGGACAGCTGCTGATGATTAGGGCTTCAATATGATATCAGGACACCTTTCCTATTACCTAAACCTTTAATAACACTACAATGTACATATAATCAATATATATATATATATATATATATATATATATATATATATATATATATATAGACTAATAATAAACCGAATACTATCTGCTCCTGAATTACAGTGTAACAGAACCAATATGAAATTATATAAATAACTAACTGTTGTAATGCGAGTGTGTGCGTGCGTATTTTACCGTGCGAACGCACCACGCCACGTAACACGTGGCGTACGCTTCGCAATACGCATGGCAAACCAATATTAAACCAATATACTTTCGTTCATCCAATTATACGACTTCAACAGTCCACCCTTTGATAGTACAATAAACTATCACCTTAAAGATGTTATAAGCAGGATCTCAGTACTACGTTTCATTGTTATGTAATACAAATCCCGCTTGGTGTATGTCCACGCTGTTCGTAGATCTAAACAAGTTATCATAAGAGAAAGTCTTAATCCTCTAAACGACTTCTTCTTTTACTATAAACCGTACACTTCTGGAGCTTGGAGATAACCTTTTGTATGCCCTTCAAGGGTGCAATAAAACACTTAATACATTATTTGGAAAGGTACACGGTACAGTAGAAAGTGTATCAGCTATACAGAATTCTCTACTACAGTTCTTCAAGTTTAACAGGTTCTTCTGTCCAACGCATGTCTTTAAGCTCAGAATACATTTAAACACGTCATGTTCATCAATAGCATCATCCTATGTCTATCAATAATGTCATATGCAAGCTCCTTCAGCTTGCGTTAATATATACACATCTAATAATGTCACCAGTTCTTTTCATCACCACTTGTGGGCGGGCTATTGTCTGTTCGTTCTTCCCAGTCTCTCAATACTCAGATTTAACAGTGATCGGCTTGCAAAGCATTGGGAGACTTCAGACTAAGGGACCTAGGTGTCCTACTTTTTCCCTTAGTGACCTCCCGCCTATAGTTCGGGTACCTCAAGAATATTTAGTGGAAAGAGAACTGATCCTACTTGATATAATCACTGAGGCACGTGTGAGCACGCCCAGCACTTTGTTTGGTCTAAAACCTTACCCTCCCAAGAATGATAATCATTCTCAAGGATGCCCGCTCAAGTCCGAATATTACTGGACTGGCATCGCTGGGTGTGTCCTTTTTCTAACCATGGGGTCGCCGTACTTACGGACGTAATGCTACTCAGACAATAGCCCCTCGCACTTTCTCCAAGCTCCAAGGTTTCTAAATTTTCCTTTACCCCTGAATTGAATAGAGTAATTGACTGGACTGATTATGCTACTAACTTCTTCCTCCCCAATACCTCCTTATCACTACCCGAACCAGTCTTTGTCACCTGCCAATAATCAAAAGAATTTACCATCCCGAGAAGAGGGTGAAATGAGAGATCACAAAACAGGAAAAACTACAACTTCATGCTGGACAACAGTCTTAGCCTTTGGCTCCGGTGCTACTAACTGCATTCGAGGCCTTCCAGTACAGATTCATGAGTGCCCTTGGACCCTTCTCTGAGTGTTGGCCCCTCTGCAGTGGGTGGTATTGGCTCCCGTGTGTCTCTGCTACCCTTGAAGCCATGAGGCTGGTAGCCTACACCTGGTACCTGTCTGGCAAATAACCTAAGCTTAAGAGATTTCTGCTCCACAACTTACTCTCCCGATCCAACATCCTGACAGTTAGTGTGACCTTTCAGGAAACAGTATTTTGGACGTTGTTGGTTACTGTCTCACTATTTACCTTCTCTCAAGGTCTAACCTAGCCTCCCAGTTACAATCTCATCTCACGAGGGGTCAAGAACATTTCAAAAACTGACAGGTTAGGAGTCTGCCCAGGGGTGATCTTTTGGTAGCGGGAAAGGACTAGTGGCACTTCAATCAAGTTCCAACTCTTATTCTATTCAATTCATTCTACCTAGTACCACTACTTTATGTTCACACTGGTTTATGGCTAACTGAAAGTATGTGATTTGTTACCACTACTCATACATTATACATCTATTATCAATAACATGAATACCCCTATCATCTATTATAACTCTAGGACTATCACATTAAATAACAAAAGCTTTGAGTATGAAACAGTAATACATTAGACACATTTCAATACACCTCTACCCAGACATATTTCATTGGTACACCTGTGTATACTTGAGGATCCTGCATGGTGGTAATTGGATGACGTGTATTTGTTTTACCTGGAGGAAAACCCATCAGCAGGAGGGATATGGGATGGCTCTATTGGTCTACCTTGTCCACCAGACTCCTCACCACATCTCTTCACCTTCCAGACAGTTTATCCCTCGGGTAACACAAATCTTCCTATATTAACCAATATGTGTATGCGTGCATGTGTGTGTGTTCACATTTTAAAACTAAAACAATACAACGAAAAACAAAACAAAACATAGATTTGTTAACTGTCACATAAAACCCTGCTGTCTATTTGACAGCTATGTTCTCCCTGGTATGACAGCCATGTATGGTTGTGCGTGTAAGTGTGGACTTTACTAGCAGCTACTTCAGTTGGTAACTGTGTCACTGTATAAAGTCCTCTATGTAGTGTCCTAATCATGTGCTGGTATTGCTATACAACGATTTCTCAGTCACCTCAACATCGCCCTCTAGACTAGAAAAATGCTAAAGACCAATGTATATCAATCGATTTTCCCTCTGTCAACTCACATGTCATTCTCAGTACCTCATATTCAGCTACTTGACTAAGTGGGAATGGCAAAGGGGTCTCTTTCTATAACACTTTCTTCAAATATAACAGTATCCAGTACATGCCTGTCTAACAGTGAAAAATATAAAAACATGAAAATTCTACATTTTCTAGGGTTTCACATTATGTCGTATCTTGTGGTAAAAATCCTACTCCAGTGTTCTACACAGAGATGCATATCTGTATGCCTATCCTCTAGCAATCTCCTGTCTCCACCCTTTGTGCATCCATAAAAAGGCACATTTTTGTACAGGAGGCACGAATCATAAAACAAAAAAAACAAAACAGATATGCAATCTATAAAACATGAATCGTATTTCCACAACAGAACCTTTCTGCTTAAAATCAGCAGTTTCTATACACATGAAAACAAAACCCCTGATTGTTTCTGTAACTCATGTCAATCTAGTGTGTGTATCTCTGAATTGGTCTTATGTAAAAAAAAAAAATATGTTTTAGCCCCATTGTTGAGACTGTCTGATTTTATCTCTACCAGAGCAGAGAGAGAGAGAGAGAGAGAGAGTAGAGAGAGAGAGAGGGTAGAGAGAGAGAGAGAGGAGAGAGAGACTAGCATTTGTGTAAAGAATGGGAAATAGGAAAGCAATGAATGATGGGAATACAAAGGTTTGAATACAAACATACATGTAGAAAGGAAGATTTTTACAACACAATGACAGCTGGATTGGACTCTGACTCTATGGGGAAATGGCTGTATTCATTCCACTGTTCCCCTTAGCTATTTGCTAACTATGACCCCTCCCCATACTTGACTAGGGGGTCTTAACAGTGCAATCCAGTGTCGTCCGTCATTTGTTCATTAAGAACTCGGTATCTCATTGACTACATACCTTTTCAACGGACTTTTCTAATTTATGATAGAGAAATGAAAAAATGTACTCTTAGTGACTCATATTTTCTCTGAAATACATAAAACAATATTTTGGAGCAAAGTATGTACATACTTCATTGTTGGATAATGATTCTCAGCCAAACAAATTATCATGAGACACTGCAGCCTAAAACAAAAGAGTGTTCCAATTGTCTTTTGTTAATTTGTCTTTCAAGAGTGATTCTTCTATTTCTCTATCTCCCCTTTTGATCACTAAGTCTATACTCCTTTTGTGTCCCCTTTACCTGTGAGAAGAAAAACAAGATAGTTATCTTAAAACAGCAAACACAACAAACATTTCTATTCTTTGCCGTCGGCTAGCAATTTAGGAAAACAAACATTTCACAACATAAATGAACAAACAAAATCAACAAAGGTTACCTTTTAGAAATCAGTTTCTTGCACACTACTACTTACCACAGTTTAAACCCCACCTGTTTGTAGGACTACAGGTCTGACCTAACCTCCAGGGTTGACTATGGTTCTCCCCCAAGGCATTGGCTGCTATGAGGTGCACAGGAAACTGTTGAGAAGTCTCCGAGACTTGTGTGCGCCGTCTCTGTGGGTGTCTATGTGATTTCCCCTTAGGTGGGCCAAGTCTCTTTGCTTCGTGTCCCATTTTCTTAGCCTTGGCTCTAATATTTTCTTTGCAATCTTTCCTCAAATGTCCCTTTTTAAGACAGTTAAAACACTTCAAAGATTTCTGTTTCTTTCGTCCCTTATAGTGGTTTTTATAATTCTGAGGTTGTGGATGTAGTTTTTCTAATGCCTGGATACTCAACATCATTAACTTATCACTCTGTGCTTTTTCCTTTTTACATATATTTTTATCATGTTCTATAGCATGTCCTCTAATATCAGTTACCGTGAGACCTCTCCAATTAGGAAAAGAGGTTTGTATCCAGGTCCTTAGATCCTCCCGGAGGCCGTCCATTAGTACTGCAACAGTTACCTCCCTGTAATGTGGATTTACCATTGTATCCCATATTCCTGTGTACTTAATAATGCCCGCTAGCGCCCTTGAAAAATAATCAGTTGTATTCTCATTACCTTTTTGTTTGATGTTGTATATTTTGCCCCATTCCACAGTCACTGGAAAATATACGGCCAACTCTTTGATTATACGTCCAATATTACGCTGATTGTTATCCTCAGTTAAGGGTTTATCCTTTTCCAAGCTACAACCCTCAAGGAACTTCTGTATATCAGTATCGAGAGGAAGACAAGCTCTAAACAGCACTCGCCAATCTTTATTAGTAGGTTCATGTGCATTACCTAAATGTCTAATAAATTTCTGACACTTCGCCAAATCTTTTCTAGGATCAGGGAAATCAAACATAATTGTAAATAGTTCCGTCTTAGTCCATGGAGAATACACTGCTACCTGTTTCATGGGAACTACACCATCTCTGTCCGCTTTCCCATTGGGAACTGCTGTTCTGCGGATAGGATATAAGCCTACTAAATCACTCTGTTCTGACCTAGTTGCTGGAATTGCTGTTGCAGTACAATGAATGTCTTCCCCTGTGTTAACCTTTTCATTATTCTCACCACTTTCAGCAGCTGCCCCTGCTGGTGGGACCGTTCCTCTTCTTTGTCCTGAAACATTACTTTTAACATAACTTAAAACACCATACAAGTTACTAGTTACCATTTTTACATTTTTGGTATTGGCTGTACTTCCCGCCCCAACCGAATTTATCGGGGGCGTGTTTGCGCTCAGTTCGCCACGCTTTGCAACGCACACTTCCGGAATGCTTGTTTCCGGTGCGCTTACTTCCGCTGAACACGTGTTTTTCCTTACACTCACTTCCGCTGTGCGTTCGCTGCTCTGCCACATGTTACCTTCCATTTGCCACAATTTTAAACAGTCATCATGTTCAATTCTCGTTTTTGTTGATTTAATCAACCGCACTTTATCACTAACATTATTTAACACCTCTGAGTCAAGAGTACCTATGTTTGGGAAAGGTTTCACACACTCCTGGGTCATCTTGACCCATTTGTCGCAATATGCCGTAGCATACGCACTGTATTTATTATACATAACATATTTTGCCGAACCAACCGGCCATTCATTAGGCAGCACAACATGAACTATCTCTAGCGTTTGCTTCGTATCCATTGTGAAAACAACCTATTTCTCAACGCTACACAAAAAGACTTTTACCTGTTCTCCTTTGAAACAGAACTTACTAGTGATTTTTTTATTAATGGACGTTTTCAACAGGCATGTCCCCTTAAGATATCAATGCCCTTCCTAGTTTGAGTACTTTACCACTGTCAGCACCAGATATCAATCAAGAATATCAGTGGTTGCAGCGTATTTCCTCCCACATCTCCCAAGTCGCAATCACGGCTGCACTAAATCAACCATGCGGTCCGATCGCACGGCTTACGGATACTAACTATCGGTAAGCTTTGCGATTAATATTTGGGAATGCCACGAAAACCTGTTATTTTCGCTTCGAGTATGCCATGCATACTCTGTGGTGTCTCTTTATCACCTGCTCTTATTAGAACAGAACACCACTCACACAAAGGTTTCTTTATATCCTGCTCAGCCCTAGAACAGAACCTTTGTTGTCAGGTCACCTTTTTTAACATGCCCCGTCATACACACCTAAACTACAGCGCTATGAATTTTTAAATAGTACCACACTGCCCTCCCAATACTCAATCACGGCCTTGCCATGCGGTCGATTTGCACAGCTCAATGATTCATTATGCGGACCACAGATAACACCGCAACGCTCTGTCCCTTCCAGCAAACAATACCCTTTATCAGTGAATGTCGTGATTAGTATTGGGTGCACGTGCGAAAACATATAGTTGCCTATAGTTACCAGTATATTTTTGCCTTTATGTATTTATTCACATACACACACATAACCTTTGTTTTCTGTACAGAAAATAACTTTCCCAAACAATGGCACTATCTTTTCAGAGACTTTACCAAGTGCTTACAGTATGCATATAACAACTATCAAAACTATTGTTCAATCACGTGGCAAATCTACCGTAAGTTCGCGTACGCACAGCAGGAACTACACATACGCACAGCAATGCAATACACTTTAAAACATAAAACGACAATAAAAAGAAACATTTTTCTTTCTTGTCCCTAGATTCTAATTAGCGTTCCTTCAGTCTATGCAACAACGGACATTCGGTTTCGCAACACACAGTGAACCACAGGTATTAGACGCATTACGTTCTTTCCTGCTTTATACGACGCGTCCGTCAATCCACCCTTTGTTGAGGAACCGAATATCGTAAGCGTTGCATACCTGTCGGTAACGTAACTCCTAACTCACGAGCCCCCAAATTATTAAAGTAATTCTATCGTTTTAAAATAAGCATTGCCCAATCAATTGAATGTGTGTCCAAAGCACAAAGTGATTTATTTTTAACAGATGTAAATAGTCAACAATTCAATACATTATTATATCATGATAAAGTACAGTACAGCACAGCCAATACCAAAATATAAGTACATACCAATGCAATCGCTTGCGCACGCTGCGCACCCACCGGACCCGATGGACAATATTCTGTATAGAATATTGTGTCAGAGTTGACTGAGGCTCCAGTGAGATGCAGCTAATATATATACAGTCAGTGTTTCATTGTGAACAATAGAGGTGACGTAGATTGTTTCTATAGGTCCAGACGTTGGGTGGGTCCAGGCCAGACAGGTAATAGGTTGATTCAATCTAAGGAATCCAAAGGTGGGGGTCTTCTCTCCAGGGGGTCTGCTCCTTTTCATAGCCAGTATAATACAAAGGTTTACTCTCTAATATCAATAACTAAAGTATGCAATGTGCGATCTGTTCGCCGACTGCACCGGACAGCTGCTGATGATTAGGGCTTCAATATGATATCAGGCATGACACCTTTCCTATTACCTAAACCTTTAATAACACTACAATGTACATATAATCAATATATATATATATATATATATATATATATATATATATATATAGACTAATAATAAACCGAATACTATCTGCTCCTGAATTACAGTGTAACAGAACCAATATGAAATTATATAAATAACTAACTGTTGTAATGCGAGTGTGTGCGTGCGTATTTTACCGTGCGAACGCACCACGCCACGTAACACGTGGCGTACGCTTCGCAATACGCATGGCAAACCAATATTAAACCAATATACTTTCGTTCATCCAATTATACGACTTCAACAGTCCACCCTTTGATAGTACAATAAACTATCACCTTAAAGATGTTATAAGCAGGATCTCAGTACTACGTTTCATTGTTATGTAATACAAATCCCCCTTGGTGTATGTCCACGCTGTTCGTAGATCTAAACAAGTTATCATAAGAGAAAGTCTTAATCCTCTAAACGACTTCTTCTTTTACTATAAACCGTACACTTCTGGAGCTTGGAGATAACCTTTTGTATGCCCTTCAAGGGTGCAATAAAACACTTAATACATTATTTGGAAAGGTACACGGTACAGTAGAACGTGTATCAGCTATACAGAATTCTCTACTACAGTTCTTCAAGTTTAACAGGTTCTTCTGTCCAACGCATGTCTTTAAGCTCAGAATACATTTAAACACGTCATGTTCATCAATAGCATCATCCTATGTCTATCAATAATGTCATATGCAAGCTCCTTCAGCTTGCGTTAATATATACACATCTAATAATGTCACCAGTTCTTTTCATCACCACTTGTGGGCGGGCTATTGTCTGTTCGTTCTTCCCAGTCTCTCAATACTCAGATTTAACAGTGATCGGCTTGCAAAGCATTGGGAGACTTCAGACTAAGGGACCTAGGTGTCCTACTTTTTCCCTTAGTGACCTCCCGCCTATAGTTCGGGTACCTCAAGAATATTTAGTGGAAAGAGAACTGATCCTACTTGATATAATCACTGAGGCACGTGTGAGCACGCCCAGCACTTTGTTTGGTCTAAAACCTTACCCTCCCAAGAATGATAATCATTCTCAAGGATGCCCGCTCAAGTCCGAATATTACTGGACTGGCATCGCTGGGTGTGTCCTTTTTCTAACCATGGGGTCGCCGTACTTACGGACGTAATGCTACTCAGACAATAGCCCCTCGCACTTTCTCCAAGCTCCAAGGTTTCTAAATTTTCCTTTACCCCTGAATTGAATAGAGTAATTGACTGGACTGATTATGCTACTAACTTCTTCCTCCCCAATACCTCCTTATCACTACCCGAACCAGTCTTTGTCACCTGCCAATAATCAAAAGAATTTACCATCCCGAGAAGAGGGTGAAATGAGAGATCACAAAACAGGAAAAACTACAACTTCATGCTGGACACCTTTCCTATTACCTAAACCTTTAATAACACTACAATGTACATATAATCAATATATATATATATATATATATATATATATATATATACACATACATATATATATATATATATATAGACTAATAATAAACCGAATACTATCTGCTCCTGAATTACAGTGTAACAGAACCAATATGAAATTATATAAATAACTAACTGTTGTAATGCGAGTGTGTGCGTGCGTATTTTACCGTGCGAACGCACCATGCCACGTAACACGTGGCGTACACTTCGCAATACGCATGGCAAACCAATATTAAACTAATATACTTTCGTTCATCCAATTATACGACTTCAACACCAGATATACAACACAAGTTAAATACAGAAGTGGAAATTCCTCAATCAATTTATAAGATCATAGCAGGTGCTTGAAAGGGTGAGGTTATCCTAAAAGAAGCAAACACAGAGAAAAATACCCCAGCATACTGCTAGAGCCAGCAAAGGTGCTGCCATTTATACTTGTACATAAAAACGAAAAAGTCTCCATTGCACACATTTGCAAATGTATGTTTAAGCCACCCGCCACTCCATGGCGCATTTGCTAATAGGGTGGTCCTAACTCTAAACAGTCCCATATATTTGGCCCATACATATTTGTGTTTTTAAATTGAAAACTAATTTGCCAAGAGGTACCCCAGAAGCTTCCAAATGGCAATACAGCACCAGCACTTCCCTCAGCTACTGACACCACCATGCCTCTCAGACAAATACAGAAGTGGAAGTTACTCAATCAATTTCTAGGCTCATAGCAGGTGTTTGAAAGGATGGGGTTATCCCAGCGGTTACCAAAGTGTGCGCCGCGGCTCACAGGGGTCCCGCGAACGCCTTCGAAAAAAAAGAAGAAAAAGAAAAGAAGAACTTACCAATCTAGCGCTGGATCCTCCTCCTCACTGTTCTCACTGACTGCCGGGCGTGATGTCATCACGTCCGACAGTGTCAGTAAGGAGCAGCAGCAGAGAGGACATCAGGAGAGAAGACAGCAGAACACGAGGAAAGAAGGTAAGTTAAGGGAAAGAGAATGAAGGGTCGCAGAGAGATGCTGAAGGGGGCGGACAGAGAGAGATGCTGAAGGGGGGAGGGGGCAGAGAGAGACGCTGAAGGAGGGGGACAGATAAAGACGCTGAAGGAGGGGGACAGAGAGAGACGCTGAAGGAGGGGGACAGAGAGTGATGCTGAAGGGGGTGGACAGAGAGATATGCTGAAGGGGTGGAGGGGGCAGAGAGTGACGCTGAAGGGGGGGGACAGAGAGCTGCTGAAGGGGGGACAGAGAGATGCCGAAGGGGGGACAGAGAGAGATGCTGAAGGAGGGGGACAGAGAGAGACGCTGAAGGGGGGGACAGAGAGAACGCTGAAGGGGTGGACAGAGAGATGCTGAAGGGGGCAGACAGAGAGATGCTGAAGGGGGGACAGAGAGAGATGCTGAAGAGGGGGACAGGGTGAGATGCTGAAGAGGGGACAGAGTGAGAGCTGATGAAGAGGGGGACAGAGTAAGAGTTGTTGAAGAGGGGGACAGTGAGAGCTGATGAAGAGGGGGACAGTGAGAGCTGATGAAGAGGGGGACAGAGTGTGAGCTGATGAAGAGGGGGACCCAGAGTGTGAGATGGTGAAGAGGGGGACCCAGAGTGTGACATGGCAAAGAGGGGGACACAGAATGTGACATGCCGATGGGGATACAGAGTGATATGGTGAAAAGGTGCAATGATATGATGAAGGGGCATGATGTGATGGTGAAGGGTTCTAAATACATCTTACGTCATTTTGACCCAACTACTTAAAAAACGGGACTACCCTGTAATTATTTTGGCTTAGGTGTGCCTTGGAAAAAAATATGGTGACCCTAAGGGTGACTCGAACTGAGAAAGTTTGGGAACCACTGGGTTATCCTAAAAGGAACAAGCAAAGAGAAAAATCGCCCAGCACACTACTATAGCCAGCAAAGGAGCTGTCATTTCTACTTGTATATAAAAATGCAAAAGTCTCAGTTGCACACAATTGCAAATGTATGTTTAAGCCACCCGCCAATCCATGGTACATTTGCTAATAGGGTGGTCCTAACTCTAAACAGTGAGAGTCCCATATATTTGGTCCATACATATATTTGTTTTTAAATTGAAAGCTAACTTACCCCAGAAGCCTCTAAATGTCTATATAGTGCCAGCACTCCCCCTCAGCTACTGACACCAACATGCCTCTCAGACAAATACAGAAGTGGAAGTTGCTCAATCAATTTATAGGCTCATAGCAGGTGCTTGAATGGCTGTGGTTATCCTAAAAGGAACAAACACAGAGAAAAATCCCCCAGCACACTGTTATAACCAGCAAAGGAGCTGCGATTTCTACTTGTACATACAACACAAGTTAGCAAGCTTATTCAGTAGTAATAAGTGGCGATTTAACTGTGGTCCCAAACACTTTTTATAGCGAGTGAGGAGAGGTGCGACTATTTACATACATTACGTAATTATTTAAACTATGACAGACTGCCTGTTTGATAGCACAAACTTACAGATGTCAGCATGTGTGTCTCTGAAGTACTTTAATGTTTGTTATTCAATTAGTTTGTTAGTTCAATTCAATGTTTGTTAAACACTTATAACAGAGACATGGTCAATTGATACGGTCGCATGAACTTTATTATCTTGTAAATTTGGCGACAGGTTTACAGTTTGTTAATAAGTGCAAACTGTAACATACAGACAAATGGCAGTTCTTCACAAATAATGTGTGAATTAGTTTAATAAAAAAAAGTTAAGATCAGATTCCATACATGTTTGTAATACAACGTTATTCCATATATTATAAATAGATATGGGCGGGTTCGGTTCTCCGAGAACCGAACCCGCCCGAACTTCACCTATCCGAGTACTGAGCCGAGCAAGCTCGGTACTCTGGCACCAAATCGGAATCGAGGCAAAATGTCATTGTGACGGATCTCGGAGCTTAGTTCTCGCGATATTTGAAATCCATAAATACCCGCCTCCACAGCAATCCATCGCCATTTGAAAAAGGGAGAGAGAAGGGTTAGGTCGCAGGCAGCATTAGAGCAAAGACAGAGCAATTATTCTTTCAATTATTCTTGTAATTCTTCTAGCAATTCTTCTAGCAATTGTTTATTAAAGTAATTCTTTCATTTTTCAATAAGCATTGTCTAAGAGATTTGTGTTTCCAAACCACAAAATGTAATTTATTTAGCAGATGCAAAATTTAGCAGTTCAATACATAATTATAATACAGTACAGCCGATACCAAAAGATACATACTTACCGCGCCCGCATGCGCTCGCTGCGCTCCACTGGTACCAGCTACAGTACTTCACTCCAGAATACTGTGGTCAAAAAATGACTAAAGCCAGTTCTAGCACAGCTATATTATATACACTCAGTGTTACTGTCACGAGCCGCGGCGGTACTCACAGTCGCCGCGGCTCGCTTCTGGTGCCCTCTGGCGTCCCGGCCGTCACCTTGACGACCGGGACGTCATTTCTGCTTCCTGCCCGGCCGTTACCAAGGCAACAGCCGGACGCTTTTCATGTGGCGATGCGTCCCGCCGGTGCTGGTAGCCGGGTGCATGCGTGCAAATAAGTACAGCCTGTGGGCTGATTAATGTAATCAGGGGACTGTGTATGATTTAAAGCTAGGCTCTGATTGGTGGCCTTTTGTATTTAAGGCAGTGAGGTCTGCAGCCTCAATGCCGGTTATAGCTCACTGTTACCAGTTCTGCTGACCTGCTCTGCTCCTTGTTCCTGTCCTGTGGATACTCTGTTTGATTGTCTGTGTATGACCCCTTGCCTGGATTTGGACCGTGCCTGGTGTTTCTTGTGATCCAGACCCTTTTGGCTTGTACGTTGGACCCTGCTACCTAGCCCGTGACCCCGACCCATGCCGTGTTTACCGACTATCCTATTTGCTCATTACCCTTGACCTTGGCTATCATTTGTACTACCCGCTGCTTTCTACCAGTCTCCTGGCCCGCCGCTGTGGTCCTGCATTACCAAACCACACTACATGTGGAGCCAAGTCCTGGGGGCATCTGACTACCGGTGAGCACGTCAAGCTCTAAGGGAAAGGCGGCTGCTATAGGCGAAGATCTCCGTCATCTAGTTCTGTGGGTTGGTGATCAGGGCCAGCAGCCTAACAGTTACAGAGAAAACAATGCAGATGATGTGGCTTGCTTCTATAGGTCCAGGCTTCAGGAGGGTCCAGTGTACTGCAGGTCATAGGCCAGTTCAAACAAAAATATCCAATGGTGGGGGTTAACTGTCCAGGGGATGTACTCCGATTTTCC
The DNA here is from genome assembly GCA_036250195.1 of Mixophyes australis. Taxonomy (NCBI): domain Eukaryota; kingdom Metazoa; phylum Chordata; class Amphibia; order Anura; family Limnodynastidae; genus Mixophyes; species Mixophyes australis. The sequence goes on from JAVHZZ010000019.1 coordinate 1,937,476, forward strand.
CCCCTAGACTCCAGTTTCAACTAGTCTATTTGCATATTACAGTCAGTATCACTTTAAACATTTATTCCCTAACATCGCTATCTAGAGTATGCAATGTGCGATCTCTTCGGCGAATGAACCGGGCAACTGCAGATGAATAAGGGATAAAAATGATACTAAACATGACATGTTTACTTTAACCTGAACCTTAAATATCACTAAAGTGTACATATAACCTTAAAATATATGTATATATATATATATATATATATATATATATATAAAACTGTAAACTAAATACAATCTGCTCATAAATCACTGGGGAATGGAACCATTATAATGTGAAATATATTAATAACTAAATGTTAGAGTGCGAGTGTGTGCGTGCACAGTTTACCGCGTGATCGCGCCATGGCATCGCACGGTAAAACAATATTAACCAATATACTTTCGTTCATCTAAATATATGACTTCGACAGTTCCACCCTTTGATAGTATAATAAACTATCACCTTAAAGATTTTATATGCAGGATCTCAGTACCATGTTTCATTGCTCTGTAATGTAAGTCCCCCTTGGTGTATGACCACGCTGTCTGATCTAAACAGGTTATCTTAAGAGAGAGTCTTAATCCTTAAAACAATTTTTTCCTTTTACTATAGAAAGTATACCTCTGGAGCTTGGAGATACACTTTCTGTATGCCCTTCAAGGGTACAACAAAACATGTAATACATTATTTAGAATTGTACAGAGTACGATAGAACATGTATCAGTAATATTGAATACTCTACTACAGTTCTTCATGTCTAACAGGTTCATCCGTCCAACACATGTCTTTAAGCTCAGACAACATTTAAACACTTCATGTTCACCAATAACATCAACAACCTGAGTTAAGATATACATTCCAATAATATCAACATTTCCTTTTGTCAACACTTGTGGGGCGGGCTATTGTCTGTTCATTCTTCCCAGTCTCCCAATACTCAAGTTTCTTTGTACGTGAAACAGTAAACGGCGTGTCAAATATTGGGAGACTCCAGACTAAAGGACCTAGGTGTCGTACTTTTCCCCTAGTGACCTCCCACCCATAATTCGATTACCTCAGGAATATTTAGTCGAAACAGAACTAGTCCTACTCGATATAATCTCTGAGGCACGTGAGAGCACATCCAACACTTTTTGGTCTACAACCTTACCCACCCAAGAATGATAATCCTTCCCAAGGATGCCTGCTCATGTACAAATATTACTAGACCGGCATCTCTGGATGTACCTCTCTTCAACTATGGGGTCAATATACTTATGGACGCAATGCTACTCACACAATAGCCCCTCGCACTTTCTCCAGGCTCCAAGGTTTCCAAATTTTCCTTTACCCCTGAATTGAATAGAGTAATTGGCTGGACCGATTGTGCCACCAACTTCTCCTTCATCCCCAATTTCTCAATATCACTACCTGAACCAGCCTCTGTCAACTGTTTACCATCAAAAGCATTGATTGTCCTGAAAAGAGAATGAGATGAGAGAAACACAGAACAGGAAAAATTACCACTTCATGCTGGACAACTGTCTTAGTCTTTGGCTCAGGTGTTGCTAACTGCAATCGGGGCCTCCCAGAACAGATCCATGAGTGTAGTTGGAACCTTCTCTTGGTGTTGGCTCCTCTGCAGTGGGTGGAATGGGTACCAGTGTGTCCCTGCCACCCTTAAAGACGTGGTGCTGGTTGTCAACACTTGGTACCTGTCTGTCAAATAACCTGAGCCTAGGAAATTACTGTTCCACAACTTACTTTCCCGGTCCAGCGTCCTGACAGTTAGTGTAACTTTTCAGGAGACAGTGTTTTGAACGTTCTCGGTTGCTGTCTCTATATTACCTTTCCTCTCAAGATCTAGACCAGTCTCTCAGTTACAAACTCATCACAGGAAAAGTCAAAAACCTTTCAAAAGTCAACAGATTAGGAGGCAGCTTAGGAGTGATCTTGATAGTGCGGAGGACTAGTGGCCAAAGCTACCAGCCACTTCAATCAGGTTTCAACCCTCATTCTATTCAATTCGTTCTAACTAGTACCATTACTTTATGTTCACACTGGTTTGTGGCTAATCAAAAGTATGTAATTTGTTACCACTACTCATACATTATACATTTATTATCAATAACATGAATACCCCTATCACCTATTATAACTCTAGGGCTATCACATTGAATAACAAAAGCTTTGAGTATGACACAGTAATACATTAGACACATTTCAATAAAACTTTACCCATATATATTTCATCGGTACACCAGTGTATACTTGAGGATCCTGCAAGGTGGTTGTCACGGGCACTAGGAGTTCTGCCCAGGATTCACCAGTTGATAATGCTTACCAGAGGGGCGGGGTTTACACAGTGGTCCTCTGGCAGTAGGGTGAATAGTAGGAACGTATATAACAGCAGATGGAGAGAGAATGCCAATGGAATAGATGAGAGTCAGTGACTTGCAGCTATACTGGTAGGAGAGTCAGCGACTTGCAGCTGTACTGGTAGGAGAGTAGAGTGGACATGAACAGGTGAAGGAGGGTAACGGGAGAGTCAGTGGTCTGCGGATAGCAAGTTGTACCACTGCTGTGAAAGGAAGACTTGTCCAGGTGCAGGTAGGTAGCGGGAGAGTCAGTGGTCTGCGTATAGCAAGTTGTACCACTGCTGTGATGAGAAGACTTGTCCAGGTGCAGGTAGGTAGCGGGAGAGTCAGTGGTCTGCGTATAGCAAGTTGTACCACTGCTATGAAGGGAAGACTTGTCCAGGTGTAGGTAGGTAGCAGGAGAGTCAGTGGTCTGCATATAGCAAGTTGTACCACTGCTGTGATGAGGTGAGGACTTGTCAAGGTGCGGGTAAGTGGAGGAGTGATAAGAGTCTATAACTGTATAAATACAATTGGAGAGCAGAGGAGCTAGTCCCAAACAGATATGCAGTGTCACAGCTAATAGTCTATAGCGGGTATGTATACTGCTGCTGAGTAGAGAGGCTTGTCCAAAGCGGATATGCAGGATAACAACTGATAGTCAATAACAAGTATGCATATCGCTGTTGAGTAGAGAAGCTTGTTCAAAGAGATATGCAGCGTAACAGCTTATAGTCTATAGCGGGTATGGATACCGCTGCTGAGTAGAGAAGCTTGTCCAAAGCGGATATGCAGGATAACAGCTGATAGTCAATAACAAGTATGCATACCGCTGCTGAGTAGAGAAGCTTGTCCAACGAGGATATGCAGGCACAGCAGGAGAGCTGAGAGACTGTAGCGGGTATGGGAACCGCAGGTGAGCAGAGCAGGTAATCCAGCAGACAGCTGAAGACACGAGCAGGACACAGGAGTCAGTAGCGGGTATGGGAACCACCGATGAGCAGCACTTTACTAGCAGTTACTTCAGTTGGTAACTGTGTCACTGTATCAAGTCCTCTATGTAATGTTCTACTCATGTGCTGGTATTGCTATAAAAGATTTTTCAGTCACCTCAATGTCGCCTCCTAGACTAGAAATATGCTGAAGACCAATGTATATCAATCGATTTTCCCTCTGCCAACTCACATGCCATTTTCAGTACCCCACGTTCAGCTACTTGGCTAAGTGAGAAGGGCAAAGGGGTCTATCTCTATAACACTTTCTTCAAATATAACAGTATTCAGTACATGTCTGTCTAACAGTGAAAAAATATAAAACATGAAAATGTTACATTTTCTAGGGTTTCACATTATGTCATTGTCTTGTGGCAAAAATCCTACTCCAATGTTCTACACAGAGATGCATATCTGTATGTCTAACCTCCAGCGATCCATCCACCCTTTGTGCATAAATACATAGGCACACTTTGCACAGGAGATAAAAAAAAGCAGATATGCAAGCTATAAAACATGAATCATATTCCCACAACAAAAACCTTCTTGCTTAAAATCAGCAGCTTCTATACACACTAAAACAAACCCCTAGCTGCTTCTGTGACTTATGTCAATCTAGTGTGTGTATCCCTGAGTCCTTCTGATGTCACAAATGTCTTAGCCCCATGAATGAGACTGTGTCTATGTCTTTTTGTATCTCTATACAAGAGAAGAGAGAGAGATACTAGCAAAGATGTAAAGAATGAGAAAATAGGAGAGCAACGAATAATAAGAATACAAGAATTTGAGTACAAGGATTTGAGTACAAACAGAAAAGCAGAAAAGGGGATTTTACAGTTACATGACAGCTGGATTGGACACTATGGAAAAATGGCTGTATTTTATTCCACTAATCCCCTTAGCTATTCGCTAAACTATGACCCATCCCCATACTTAACTAGGAGGTCTTATGTTAACTGTGCAATCCAGTGTCATCTGTCGTTAGCTCATATGAAACTCGGTATCACCATAACTATATACCTTTGTGACAGACTTCCTAGCTTATAATAGAGCAGGGAAAAATTAACCCTTTGTGATTCATACTTTATTTTGAATAATGACTCTCAGCCAAACAAATTATCACGAGCCACTTGTGACGGGCACTAGGAGTCTTGCCCAGGGATTCACCAGATGACTGGGCTTACCAGAGTAGTGAAGTTCATACAACGGTCCTCTGGTAGCAGGGTGACTAGCGGAACATATAACACAGCAGATGGAGAGAGAATGCCAATGAATAATAGGAAAGTCAATGACTTGCAGCAATCTTAGGTCAATGAATCAGCGACTAGCTGATATAGTGGAAAGGTAGATTTGAACACGGAGATCAGGATGGACGTGAGTAGATGCAGATGTCAGTGGTCTGCGTACAGCAAGTTGTACCACTGCTTATGGTGAAGAGACTTGTCCTGGTGCAGGTAGGTAGCGGGAAAGTCAGTGGTCTGCGTATAGCAAGTTGTACCACTGCTTATGGTGAGAAGACTTGTCCAGGTGCAGGTAGGTAGCGGGGAAGTCAGTGGTCTGCGTATAGCAAGTTGTACCACTGCTTATGGTGAGAAGACTTGTCCAGGTGCAGGTAGGTAGCGGGGAAGTCAGTGGTCTGCGTATAGCAAGTTGTACCACTGCTTAATAGGTGAGGATGTGTACAAGTGTTGATGAATGGAAGCATACAAAGATAATAGGATGCAGACACTGAGAGCACAGAGGAACTTGATCCCAATAGGTATGCAGCGTATCCAACAAAGTCTATATAACAGTATGTGTGGCGCTGCTTGGTAGAAACTTGCTCAGCACAGATATGCAGGCCAATAATGGATAGTCAATCCCAGTTATGCATATAATGACTGAGTAGTACGGTTAATTCCAAACAGGTATGCAGCGTAACAATAACAGTCTATAGCGGGTATGGATACCGCTGTTGAGCGTGGAAACTTGTCCTAGCGGATATGCAGAGTAAACGTAGAAAGTCAATAACAGATAGGCATACCGCTATTTAGTAGAACAGTCTGTCCACAGGGAGATGCAGGAACTGCAGAGACGCTGGACGGCAGAGACGAGTGTAGGAACCACAGGTGAGTAGATCCGGTAATCAGAGTCCAGCTGAGGACACAAGCAGGAAACAGGAGACTGTAGCAGGTATGGAAACCAGCGATGAGTAGCACAGGGAATCCACAGGAACTTGAAGACACTAGGAGTACACAGGAGATAGTAGCGGGTATGGAAACCAGCGATGAGTAGATCAGGAATCAGCAGGAAACTGAAGACACTAGTAGAACACAGGGAACACCTTCAGAGACTCACAGGGAATGAGACTCCAAGATCAGGCAATGAGGTAATGCACACAGGTGCCTTAAATAGGGAGTTGCCTGATCAACCAATTTGGATTAAAAGCAACAGTCACAAGAATACTTGGGAGCTGCGCATGCGCAGACCATCAGGATGGCGGACGGCCGCGGTTCAGGATAGGTGCCGGCCGGAAGGTTAGGGAGCCATGCACCAGCGCAGAGGCACTCACGGTCTGGTGAGTGACACCACTGCAGTCTAAAATAAAGAGTGCTACAATGATCCATTGTTAATTTGTCTTTTAAGCGTAATTTTTCCCACTTCTCTATCCCATCCCCTTAATCACTAAGGGCCAGATTCATCAAGGTAGGCAAACGCATACGTATCTGCGCTGTATACTTTGACTGACAGACATTTACACGAGTGAAATAAGTACCTCAAACTGCAAAAACACACGCTCCTGTGGTCCTCTACACTTAAGGGACGGAAATAAGCAGTGCAAATGCTATAAAACACACCCACCTGCGGATCTTTAAACATGGTACAAGCACAAGCGACAGATCTCAAGCGATTGACGGGAAGCAAAGAAATGTAAACGTCACGCCCACTGTGGGAGGGACGAACAGTTTGTTTCAACAGAACACAACACAATGCCTGGGGCTTATTTTTACGGGATAGCTCTTTACGCATTAATCACTGCCAAATAACAATGATGTGGAACACTCTGAACATTGTTTTTCTTTTGCTATTAATTAGTGTAATACACACTTTTAACTAAAACACACATGGCCTTTCTGTGTTTTGGATTTCAAATCGCCGTATAGTACACAAAATGCATGGATATAGCTACATTAAAAGCACATACATGATGAGTCGATAAAAATGTATGTTGTACTAGAAATTCATCTGGCTTTTCAGGAAAATGCATGTGCATATCCTCCACACAGATTAAGTGTTTCTGTCTGGATTAGAACTCATGACTGTCTTTAGGGAAAGTGGGAGAGCTAACCACTAGCCCAACCTGAGATATGAAAAAACACAGAGAACGTGCTACACAGGCAACTCACACTTAATAGTACTCTTCATTATTCACACAAATTACTGAACAATGCCAATCTCTCAGGTAGCTCACTGGTTTGCACTTCGGACTCACAACACAGCAGCCATGATTTCAAATACCAAGCATACCCACAACTATTGTGTGGACTGGAATCTTTCTGCTAACAAGAAACACAGGAGCTTCACACAATGGTTTCATTTTTTAATTTCGACTTTTCTACAAGCTCAACCACATTGTAAAATATGCCCTCATACTTATCCTGTATTGTAAGAAAATCATTTTTTGGGGGGTACTTTCGAAAAGCCTCAGGGCCCACAGTTCACATGCACATTACTATGTCCACGCTGACATTTATTACTACGAATGGACTGAGGAGGGGGTTTGTAGTGGACAGCCTCCTTGGAGTTAAATGCAACATTGCCTGTAAACAGACTTTCATTTGGATCCACGGTGTATAGGTTAGGTCATGTACTCAGCTTTATCCAAACAGAATGCTCACCACACTCCAGTACCATGGAGCTTTGCAACGCTTGCACTTCTGCCTTACATCGCTGATGCCACTTCTGGGTACAGTTTCCATGGTCTCATCAATGTGTGATTGGCTTAGCTCTGATACTTGAACTTAACATTAGACTATCACTACAATGACACATGATTTGGGGAAATTGTAAACTAGCTAGGGCATTTCACCTTTGGCAATTTATCTTGCACATGTTCCTTTTGGATCACATGCAAACAGCAAATCACAACCTTTTCTGCTAGAGAAATGAAGATGGAGTTCAAAGCAAACCATGTTCCTTAAATGTTACTCTTTTGGAATTATTATATACATTCTCTTTTCTCCTTAGAGCCACATGTTGGGTAATTAGAATATATTAATAAAGACACACACACCAATGAATCTGTTTTTCAAAATTATATTATTATAAAACTCCTCTAAAAATCAAACATATTTACATAATGTAAGAAAACTATTTACAGTAAAAAATCAAAACGAAAAAAATAAATTACTCCGAGAGTGAAAATCAGTAGGCCATTTCTTTTTCTATTTTTTTTATTGATTTTTTAGTTTTTTTTAATTTATTTATAAATGTGGACATTTCGGCCCTCATTTCGCTCAATGTTGGTGGAGGGAGGGGGGGGGGGAGGCCAACTGTCAGCTTCCTCCATGTGTGCTGAAAGAAACCATAAAAAAAAACATTAAATACATATAAACCTATTTTGTCTAACAAACAGGAATTACTAGAGATGTGTACTGTTACATTACTTTAAAATGTTAGGCCTCTGGATACAAAACCATTTGGACGCACAGTAGACGTTGAAAAGGCTTTGGAGTAGCATTTTGATAGATTTACTACATTCTGGTGAGCATTATAGGCCCCAGGGCAAAGCACTACAGTGGTGCACTACCTACAAAACCACTCACAGGAAGTAACAATATTTTGGTTTCGATTTGATTTACCAGAAAAAAAGAATAATATACTGACAAGTTGACAAGGCTCTCGGGCCCATTTGTGTTGCCCCTGCCATGCGTGCCTATGTGTTAAGATGGCTGTGGTAGTTCTTTTCTGGTTTACACAAACACACATTTGGATGTCCATTATCATTGCAACCTGTGTCATAAATGTCATCTTTTAATCAATATGTGTTACAGCAGGGATTAGTTCCAAATTTAAACTACATAGAAGTGGTATCAAAATCAAAATACCCTTTCTTGTAAACACTTACTATCTCCTAATGCATCACCAGCTTGAGGCACCACCAGCTGGCTGTTGGCCTCCTCGTCCAGCTGGACCTCTGTTTCTACCTCCGGCTCCTAAGCAGACCACTCAGTCGCCCCAGAGGTGCAGCGGGAGGATTGGGCCGCAGGCTGGGAGTCCTCCTCCGCTTCGTCCTGTTCCTCCGCCTCCATCTCTGGGGAGGCTTCGGCCTCGCCCTCTGCCTGGCCTGCCACCTGCTGCCGCTAGTGTTCCTCCGCCTCCTCCTCCACCACCGGCCAACAGAGTTGCCACCGTTCCCAACGTGCCCGGACTTTTTGAAACAAGACAAAGAAAACAGGCTATTGTTAACACAATCACCAGCTTAATAAACCGATATTATTATGACAATCAGCTGGTCATACATGTTTAATAAACTTTGCATTGCCAGCAGACACAAATATTAGCTTCTACCAAAGCAAGGAGCTAAATATGATAAACACAAAGCATTTCACATGACCTTTCACAAATGTTTGTTTTTGGTATAGGGATGCGAAATATCTCCGTGGCCTAGTGGTTAGCACTTTGCTCTCACAGCACTGGGGTCAGGAGATCAAGTCCTGATTCATCTGTGTGTAGTTTGCAGGTTTTCTCCATACTTGCATGTGCTGACTACAACACTTCCAAAATATACTACTGGCCAGGTAATTTGGATATTTTTGAAACTGCCAGTAGTCTGTGTGGAAATGTTAGGGTATTTAAGTCTGCAAGCAACTATGGGGCAGGTATAGATGTGAATGAGTTCTCTCTGTACAGCGCCACTTAATTAGCGGAGGTATAAAAAATTCTGTGGATGATGCCAATACTTTAGAAATCGACCTTTGTTGGGACACCCTCACAGTGCAAATAGCCAGTTGCACCTTATGGGACCTTCCACATCTTTGAAAATGAGCTAAGGTCTTTGGTTTTTCTAAGCTGCTTTTCAAATGTGTTGCCAATAATAAAAACACTTCTGCTACTCAATTCTGCAAATGTTATTTAAGCTTAGGTCAGCAAGTTACAGCCCTGGGCTCAAGAGTTGGAGAGCTTGATTCAAAAACCTGCATTAATGTCCTTAAGTTTCTCAATAAATCATGTGGGAAAGTAAATGTTCAGTAGCCAAATGTAGGAGACAGGAGCCAAAGCAGGTTGGGTGCATTGGAAGGGGAATGACTTTTCCAGTGTGGAGAAAGATTGATATGTAGTGTAGTGGTAGGCCATGTCCGGTGATTTTGGTGAACATAGTTGGATACATATACCCAAAAGAAAAACTTTACACATGTTTTCGGTGATTAATAGAGAACTCACGTCTTACAATCTCCTGGCGTAGCTCCTGGAGCAGCTGGGGCTGACGCCGGCGGAGATCCTGTTCCTGTTTGTCACGGGCACTAGGAGTCTTTACCCAGGGATCACCAGATGGTAGGCTTACCAGAGCAATGTAGATGGTAATAGGGTACTCTGGTAGCTGGGTGATCACGGAACATGAAATAATGGCTGATGAGATGCTCAGGAAAGTCTATGACTAGCAACACTGGTAATAAGGAGGTAATAATACACAAGGAACTGTATGGACAAGGACACGGGAAGGTAGTCAGTGGTCTGCGATAGCAAGTTGTACCACTGCTATAGTGAGGAGGAATGTCCAACAGAAACAAGGAGGTGATGAGAGTCAGCGGTCTGCGGATAGCAAGTTGTACCGCTGTCTGAGTGAAGGAAAGGAATCCAAGTGGAGGTATCCGGGTAGTCAGTGGTCTGCGGTAGCAAGTTGTACCACTGCTATGTGAGAGGATAATGGAACAGGTGATACCGGAAACAGGGATCAGTGGTCTGACATCAGCAAGTTGTACCACTGAATATATATGTGAGGAGGTGCACGGGGAGAGACTGCAACACAGGATATACACAGGCACCTTATACACGATCCACAGTAATATGCACAATATATATATATATATAAATGACTGAGCAGGTCTGCAATCTAGAAAGTCTCTTGAAGTAGTCCAGCACAATGATAACACAGTCAATGATGGCAATAGACTCAGCGGATAGCAGACTCCAGAGAGAACCAAACACAGTCCAGCAAGATATGCAATACACAGCACAGTCAATGAGAAGTATGCATACCGTGGTTCAGAAGTAGCAGTCAGATAGGAATGCAGCGGTACCTGAGCGGCAGGAGACCGACTGGATGGGAAGTCCCTGGATAGGTGAGGCAGCGGTCTAGTAGGTGCAGCGCACAGGTGAGTAGACCAACAGGGACACGAATCCCCAGGAATCAGCAACACGTGGAACTGGACTCATAGGGGACCCAGGAGAATGGAGATGATCCAGCAGAGGGTAGTAGATGAGATACAAATCCAATGCTGACAGGAGGGTAGAGACCAGTGGAACACGTGAAGGCGTGGAGCGCGGATCAGCAGGAGATGGACGATAGCGCTGACCACAGCAGCAGGGCTCAGCGGCACACGGAGGTAACCAGTAGCGACCAAAGGGACCAACAGCGATGGGACACAGGAGTGCAGCGCAGGCCAGGAGCTGTTGATCACGAAGTGTAGTAGATGGCAATGAAAGCGGCAGTCTCGAGGAAAACACAGAAGAGCTGAGATGAGTCTGCAGTGCACAGGGCAGCGGATAGGAATCAGCTAACAGTCACGATGATGAACACAGGCGAGTTGCAAGCAGGAGACTGTAGTGCACGGAGGCAGCGGATAGGAATCAGCTAGCAGTCACGATGATGAACACAGGCGAGTTGCAAGCAGGAGACTGTAGTGCACGGAGGCAGCGGATAGGAATCAGCTAGCAGTCACGATGATGAACACAGGCGAGTTGCAAGCAGGAGACTGTAGTGCACGGAGGCAGCGGATAGGAATCAGCAAACAGACTTGATGAGGAGCAGGTGAGTGAAGTAAAAGCTGGAGTGCACGGAGGCAGCGGATAGCAATGAGCAAACAGTCACATTGATATACAATAACGTTGAAGTGGTTTAGAAGACTGTAGTGCACGGAGGCAGCGGATAGGAATCAGCAAACAGTCACAATGATATACAATAGCGTTGAAGTGGTTTAGAGGACTGTAGTGCACGGAGGCAGCGGATAGGAATCAGCAAACAGTCACGATGATACAGTTGATGGTAGAAGTGGTATGAGAACCACAGTAGTAGAAGTGGTTTGGAAACCACAGGGATAGAAGTGGTTTGGAAACCACAGGAATCAGCAGCGCTGAATACACGAGGAATACAGGAACACCTTCAGAGACTCATGGGGAATGAGACTCCAAGATCAGGCAACGTGGTGTTGACCACAGGTGCTTAATATAGGGAGTGTTGCCTGATCTGCCAATTGAGTTAAAGGGATATACACTGAAGTATAGAAAAGGGCTGCGCATGCGCAGACCCTCAGGATGGTGGACGGCCACGGTTCCTAAATGTCCGGGAAGAGGCACTCACGGTCCGGTGAGTGACAGTACCCCCCCTTTTAAAGGTGGGCACAGAACGCCTGGAACCGGGCTTGTCCGGATTTTTGGAGTAAAACTTCTTCAAAAGGGCAGGAGCATTAAGATCTTCAGCTTTGATCCAAGAGCGCTCCTCAGGACCAAAGCCCTTCCAATGAACGAGGAAGTGAAGGACTCCTCGCGAAATTTTTGCGTCTAGTACCTCGGTAATCTCGAAATCCTCCTCCTGATGGACTTGAACTGGCTGCGGAGCTGAGGGAGGAGTTGAGAAACGGTTGATAATAAGAGGTTTGAGCAAGGATACATGGAAGGCATTAGAAATCCGAAGATTCTTAGGAAGAAGGAGTTTCACACATACTGGATTGATTACTTGAATGATCCTATATGGACCAATAAAACGAGGGGCGAATTTCATGGATGGAACCTTCAAACGAATATTTTTAGTGGATAACCAGACACGATCTCCAATTTTTAGTGGTGGAATAGCCCGCCTCTTCTTATCAGCGAAAGATTTATATTTGACAGATGTCTTCTTTAAACAGGTTTTGACCTGAGACCAGATATTTTTAAAGGTCTGACAAACAGTTTCCACCGCAGGAACTTGGGTGGGCGGGAGGGCAGGAAATTCTGGAAAAGACGGATGGTGACCGTAGACCACAAAAAATGGAGTTTTGGATGATGACTCATGATACATGTTGTTATGGGCGAACTCAGCCCAAGGGAGTAGCTCTACCCAGTTGTCTTGATTGGCTGATGAAAATATTCTTATAAAAGTCTCAAGATCTTGATTGACACGTTCGGTTTGTCCATTGGATTGCGGATGGTAAGAAGATGAGAGTGCTAATCGTATGCCCAAGGTTTTACAAAGGGCTCGCCAGAATCTGGAAACGAATTGTACTCCTCTATCAGACACAATCTCAGATGGACATCCATGGATACGGAAGATCTCTTTAATGAAATGTTCAGCCAGGATAGACGAGGAAGGCAAACCAGACAGAGGGATGAAATGAGCCATCTTCGAAAATCTGTCCACTACCACCCAAATAGTATTATGGTTCTTACTAGGTGGTAAGTCAGTAACGAAATCCATACTGATATGGGTCCATGGTTTGGACGGAATGGGTAGTGGTCGCAGCAACCCTGCTGGAGTTCTGCGGGAGGATTTGAATTGCGAACATAATTCACAGGAAGCAATGAACTCTTTGACGTCTCTCCTCATTGAAGGCCACCAGTAACTTCGAGAGAGGATCTCAAAAGTCTTGTGTTCACCGGCGTGTCCAGAAAAACGAGAGGCATGGAACCACGAAAGGATTTTCTTCCTTAGAATAGGAGGCACGAGGGTCTTCCCAAATGGTAGCGTTCTGGTGGATGAAGCAGCCAGTGAGATACATTTGGGGTCTAGAATGGTATGGTTGGAAACCTCTTCTATATCAGAGGACGTAACAAAGGCTCTAGATAAAGCATCAGCTTTTTTGTTCTTGGCAGCGGGTTTGAAGGTAATTATTAATTCAAAACGGGAAAAGAAAAGAGACCATCTTGCTTGACGAGGGTTCAAGCATTGGGCAGACTGGAGATATGACAAGTTCTTATGATCCGTGAAGATCGTCACCGGATGGCGAGCTCCCTCCAATAAGTATCTCCATTCCTCTAATGCGGCTTTGATAGCCAGTAATTCCTTGTCCCCGATGGTATAATTCTTCTCTGCGGGTAGGAGACCCCGAGAATAGAAGGCACAAGGATGGAATTTTTGCTGTTCCGAGCGTTGGGAGAGAATAGCTCCTAAGCCCACATTAGAGGCATCTACTTCTAAAAAGAAGGGGAGTGTCACATCAGGCTGTCGAAGGATTGGAGCCGAAGAGAAGGACTCTTTTAATGTTTGAAAGGCTTGAATAGCCTCAGTTGACCATTGCTTAGGATTAGCCATTTTTCGAGTCAGGGCCACAATAGGAGATGCAATGGAAGAAAAGTCTTGAATGAAGCGTCTATAGTAATTGGCAAAACCTAGAAAACGCTGGATCGCACGAAGAGTAGTTGGCTGGGGCCAATGCAGTACAGCATTCACCTTGTCTGGATCCATCTTCAGGCCAACTCCGGAAACTATATACCCCAAGAATGGAATCTGGGGTAATTCGAATGAACATTTTTCTAATTTACAGAACAATGAATTTTTCCGTAGCCTGGAGAGGACTTCTGCCACATGTTGGTGGTGAGAAGGCAGGTCCTGTGAAAAAATCAATATGTCGTCCAGGTAGACGACGACACATACATATAATAAGTCCCGAAAAATCTCATTGATGAAGCCCTGAAAAACAGCGGGGGCATTACACAGCCCGAAAGGCATTACCAGATATTCGTAATGCCCGTCTCTGGTGTTAAACGCTGTCTTCCATTCGTCACCGGAACGGATTCTGATTAAATTGTAGGCACCACGAAGATCCAACTTAGTAAAGATACGGGCTCCCTTGATGCGGTCAAATAGCTCAGTGATCAACGGAATGGGATACCGATTCTTGATAGTAATGGCATTGAGTCCACGAAAATCTATACAAGGGCGTAATGATCCATCCTTCTTTTTGACAAAGAAGAACCCAGCTCCAGCGGGCGAGGTGGAAGGTCGAATGAACCCACGCTGGAGGTTCTCCCGTATATACTCAGATGTAGCTTGAGTTTCAGGTAACGAGAGTGGATAGACCCGGCCCCTGGGAGGAGTCTTGCCAGGAAGAAGGTCAATCGGACAATCCCAAGAACGATGAGGAGGAAGACGTTCAGACTGAGCTTTATCAAAAACATCGGTAAATGAAGCATATTGAGGAGGGAGTCCCGGTGAAATAGATGAGATGGAAGATTGCTGTACCTTGAGAGGAATGACTTGGGAAAGGCAATGATGGTGACATTCAGACCCCCAAGACGTGACTTGAGGGGTGCGCCAGTCAATCTGGGGAGAGTGACACTGAAGCCATGGAAGGCCTAGGACAATCGGACTTGTCGTAACAGGAAGAATTAAAAACGATATTTCTTCATGATGCAGAGCACCAATCTGAAGGGTTACTGGAGACGTACTCTGGGTGATGAGACCGTTGATGAGACGTGATCCATCGATAGCCGTCACAGTAATGGGTGTTTTTAAGGTAATCACTGGTAGAGACCATTGACTTACTAATAATTTGGAAATAAAATTTCCTGCTGCTCCGGAATCAATCAATGCCTGTGACTCAAAGGTTTTGGTAGCAAAGGAAATTGTCACATCAAAAGCGCAGACTTTAGATTTCATAGAAGATGGAGAGGACTCCAGGGACCCTAACTTCACCTCTCCAGAACTAGTTAGGGCCTGGCATTTCCCGATCTCTTAGGGCAGGAGCTGAGGACATGAGTGGAATCAGCACAATAGATGCAGAGTCTATTCTTGACTCTTCGTTTCCTCTCCTCAGAGGATAACTTGGAACGTCCTATCTCCATGGGAATCACGGCGGGTGACACTGGACGAAATTGAGGGTTAGAGCGAAGAGGTGCTTTAGCAGAAGTCGTTTTCTCAGCCTCTCTTTCACGAAATCTCATATCAACACGATGGCATAGAGAGATCAAATCTTCAAGTGACGAAGGAAGCTCCTGAGTAGTCAGTGCATCTTTAATTTTATCGGAGAGCCCCTGCCAGAAGGCGGCAACTAGGGCTTCAGTGTTCCACTGAAGTTCAGAGGCTAAGATCCTAAATTGAATGACGTACTGGCCTACTGTATGAGATCCTTGTCGCAGACGGAGGATGCTGGAAGCAGCGGAGGTCACACGACCTGGTTCATCGAACACACTTCGGAATGTAGAAATGAATTTGGCACTATCTTGTAATATTGGATCGTTCCTTTCCCACAGAGGGGAGGCCCAAGCCAGGGCTTGTCCTGAAAACAAAGAGATAAGATAGGCCACTCTGGAACGATGGGTAGAAAAATTTTGAGGTTGGAGCTCAAAATGGACTGAACATTGGTTAAGGAAACCCCTACAAGTTTTGGGGTCTCCATCGTACTTTGACGGAGTAGGCAGGTGAAGCGTGGAAGCTGTAGACACCTGGGATGGCAATGGGGAAACGGAGGAAAGCACAGGAGCTTCAGTAGTAGCTGTCACAGTCTGTCCAGATGTTCCTTGGGAGGTTAATGACTGATAACACTGAAGTAACAGCTGTTGGCGGGCATCCTGTTGCTCCACACGGCTAACCAGATGTTGCAGCATCTCTTTGGCGGTAGGTTCCGCATCTGGGTCTGTCATGGCCTGATCTTACTGTCACGGGCACTAGGAGTCTTTACCCAGGGATCACCAGATGGTAGGCTTACCAGAGCAATGTAGATGGTAATAGGGTACTCTGGTAGCTGGGTGATCACGGAACATGAAATGATGGCTGATGAGATGCTCAGGAAAGTCTATGACTAGCAACACTGGTAATAAGGAGGTAATAATACACAAGGAACTGTATGGACAAGGACACGGGAAGGTAGTCAGTGGTCTGCGATAGCAAGTTGTACCACTGCTATAGTGAGGAGGAATGTCCAACAGAAACAAGGAGGTGATGAGAGTCAGCGGTCTGCGGATAGCAAGTTGTACC
Organism: Mixophyes australis; assembly: GCA_036250195.1. Lineage (NCBI taxonomy): Eukaryota > Metazoa > Chordata > Amphibia > Anura > Limnodynastidae > Mixophyes > Mixophyes australis. Next base: position 1,953,985 of record JAVHZZ010000019.1, read on the forward strand.
GCTGTCTGAGTGAAGGAAAGGAATCCAAGTGGAGGTATCCGGGTAGTCAGTGGTCTGCGGTAGCAAGTTGTACCACTGCTATGTGAGAGGATAATGGAACAGGTGATACCGGAAACAGGGATCAGTGGTCTGACATCAGCAAGTTGTACCACTGAATATATATGTGAGGAGGTGCACGGGGAGAGACTGCAACACAGGATATACACAGGCACCTTATACACGATCCACAGTAATATGCACAATATATATATATATATAAATGACTGAGCAGGTCTGCAATCTAGAAAGTCTCTTGAAGTAGTCCAGCACAATGATAACACAGTCAATGATGGCAATAGACTCAGCGGATAGCAGACTCCAGAGAGAACCAAACACAGTCCAGCAAGATATGCAATACACAGCACAGTCAATGAGAAGTATGCATACCGTGGTTCAGAAGTAGCAGTCAGATAGGAATGCAGCGGTACCTGAGCGGCAGGAGACCGACTGGATGGGAAGTCCCTGGATAGGTGAGGCAGCGGTCTAGTAGGTGCAGCGCACAGGTGAGTAGACCAACAGGGACACGAATCCCCAGGAATCAGCAACACGTGGAACTGGACTCATAGGGGACCCAGGAGAATGGAGATGATCCAGCAGAGGGTAGTAGATGAGATACAAATCCAATGCTGACAGGAGGGTAGAGACCAGTGGAACACGTGAAGGCGTGGAGCGCGGATCAGCAGGAGATGGACGATAGCGCTGACCACAGCAGCAGGGCTCAGCGGCACACGGAGGTAACCAGTAGCGACCAAAGGGACCAACAGCGATGGGACACAGGAGTGCAGCGCAGGCCAGGAGCTGTTGATCACGAAGTGTAGTAGATGGCAATGAAAGCGGCAGTCTCGAGGAAAACACAGAAGAGCTGAGATGAGTCTGCAGTGCACAGGGCAGCGGATAGGAATCAGCTAACAGTCACGATGATGAACACAGGCGAGTTGCAAGCAGGAGACTGTAGTGCACGGAGGCAGCGGATAGGAATCAGCTAGCAGTCACGATGATGAACACAGGCGAGTTGCAAGCAGGAGACTGTAGTGCACGGAGGCAGCGGATAGGAATCAGCTAGCAGTCACGATGATGAACACAGGCGAGTTGCAAGCAGGAGACTGTAGTGCACGGAGGCAGCGGATAGGAATCAGCAAACAGACTTGATGAGGAGCAGGTGAGTGAAGTAAAAGCTGGAGTGCACGGAGGCAGCGGATAGCAATGAGCAAACAGTCACATTGATATACAATAACGTTGAAGTGGTTTAGAAGACTGTAGTGCACGGAGGCAGCGGATAGGAATCAGCAAACAGTCACAATGATATACAATAGCGTTGAAGTGGTTTAGAGGACTGTAGTGCACGGAGGCAGCGGATAGGAATCAGCAAACAGTCACGATGATACAGTTGATGGTAGAAGTGGTATGAGAACCACAGTAGTAGAAGTGGTTTGGAAACCACAGGGATAGAAGTGGTTTGGAAACCACAGGAATCAGCAGCGCTGAATACACGAGGAATACAGGAACACCTTCAGAGACTCATGGGGAATGAGACTCCAAGATCAGGCAACGTGGTGTTGACCACAGGTGCTTAATATAGGGAGTGTTGCCTGATCTGCCAATTGAGTTAAAGGGATATACACTGAAGTATAGAAAAGGGCTGCGCATGCGCAGACCCTCAGGATGGTGGACGGCCACGGTTCCTAAATGTCCGGGAAGAGGCACTCACGGTCCGGTGAGTGACACTGTTCAATTGCTGTTTTGCAGGCCAGGCCACGCATAATCTTGATTTGAAAGGTTTGGTAGTGCTTCTTAGCAATCAAACAAACAGTAAGTAAAACATGTTCAGATATATTTTAATATATACAAAATGTTTGACTCACATAATGAAGGCAGCTTTTTAGGATGAAATATGTGTGACATTGTTGTAAACAAAATTTTACATCGAAAGTATACAATTTCATGCTACACTCTGCTAATTACCTTCTTCCTAACAAACATACTAATGTCATTATAGCATTGATGGACACTTGACTCCAAATGTATCTAGTCACTTATTTTGAATATTCCAAAAAAATTTAAATTTCTAGTGCACACTATTAATTATGGTGGTGGTTGAATTTGACAATAAGCTTAAATTTCTATTCACAATCTGGGGTTGCCACTCAGAAAATTTGATTGTGATATAAGTGACTTTACTGTGTTGATAACGTGATAAACAATGTTATGAATTTGAAAATGGAGAGTGGTAGTATTAGCAGAATGTTGAAGTAGTTATTGTAGGCAAATGAGGTAAAAAGACAGTGGGCTAAGTCACTGATGGTGAAATATTGAACCCACAATGGTTATTAGATTGTGCTTGAGACATAGGTAGACGTTTTCTAAATGCTACCTTAAAGGGGTGGATGGGCTTACAATCTTTAATTGCACCTGACTGTTTGCAATGCCAATAAATACACTCCTTTTCTTTTCAATAGCAATATGTCTGATGCAAGCCCCAGTGCTGCCAATTCGGCGCAAGCATATCTTTACTCTACAGGAGCTGGAAGTACTTGTGGATCAAGTGATCATGAGATTTCACTCAGAAGACCGGCAGCTCACTGGTCCTGAGCGCCAAAGAAATTGGCATAAAATTACTGCCTCTATCAATGAGATCGCGCAACACGTGCATCGAACGCAGGAAGTACAGAAATGGTACTAAGCAAATGCATGTCCTAAAGCCCTATTTAGGTTGCATGACTGTGTATAGTAGTAGTCATATATATATATATATATATATGTAGACTGTGACATAGTAGTAGTTAGACAACTGTGAGCTTAAACCACCTTGTGTCTATAAAGCATTTCTCTATCAGGGCCTTAGTTGAAATTAAAAATCAGCATGGGCCTTGGTCACATTAACATGTTCAGTTTTCCACATTATTCACTCTTGAAAATGGCCACACATTTTACAGTGTATTTGTTTTTTAAATTGGTGTGAATAGCAAACATACACTGTGTTTTATTTTTTTGCTGCTATTTCACGGCATAATGTTTGTCTTTTCCACAGATGGGCAGACTATAAAGGCCGTCTGAAAGCCAAGCTAGTGTGGCTGCACAAACATGCCCAAGTAACTGGTGGGGGTCCTCCCATGGATATAGCCTTAACACCCCTAGAGGAGTGAGCAAGGGCAGCAATTGCTCTGGTGGAGATTGTTGGGGTGGGTGACATAGACACTGGCTATAGCCCACCCCAATTAGGAGAGGACGCTCCACTGGGTACATGATAAGTTTCCTTTTTTAATGTCTGTTAATGTTTGCGTCTGTCTGTGCCAACTCTCAGGACGTGTCTGATGTCAAATTTAAATGCACAATGTCTTTGCCTATCACATTGTAGGAAATTAAATGTACACACTGAAGTCAAAATGTCTCAATATGTATGGCTTTTAGAAAAATGTTGCACCATAAGTGGCAATGTCTGCTTTTGTGGACTGTCAAGGCCTGGTAGCAAATTCTATGTAAGCTTACAATTTACCTATGCTACATCACGCGTGGATAAAAATTACTATAAACAAAAATATTAGCATTACAGTTTTAATTTAACATCTTATTGTTTTTTTGCTCTATCTACAGATTGCGGACACCAGGCTGCTCTAGATGTGAAGGAGGAGGTTGCCCGTGATGTGGAGGACCCTCAGCTGGATCCAGCTGGACGTTTAAGGGTGCAGACACCAGGCGCCGGCTGGGATACTGCAGGCAGGGGGGCACACAGGCGGCCGCATCTCATTACACGGCCGCATCCCGTGTCATCCCCTGTGCACTGATGCGGCCACATCTGATGTCATCAGATGCGGCCGCAGAAAAAAATCCGTAGAAATCGCATCGGGGGCGGCCGTCCGGCCTACCCCCCGGCCCTTAAAGCGGAAAATCTGAGCGGCCCGGGGGCCGATGCCCCCCTGCCCCTCGGCCCAGCCCGCCCCTGGCAGACACTCTCACTCGCATCCCAAAGATTTGAAGATGCCACTGTATCACAGAACATTCATCTGGCACAAATAGCGAGCACTGTACATCGCACGGACCAACAACTCACTACTCTCAATACCACACTCTCCACTTTCATGAGCACACACAACAGCAAAATGGATACTCTAAACACCACAATGTCTACCATAGCAACACTCCTGGGTGAGCTTGTGCATGCCCACTCCTAACGCAACTCCGGCACATTCCATTCACCCAGTTCAGATTTTTCTTTCACCAGCCCCCAACCCGAGTTGTTTGTTCCTTCCTCCTTCCCTGGTGTGTCTGTTGACTCCACCCACCCTGGTGTGTCTGTTGACTCCTCCCTCCCTGGTCCGTCTGTTGTCTCCTCCCTCCCTGGTCCGTCTGTTGTCTCTTCCCTCCCTGGTATGTCTGTTGACTCCCCCCTCCTTGATCCGACCCTAGCCCATCTTTATTGTGTTTCATTTGCCCATGCTTATGGCACCCCCCTTGCCCTGCCCCCTGCCAACCCCCTTGTCCTGCGCACTGCCACCCCCTTGCCCTGCCCCCTCCCATTCCCCATGTTATGGACCCTGCCCCCCCTGACCATGACCCTGCACCTTTACAGCGTCGGACACCATCTGTTCCCCTTGCAAGTTTGGCTGGTTCCTCTGACTCCTCTACATCATGGGTAACCCGAAGTCGAAGCCGGCTTAAAGAAGCAAGACCGGTTAAAAAAAATACGGAAAAAGTGATATTTAGTGTGATTTATTTGATTTTTTTTTTTTTTTTTTTACAGTTTTTACAGTTGTGAATAATAGCAACATTTTGTATTTTGTTAATAAAATTACTAATCATACTAAAACTGTTTATGTAAATTTTTTAATAGCATATTTTAGAATGGTTTTTGCCTTTCTATACTTTTTAATGTCTAATGACATTGTTAACTCACACCACTGAGTCTACATTTCTTTCTTTTCTTTTGTTGACATTTCTGACAAGACCATTTTTTGTCAAATGGTAAGTTTATATCTAGAGTAACGCCCTGAATCATGAAGGATCTAAACTTGATACACTTCTTATTTCAGTCTCCTGACCAAAACCATGTTACAATGCAAGTGCAGCAAAATAGTGTTTGCTTATGCACACATTTAAAAAACTGACTGTCTTTTCATGTAGCACACAAATATCAACTTGAAATTTCGGTGTACAAATAAGCTATCAAGTATTTGTGTGCTACATGAAAAAAGAGTCAGTATTTAACTTATGTTCAAAACAGCAAACTAGTTTGATGCCCTTGTATTGTAACATGGTTATATCCAGGAGACTGAAATAAGATACTTCTTCATTTAATATTTAATGTAAACATGGCTGGGATCTGCAGAGTAAAGCTCTACATGTTAGCACACATGTACAGCACTATTCCAGATTTGAAATCTATAACATTTAAACTATCGACATGTGGATGGCAGCCATATTAGGAGCATTTTTAACTAAACTCATAATGGGTAATGGCTACCAAAAACACACATTGTTGACCCCAGTTGCAGTGTCTCTTGGTTTGTGTGAGTAAATGGTTGCAAACAAAGCATATAACTACTACAGTGTTCCTTTCTAGGTTGCCAAATTCCTCCAGTCAAGGATATTTTGCTTTTGGCATAAGTAATCGTCAAAAACTAGCAAAAAATCATAGGCTCAAATGTAACGAATGGACTAGTTTAAATCAATCTAGTTATGCAACAATGTCATGAATGTGAAGTTCAAGTAGGTACCGTTATGATTATGTTCAAATTTACTATATATACAAAGCCTTTATCCTTTTATAATTTTGCTAATGCACAGTGGCTGTCACATCGCCAGCCCTTAAGCAAACCACTTAGATCAATGGTCATTCCTGTCCTTATTGCAATAGGCACATATTTTTGAGAACACGCTAAGGCTGTAGTGTTGTGTGAGCTGTTTGCTGTGTGTCTGGATAATAATGTTTTGCAATATAATACACAGGGTGGATAGTGAATTATTACCTCAGCAAAAGAAAAACACCCTGTTCTCCGAGTAAGTAGACAACACATTATCTACATCGACTAGTGAGTGATGTGTCCAAGAGCTCATTTGTCTCAAAAGCTGCACTATCCAGTAGTGCTTTTATAAATCACTATGGTATGAGCCAAACAAACCATGGTAACTATATACAATATGTCATCCTGTATGGCTTTTTGTTTGATTCTGACCATTGAGTTTGTTTGCTTATGAACACTGGCATTCATACTTTTATAGTGCTCCATGTCATTAGGTTTAAACTCCCTTACAGTTTTTGCTTTAATTAAAGCAAGGGCAAGGTAATTGACATAACGGCCAACATAATCAAATATGTATTTTGCTATGTTTAGATCGATTGATTTTACAGAGACAGTTACCCATTTATCAAAATCCACAACTGTGAAACTATCAACTATGAAGCCTCACATAACCATTAATACATTATCTACAATATCAACCAGACATTAAACAGTCAAAGGACTAATGTGTGCTAAGGCAGACACTCTTGCATAAGATGGTGATCTAAAATAAAATGTAACATGGGCCCTTAATTCTTAAAGCCACTAACATAAAAAACTTTAGATAATAAGTACCTTTGGCCAAACCATGTCCAAATGCAAGAGGTGCAAATGAGTAATTGGATTCAGTGTACAAATAAATTATCAAGTATTTGTGTGCCTCATTAAATACAAGTCAGTATGTAAGTTAGCCAAGAATAATGTGATGCATAACACTTTCAAAGTACTGATTATTACTTGCCATTTTCTATCATGTTTAAACAGGCATAGTTGTTATGCCACAAAGTATCCCTAAAGACTATTTACACACACACACACACACATATATAAGATTTGAAGAGAAACCCATCCGGAATGTGGCTTATTTAGGATACTTGGGCCTTTCAGAGGCCAATAGAAATGTGAATTGTATTTACAAGCAATGACACATTTATCCAGCACAATCCAATTGCAAATTTTTACACGTACTTTTTGGAGCATACATTGTGAACGCCACATAATATGTCCAGTGTGTGCTGGCTAGCAATGTGTGTATTCAGACTAATTTAACTAGTGCTAATTTGGAGTATCTGTGTGGGCCGGAAATGGGACATTGCCTGGCCGGACCAATGATCAATCTAGTAGATTTATTACATATCACAAATAGTTTACAATGTAAATACACCCTGAAAAGGGTGGAGACTGGTTTATCTGCTCTCCCAAAGGTGGGTTTCACCTAATGTGGATACGGGTTTGCAGAAATACTCCACTAGCTTCTGGCACAAACGCGTTTACAATGATTGTTAGTGTGGGTTTTGTGTTTGTTTACAAGTGGCCCAACACCGAAATGGCAAAGTGTCAATAGCACCAGAAGTCGATTTTGACCCTGTTTGCCCAAGGGCCAAAGCTTTGTAGTGTTTGAGGTAACTCCTCTAACATTTAAGGGACATTTCTATACATGGCATTTTTCCAGATGCAGATGTTGCTGTGCACATACCATGTTGCCATAAAAGTTGAATAAATACTACAAATTGTCTACCAAGCAAGCAAACACACATACAAACCTCCAAACTAACCATAATGGCTCTAACTTAAAATAAACTCCAGAGAGTGTGTTTGTAGGCGATGATGTGTCTGTGGCAAAGGACAAATGAACCACACATTGAATCAATATATTGTACAAGTAGACATGTTCCACAATAGTTACCAAAGCACTACACATGGATTGATGAGTATTCAAACAGGAATCACTGCACTATAGTAATCATACAATAATTCCTGACGACAGATTGGTGACACATTTGCAGGCTAAGATTTATTTATCACATATATGAAACAAAACGTGCAAACAAAAACATAGCAAAGAAGTCATTGTCTGTGTGTGGCAAAGTTCCTTGGATGAAGAGATGACAATCCGGCCAGACTGAAGAGAGACATAAGCAGGCTTGGAGCAATGGAGAAATACTTCAACATGTAGGGAGACACGAATCGCACAACTCCAAAACGCATACCAGCTTGGACTGTTTCTGCACTTGGCCTGAGACATAGCAAAGAAGTCAATCGTCTGTGTGTGGCACAGTTCCTTGGATGAAGAGATGACAATCTGGCCAGACTGAAGAGAGACATAAGCAGGCTTGGAGCAATGAAGAAATTCTTCAACATGTAGGGAGACACGAATTGCACAACTCCAATATCCACGCCAACGCGCCCTGTTGAATGTGAAACAAGCATTTACTAAGGCAATATTAGCTCACAACTAACTTGCATTTAGGTACCTAGATGATGACTTGATGATCAAGAAGTTGACCAATGTATTGAAATGTTTAAGAAATCTTGTAAGATTCGACACAATATTGTCTAATACTGGCTTGTGTGTTTGAGCTATATCTTGGTTTCAGATTGTTCTATTTGACAGGAAAAAAAAAACCCAAACCATAAGTAACATACCTAGCACATGGCCATACTTTGACTTAGCACACCCACACATTCAAAGCTTACTAACGTCATTATTGTATGGAGCACACACACTTGACAGTCATATTTTAGTGCTGATAACACTATAGATACTTACATTTGTCAACAGCCTTCACCATGGCAACATCCACCAACTCCAATGGAAAGTGCAATGGCACTAAGGCCAGCACTACAGGCGAAGTGTTCGAAACAGCCTGTATATCTAAGAAACACAAACAAAGTATCAGAAATGTGCACTTCTCCACACTATAAGTGCTGTACAATAACATATAAACCTCACATGCCTAACTGAGAAGAGTTAGGGTACATTTTCTATCCAAATATTTGGCTGGGAAATTTTGACACTAGGGGATATTTAGATACTAGACCATTCTGGCCTTTAGTTACATAGCTAATACAAGCAGCAAATGTGAAAAGTAGGGACTGTGCAAACAGTACAAAACATTTCAACACAAGGACGTTTATGTAGCCACAATAGCCTGTAGATTAAATCTTACACATTAAGGTGCATTTAGCAAAAGACACTGAGGCGAAAGTTAAAGGCATTTACCTAGACATCCAACACACATTTGAAAACAAAATTACAGGTTGTCATTGTTTTTACGATTAAGACGCATGTAAAACATTTCACTATCACACCAGTCCATGTATATTTATATCCACATTTGGACTTACCATATATTAGTGAATCTTACTTTGACTAAGCTTGGTCATTATTTCACCAGAGAGCTTTGTTTTTTGAAATTATAGAAAGTGCAAAAAAAATCATTACCTCAAAAATATCTCTCCACAACATACTGCCTGAAGTTGGAGCCACGCACTGCTTCACGAGGGGGGTCTACAAGATCTTCCTCTTCCGCCTCCGCCTCGTCCACCCCAGCAACCTCGTCCATGACTCCTGGAGCCCCACTCCTGATGGCAATATTATGGAACATCACACACAGAGCGATGATCCTACACACCTTACTTGGCTCATACATGAGGGCACCACCAGACCGGTCAAGGAATTGAAAGCGAGCCTTCAGGACACCGAAAGCTCTTTCAATGACCGATCTGGTGGCCCTATGAGCCGAGTTATAGGCCTCCTCCTTCTCTGTGTGTGGGTTCAATATGAGAGTGAGGAGCCAAGGGCAGGAGGGATAAGCATTGTCTCCTATGTAGGATGAGAGGAAAAACAAAAGAAACAAAGATTAATACGATTTCAGAGTAAAAATATACCAGCATCAAAAATATAACATACTAAATATGAGTCCTAGCTTCATTCTATGCTAAATAGTAAGGTTACAAAGTCATAATACTATATAATTACCATCCTATGAAAAGGAACAATGTCTACTAATGGCCGCAAACCAAAGTTCATTCTAGATTTTAGTATTACACTGTACACCAAACTATTACTTACACACCTGCCAGTGTACACTTTTCACAGGACACATAACCTTAACTGTTAGGTCTGTTTCAGTAATAGGCCTACATTACCATTAAATATATAAAGAGTTGAAACATAGCTAAAATTACTCTATAATAGCGGCAACTATAAATACAAGGCACATGCACTATATAACACATTGTGTAACAGTAACATCTCAAGTACAATATTATATTTAGGAAATCTATATTTGTCATACATTGTTACTAACAATTTCTACTTGACAGATCCAATATTTTCTAATAATTACCAAGAAGCCATGCATCTCTGTGTGGTCTGACACCCCCTTGCCTCTGTTGCAATCTAGGCCACAACCCAGAATTACGAAATGCATAGGAGTCATGGGTACTCCTCCCCCCCATTTTGCAACCAGATTCTGAATCTGGAGAGACGGGTCACATATGGCCTGGACATTTATTGAGTGGAAATGCTTACAGTTCATCAAAGCCAAAGCATTTCCACTCAACGGGACCAGTGCCACATTCATCCCATCTACAGCCCCTGTGACGTGCGGAAAGCCAGCTATGGTGGAAAACTGCTGCTTAATCCGCACAAGAGACTCCTTTATCGAGTGGCAGATGGGTAAACTTCCAGAGCCGCGACAGAAACGCCCTTAGAACAACCTCCAGCACACGGCTGAAGGTCGCCTGGGACATACCTGCCGCGACCCCGAGTGTGCACTGGAAGGATCCAGTAGCACAGAAGTGCAGTACCGCCACAAGTTTGGTCAAAGGCAGTACTGCTGTCGGGATGATGCGCATTGGCTCAAGGTCACGCTGCACAATGCGCAGGGTGTCCAAGATCACATGTGGAGGAAGCCAATAGCGACGGACAACCTCCGCATCTGACATCCCAAAGAGGCTGACACGTGGCCTGAAGATGCGCTCCCTCAGACGGCGATGTTGGCGTAGTTGCTGGTTTGGACAGGGCCGAGGAGCAGGCCCCTGTGAAACAGATTGTGGTGCAACTCCAGGAGACCCTGTATGTGTTGCAAAAGCCAGAGTTAACAAACCAACAATTAGGTGACACTTTTCTACTTTGCTTTTTCAAACTTTGTACTGGAAATTCATCCTCAAGCTTTTTATGGCAAAGAACAGTCCATAAGTAGTGATTTTTAAAAATGTAAAGAATTTTTTCTTTTTACATTTTTCACAAAAACTATTGAATGACCAAACAGCACCTCACCATATAGAACCACCACCAAAGTGCATGCAAACGTGATACTTACCATAGGCATATCACCTTGTGAAAATCACATTAGTTACATTAAAATTGTTTAGGTGTAATCAGTTTAACACAAAATACGGATTGTTAAGGTTTTTGTTTTTTCCTTTCCAAACAAAAAAAAACAAGTGTTTGAAAACACACTAAAACACAACCTAAACCACAGCATGCCCTTTCTTACTGCAAATTAAAAAAAAATGTGTATGTTAATAAATTTATCACGTTTCTACTTACCACACACACAGACAATATGGTGTTCTAATTACACCGATCAACATACAGTTCCAAATATCCACACAGATCAACACCGATCCAATATCTGTGGGGGAGGGTCAACAGGTAACAAATTAAGCCATAAAATGGTATAAGATTTGCCAATTCACTAGATTCTTGAGGTCTGTATGCAGTCCCGCCTCTAAGTATACACAGTGGCCTACAGATTCAATCTCCGCAGCTACCCAAACACTTTACCACTAACCTTCAAAATAAAACCACTACCACAGTACATTAAGCCCTTTCAGCAGCAATTGAGATTTCTAGCTCACAAACACCTTGCAATGCTTTGCTAAATATTTAAACATACTGAGGGCTGAGCAAGGTACAGCAGTAAATGGCAGAAAAAAAACATTTGACCATCTCCAGTCTACTTACCCAGAACTCTGAAACTCCCAACAAAACAGAAGTTCGAGAAAGGCATTTTTGACTAGCACTGTAATTAGTGAATTAAATGCCGGTGAGTACGCCGGAGAGTACGCTGGAGAGACGTCATGACGAGCACACAGGTGCGTTCTAATTAACTGAGTGTGTTTGTTTCTAAAAGCGATCTGACATGTTAGCAAAGTGTATTCAATGTACGATAAGTCTATTTTCTAATGATTACTCACATATTTAATAAATGAGCTTATCTACATATTTGATAAATGAGTTTAGCTGTTTGTGTTGTTGCAATATCATGGTTTAATTAATTTACATTTGAAAGATATACCTGAGAATATATTTACTATGTGTGGTAGATGATAGTGTAGTGGGTAGCTAGTCCACCCACCAATACTAAGGTCAGAAGTTCAATGTCACAAGTCAACCCTGAGCACAAAGTGGTTTAAGAGCCTACATTAAGCGCACACACAAAAGATCAAAGTATAAAAGCCAAATAAAATACGCAAATGCTCATAATTCGGCCTAAGATTCGCATTCATGATTATTCATTGTTTTTTTTTTAGTATTTCCAGCTCCTGCTGGTTTAGAAAAACAGTTATCTGTGTGTGTGTGTGTGTGTGTCTAGGGTGATCAATTTCATAGCATGTTATCTGTCATGCTGATAATAATAAATGCAACATGACAGAGAGAGTATTCAGGAACAAGACAGCGATTCAGCTGACCCAAATAAGTTGATTGCAAACACTTTTAGGATTCAACCACTAATGACAGTGGTGTATTTTCAAACATGAGCCGCAAACCCCTTTGTCTGTAAAGTGTCCTAAATGGATAAAGAAATGTTTGACCCACATTTAAAATCACTTTGTGATTTTGTGTTTATTACGTTACACAGTGCATATCCCACTGAGTGCCATATGTAATACTTTGTAGTTAAATAATTACCATTATCTGTACCTATACATCACAAAAAATAGGTAAACTAGATAAGGTTGCTAGTGTGTATTTAAATCTATGCAATGGTCATTTTGTTATCACCTGCTAATTGGTGTAGCGGTTAGAGACTACACCTTTGCACACTCTAAACCTGAGTTTAAGTTCTCCCCAATACACTTGTGCGTGTGTAATCAGTAATTTTTTACTTGGTTTCTATGAATTAAGATCTACTAAAGTGTCTCTATAGTAAAAGTTAGCTAGCTCTATTTTCTGCCACTTCTGCCGATCAAAGTGACAATGTAGCAGTATAAATCTCCAAGTAGCTTTTTGTTGCAATTTGGTTTACATACATTATGAAAGCTGTTTATATACAAGACCCATTTAACTTTAAGTATAAATGACAGATTTAGTGGGTTAGGCAAAGGTTGCCAATCCATATAATATGCTAGAACTTTATGTAAAAGTGAGAAATGCCTTATTTAAGATACGAGAATGTTTTAGCAAGTACCTTTGCCATCCATTCCAGCAGCCGGAATGAATGTGGAATGCAGTGTGCACTCCATTCCTGCAACCGGAATGAATGGGGAATGCAGTGCGCACTGCATTCCGGCAGCCGGAATGAATGGGGAATGCAGTGCGCACTCCATTCCGGCAGCCGGAATGAATGGGGAATGCGTTTAATATTTTCTTGATTATCTTCACTTGTTAAGGACTTCTCTTCCTCCAACATACAATCCTTAATAAACTTTTGTATATTAGTACCGGGAGGAAGACAGGCCCTAAACACCATTCGCTAATCTTTATTAGTTGGCTCATGTGCATAACCTAAATCTCTAACAAATTTATGACACTTGGCTAAATCTTTCCTAGGATCTGGGAAATCAGACATAATTGAATGTAGTTCAGATCTAGTCCATGGACAATGCATTTCAACTATGCCATCTTTGTTCACCTTCCCATTGGGAACTGCTATTGTGCGGACAGGATGCAAACCTGCTAAATCACTACATTCTGAACTAGTTGCTGGAATTGCTGTTGCAGTATAATGGATGTCCCCCCTTCTAATAATCTCTACATTATTCTCACCAATTTCAGCCTCTGCCCCTGCTGGTGGAACCGTTCCATTTCCTTGTCCAGATGGTGCCTCTTGCATGTTACTAGCATGGGCAGTGGCCGAAATGGCGGTGGGTTCACCTTCTTCGCTAGATACCTTATTTCTTAACGTAAATTATAGGATACAAGTTACTGGTTACATTCTTAACATTTTTGGTATCGGCTGTACTTATCACAACAATCGCATTTGGCTGCGAGGGCGCACGTGCGCTCAGTACTCCACGTTTCTCAACGGTCACTTCCGCTGTGTGCGCGCTTTTCGCCATGCCTACTTCCACTGTGCACTCGCTGCTCTACCACGTGTTGCCTTCCATTTGCCACAATTTTAAACAATCATTATGTTTGTTCTCACTTTTGTTGATTTAATCAACCACACCTTATGCTTAACATTATTTAACACCTCTAACTTGAAACTACCTATATTTGGGAAAGGTTTCACACACTCCCGGGTAATCTTGACCCATTTGTCGCAATATGCCGTTGCGTATGCACCATACTTTTTAGACATACGGAACCTCGCCGAACCAATTGGTCCTTCCTTAGGCTACAACATCAACCAACTCTAGCGTTTGCTTCGCAACCATTGTGAAAACAATCTATTTCTCAATGCTATGCAAAAAGGGCCTCTTTAACTGTTCTCTTTTCAAACAGAGCCTACAAGAGATTTAGAACCGTGGACGATTTAATCAGGCTACGCCACCCACTTCCTAACACAGAAATATCACTATGAACCACAGGAATATCAGCTCCTTGATACCCTGTCTCTCCATAAAATCTGTTTTCACCGTATACATTGTATACTACTTCTTCAAATAATTTACTTCTTTAATACACCGTATACAACTCACAATACCGTATACTACTGAAAAACCACACTGTATACTACTCAAAATACCGTATACTACTTAAAACAACACCATATGCTACTCAAAATACTGCATACTACTAGAATAGTGTTCTCTTTTCAAACACAACCTCTGCCGTCCAGTCCACCTCGTCAGGCAGCAACCGATATCCCTGTCTTTTCAACAGTAAATCACCTCTTTGTCGGTCTCTTTTCAACAGTATACAAAAACTTCTCTTATCTGTCTCTTTTCAACAGTAAATAAACTCTTGTCTTTATGCATACCATTCAGATACAACCTTTTGGTCTCTGCACAGAAAATAATTTTCACAAACAATAGTAATATCTTTTCAGAGGCTTTAGCAAGTCATTATACTATACATATAACAAACTATACAAACGACTGTTTAAACACGTGGTAACATCACCGGAAGTGCGCATACTCAATGCAGGATGCACACATACACTATGCAATGCAATACATTTTAAAACGCAAAATGAAAATAAAATGAAACAGTTTTCTTTCTTGTCCCTAGATTCAAGTTAGCGTTTCCTATAGATTATTCAACACGGACATTCGCTTTCACAACACAGAATGAACAACAGGTTTTGAACACATTGCATTCTTTCCCGTATGGGACGCGTCTTCCACTCTTTGTTGAGGAACCGAAATCCATGTGCGTTGCCTATCGTCCGGTAGCGTAACCACCAACTTCGAGCCCCCAGATTATGAAAGTAATTCCATCGTTTTTCAATAAGCATTGCCTAAGCGATTTGTGTTTCCAAAGTACAGAATGTAATTTATTTAGCAGATGCAAAATTTAGCAGTTCAATACATAATTATAATACAGTACAGCCGATGCCAAAAGATACATACATACCGCGACTGCATGCGC
The DNA here is from genome assembly GCA_036250195.1 of Mixophyes australis. NCBI lineage: Eukaryota > Metazoa > Chordata > Amphibia > Anura > Limnodynastidae > Mixophyes > Mixophyes australis. Next base: position 1,969,570 of record JAVHZZ010000019.1, read on the forward strand.
TTGCTGCACTCCACTGGTACCAGCTTCAGTAATTCACTCCAGAATACTTTGGTCAGAGAATGACTGAAGCTAGTGCCAGAACAGCTATATTATATACACTCAGTGTTGCAGAGAAAACAATGCAGATGATGTGGCTTGCTTCTATAGGTCCAGGCTTCAGGGGGGTCCAGTGTTCTGCAGGTCATAGGCCAATTCAAACCAAAATATCCAAAGGTGGGGGTTAACTGTCCAGGGGATGTACTCCAATTTTCGCGCCTAGACTCCAGTTTTAACTAGTCTATTTGCATATTATAGTCAGTATCACTTTAAACATTTATTCCCTAACATCGCTATCTAGAGTATGCAATGTACGATCTCTTCGGCGAATGAACCGGACAACTGCTGATGAATAGGGGATTAAAATGATACTAAACATGATATGTTTACTGTAACCTGAACCTTAAATATCACTAAAGTGTACACATAAACTTAAAATATATATTTATAACTATAAACTAAATACCATATGCTCATAAATCACTGGGGAAGGGAACCATTATAATATGAAATATATAAATAACTAAATGTTAGAGTGCGAGTGTGTGCGTGCGTAGTTTACCGCGTGATCGCACCATGCCACGTGTTACATGGCATACTGATCGCAATCGCACGGTAAAACAATATTAACCAATATACTTTTGTTCATCCAATTATACGACTTTGACATGTTATAGCAGGAAGAAAGGAGGATAGAGGAGGCATTTTTGTAAACATTACCAACTGTTTGGGGTGTCATATTCCCTCCTCCAGAAACTTTTTTCTGCCTGCAGAAATAGAAATATACCAGCAGTATAAAGTTTGGAATTTGCAATACAAGTGCTTGGGGTGTGACATATTATTACCCAGTTCCAATAAACCTATTTTCTGGTGCATAAATTATTTCATACCAGCAGTATATATTTCTGAATTTGCACTACAAGTCTTTGGGGTGTCAGATATTCTCCACTTCTAAAAAAGCCATATTCTGTTGTTGCAAAAAGTATATACCAGCAGTATATATTTCTGAATTTGCAGTACATGTGTTTGGGGTATCAGATATTCCCCACTTATAAAAGGATCAATTTTCTGTAGTTGAAAATACTATATACCAGCAGTATATATTTCTGAATTTGCACTACAAGTGTTTGGGGTTTTCACATATTCCCCTCTGTGAAAGAACAATTTTTCTGGTGCTGAAAGTATTATCTAGCAGCACTATATATTTCTGAATTTGCACTACAAGTATTTTGGGGTCTCCCATATTTTCCTGTGTGAACAAAATTTTTCTGGGGCTGAAAGTATTATCTAGCAGCACTATAGATTTCATATTTTGCACTACAAGTGTTTTGGGGTCTCCCATATTCCTCCGTGTGAGCAAACAATTTTTCTGGTGCTGAAAGTATTATCTAGCAGCACTTTATATTTCTGAATTTGCACTACAAGTGTTTGAGGTCTCATTAAAATGGATTCACAGCAGTCCACATATGAGCATGATCAGCAAGCAGCTGCTTGCACCAGTCCTGATGTTAGTCTTCCCTGTACATCATCTGATAAAGCCTATGTAAAAGTACATAGTCTTTTTAAGTCTGGAAAAAAACACACCAGAAAAAACCTTTTACCGTGTTGAAGAGAAAAAGAGGTGTAACTGATGAAAAGTTAACTGCCGCAAAAAACAAAATTGCCAGCATGCCATTCTACACATGCAGTGGCAAAAAAAAGAATGAGGCCTTTGCCTTTCTCTATTAGTGCGAGATGTAAAAATGTTGCTGAGCCTTCTTCTTGTACGGTCACTCGTGACCAAGCAAGACCAAGTAATTTGAATTCCAAAAGTGGTGCACAACTACTGTTACGTGTGAAAGCCGAGCTGCAAGAAAACAGTAAGGCATTAGAGGAAAACGTATGCTCAGAATCAGAAATGACACCAATCCCTGTGGAGAGTCTATCCACCAGTGGTATATGTAATCTAGACCATTCTGATAGTGTACCCATAAAGAAGGGCCCTTTAAGCATTTCTGCTGACCTGTGCCTGAGTAGCCCGAGTGTAACCGATGATACAACAATTGAGGATGCCACTTTGGAATTAGAAGAGGATGAGGGGGAGATTTGTGTAGGCAACAAGGGCGCTAATGAGGATGTTGATGTCACGGGCCGCGGCGGTACGCCACATCCTGGCGTGATCTAGCAGCCTGGCGCGTGCTCTAGTTTCTATGCTCTGTTTTTATTCTTTGTAATTATCCGTGTGGCATAGATGTAGGAGGGTGCAGGGACATCCTCCAACTCCAGGGAGAGCTCTCTCATATGATTTAAACTGCTTCATTTATATTTTTTAAACATGTTTCCTGGTTTATGTTATTACCTATGCCAGTTCTAGCTAGCAATTAATTAGCAGCCTCCTGAGGCGGATTGTCAGCCCTGTTCTCCTCTGTCTTGATTGGCTCTTAGTACTATGAGTTTGTGAACAGACCGTCAGCGTAACATTATAACCAGCCCACATACTGGGGATTTACTCCCATGGATCCTACTCCTCCTTACCTTGCACAAGTGTTGGCTAATCAACTGCAGGCTCAATTTCAAATTGTTCAAGACATTTCTACCAGTTTGTCTGTTCAGGAACAAGCCTCCAGGATTACCCATTCTCAGGAGGTTGAAGTTCAAGAACCCAAGCTCCATCTACCAGACAGATTTTCTGGCAACCGAAGGGATTTCCACAACTTTAGGGAAAGTTGCAAATTATATTTCAAGCTACGTCCTCTGTCTTCCGGTTCGGAACAGTAGTGAGTCGGTATTGTTATATTATTGTTGCAAGGAGATCCACAAACCTGGGCATTTGGATTGTGCTCTGACAGTCCAGAATTGTTATCTGTAGATTCCTTTTTCCAAGCCTTGGGTCTCTTGTATGACGATCCTGTCAAAGTCGCTATTGCTGAGTCTAAACTTAGATCTTTGAAACAGTGACGTCGTTCTGCTGAAGAATATTGTACTGAATTTTGCAGGTGGGCCTCAGATTGCGAATGGAATAATCCAGCTCTCTGCAGTCAGTTTCGTTTGGGCCTTACAGAACTAATAAAGGACATATTGGTGCAATATCCAGCTCCTGATTCTCTGGAGTCCTTTTTGTGTTTGGAAATTCGCATTGATCGGCGAGTAAATGAAAGACCGGAAAAGGGATTTCATCCGCAGAACTTTTTTCCTATCTCCAACTCAGTTAATACTGGGAGTACTAGAAAAGTTCATCTAGGCGTTTACCTTGTACGGGATAAAAATTCCCTCCAGTTACCTGCCCAGATTTCCCTGGTCTCTGGGAGTGTTGATGTCCTAGCTTTTGTGGACAGCGGAGCAGCTGGAAATTTTCTGGATATTTCTCTGGCACGGCGGTTTGCTGTTCCTACCCAATCATTAAAAGTTCCAGTATCTGTTTGTGGTTTGGAGGGCCACCTAATTAAGGGTGGAAGCGTGATAGAGAGTACCAGCTCTCTTACCCTGACAGTTGGAGCACTCCATAAGGAAATGCTGTCATTCTACCTTATCCATTTGCCCACATACCCTGTGGTTCTGGGGTACCCTTGGCTTATCAAGCACAACCCAGTCTTTGATTGGACCACAGGAAAACTGGTGGCATGGGGGAAAAACTGCCAAGTTACATTCCTATCATCATCATCACCATTTATTTATATAGCTCCACTAATTCCGCAGCGCTGTACAAAGAACTCATTCACATCAGTCCCTGCCCCATTGAGGCTTACAGTCTAAATTCCCTAACATACACAAACAGAGACAGAGAGAGAGAGAGACACACACACAGACAGACAGACTAGGGTCAATTTGTTAGCAGCCAATTAACCTACTAGTATGTTTTTTTTGGAGTGTGGGAGGAAACCGGAGCACCCGAAGGAAACCCACGCAAACACGGGGAGAACATACAAACTCCTCACAGATAAAGCCATGGTCGGGAATTGAACTCATGACCCCAGTGCTGCAAGGCAGAAGTGCTAACCACTATGCCACCATGCTGCCTAGCAACACCCGTTAAGGTTGCTACTGCTTCAGTCAAATCAGGTCTCACACTCCTGCTGCAATATCAAGTTTTTGCTGATGTTTTCTCAAAGCAAGCTGCAGATACATTACCACCACATCGCCCGTATGACTGCACTATTGATATTCAGCCCGGGAGCAAATTTCCTAAGACTTGTTTATATTCTCTTTCCGTGGAAGAGACCAAAGCCATGGAGAACTATATTTCTGAGGACCTGAAAAATGGGTTCATTAGATCTTCTCGTTCACTCCTGGGTGCCGGATTTTTCTTTGTCAAAAAGGAAGATGGAGATTTACGACCATGCGTTGATTACAGAGGTCTGAATCAGATCACCATTAAACAAATATCTTCTGCCACTGATTTCTCAGTTGTTCGACCAGTTAAGAGTTGCTTCTGTATTTTCTAATATTGATTTACGTGGAGCATACAATTTGATATGCATACAGAAAGGCGTTGAATGGAAGACCGCTTTTAACACTCATTCTGGACATTACTAGTATTGTGTTATGCCGTTTGGTCTTTCTAAAGCGCCAGCCGTGTTCCAGGATTTGATCAATGATGTACTACGCCATTATCTGGGGAAATTTGTCATTGTGTATCTGAATGACATCTTGATCTATTCCTCATCTTTGCCCCAACACCGTGAACAAGTCCGTTCGGTACTACAGAAACAGAGACAATCATCTATTTGCCAAATTAGGGAAATGTGAGTTTGAAGTCTCCACTGTGTCATTCTTGGGGTATTTCATTTCTGCCAACGGATTTACGATGGATCCAGCCAAAGTCCGAGTCATCACTGATTGGAGCCTTCCCAGTAACCTAAAAGCCATCCAAAGGTTCCTCGGGTTTGCCAATTACTACAGGAGATTCATTTGCAATTTTTCGGTAATTGTGGCACCTATCACTCAATTAACTATGAAAGGAGCTAATCCAGCGGTATGGCCGCCAGAAGCTGCCAAAGGCCTTTGTTTCTGCTCCTATCCTTAAACATCCTGATACAGAGCTACCTTTCATTGTTGAAGTGGATGCTTCTGAGATTGGGGTGGGGACAGTTCTGTCACAAGTGTCCAGTTCTGATGAAAAGTTACACCCATGTGACCAGTGTTCCATGGACCCACATTTCCATGGATTTTATCATGGATTTGCCTTTGTCTAAAGGGTGTTATTGCATTTGGGTGATAGTCAATCGCTTTAGTAAGATGGCTCATTTTGTTCCTTTACCTACTCTACCATCTGCTAAGTCTTTGGCTCCTCTGTTCATTTAAAATGTTTTCAGATTAGATGGAATACCCACTAATATTATATCAGATAGAGGTACTTAATTTGTGGCCCAGTTCTGGAAATCATTTTGTGCTTTGCTTGACATTCAACTAAGTTTTTCATCAGCCTATCACCCACAAACTAATGGACAGACGAAAAGTGTAAACCAGTCTTTGGAACAGTATTTAAGATGCTACATTTCTGAATTACATGACAACTGGGTAGAATATCTGCCATGGGCGGATTTTGCCTACAATAATTCACCGCACACTCTTCCTCTGGCTATGCCCCATTTTTCTGCATTTATGGGAGACATCCCAAGTCTGTTTCATTTTCTGACATCATACCACCCACCCACCCTGAGATAGGACACATTGCTCATTCTCTGAAGAGAATTTGGAAAAAGATCAACCTAACTTTGAAGCAAGCTGCGTCTCGAGCCAAGTTATTTAAGGATCGCTTCAGACATCCTTGTAAGTTCAAGGTAGGGGGCAGAGTATGGCTCTCCACCAAGAACATCAAGCTCCGCCAGCCTTCCTTTAAGTTCGGACCAAGATACATTGGTCCATTTAAGATCATCAGGAAGATTAATCCTGTTGCTTTTCAGTTTGAACTGCCCAACTCTTTGAGGATACCCCGTACATTCCATGCATCCTTATTGAAGCCACCTCTTACTTCCCAGAGGTTTCCCAGGAAACAGCAAAGCAAACCTGCCCCAGTGATAGTGGATGATCACACGGAATATGTGATTGAAAAGATTCTTGATTCCAAATGGGTACAACGCCAACTCCACTATTTGGTTTACTGGAAGGGGTATGGCCCTGAAGAAAGATTATGGATAACTGCCAGGAACTTGCATGCCAATGAGTTAAGAGGAGCTTTTCATCAGAAGTTTCCAGATAAGCCTTGATTAAGGGGTTCCTTAACCCCTCCTCAAGGGGGAGGAACTGTCACGAGCCGCAGCGGTACGCCACATCCTGGTGTGATCTAGCAGCCGGGCGCGTGCTCTAGTTTCTATGCTCTCTTTTTATTCTTTGGGATTATCCTTGTGGCATAGATGTAGGAGGGTGTAGGGACATCCTCCAACTCCAGGGGGAGCTCTCATATGATTTATACTGGTTCATTTATATTTTTATACATGCTTCCTGGTTTATGTTATTAACTATATCAGTTCTAGCTAGTAATTAATTAGCAGCCTCCTGAGGCTGATTGTCAGCCCTGTTCTCCTCTGTCCTGATTGGCTCTTAGTACTATTTAAGGCAGTGAGGTCTGAGCCTCACTGCCAGTTATAGCTTCCAGTTCCCTGTCTGCTAACCTGCTCCTGTGCTGTTTGGTGTATACCTTTTGGATTAAACTTCTGTGTATGACCCCTGCCTGTACCTTGGACCTTGATGCCTGGATAAAGATTATTGTAATCGAAACGCGTTGGAGTAGGTGGGTGACGTCACATGCACCAGTGGGGAATCGTTTTGGACTGTACTCTTTCTGTCCGGACAGCGTGAGCCGCCGAAGTATCACCCGGGATGTCTTCTGCGAGGATTAGTTGACATCACGCTTGTTTTTTCCATCATAAGGGTAAGAGTCCATCTATTCCCTTTTGCTGCGGTGACGGATGTTGAAAAAGTTTTTTTATTGGATTTTTCATGTTTATATTGATACATATGGAATAAAAGTGTTATGTGGTTTTACACTATGGAATTCCTTTTTTCCTTCCATGATTATTTAAACGGAGAGGAATTTGGAAAGGTGAAATAGAGATTCCTATGTGGAAATCATTGGTCATTCTACACGCTTGTTATCTAATGTGGTCCGAACGGAGAGGAATCTTTTAAAGTGGAACTATGGTCCCCTTGTGATATTCTATACACCTTACATCCATTGTGGTCTAGTGAGTATATACCCCTAAGGGGTCACGAAGAATATTCCATCACGTGGTGTTTTTTAAGTATAAACACACAGGTATTTCAGGGGACATTAACAACATATTTCTGAATCCTACGGGCTGTGCTATGTTTGTTTTTCTTCTTTCCTTATATATGTATACGGAACGGATTAATTCAGGAGAAGGATTTTCTCACTTCAACGTGGATATATGTTCCTTTTTGTCTGCAAAGATTCAAAGAATATGATGCACATTTTGGACAATATTGAACTATAAGTTATTACCATTAGCGCCATCTTCTCTTTTATTTTTGGATTAATGTACCTTGGACCTTGCCTACTTGCCTGTAACCCTGATTTGTTTGCCTGTACCTTGGACCCGGCTGTATTGCCTGTGACCACGACCTTTGGCGTGTTACCTGACTCTTCTGTTTGCTAGTGAACTCTGACCGTAGCTTTCGTCTGACCATCCACTGCCATCTACGCTGCCTCCTGGCCTGCCGCTACGGTTTTATATTACAAACTTACACTACATCTGGAGTTAAGTCCTGGGGGCATCTGAGTACCGGTGAGCATATAAAGCTCTATGGGAAAGGCGGCTGCTAAAGGTAAAGACCTCCGCCAAATAGTTCTGTGAGTTTGTGAACAGACCGTCAGCGTAACAGTTGATGAGGATGAGGTTGCTTGTGTAAGTCCTGCACCAGTGGCAGCAGTTCTGACACGTGACAAGAAAAAGGCCATTGTCATGCCTGGGCATAAAACAAAAAAATCAACTTCTTATGTGTAGAATTATTGCTATCCAAATACTGACAACAGTTGTAAAGCCATTTCTAGTGTATGTCAAGCCACAGTCAGTCGAGGGAGGGACCTTAACCATCTTGAAACCTCATCCATGTTACGACATTTGACGAGAGTTCACTCCAGCACTATAATTGATTCCTCAGAAGAATGTTTAAGCATAAGTCCCACTGCTGCTGCTGTTTCTGCTGCTGGGGGTGAATCTTCCTCCCATAAGAAGGCCAAGAAAAAGAGCAGTACTACATTGCAACAATTAACTGTGAAACAATCTTTTGCTAGGGGCAGCAAATATGACAGCAGTCACCCAGTCGCCAATCGGATCAGAGACGCCATGGCTACTATGTTAGTGTTAGATCTGCGTCCAATATCCACAATAAACACAGCTGGTTTTTCACAGTTAATTGATGTGTTGTGTCCCTGTTACAAAATTCCATCGCAACACCATTTTTCCCGTAAAGCTATTCTGCAACTATACCAAAAAGTTTGTAAAAATGTAGTAATTGCGCTCAAAAATGCCATTCTGCCCACTGTTCCCTTAACCACAGATATGTGGACAAATGAAAGTGGGCAAACCAAAGACTATATGACTGACAACCCACTGGGTTGGTCATTCATCTTCACCAGCAGGAACAGCAGCAGCATGTACACCACTTCGTAACATTTGTCACAGACAGGCTACTCTTTGTATCACCGGCTTCACTATCAAGCATACAGCTGATAATTTGTTACGAAAACTAAGAGATGTGATTGATACATGGCTTATACCACTTGGACTCCCCAGGATATGTCATTTCTGATAACGCCAACAATATTGTGCGAGCATTAAAGCTGGGTGAAATCCATCACATTCCCTGTTTTGCTCACACAATAAACTTGGTGGTGCAGAGCTTCCTAAGAAATAGCCGTGAGGTGCAGGAGATGCTTTCGGTGGCCCATAAAATTTCGGGACATTTCCGGCATTCTGCCACAGCCTGTCGGAGATTGCAGCAGCTCCAAGAACAATTTAACTTGCCCTGCCACCAACTTAAGCAAGAGGTGTTAACAAGGTGGAATTCCACCCTGTACATGCTTCAGAGGATGGAGGAACAGCGCAAAGCCTTCACTCTTGCACAATGGGGAATCCTTTCTGTGCTGTGCAAGGTGATGAAACCATTTGAAGTTGTGACGTGTGAAGTGAGTGCAGACTCTGCTAGCTTGAGCCCAGTCATTCCTTTAATTAGACTATTGGAAAAGCAGCATGACAAACTGAAGGAGGAGATGAAAGAAAGCAATTCTGCAAATTATGTTGGCTTTGTAGATCAAGGGTCGATTCATCAAGGTACGCAAACATATACGCATCTGCATTGCATACTTTGAGTAACGCAAGCACTCGTGCGATCGAAATAAGCCTCTCAAACAGCAAAAACACACCCTCCTGTGGTCCACAAACACTTAAGGGAGGGAAATAAACAGCGCATACGAAATAACACACCCACCTGCGGATCTGTAAACAAGGCACAAGCACAAGCGACGGATCACAAGTGATTGACGGGAAGCTTAGCACTGCAAACGTCACGCATAATGTGGGAGAGGACTAATGCCTTGTTTACACGCGTAACAAAACTTGATTGCTTGTGGCTTATTTTCACGACATAACCCTGTATTGATTAATCAGTGGCAACTAACAATGCTGTGCTACACTCTGAAAGATGTTTCTGGTTTGCTAATAATTTTCAAAATACAGTTTTAACAGTAATATTTAATATTCAATATTGCGTAAGATATTTCTGTGTTGAGGATTTTAAGTCGCCAAATGCATGGACATGGCGACATTACAAGCACATACATCCAAAAATAAAGTCTGTTTGTGTGTTGCGCATTTGCAGTAAAATGCATAGCATACTATTCCATAAAGGATATATGCACACACAAGAGTTTATACCAACTACACACAGATAAGAGGATTTATGTCTGGATTAAAACTAATGACTGTCTTTATGGAAAGAGGGAGAGCTACCCGCTAGGGCAACCTGAGAGGTTGAAAAACCCAGACAACACCAACAATACAGCATGCGAGCTACACAGGCAACTCACACTTAATACTACTCTTCATTAATCACACACATTACTGACAAAAAAACAATCTTACAGGTAGCTCACTGGTTAGCACTTTGGACTCACAACACAGCAGCCAAGAGTTCAAATACCAAACATACTCACAAGTATTGTGTGGACTGGATTCATTATGCTAACAAGAAACACAGGAACTTCACACAATGGTTTCATTTTTGAAATGGGTTATCTTTTAAAGACTCAACAACATTGTAAAATAAGGCCTCATATTTATCCTGTATTGTAAAAATTACATTTTTGGGGGTGTACTTTATAAAAGGCGCAGGGCCCACACTTCACATGCACATTATTATGTCCATGCTGACATTGATTACTACAAATGGACTAAGATTTGGGGGGGGGGGGATTTGTAGGGGTAAGCCTCCTTGGAGTTACATGCAACATTGCTTGCAAACAGATTATCTGCTGGATTCACGGCGTACAGGTTAGGTCGTGTACTTAGCTTTATCCAAACAGAACACTCACCACACTCCATTACAATGGAGCTTTGCAACGCTAGCACTTCTGCCTTACACCACTGACGCCACTTCTGGGTACAGTTTCCATGTTCTCTTCAACGTGTGACTGGTTTTGCTCTGACACTTGAACGTAACTTTGGCCTATCACTAAATGACACATGTTTTGGGGGAATTGTAAACTAGCTAGGGAATTTGACCTTTGAAAATGTAGCTTGCACACAGGGCCTACAGATGCCATACCTCTTACAGGGGTGGCTTGTTGCTGGAGGGCACATGTTTCTTTTGGATGACATGCAAACAGCTAATAAAAAACCTTTTATGCTAGTGATTTGATGTTTGAAACAAACCATCTTGCTTAAATGTTCCTCTTTTCGGTTTATTATATATATTCTCTTTTTTCCTTTCAACCACATGTAGGATAAATTGATGGATAAAGACACACACTCCAAGGTTTTTTTAGTTAATCTTATATTTGTTTTAACATAGTAACAAACAGAAACATCTCTGTACATTTTTTTTTACACCTATCTACATAAAAATACAAAAATGTAAAAAAAATAAAACTATTCATACAATGTACAACAATAGGCCAGTTTGGCCTCAATCTCCTCCATATATTTCTCTTGCTCTTTTTGGAGCTCCTTTATTTTTTTCCACGAGGCCAAAATGTCTGCCCTCATCTCTGTCAATGTTGGTGGGGGGGAGGCCAATTCCCAGCTTCCTCCATGTGTGCTGAAAAAAACCAGAAAATAAACATTACATACATGTATACCTATTTTCTCACACAGACAGGATTTACTAGAGATGTGTGCTGTTACATTACTTTCAAATGTTAGGCCTCTGGCAACAAAACCATTTGGAAGCACATCAGACGTTGATATGGCATTTGGATCAATGTACTACATTCTGGTGAGCCACGAGGAGAGGGGCATGGACAGGGTTGTCTTATCCAGCATTATAGGCCCCAGGGCAAAGCACTACAATGGGCCACTACCTACACAATAACTCACAGGAATTCAAAAGATTTTGGTTGATATTTGAATTTAAAAACAAGTGATTAATATACTGACAAGTTGACCAGGCTAGCGGCCACATTTCTTATGGCCCTTTCCTGAGTGGTCATGTGTTAAGATGGCTCTGGCTGTGGTTTGAGTGTTTAATGTACATAAAATTTGTAGGCAGATATTATGTTTTAAATCTGTGGCATTTATGTCACCATTTAATCAACATGTGTCACAGCAGGGATTATGTACAAGTAAAATGGACATCTCAATCGTATAAAATTATGTCCATCACTTATTGCAAATACTTACTATCATCAAAGCCCATTGCCTCTTGGCTGCCCGATGCTGCCTCCTCCAATATCTTGTCCACCGGGTCAGCCTGCTCCTCCTCCCGCACTCCCACCGGCTGGTGCTGCTGGGGCACCTCCTCCACCGCTGCCGCTGCCACCGCCACCTCTACCTGCGATAGTATTATGACAATCAGGTGATCATACATGTTTAATAAATGTTGCATTGGCAGCAGACACAAATATTAACTACTACCAAAGCAAGGAGTTAAACATGATGAACATAAAGCAGTTCACATGACCTGTCACAAATGTTTAATTTTTACATACAGATGTTGAATTTCTTAGTGGCCTAGTGGTCATCACTTTGCTCTCACAGCACTGGGGTCATGAGTTAAAGTCCCTGATTATTGTTTCATGTGTGTGGAGATTGGCGGTTTGCTCCATACTAGCAAGTGTTGTCTACCACACTCCCCAAACATACTACTTGGCGAGTAATTTGGTTTTAGGTGAAGGAGTAGCCTTTGAAATTTTTTGGATTTTTAGTCTGCAAACTCCAATGGGGCTGGTAATGATGTAAATTAGTCAGCTTTTTACAGGACCACAGAATTAATGGAGGGATCTCAAATACTTTGGATGTTGCGTATACTTTTGGGAATCATCTTTTGTTGGGACTACCTCACATTGTAAATAGGAAGTTAAATAATGACTGATGAGCTAGATTTAGTAAAGTATGTAATCTGTTTCCACCTTATGGGACCTTCAAATAATTTTACAAAAAAGCTAAGGTGTTTTGGGTTACAAACCTTAAAAATGTTTGCCCAACACATCTGCCACTCCAATCTGTTTTTAAGGTAACGTCAGCAAGTTACAGCACTCGGGTCAAGAGTTAGAAAGCCTGATTCCAAAAACCATCCTTAATGTTCTGAAGTTTCTCAAAAAAACATTTAGGCCAGTAAATTGACAGCAGACAAATGTAGGAGACAGGAGACCAAGCATTTTGTGTGCACTGGAATGGAATGAACTTTATAGTGTGCTTGCACATTGTTATGTAGGCCATGTAAAGTAATTAGGCTGAACATATCTTCAAACATATCGCACAGATTAATAGAGAACTCACTTCTTCTAATCTCCCACCAGAGCTGTTCCAGGAGCTGGGGCTGGCGGCGCCGGAGATCGCTCCACCGCCGTTGCAGCTGAACAATAGTTCTCCGGGTGTGATACAGCAGGCGGAGGTGTCTGCGGACCCTTTCATACGCCCGCAGTTTTAGTTCATTACTAACATAGCGCCCTGAGGGCACGTTATCCATGCCCTCGGTGAGGACACTCAGCTCACGGCGAGAAAATATGCTGGCCCTCATTTTAATTCTCACAAAACACCTCTGCAGTATTCTGCGCTCTGATTGGTTCTCAGAACACGTATGGGCGGGCTTACATCACACGCGGATCTTTCAGACACCTGTGTGTGTAATGGTTGCCTCTCCCACCAAGAACATGGCGCCCGTCGCCGATGAGACGAGTACTGTATGCATTGCAGTGAGAAAACATTAATGTACACTTGGCTTCTCAATTAAATCAGATATTTAATCCCACTTGTCCCTTTGTCTTCTCTCCTGCAAATTTGAAATTTCACTGAGCAGGCTCTGGCATACTATGGACATGACAGCTTTTTGGTCCAGAAATTTGCACAACATGTGTAAACATTGTAAATACCAAATGGGCCTACCTGGAAATGCATTTTATTGATGTGTTTTATTGAGAATACACAAACAATTAACCAGGGCCTCCTTCAGAAAAAAAATCGGGCCCAGTACGGGCCCCCCCATGAGCAACACATACTTACCTGGGGCCCGTCGCTGGTCTCCGCTATTCTGTCTTCAGCCTGGTTGTCACCGTGACAGCCAGGCACCAGGATCCGATCGCAGGGGTGGAGGATTCATTCCCTCTGCAATCATGTGCTCTGCCTGTGACAGATCACATGATCGCAGGGGGAATGATTCCTCCACCCCTGCGATCGGATCCTGGTGCCTGGCTGTCATGGTGACAGCCAGGCTGAAGACAGAATAGCGGAGACCAGCGGCGGGCCCCAGGTAAGTCTTTGCTGAGCTGTTGTACCGGGCCCCCTGGTGAGCCCGGGCCCTGTACAACAGTACCCCCCGTACCCCCCTGATGGCGGCCCTGCAATTACCCTTTAGGCATAAGTGACCAGTAGGAAGTCTCATACTATCAAAAATAAATAACATAAGTGCATCTGACCAATTGTAAGCATCAAATCCAACCCCAGTGTGGAACTGGGCACAGAGATGCTATGGGAATGAGTACCAACAGAATTAATTACTAGTGTTAGTAATTAGACACTCTAGGGGGACATGGGGATAGTAAGTGTAACGCCCCCTAGTGGCGTTTTAGTAAAACCTTGCACCTCAGTGGATACAGGAGGGGTCACCTAGTGGGTAAGCTAGAAGTTTATGAAAAGTTACATAAACTGGTTACCATGGTGATAACCCAGCCCAGCCTGTGAGACTGAGTGAGAGGAAGGAGGGGCTGTCAGAGAAGGGGGGAGAAAAAAGAGATAGAGAGAGAGGAGACATAGGAGAGAAGAGAGATGTAGCTGGGGACCTGGGAGAGTGGGGTGGAATCTCCAGGATCCCCCAGCATTGACTGGCAGTCTGAGAATGGTGACTGTGCCAGGGCAAGGAATGTGTGCCCTGGATGAGGGGGAGAACTCCATGTCACTATAGAGAACCCAAGAGAGAGGGGGACACTTTGCATGGAAGAGACCCTGGAGTAGGGTTGCTACAAGAGGGATGGTAGCTGTATTAGCAGACCCTGAGGCTGAGAGAATACAGAGTGAAGTGTCAGAGCCGACAGGAGACATCATCCCGCAGAGGAGGGGTGAGCTGCAGTGACGTATGGATTGTAAGAGACATGTGAGTTATGTTATACAACATCTGGATAACATTAAGAACTGTGCAGGAGAGTGTGAGGAGCTGTATAAATTTTTCTTTATTGCTGCAACCATTATGATTATCGTGCTGGAGGAAGAGGAGTGTAAATAAAGAGCTCAGTTTATCATAGAGATGGTCTGGCGCCCAAATTATTGTGACTTTTATCACACTGCATTACAAAGTGACATCACCTGTGTCCCACTAACTACAGAGAAACACCTGCATGTGCAGGGACCCCCTGATCATTTACACCCATGCCCATCAGCTAGCCAGGGCTTGAGAAGGAGGTGCACTGTGTACCCTTTGCACCACACAAGACACACAGTGACAGGGGGTTACATAAGTAAATCTTACACCATATAGTGTCAGTTTTGGCCTGGTGTTAGCTTGGTTTTGATGCTGTCATCAGAAGGCATTTGAAATGGAGTATACATTTGTAGTAGGGTAATGGATTTTCAAAGTAGAACAGTACAAATGTTTGGGGAGGGCTTTGCCTACCTGTCATTTTTATTAAAATATCTGTCTTATTTTGTGCATGCAATTTTTAGACTCTACAACAAGTTGTGTCCTGGTTATGCACAGTTACCATTAGGCCTCTTGGTATTGCTTCCCTTTAACAAAAACCACAGTGGCAGTTGGTCTCAGGATGGCCATGCAGACATGGCATATTCCTAGCCTATTAGCTAGGTAACCACACCAAACTCTGCTTATTGATTAGATTTATATCCAAACGCACCTTTGTGTCAACCACTATGTTTGGGGTGGGGTTTTGAATCCCTCTACAGATTGTGTGCCAGTGTTCTGTACTTACTGCTTGCCAATCTGGAGTATGGTCACTCTGCTGGGTGAGGAGAATGTAATTGTGGCCTCAGACTGCTATTATGTGCCACACTTTGAAAGTATTTGAGCTACCTTACATGTAGACACATGTTAAAGCAGGCATTGGATTTACTCTACACAAAATAGCTCCAACATAGAAATTACACACACACATACACTACTTGCAGATATTCCCAACATGATTGTGTTTTAAAGCTAAGGTTAGTTTTTTGCAAGGCCCATTAGCAATGTGAATGCTAGTACAAATTATTTAACTAATTCTTACACCCCAATCCAATATGAACATTTGAGTTCACATCCATAATACTTATACCTCTGAATTTGAAGGCCACAAAATATACAATATGACAGGTGTTTGCAAACCAAAATCCTTAGATTTCACACATTTTACTCGGCTTAAATATGTTTAAAAATGTGCTGCTGCAAAGGAACATTGCATGACTGCACCAATACACAATATAGTGAAAGTGTAACATATGACAAATAGCGTATGAGGCCGCCCAACAGTGCTGTCCAAAAGGGACATTTAAAAATATGTTGAGACCAACTCCAACAGATGCCTAACTTGCATCTGACTCAAGAGCCTTGAATATGTGGACTTTGTGTGCAGCATTTGTCTGTGTCCACGATTCCAAACAAAGCTGCATTTGAGTTGCAAGTGTTTTTGGCCCTGTTGCCTTCAACAGGTCCTAGCCTAGGAAGTGTGCCAGTCAATGCCATCAACATTTAAGAAACACTTTGACAGAGGTGTTTGGCAAATCTCTATACGTGCACAGACCATGTTGAACGTGCACAATATCACATTTTAAAATGCACCACAACCATAGAGACTATACTAAATACACAAATATCTGTAATATTAAAAGAAAAACCACTACATATAGTGCGAATTCAGGGGAGGACCAGTATGTGGCTAAGGGGCCAAAAACCAAACATGCCCTCAATATATTGGACAAGTAGACCTGTCCCTAAACATGCCCCAAAGGATATGTATGGATTATTGGGTATGACAATACAAAGAACAGCAGTATATTAGTCAGCAGATACTTGATTGGGACTGCTTGATGACACTAATGCATGGTCACATTTATTGTTAACAAACATGAATCTATAGTTTCAGCACGATACATAGCAAATAATAATAATAACAGTGGTCTGTGTGCCAAAGTTACTTGCATCAAGAGTAGACAATCTGGGCAAAGTCAAGAAACATAAGCAGCCTAGGAGCATTGGAGAAATACTTCAACGTGTAGTGACACACGAACTGCTTAACTCCAAAAGGCACACCAGCTTGGCCTATAGAATGGAAAAACAAAACATTACTTCTGCAAGATTTGCTCACATACTACATTAAAGAATATACTTAGTATATGTCTTGGTGCACATGAAGGTGTCCCCTGTAATGTAACCTGGAAAGCTTGATTTAGCTGTGTGTTTTGCATCATTTGTGCCTTGAAAGTCCTCCCACAAATTATAGTTGCAAAATGCCTATTGTCCACAAGCCAGAGCACCAAATGAACCTCACAAATGTACTGTTTTTTGTGACACTAAAATTTAAACCAGCAATACCACTTTACTGTTACATATTATGCAAAACACTAGAGACTTTCATTACTCCACAGCATACCCCATGGGCACATCCTGCCAAACATTGGGGACAGCTGGTGTTCCATATTAATCTATATCATTTGTACACAAATTATTTCTTGTCATACCTCAATAGAGAGATATTGGAAGGGAGATTTTGCAACATGTGTCTATAGTACAGGAGCAGTTATCTAGGTAGCAAGTGACCCAGAAGAGACCTGTGTCTAGATGGACAATGGAGTGAAGGATGTATAGGGTGTTAATCAGTGTCCAAAGCAGCAGAGAGTTACAATTTAATTAGTATCTCCAAAACATTCTACATCATAATTTCGGCTAACACATTTACAGTAAGCAACTGAAACATATAAATAATATAACAACTCCTTTCTAAGCATTGCTTAGAAGTGTTGCAAGGCAGTTCATGCAGGAAGCCATAATGCCCGTCTTCTATGTTTTAAATATCAGATAGAAAGCCAACAAACTTTGGCCAATTTAAACTAACAAAGTCTTTGCCTGTGTTCTTTGTACACATCTGTACTTTCAAGCATTCAAATCTAAAATATGTTATCTTAACTGTAACACAAGTCCACAAATGACATATTAGGACCATAACTATATACTTACAAGCTGAAAAAAGGCTACAAGTCCATGTCTGTTTCCTTCTGGATGCAATGGTCATTTGCAATCCACCTTGAATAATGATTATTTTCAGGTGAGCCATCTAAGAGTGCTTTAGTATGTTTTGTTGTGTAATATGGCATGTTGAACAGTGTAGTCAGCTACAACAGAGAAAAGCAATTGGTCCAAATTACTTGATTGCAAAGATATAGGAAATCTCTGTTGGCAAAAGTGAAAAAACCTAAGTATCCAAAATAACCTTAGAGAAAAAGGAATAATTGGAAGTGCTAGCAATATTATTATACTTTGGGTTTGTATTAATATACATGGCTACATTTCAATATGCAGACATTTTCACTCTGCATGTACCGAATCTGTATGTGTTTAATATTTCAAAGTATTGGCCTTTTTAACAAAGTTTTATGAAAAACAACTTATGATTGAAGTAGGTGGTCAGCTTTTAGTTCTATTACCTTTCCTTGACATGTTGTTTTCATCACTTGTACATTGGCGTAGCAGCTAGCTATTCTACCTTGCAAACCTGCATGTGAGTTCAAATTCTCACCAATGCTCTTGTCTCTGAGGGATCATTAATATACTTGCCATATTTGTGTTGATGTTAAAAGTGTTCCTGGGGCCATAATACGCTTTGTTTTTATTTATCATGCACGCTGCACTCCATTCAGGCAATTGTAATGAATGGGGAATGGAGTGTGCACTCCATTCCGGAAGCCACAATGAATGTGGAATGGAGTGTGCACTCCATTCCGGCAACTGTGATGAATGGGGAATGGAGTGTGCACTGCATTCCGGAAGCCACAATGAATCGGGAATGGAGTGTGCACTCCATTTAGGCAGCCGGAATGGATAGGGAGTGATAGTAGAAAATATATCTGCCTAGCATACCAAACTACAGTGCAGAGGCCTATAAAAGCCAGGCCTCTTTACTGAAGAGCCAGCACGCAGCGTAGTGCGCTATATGAAGCAAATTAAATCTGGCGTTCCGACATTCCGGTAGTTCCAATTTTAACCCTAAGGGCCTAAATATCGTTAGACATGTTAGACCTGGCAGTGGCATTTAGCAGAAAGGTGTGTGTAAATCAAAGAGGATTTCTTAAACACAATCACAGTAACGGAACATTTTCCAAAAAAAACTACTAAAAACTGTTTGGCATATTTGGTTGTGGTTTTTATATACAGAGTATGCTTATAAAGGCTTTTAATAGTTGTTTGCCCTAGGTGTTTTGGATTTAAACATGACCCTGGCCTTCCTTAACTTTTGTCATGGATTTGAGACAGGAGTGACGTCAGTTTCACTTAACTGCACAGAGGGAAAGCCTACTGTTCTCAAGTGAAAAAGCATAACGCCTACTTTACTCAAATGATGTCTCATCTCTGTCCAGTCCGCGCCTACTCTCCTCCCATTCCCACCCCTTTCTTCTCAAGTGGTCAGTCGCCATTTCAAATATATTTGCGTTGGTCTTTGAGATTGAGTTGACTATGAGTGCCCTATCTGCTGTGACTGCGTAGCGTATGTGGTGTTTTACGCAGCTCAAGTGTCGTTTCGCGCATGCGCAGAGTCGACTAGCAGATGCGTATGCATTTGCGTACCTTGATGAATCGGGCCCCAAGTACTTAATTCACTTCGCAATGATCCAAGAGTAATTAAAATCTTGAACTCGGATCACTACGTTTTAGCGACTGTGCTTGATCCAAGGTTTAAGACAAACATTGATTCTTTGCTTCAAAATGAGCGAGATGTGAACCTTTGCAAGGAGCTATTGGTCAGCAAGTTGTCCGCTGAACTGTGCCTTGGCTTCACAACGTCTTCTCCTTCAGTTTGTCAGGCAACTGCTGATCATAAAAAATTTAATTTTCAAAAAAGAAGCAGGGATGACGCAAGGGGCAGACCAGAACAGTTTGACATCTGGGCTGGTTTAAAGGATTTTACAAAAAAATGTGTGACCTTGCCCATAACTCCATCCAATCCGAGTATTAACATGCAAAGGATGGTGGAGGATTATTTTCAAGAGGTAATTTATATGGAAATGTCAGACAGTCCCTTTTCTTACTGGGAAGTAAAGCAGGCCATTTGGAAACCCATGTACAAACTTGCTTTGCAATACCTAAGCTGCCCACCCTCCAGTGTGTACTCTGAAAGAGTATTCAGCACAGCCGAGAACCTAGTCAGTGATCGACGTAGGAGGTTACTTCCAAAAAATGTGGAAAAGATGATGTTCATAAAAATGAACTCCATCTTCCACGAGGAAAGGCCTTTACCATCAAAGACATCCAAGCACTGACAGTTCTCTAATGGCGGATTCCAGCGGCGATGAATTAATAGTCTGTGATGAGGGTGAGGATGATGCTGAAGGTGATGACGGCAACATCTTTTTAAAGCTTTCTATATAAGTGTAGGGTATAATCTACTCCCAAACAGGAAAGGGACTTGGGGCATTTCCATTTAATGTACAGTCTTTAAAGGCTGATGTTTTGTCAATTGCACTATAAGTGTAGGGTGTCATATACAGACAGTCACCAAACTACCTTTGTCCATTCCTATTAAACGTACAGTCTATGCTGGCTGATTTTTTTTCTATTTAACTACAAGTGGAGGGGGCGGGGTGATACAGACAGTCACCAAACTGCCTTTGTCTATTTCTATTTAATGTACAGTCTATGCTGGCTGCTTCTTCGTCTATTTCAATTTTAATCTAGGGGAATATTATACACCCAAACAGAACATCTGCTTTGGCCATTTGTATTTATAAAATTGTCTTTGCAGGCTGCTTCTTTTTATATTTAACTATAAGTGTAGGGTGTAATATACACCCAAAGACGATGGCTACAGTGCCAATAGGCTAATATTGAGAGGAAGAAAATCAGGTTTGTGTGTAGAATTTCCTAATTTATTAGCTGTAGAATTACCTCACTTATCCAAGAAACAGGTGGAGCACTAAATTAGGTTATTTTAGCCCAAATAAAGTGATTTTTAAACAAATTGCAAAACAAAACCAAACAAAACCAAAAACAAAACACGCAAGGGCGGTTTTGGCAAAACCAAAGCACAAAGGTAATCCAGATCAAAAACCAAAACCAAAACATGGGGGTTAGTGACCATCTCTAGTTATAAATGTACTTTCTATAATAAACACAACTTTGTGTTTGGATTTATTATTTTTTAAAACTTGGAAATTTGATTTTTAAAAATAAAATACACATTCATTGCACTGTGGTGGGTTACTGGCAATGCTATGTTAATGAATCTTACTATAAATGTTATGCCCCGAGTATTCTGTGATTTTTATACAGGATTTTAATCAATTTATAATTGTATTTAATTATATAATTTCAATTGAGTACTATTGCAATTAATGCCTATCCTTGGAGGGCATACTAAGAACGTTAATTGAATGTTTTGTTATTTTTTTAGCATTTATATAATAGTGTTGCATAATAAATATTCCCTAGACTAAGATGTAATCGAAAATAAAAATGACAGTAAAATGAAGTACACTAATTGTTTTCATTACCAGATTTTAATGTTAACTATAAATCTGTATTGTGTATATTCTGCTATTAGATCTTTAAAATATGTTTTATATTATATTAAGTAGTAAGTCATTAATAATATTCTTAAAATCTTACTATGTAGGTGATATACTTTTGGTTTCATAGATAATGTTGGCCAACTTATGTCATTATGTCCTTATTTTGGGCTAGATTTATACATTTATATATATATATATATATATATATATATATATATATATATACACATAAATATACATATATATCTACTATATAAATGCCTAGTGGCGTGTGTGAAAAAAAAAAACAAGCTGCAGCGCCACCTGCTGGGCAGAGTTATACACTGACCTATATATTTCTTGAAGGAGAAGTGACAGTTGGGAGTGGTTGGTGGTTGTCGGGGATGACAGTGGGGAGTTTTTAACACCTTAAGTAGTTCGATGAAGGATGTGGCGATGAAGATGAAGGATGAGGTGATGGAGAAAAATGATGAGGTGTTATATGTGGACAAAACCACGTTAAAAAAGGGCGCTTGCGTCGGGAAGTAACGCTCTTCCCCTGAGGAGGCATGGGCTAGGCCCAAATGCATAACAAGAACCTTTTTAACACCTTAAGTAGCTTGATTTGACTAGAATGCATGAGTATCATGCACAGGTTAACATATATATATATATATATATATATATATATATATATATATAGAGTGGTGGGATTCAAAAAAATTAACAACAGGTTCTATGTCCTAATGACCATTTTAACTATACCAAAAGATATTCCGAAAGGTAGTTTAACAATTCACGCATTAAATACTGCAATAAGAACAGTAAAAGAGGTAAAGACAACTAGATTATGTGTAACGGAAGATTTTTAATAATAAATACCTCACAAACAGTTAGTGAAGATATTTCCATATTGCTGTTTGATTGGCGTCCTCACTTGCAATTTTCTTTGCTTTTATCCGAGCATCATCAGCTGTGTTATTTACCCTTAACCATCTTTGCACTGTAGGAGTAGGATTCCATTCCTTCAGCGGTAGGCCGGTAAGACCTGCAGTGACAGGCTCAGCACATCAGCATCATCACGGTTACTCACCCCAGATGCCGACGGTCGGCGACGTTGAGTGACCCAGTAATGTCCGGCCCGGGCTGCCTGTCTGCTCTGCTCTTCTGCGCTGCCGCGTGATGGCTGATGGTGGCTCCGCGGCCTCCGCCCTGGGCTGGATCTTCTTCTCGCATCTCTCCTCTGCACAGTCTGTTGTGCGTTCAGGACACGTGTAGGGGGAGCCAATCGTTGCAAAGAACAAGGGAGGCAGGGTGGGGCTTACATGATGACTGACAGCCTGAACAGCCCTGCACAGCTTAGAACAGCAGAGCCAGGCCGGTGTGAGCTATTAAACTGATTTGGGATCGTTGTCCAGGCCAGCAGGGCAAGCTGCAGTGCACAAGGTGTAAAAATTTAAAGCAGCCGCACACAGAGCTGGATTAAGGCTTTGGGGGGCCCGGGGCACTTAAGACAGGGGGGCCCCTAAGATCTAAAATTAAGGGAATAGTGACAGATGCTGCATTACATCACCTACAGCCCACAGTATGACACTTACAGCTCTCCCAGAGGGCTCGCCTAGGTTGTCTGCATAAGAAATATCATTGTTTCCACAAACTAAAATACTGTACATTAAAACAATCATCAAAACACCACATTAAAATTGGTATTGACACCACACATTAAAACTAGCAATGATACCGCATATTAAAAATACCATTGATAATGCACATTAAAACTAGCAATGATACCGCACATTATAACCAACATAAAAAATAATATATATATATATATATATATATATATATATATATATATATATATAAAATGTACTAAAATTTTATTCAATATTTATTCAAAATTGCTAATGGGTGTGTTGATGCACCCTCCTACAGACCAAAAAACCTGCATTGTTGTGTATACCATTGAACGGTCACCAAAAATTAGGATTGTCCCACTAGAATCACAACGTTTCACAGACTCTGCTGCTCTCTCCTACCTGTTCTTCTTACTTTCACCACCTGTGCTGCAGGTTTTTTTAGTTGCGGCTTGTCTGGATCCTGGAATGTTGGAGGACCTATTTGGAAAAAAAATGGGTACATTTAGAAAATTACAGCCAGCCCCGAGGTTAAATCAATACCACCCACGATTAAAAATTAGGCCTTCCTCCAGCCCCAACATTAAAATAATAGTATTCATATTTAATAAATAAACCTATTTCCCTCCCTACAAACAGGTCCAGCAATAAATGAATAGTATTTGCATTTCAGAAATATACCTATTTCCCGAACCTGTCACTGCCATTAAATAATTCATAGGCACATTTAATAGAGACCTCATTCTCCCCAAACTCACCCCCAAACCACCCCATCTTAAATTAATAGTCCCTACTATTGTGAATCTCTCCCCACCTTTTTCCTTATACTGTGCCTCTCCCCCGCACTTTTTCCTCATACTGTGCCTGTCTCCCCATTTTTCCCTCAATCTGTGCATCTCCCCCCTTTTACCTTACTGTGCCTCTCTCATCCCCGTATTCCTTACTGTGCCTCTCCCCTTATTCCTTACTGTGCCTCTCTCCCATTATTCCTTAATGTGCCTCTCTCCACCCCTTATTCCTTACTGTGCCTCTCTCACCTCCTTTTTCCTTACTGTGCCTCTCTCCCATTATTCCTTAATGTGCCTCTCTCCACCCCTTATTCCTTACTGTGCCTCTCACCTCCTTTTTCCTTACTGTGCCTCTCTCACCTCCTTTTTCCTTACTGTGCCTCTCTCACCTCCTTTTTCCTTACTGTGCCTCTTTCATCTCCTTTTTCCTTACTGTGCCTCTCTCATCTCCTTTTTCCTTACTGTGCCTCTCTCATCTCCTTTTTCCTCATAGTTTGCCTTTCTGCTTAATTCCCTTTTTTCACTTACCTTTCTATTAGCTTTTCTTTTCTTCTCCTCTCTTCTGTCTTCTCTCTTCTTGCTTCCTCTCCGCGCTGCTCCTCACTGAATGACAGGCGTGACTTGATGACGTCACGCCTGTCATTCAGCATTAACAGAGCAGAGAGGAAGGAGGGACGCCGGCGCGCCCGCGATCAGGTGAGTAAATCTCTATTTTATTTTTTTTTGCTCCCCCCACCAATGAAGAGGAGCAGCCCAGAACCCGCCCGCAAACCACCCCCCCCCCCTGCCGCCGCCGCACAGCAGGCCAGCAAACGGTTCTGCCGAACTGCAACTAGTTTAGGAATCGGTTCTATAGAACCGGTGCGAACCGGCTGAATCCCACCACTGTATATATATATATAAAAGACATGAAGAGAAGCGCCAATCATAGTGTGATATCATCAATTTTAGATGTGCTAACGGGTACTCCAAGTTAGTCTCGTACCAAAGGTAAGTGATAACTTCGCTTATCTGTTTAATATTCCACTGATATCCGGATCTCGTACCTGTGTGAATAATGCCTTCTGGTCACTAGATTCCACACTAGGACTCAAGGGAAAAAAATAGCAGCAGGATAGTGTAGTGCGTTCATGATAAAAAGCACTGCTAGGGGAGCAGCGCTTTTCTGTGATTAAAAGCCAGCAGCGGAGAGGGAGCCATCTTCCATCTGTGGTTTCGCCGAAGAAGCATTGAAAGCTCTTTTTGACAGATAAGCTTGCTTATCTTTTATTCAATGTACGGGCACATTATTGCCTTATTTGGATACAATATGTCAGTGTTTTATTAAATTTGATCGTGTTTTATGAGACGTACCTATTCTTATTATGAAGATAAGACCCCTGCAGAACATCCTTACACTCCACATACTACCCCCTCCTGACAGATACTTGCAGAGCATTCCTCCCACCAACACTGTACCTGCTCCCAGCAGATGCCTACAGAATATCCCTTATCCTGAAACACAATACTTGCTCCCGACTTACCCCTGCAAAGCATTTACCCCTCCAAGACTATGCCTGCTCCTAAAAGATACCTGCAGAACATAGCTCATCACCAAACAGTATCTGCACTCGAAAGATTCCTGCAGAGCATTACTCCAGCCAAAACATTTCCCGTAGCTGACAGACCCCTGCACAACATCCTTACACTCAACATAGTACCGCTCCTGACAGATCCTTGTAGAGCATTCCTCCCTCCAATATTGTGCCTACTCCTAAAATATATCTGCATACATTCCTCCTCACCAAATATGGTTCCTGTGGCTGATGGATTCCTGAAGAAAATCTCTCTATGTATTTGTGTTACACTATTGTGCAATTTACTAAAATAGTCTTGATGGCTTTATGTATCCTTAAAAGTTAGCTTAAGGGTTGTGAAAGAATGTAATGTCAGACATTGCTTACTGAAAACCAAACAAAGTAGAAGCTTATACATCAATTTAATTTAACTCTATTGTTATTTTGTAGTTCTAATTTTTTATGAAGTTGCTTTACTGTCTCTTTCTAAGACACCCAGGCCCTAAACTACGATAAAGCTAAACTAAGATAATGTAATAGTACTGTATGTGTGTATTCCAGTGAACACACAAATCTGTGAATTAGCGGCTCCACCATTTTGTGAGGGACAGCAATCTCACTCCATGATAGTGCTGAATCTGCAGCTAACCGCATCATGTGATGGCATACCATGTCTGTGTTGCTCAAGGAACACGTCCATTAAGGCTTCTGCCTTAATCGTCGTAATTTCATTGCTTTTTGGAGTTTGAATGGAAGAGTTTCAATAGTTTTCTTACATTTTAGATGGTGTGTAAGGAACCTTAATCGGACATGTTAAAGGTTTTTTGTCTATGGAATTTCATGGCTTTTTGTAAAGTAAAAATATTGATAATTTTCAAATTCTATGTATCTAGATGTGAAATCACCCACCCTCTGCCCACCAACAATTCTCTATCACATGCCACCCTGCCCCCTATACGCATGATAGAGAATCCCATAATAAAGAGAATCTTCATCTGACCGCTGCACAATAGGTAGCGCCTTCACTTATCCATCTTATCCATATACAACACAAGGAGCCATCCTCTGGCCATGCAAAACACAGAGAGCCATTCTCTGACCATGCACAACACAGAGAGCCATCCTCTAAACCCCAGTGCAATACACAGAGCCATCCTCTGATCCCTGCACAATATATAGAGCCATCCTCTGACACTTGCACAATACATAAGGCCTTCTTCTGACCCCTGCACAACACAGAGAGCCATCCTCTGGTCCTTGCACAACACAGAGAGCCTGCTCTGACCCCTGCACAATACATAGAGCCATCCTCTGACCCCTGCAATTTACATAGAACCATTCTCTGACCCCTGCACAACACAGAGAGCCATCCTCTAAACCCCAGTGCAATACACAGAGCCATCCTCTGATCCCTGCACAATATATAGAGCCATCCTCTGACCCCTGCACAATACAGAGAGCCATCCTCTGACCCCTGTACAATACATAAAGCCATCCTCTGACCCCTGCACAATACAGAGAGCCATCCTCTTACCCCTGCACAACACAGTGAGCCATCCACTGATGTCTGCACAACACAGAGAGCCCTTGGACAACACAGAGAACTGCCCAGTAATCTTTGCACAAAACAGAAAGCCTTTCTCTGAACCCTCAATATTACAGTGAGCCCTTTCATGGCACTGCACAACACAGAGAGCCATCCTCTGACCCTGTACAACACAGAGGCCATCCTCTGACCTCTGCTCAATACATAGAGACATCCTCTGACCCCTGCGCAATTCATAGAGCCATCCTCTGACCCTGTACAACACATATGCCATCCTCTGGCCCCTGCACAATACATAGAGACATCCTTTGGCCCCAGTGCAATACATAGAGCCATTCTCTGATGCCTGCACAATACATAGAGCCATCCTCTGACCCCTTCACAATACATAGAGCCATCCCCTGACCCCTGCACAATTCATAGAACCATCCTCTGACCCCTCCACATTACATAGAGCCTTCCTCTGGCCCCTGCACATTACATAGAGCCATTCTCTGATGCCTGCACAATACACAGAGCCATCCTCTGACCCCTGCACAACACATAAACCTCTGCTCAATAAATAGATCCATCCTCTGACACCTGCACAATATATAGAGCCATCCTCTGACCCCTGCACAATATATAGAGCCATCCTCTGACCCTGTACAACACAGAAGTCATTCTTTGACCCTGTACAATACATAGAGCCATCCTCTGACACTTGCACAATACACAGAGCCATCCTCTGACCCCTGTACAATACATAGAGCCATCCCCTGACTCCTCCACAATACATATAGCCATCCTCTGACCCCTCCACATTACATAGAGCCATCCTCTGACCCCTGCACAATACATAAAGCCTTCTTCTGACCCCTGCACAACACAGGGAGCCATCCTCTGGTCCCTGCACAATACAGAGTGATGTATTTTGATACTACAATTTTCTCTAAAACATTCCTGGGCTTAAATGTATCAAGCTACGAGTGAGTTTCTGGCAGGTTTGAAAAAGTGGAGATGTTGCCTATAGCAACCTATCAGATTCTAGCTGTCATTTATTTAGAACATTCTACAAAATCAGATTGGTTGTGTCACTCACCGGACTGTTCGTTCCTCTGGTTCTAGACCTAGGTCTCTCTCTGCTCTTCCGGCGCCTGTCTTGCTCCGCGGCCGTCCACCATCTTGACTAGGGGTCTGCGCATGTGCAGACCTATAGGACTGATAAAACCTTGTTCCTCTCCTCATTGGATGATTAATTACTTCTCACTATTTAAGACACCTGCTGTCCTACCACCTTTGCCTGTTCTTGGTCCTCATTCCTCTGAGGTAACCAAGGAGTTCTCTGTTCCTGTTCGTGGTTCCTGTTTGCTGTGGATGCTTACCTGCAATCTGGACAAGTCTCTACTCCACGCCAGTGGTAATACCTGTCAGTCGCAGATCGTTCCTTGCTACCTTGTATCTTGCCTGCAATATGGACAAGCCTCTACTCCACGCCAGTGGTAATGCCTGTCAGCCGCTGATCGTTCCACGCTACCTTGTATGTTATCTATTTCCGATACTAAGTTCTACTTTGCATCTGTGGTAATATCTGCTAGTCGCTGACTTCTCTGCTACTTTGTATTGGATGCTTGTATAGTCTTTTTCTACAGCTGTGAAGTATCCGTCTGTTACAGTTTACGTGCACACTAAGCACTTGCGGAACTTCTCATTCCCAGTTACTACTGGTCATCATTCTCGCTGTGTCAGTACTACTACTCAGAGATTATCTATTCTCCTGGCATTCCTCCTTCTACCCAGCTCAAGGAGGTCCTTGCTCTCATCGTGTATAGCTGTATCCTTCAATTTACCATACTCTCCAGGGGGCCGCGACCTGCACAGTGGAAGCCGCTAAAACCCATACTTCCTTGCGTAAGTTCCTGGAGAAGACCAGTCACCGTGTTAGACTCCGCACATCTGGTGAGTAAAGCTACATCTGGTAAATTCTGGGTCAACACTCCTAGTGACCGTAATAGTAATGACGGACCCAGGTTCGGAACCAACAGCTAAGGATTTACTGCAACACCTGATGACTCGGGTGGAACAACAAGATGTTCGTCAGCAACAACTATTCCAATGTTTTCAGTCTCTAGTCTTTCGGGGAGACTCCTTGCAAACCGCACCTCCTATTTTGAATCCTCCAGTGACTTCTCATCTCCCTGAGCCACCCCAAAATTTGATGGAGATCCAAAAGCATGTAGGGGCTTTCTCAATCAGTGCTCCATTCCTTTCGAACTCCAACCTCAAAATTTCCCTACTCATCGCTCTAAAGTGGCTTACATGATTTCTTTGTTTCCCAGACAGGCTCTGGCATGAGCCTCCCCTCTTTGGGAAAGAGGTGACCCTCTTCTGGAATATAGTACCATGTTCATTGCAACATTTCGAACAATCTTTGATGAGCCTGGCCGTGTCATTTCTGCTGCATCTAGCATCCTCCGGTTGCGCCAGGGATCCCGTTCTGTAGCACAGTATGTAATCCAATTTCGCACATTTGCTTCTGAACTCCAATGGAATAATGAGGCGTTAATAGCTGCCTTTTGGCAGGGCATTTCCGATAAGATTAAAGACATGCTGGCTTCGCAAGAGTTACCCTCTTCCTTGGATGCTTTAATATCTTTGTGCAACCGAGTGGACATGAGATTTCAAGAAAGAACTCTGAAAGGGAGTCCTCGTCTAAGACACCTGTCCGCTTGGCATCCCGATTATGTCATCCTTTTCTGCCGAGCGAACCCATGGAATTGGGACATTCCAGATTAACCCCGGAAGAGAGGGAACGACGCTCGAAGAATAAACTTTGTATCTATTGTGCTGATCCAAATCATATTCTGAATTCCTGCCCCCAAAAAGTCGGGAAACGCAAAGCCCTAACCTGTTCTGGAGAGGTACGGTTGGGGTATCTGGATTCCTCTCCATGTCATATGGATTCTAAAACTTGCTCTTTTGCTGTCACAGTCTCAACTTCTACTAATTCGTTATGTCTCAAGCACTCCTGGATTCTGGAGCGGCTGGAAATTTAATCCCGAACTCCTTAGTACTTCAGTGGTCCTTTCCAGTGATTCCTTTAGAAAAAGCCATTGTCATCACGCCCATCGATGGGTCACAAACTACCAATGGAACTATCACTAAACGTACATCAAGAGCAAATTTCCCTGTTGGTCCTTCCGGTTGCCACTAGTCCTATCGTCCTTGGCCTTCCATGGCTTCAGCTTCATTCCCCACAAATTAACTGGAGCTCTCTGCAAGTTGTATCCTGGGGTCCACTTTGTCATCATAGATGCTTGACTCAAGTTCTTCCAGTGACATTGAATAAATCCTCCATGGAACCTCTTTTGCCTGGCCTTCCTCCACAGTATGCTCCGTTTGCTGATGTATTTGATAAAGTTCAGTCAGAACGTCTTCTGCCTCACCGGGCCTGGGATTGCCCAATAGAATTACAACCTGGCAAGAATCCCCCAAGGGGTCGTGTATATCCTCTTTTGTTACCCGAGACCCAGGCAATGTCCGATTACGTTAAGGAGAATCTCCATCGTGGATTCATTCGGCCATCTACTTCTCCCACAGGATCGGGCTTCTTTTTCGTTAAGAAAAAAGACGGTTCGTTAAGACCTTGTATAGACTACCGAGGTCTTAACGCCATAACCATCAAAAACCGTTACCCTATCCCCTTGATCATTAAACTCTTTGACCGCATCAAGGGAGCTCGGATATTTACCGAGTTAGACCTCTGCAGTGCTTACAAATTGAGACGAATGGAAGACAGCTTTTAACACCAGGGATGGACACTATGAATATCTTGTCAATGGAATTTGGTTTGTGTAATGCCACAGCTGTCGTCCAGGGATTTGTGAATGAGATCTTCTGGGACTTGCTGTATGTATGTGTCGTTGTCTATCTAGACGACATATTGATTTTCTCCTAAAATCTCTTGTCTCCTAGGCTTCGGGAAAATCTACTATTCTGTAAGCTGGTGAAATGTTCCTTCGAATTACCTCAAATTCCTTTCTTGGGATATATTGTGAAAATCCTGTATTGTTGAAGGGACACTTTATTGTGGATAACAAGAGTGGATAGAAATGAACAAATAAATAAATTGACACTACACTATAAAACTACTATTTATTAGTCATGCAAATAAAACTGTATGGTTAAAAAGCAAAATATTAACATTTCGGAGTCTTGGTCGGGTATGTATATTCCGAAGATCAATACACTTTAATTAGTTCCGTAAATATATACCGGGAGTCTCTATCTATGGTAGTTATATTATACAGATGTCTTATGATGGGGTCTTGAAAATACCAACAATTCATGAATAGTGATCATATAAGGTAAGTGTATTGTGTTTCCATCATATGGACATGAAGATCATACAGTCACGTACACAAATGAGGTATAAGGTAAGTTTCACTTTGATGAGTATGTCACTATAATATGTCAGTAAAGACCAAGAGATCCACAGTAATATGGAATATATACAGTCCTGGTAAGTGAATTACTGTGTCAATCTTCAAATCACACGAATTGCCACGTTGGTATATAGATGGCAAATTATTTCATGTTTGTATACACCTGTTCTGCTGTATCAGTGCAAGGCTAGTACATCTCCTTTTTTTGGAGTTTAAATACGTATAGCATCAGTTAAGGACATTCTACATGTGTTCTTGTATATGAATGGTACCATATATACACCTGTGCTGCTGAAGCAGTATTGCTGTATATCCCACATTAATTCTCATTATTATGTGGCCACAAATTGGGTAAAGTCTCTAGTGTTCTGACATGCATAGCTGAAATTCAAAACCTTTTTAATAACTGGAGAATCTATAAAAATGTGATTATAGTATATCAATTATGCTTTCTTGATCTTAATATATATATATATATATATATATATATATATATATATATATAAATATAAATATAAATATAAATAAGTACCTGTCAGGAAAGGGATAGTGTAGCAAAATATTTTAGTAAAATTAGCCATACAGTTATCAAAAAAGCATATAAAATGGCCAAACATAGAAATAGAAATACTCTCCTGTATTCACAGAATAAGAAAGACAAAAATAGTAAAGAAATTAGATTTGTAGGGACATACTGCAAACAATGGCATCAAATCCGTAATATTTTACAGAGCAATTATCATATCTTACAATCAGATAATGATCTTAAAGAAATCTTGGGAAACCGCATCTCTATGAGTTGCAGAAGAGCGAGAAATTTAAGAGACATGCTGGTGCATAGCCACCTAACTTCAAAGTTGAAGAATCCGTACAAGCAATAGGGATCTTTTAAATGTGGATGTTGTAAATGCTGTACATACATGAGGAAGACCACCCACTTATTTGATAAATATGGGCATAAACAAGAAATCAAAGACTATATCACTTGTAATACCACTTAAGTCATATATTGTCTTACATGTCCATGTGATAAACATTATGTGGGCATGACAACTAGACCTCTAAAAAGAAGGATCCTAGAGCACATAGGTAACATTAAAAGAGCCAAAACAGATAAAGAAAACTTGAAGGTCTTAACCTCAGTTGCTAGATATTTTCTGAAAGAACATGATGCAAATCCAACAGGTATATATGCTTTTGGAATTATGAGAACTAATCTAGGAAATCGAGGTAGCAATCTCATTCAGGAAATGTTGAAAGATGAAAGCAGATACATCTTGGATGCAGTATACCCCAAGGGATTAACTGAAAATATTAACTATACAGCTTTTCTATGAGTCTACAGTATATGATTTAATTGTTCTATTTTTATCTATATATTGATTCTCACCTTATAATGTACAATAATTTAAGGAGAATAAAATTACAATACACATCAGTAATATCTATACAAAAAATATATAAAGCTAAATAGAGAATATCAAATAAAATTTAAGGATATTAATAATAAACAGCAAGGGAACAAGCAAGTAAGACGTAAAAAAATAACAAAAATATATGAAATAAAAAAATACTTCAAAAAAATGTTAAAAAAAAATGTTAAAAAATCATAATCAAATGAATAAAGAAACAAGAAATAAAATAAGATAATAAAAATAACAGACATAAAGGACGAGTTTGAGACACACATTTTTGAATTTATTATATTCACCATGTAGATTAATCACCAAATTTAATTTCAACACACACTCCTTGTAATTTTGAGGATAATATTTTACTGTATTTTGATGGACCCTCTGTGGTTTTGAGAACATCGAACAAAAGGAAAAATCTTTTGATCTGGTTAGTAAAGATATATAATAATCAACACAAAAAAAAACAAAAAAACACAACAATAAATATGAAGTATCTATATTTTCATTTTTATTTTATTTTTATACACTTTTATTAACTATTATTTTCACTTGTAGTCAGTGTATGTATTAAATGTACACATTATTTAATTTTTTCACCTTTTTTTCACCCATTTTATTATTATATTTTAGCACACTCACAGGTTGCACTTTTGTTACTTTAATCACATTTATATGTTTCATATTTGAGTATATTGTCAGATATTTTTTCACATTAATTTTCACTATACATATATTTTTTCACTTTATATTATAGTTATCTGTTCATCACTACAAACTATATATAATAAATAATATATAATATCACATGTCTTTTCATGTCATAAATATCCAATATTTTACATTTATATATATATCATTGACAACACATTTGGACTCTAGATATATATACATTAAATAACATCTTATAAAGAACCTATTTGGATTTCTAACAAAAACATCTAATCTATATACTTCAATATATTGCATTATCAGCCTTACACTTGAATTAATTCTATACTCCAATGCGTCATGTCTGAATTTTATTTATTTTTGTTGTGTCATCTTGTCTGTTTATCTCTGGCTCTTTCTCTGTTATCATTTTTATTACTAATTGCATGCCTGTGTAATTATCTGTTTACTATATTCATAGCCTGGGATCATAAACTGCTATAAAACTGCTGATATATATATTGTCTAAATAAAATTTATAATAAAACTCATTTCATTGGTTAAAACTTATGCCAATCAAATTATGAAGTACCTATTGGTGGATAGTTACTTAAATAACCAGCCCGAATTACACACTGGTTGCCTCACAGTAGAAGCAATTAGCAAAACGTACGTCAGGTGTTGTTTTTAGAAGGAGTCTGTGAGTCAGGTCAAGCAGGGAGTCCAGCATCTAGCTGGTTATAAGAGAATCATAGATATATCAGAATATAATTTTTGCTCTATTAAGGAACTCCTCTATATGAATCTAGTGGTAGATAACTAAAGATGTCATTAACAGAAATCAAAACAGATATACTGTGATGAAATTCTTAAAGGGTTTTATTTATTTATTTATTTATTTATTATCATAAATCAATCCAACTAGGTCTCTATTGTTTGTGTCAGAATACTAGAAACACAAAACAAATTGTGACAGTATAAAAAATATCCCATAAAAATTATAGGAAAAAGATTTGAAAATATTCATACAATTTAAGATTTATCTATCAGTCCTGGCTGCCAAACATCTGAGAAATAGCATTGGAACTGTAATTTGTATAACTAATTAACCAGCTGGGATGAATGTCAGCTGTAGAAAAAGTATGTGTTTCTAACTGAATAGATACCAAATGGAACAGGGAACATGTACCTAATTATGACAGTTTTGTCATGAATATACTAAAAACTACTTTTGTCCTACTATAATAAAATATTTTGCTACACTATCCCTTTCCTGACAGGCACATATATATATATATATATATATATATATATATATATATATATATTGTAACAAAAGTAGGCATTTAGCTGGCAATATGCAGGGAAGTAGAGTAAAACATTGGCACAGTTATGTACCTAGGTGGAGATTAAACCAGGTAAAAACATATGTGTAGTTTAAAATTGGTTTACTTACATGATTTAAAAGCTGCTTCCTCTCAGCAAACAGACAGGGTGGGTCTGATAGTCTAAACAGAGCCAGGGCCAGGCGTTTCCTTTTAAAGAGAAGGTGGGTGTGTCACCTGTCCATCAAGCTAGGCCTGTGGGAGGAGTGTCAGGTATAAAACCCTGCTTGTCTCATTGTTCAGAGAGATCAATGCTGGGCTGGCTGGCTGATCTGGACAGAGCGCTGGACTATGTATAGTAAACGTTGAGGGTCTCCATAATTGTTGTGCAAGTATACGGTGTCAAAACATTATTACCATCCTGACAATAAAGAACCATAAAAAGAAAGAAGTTGTATGCGTGTGCTTCTGCAGTAACGGGCTCTTGCCACAATATATATATATATATATATATATATATATATATATATATATATATATATATATATATATTAAGAAAGCATAATAGGTATACTATAATCACATTTTTATAGATTCTCCAGTTATTAAAAATGTTTTGAATTTCAGCTATGCATGTCAGAACACTAGAGACTTTACCCTATTTGTGGCCACATAATAATGAGAATTATTGTGGGATATACAGCAATACTGCTTCAGCAGCACAGGT
The DNA here is from genome assembly GCA_036250195.1 of Mixophyes australis. Classification (NCBI taxonomy): domain Eukaryota; kingdom Metazoa; phylum Chordata; class Amphibia; order Anura; family Limnodynastidae; genus Mixophyes; species Mixophyes australis. The sequence continues at coordinate 2,005,010 of JAVHZZ010000019.1, forward strand.
GTATATATGGTACCATTCGTATACAAGAACACATGTAGAATGTCCTTAACTGATGCTATATGTATTTAAACTCCAAAAAAAAGGAGATGTACTAGCCTTGCACTGATTCAGCAGAACAGGTGTATACAAACATGAAATAATTTGCCATCTATATACCAACGTAGCAATTCGTGTGATTTGAAGATTAACACAGTAATACACTTACCAGGACTGTATATATTCCTTATTACTGTGGATCTCTTGGTCTTCACTGACATATTATAGTGACATACTCATCAAAGTGAACCTTACCTTATACCTCATTTGTGTAAACCACACGTGACTCTATGATCTTTATGTCCATATGATGGAAACACAATACACTTACCTTATATGATCACTATTCATGAATTGTTGGTATTTTCAAGACCCCATCATAAGACATCTGTATAATATAACTACCATAGATAGAGACTCCCGGTATATATTTACGGAACCAATTAAAGTGTATTGATCTTCTGAATATACGTACCCGACCAAGACTCCGAAATTTTAATATTTCGCTTTTTAACCATACAGTTTTATTTGCATGACTAATAAATAGTAGTTTTATAGTGTATTGTCAATTTATTTATTTGTTCATTTCTATCCACTCTTGTTATCCATAATAAAGTGTCCCTTCAACAATACAGGATTTTCTCCATGAGTGTGCCTTCCATATAAGTAGTACTTCTCCTTCTCTCCTATTATATACAATACATTACTACTGGAAGCAGCACCTCATACTATCAGACTAACATATTAAATCATATCTTGAAAATATACATTAATTGGAAAGATTTTTTCTTGTGCGAGGAAATCATATACATTACTTATGTTGGGATATATTGTGTTTGGAGTAGGCTTGGAGATGGACACCGAAAAAGTGAACGCAGTTCTACATTGGCCTCTGCCAACAACAATCAAAGCTATCCAATGCTTTTTGGGCTTTGCTAACTATTATCGACGTTTTATTCAAGGATTTTCTTCCATTGTCTCTCCTATAGTCTCTCTTACCCGCAAGGGTGTTAATACCAAGCAATGGCCTCCTGAGGCTCTCCAAGCATTCCAGTTTCTCAATAGGCATTCTCCACTGCTCCCATTCTTCAAAAACCTGATGTAACTCTCCCGTTCTTCATCGAAGTTGATGCCTCTAATATCGGACTAGGGGCCATTCTGTCTCAGAAGTTGGTACAAAAGAAATTCCATCCTTGTGCCTTTTACTCTCGAAGTCTACTGCCTGCAGAGAAAAATTATACTATTGGGGATAAGGAGCTATTGGCTATCAAACTAACCTTAGAAGAATGGAGATGCCTGCTGGAAGGTGCTCGTCATCCGTTAACTATATTTACTGACCACAAAATCTTCTCTATCTTCAGTCAGCTCAATGTATGAACCCCCGACAAGCAAGATGGTCACTCTTTTTCTCTCGCTTTGACCTTATTATTATCTTCAAACCAGCTTCTAAGAATAAAAGGCGGATGCATTATCTCGGGCAGTTGCTCCCTCCGCTGACCTTGAAGACTATGTGGATCGTCCTATACTTGATCCTTAATGTGTGAGTCTAGCTGCTTATTCTGCCAATACTCCACCTTTTGGGAAAACCTTTGTACCACCACTTCTTAAAAAAAAGATCCTATCGTGGTATCATTCCTTCCGTTTTTCTGGCCACTCCGGACTACGGAAAACATTGAAAATTCTCTCTCGCAGCTATTGGTGGCCTACCATCAGAAGGGATGTCAAAGAATTGGTTGCTGCTTGTAATATTTGTTCCCAATTTAAGTCTTCCCATAGAGCACCGGCGGGGTTGCTTTGACCTCTACCCATTCCTTCCAAACCATGGACCCATATAAGTATGGATTTGGTCACTGACCCTCCTCCCAGTAAAAAATGTAATACCATTTGGATGATCGTGGATAGGTTCTCTACGATGGCCCATTTTGTCCCTTTGATAGGCTTGCCTTCTTCTTCTACATTGGCAGACCATTTTATCAAGGAAATATTTTGAATTCATGGATGTCCGTCTGAAATCGTGTCGGATAGGGGAGTGCAGTTTGTCTCCAGATTTTGGCGTGCCCTTTGCAAGACCTTGGGTATCCGGTTGTCGTTATCATCTTCATACCATCCTCAATCAAATGGACAGACCGAGAGAGACAACCAAGATCTAGAGACTTTCATGAGAATTTTTTCTTCAGCCAATCAGAACAATTGGACAGACTTACTCTCATGGGCTGAGTTTGCCCATAATAACGCATATCATGAATCATCTTCCAATACACCATTCTTTGTGGTATACGGTCATCATCCGTCTCTCCCAGAATTTCCTTCCCTCCCTCCCACCCAAGTTTCTGCTGTTAATATATTATGCCGGAGATTTACTTCCATTTAGGGCCAGGTTAGGTCCTCCCTGAAGAAGGCATCCTTGAGATATAAATTCTTTGCTGATAAAAAGAGGCGAGCAATTCCGGCATTTAAAGTTGGAGATTGTGTATGGCTTTCTACCAGGAATATCTGCCTGAGGGTTCCTTCCATGAAGTTTGCACCACGTTTTATTGGACCATATAAAATCACTCAGGTGATAAATCCTGTCTGTTTCAAACTGTTATTGCCCAAGAACCTTCGCGTCTCCAACTCCTTCCACGCTTCGTTACTCAAGCCTCTCATCATCAACCGATTTTCAGTTCCTTCATCGACTCCTCGTCCAGTCCAACTTCAACAGGAGGAAGAGTTCGAGATCACTAACATCCTTGATTCAAAAATTTCCAGAGGGGTTCTTCGCTTTTTGGTCCATTGGAAAGGCTTTGGTCCGGAGGAGCGCTCTTGGATCCGTGTGGATGATCTCAATGCTCCAGCACTTCTGAAAAGGTTCTATAACAAATATCCGGGCAAACCCGGTTCCAAGTGTTCTGTGCCCACCTTTAAAAGGGGGGTACTGTCACTCAACGGACTGTTAGTCCTCTGGTTCAAGACCTAGGTCTCTCTCTGCTCTGCCAGTGCCTGTCTTGCGCCGCGGCCATCCGCCATCTTGACCAGGGGTCTGCGCATGTGCAGACCTATAGGACTGATAAAACCTTGTTCCTCTCCTCATTGGATGATTAATTACTTCTCACTATTTAAGACACCTGCTGCCCTACTACCTTTGCCTGTTCTTGGTCCTCATTCCTCTGAGGTAACCAAGGAGTTCTCTGTTCCTGTTCGTGGTTCCTGTTTGCGGTGGACGCTTACCTGCAATCTGGACAAGTCTCTACTCCACGCCAGTGGTAATACCTGTCAACCGCAGACCGCTCCACGCTACCTTGTATCTTACCTGCAATCTGTACAAGTCTCTACTCCACGCCAGTGGTAATACCCATCAGCCGCAGATCGCTATATGCTACCATGTATCTTATCTGCAATATGGACAAGCCTCTACTCCACACCAGTGTAATGCCTGTCAGTCGCTGATCCTTCCACGCTACCTTGTATGTTATCTATTTCTGAGACTAAGTTCTACTTTGCATCTGTGGTAATATCTGCTAGTCGCTGACTTCTCTGCTACGTTGTAATATTGGCTGCTTGTATAGTCTTTTTCTACAGCTGTGAAGTATCCGTCTGTTACAGTTTACCTGCACACTAGGCACTGCGGAACTTCTCATTCCCAGTTACTACTGGTCATCATTCTCGCTGTGTCAGTACTACTACTCAGAGACTATCTATTCTCCTGGCATTCCTCCTTCTACCCAGCTCAAAGAGGTATTTGCTCTCATCGTGTATAGCTGTATCCGTCAATTTACCATACTCTCCAGGGGGCCGCGACCTGCACAGTGGAAGTCGCTAAAACCCATACTTCCATACGGGAGTTCCTGGAGAAGACCAGCCACTGTGTTAGACTCTGCACCTCTGGTGAGTAAAGCTACATCTGGTAAATTCTGGGTCAAGACTCCTAGTGACCGTGACAGGTTGCTCTAGGAAACATCTCCACTTTTCAAACACGCTGGAAACTCACAGCTTGATACATTTTCCCCCTAGGGGTAAATGTATCAAGGTCGATTTTGCCAGCTTGTTAAAATCACGGCTAACCCGCGATTTTAGTCCCAAACTCATCAAATGTATCAAGCTGCGATTTTTACCAAATCGATGGTCATCTCTGGCGCTTTGCTGCGATGTAAACACTCCCGTGTTAGTTAACTCTCCTGTGTTGTAGCAGCGAGTTGTATAAACACATCACTGTTACACTGCCGGTCATACAGCTGCCGGAGCTCCATAAAAAATAGATAAAAGTTTAAAAAAAAAAGCATGGTGTCCCCCCTCTATTTACTCTTAACCCTAGTGCTGCCAGCCTACTGCTGGTTCCGTGAAAATCGGGAAAAATTTTGCATGGGGACCCCCTATTTTCACGGTACCAGCACTAGGCAAACAAGCCTGGGTTGGAGGCACTATAGCAGGGGGACACGTGGCAGAGGTCCCCCTGCCATAATGACTAACCAACCCCAGGCTGTTTAGCGCTCGGCTGGATTTCTTAGGGAGTGGGGTCCCCCCTAGGGACACCCAGCCCAGTGCTGATAGCACTATGGCTCTTTCTGCACCCTGGGCGGTGGGTGTAGGATAATATCGGCGAAATAAGTGATAAAAAACCAACAGACACAATTTTGTTTTGTGGAACTACAAGTCCCAGCCAGCCAGGTTGCCCTAAATAGTGTGGGCATGCTGCTACTTGTATAACTACAAGCACCAGCAAACCCACGGCAGCCAGGGCATGTTGGCACTTGGAGAACCACAAGTGCCAACATGCCCTGACACCCAGGGCTGGCTGGGACCTGTAGTTCCACAAAATAAAATTTTAACAAAATGACAACACCCTGGTTAAAACCACTAACATTTATTAAAAATAATAAACCCACAATAATGAGAGTAAACACCATCATTTACACCACATGTTTATTAAAAATAATAAATCCCCGACATACTCACCAATTAAGTTTTATTCTCTTGACAGCAGCTGTCAATCTAAAAATGACTGTCACTAATGTCCAAAATAAATTTGTATCCAAAGTCCATGCTTGACCATGTCCAAAACATATTTGTAATTTCCAAAAGTCAATGCTTGAAATTTCTTCAGTTAGTCTGCCCAGGGGGGGGCCCATTCTTGATTGCAGTCTTCTGTTCTTCGGCCAGGGGGTACATATTTGTAACATCCCCGAATCTTCTAGCTTGATTGAAGGAAAATAAAAAAAGTGAAGGAGCGCCGCAAACAGCTTCTACATAGTAGAAGCTCCAATACGCAATGAGCTTAGCTCATTGCGCTAGGTCTATTTATAGTATTAGGGGATTTTCCCACCAGCATGGGAAAATCACTCGAACATAACTCAAGTTTCAGCATCATTACTCTCCCTTGTTAACTGAGTATTCAATAAACCAGCTGGTTACTTCTGCAATAAGACCTTATCCTATGGAGGACCTTTCATTTTTCCTTAATTTTTTGTGAGCAATAAACATCTGTCTCTACCTGTATATGCTTATTTGAGTACTCACTACGGGCCTAATTCAATAAGGAACGGATCTTATATTTCCTCATTGTAAGTTGCGCTGAGTACTTTAAGTAGAAACGGGGCCAAAAAAGAGATTCGCAATTCAAATAAGGAACGTAAAGTCGAAAAACATACCCACCTTCAGTCCTTTACACTACGGAATAGAATATGTAACGGATTCTAAGCAATTAACTCACTTAAAAATTTCTGCTATGTTTACTTCAGCTACGTTAAGATAAGAAATGTATACGTCACGCCAAATGTGGGAGGTCCGACGAGTTTGTATACAAATGTTAGAAGACAATCCAGTGTGTATTTATGCAGGACAGTTGTAACCTCATTATTCCTTTTCACATTTACATATTTTGTAAACTTTGAGTGTTTTTAATGACCTAAATCTAAACACTTTCTTACTCTGCTACATGAAAAAAATATAGTATTGTTATGCCTTCAGCAGTTATGTATTTACATATGTATGTATTCTGTGTAAACTCCATCTAGTGGTCAGCCTGGTATTAACTAAAATTGATCTCTCGGAGCCTCTGTAGTTTAATTACCAATGCACTATGGGTAGCTACAGGTCTCCATTTTAGATATTACATGCTAGAAGCAAGAGGTGCAGTATATCTCTCCCCTTAGCACAGCATCAATGGTAAGATTGCTCCCTAGTTATGCACTTTTGCCATGTGTTTTCATGTTTGCATTACAATACATTTGTTCATGTTGTGAATGTATTTCCTTATTTCTGTATTACAGTTTTACCACTTGAATTATAACTTTCTTAACTACTTGAATAAACAACATTGAAGTAGGAGTGGTTATGCTGTCTGTCTGATTATATTCAGGCTAAAGAGAAGATTATAGTGAAGACAGAACAAGTATGATGGGTTTGTTTGTGTTTGAGTTGAACTGAACGCATGTTGATGGAAAGGCATGTAATTCGCTAGCATAAATAAATATGCATAATTATGTCACGACCGTAAGAAAAAAAAATGCATAGTGTACTCTTCCATAATCAATACATACAAACTCCACACAGATAAAGGGTGTGAGTTAGAATTAGAACTTAAGACTCATTTTTTGGAAGGTGGATTAGCTACACAGAGGAAAAAAAAGGGGGGGAGTACAACCGCACTAGGTCTATAGCCAAGTATCCTATATAGATCAGTTTATAATTGATAATATATTATCATTGAAATCAGCAGAATCGCTGAAAGGTGCACCCTATAACCTAAAGATGTATAGGTAACAAGAAGAGACAGAACAGAGGTTATAAAGTGGGGCACTCTAGGATACGAGGTTAATGGAGATGTCTATGATAAAAAGCAAATCTTTATTGGTATATGTTAAAATACACACATCCTAGCAAAAAGAAAGCTACGCGAAATAGTTAAAAGAAAACAAAAATAGTGAAATTAAAAGTTGCAAATCAACTGCAACAATCGCTCTATGGTCAAATTCTTAGGGCTAATAAATCATATAATATGATATAAATTGAAGGGTCAGTGGGCAAATATCAGGTTCTAATGCAGAGGTATATTTGTAAAGATATCTATCCTCTGTCTATCTTATCATAATGGATACCATAGACTACCAAGTCAAATATTCTCCTATAAATTAGAGCCCTAATCACTGTCCTGATACAATTCTCAAGGACAGAAATATAGTATACTCAAGTAGTATAGCTGGTATGTGTCAGTTGTATAGTATGAGCATTTCCATTAATAACAGGTTCATTATCTATCTGAAAAAATAAGGGCAATGTAAGCCATCAAACTATACTCTGTCCCAACAAAGGGATACACTTAGTAATATGATTAATTATGTATAAGTCTGACAGGTTTAGAGACTGTGCCTGCTATGGTTCTTAATATACAAGGCTAACAAAAATGGAGATTGTATCAGCTATCCGTGTTATCACACATGCTAATAGTTTGTGCAGAGATTAGTAGCTCATAAATCCTTTAATCCTGAATCATATGATGGTATTGTTCACTAAATGTCCTCAAAACCCCACAGTTAATTGTATCTCCGCTATCACCTGTGATTCATAAAGGTTCAAACATTAGTGAGGCGCTCACATTAACATTTCTACGTGAGTCTAATTAGCCTGTAAACTGTCTCCACTAAGATTAGTAACACATAGCATTTGTAGTCTATCTAAATGCTAGTATCTTATGCTTCAGTCCTCTGACCTTAAATAGAGAAGCGCTAGTCACTATAGTGTCCCCAGAACCCCACACATCGCTATCATTTAAATTTAATTTGGTAAGTCTGTAAGGACTAAATATATATAGAGCGCTATCTACATATTAGTTTTTGAGACACATAGAGCGAACGCCAACACGCGTTTCGCTTAGTTAGCTTTTTCAAGGCAACCACATTGATGATTAGATCAGCCTTAAATAATCCATAAGGCCAGCCCCCATAAGTCACATGATAAAATCAGCCAATCCCATCATGAATGGGGTGACATTGATTGCCATCAGAATTCTGCAATGGTAGGGTAAGGATAAGTTATAATCCCGCCCCTGTAATAGCGTGATTGGCTGAAAATACCTGAGTGTGGAGAGTTCCAAATAACAGATATATCATATATAGGCATCATTGTAAAGCATCCAAAAGAGGGAATAAAGTATTAATACAGTTAATATGTTCTTATAGACATGATAACCTGGATTTCAACATGTTACAGATTCAATAATATAGAGCAAAAATCGATCTGATCTTGGCTAGTTTGACTAAATATTGTATGGATCATGGTAAGTAAGAAGAATTATGATACTATCCGTGGTAAAAAGTGCATTACTATGTGACATATTGAAAATAAATAAAAATAAAAACAAAAATAAAAATGTTAATAAAGATTCTTTATATATAAATTAACTATTTTTTATTATTAATATATATCTTTTTTGGTTTGTTTTTTTATTTTTTTATATTTTTATATTTTCTTTCTATATTTATATTTTTATATTTGTGATTTTTGATTCTTATTGTTTTCATTATATTTTTATTTGCAATATTAAATTATGAATTTATTTCAGTGTTTTATGAAAGATAATAGATTGCTATTAATATTGTGTAGGTATTACAGTGATGTGTTAACTAAAAGTGCTAAACCAACATGTGAAACAAATAATAATTAGGGGGTAAAAGAAACCCATATACATTAGAATCAACAGTGAATAGAAATCATCACGGTAAGTATAGTTAATTATGTATTTACATACATATATGATGTATGTTATTCTCCTTAGATTCATAGAAATGCAGAATAGCTGTTGTAGTCGTTTAAGCCATGGGGTGACATACTTCCCATCAGGAAAGCAAAAAATTTTGCTGATCATAAAAATAGAGACACTTTGATGTATCCAACTCTTAATCCAACTAAAGATCAACCCAAAATTAGGATGGTGGGTACTTTTTGTGCTGAGTGGCGCCAACTATCTTCCATTTTTCAGAAACATTGGCATGTGTTATGTTCTGATGAGGACTTGAATAAAGAACTAGATGATAAAATTGCTTTTAGTTGGAGGAGATCTAAAAATTTGAATGACAGGTTTGTACATAGCTATTTACAAAACCCCAAAAGAGAGGATAACAGACCTAAGGGATTTTTTAGTTGTGGTTTGTGCAAAGCTTGCCAATTTACTATTCCTACTAAACAGTATGTGGATAAATATGGAAAAATATGGAAAATTATGGAATTTCTAAATTGTAATTCTTGTGGAGTTATTTACTGTCTGATCTGTTCATGTGGACTTAACTACATAGGCATGACAAGCCGTCCTTTTAAAAAACGGTTACTTGAACATATCGGCAATATCAAGAATGCACTGAAGGACCAACAGAATTTTAAAACTCTGACAACCGTAGCAAGACACTTTATGATCTTTCACAATAGTGATCCTAAGCAGATCAAAGCTTTTGCTATGGAGAAAACCACACTAAATCTTAGAGGGGGAGACATACAGGGACAACTGCTGCGAAAAGAGACTAAAAAGATCTTCCTGATGGGAAGTATGTCACCCCATGGCTTAAATGACTACAACAGCTATTCTGCATTTCTATGAATCTAAGGAGAATAACATACATCATATATGTATGTAAATACATAATTAACTATACTTACCGTGATGATTTCTATTCACTGTTGATTCTAATGTATATGGGTTTCTTTTACCCCCTAATTATTATTTGTTTCACATGTTGGTTTAGCACTTTTAGTTAACACATCACTGTAATACCTACACAATATTAATAGCAATCTATTATCTTTCATAAAACACTGAAATAAATTCATAATTTAATATTGCAAATAAAAATATAATGAAAACAATAAGAATCAAAAATCACAAATATAAAAATATAAATATAGAAAGAAAATATAAAAATATAAAAAAATAAAAAAACAAACCAAAAAAGATATATATTAATAATAAAAAAATAGTTAATTTATATATAAAGAATCTTTATTAACATTTTTATTTTTGTTTTTATTTTTATTTATTTTCAATATGTCACATAGTAATGCACTTTTTACCACGGATAGTATCATAATTCTTCTTACTTACCATGATCCATACAATATTTAGTCAAACTAGCCAAGATCAGATCGATTTTTGCTCTATATTATTGAATCTGTAACATGTTGAAATCCAGGTTATCATGTCTATAAGAACATATTACCTGTATTAATACTTTATTCCCTCTTTTGGATGCTTTACAATGATGCCTATATATGATATATCTGTTATTTGGAACTCTCCACACTCAGGTATTTTCAGCCAATCACGCTATTACAGGGGCGGGATTATAACTTATCCTTACCCTACCATTGCAGAATTCTGATGGCAATCAATGTCACCCCATTCATGATGGGATTGGCTGATTTTATCATGTGACTTATGGGGGCTGGCCTTATGGATTATTTAAGGCTGATCTAATCATCAATCTGGTTGCCTTGAAAAAGCTAACTAAGCGAAACGCGCGTTGGCGTTCGCTCTATGTGTCTCAAAAACTAATATGTAGATAGCGCTCTATATATATTTAGTCCTTACAGACTTACCAAATTAAATTTAAATGATAGCGATGTGTGGGGTTCTGGGGACACTATAGTGACTAGCGCTTCTCTATTTAGGGTCAGAGGACTGAAGCATAAAATACTAGCATTTAGATAGACTACAAATGCTATGTGTTACTAATCTTAGTGGAGACAGTTTACAGGCTAATTAGACTCACATAGAAATGTTAATGTGAGCGCCTCACTAATGTTTGAACCTTTATGAATCACAGGTGATAACGGAGATACAATTAACTGTGGGGTTTTGAGGACATTTTAGTGAACAATACCATCATATGATTCAGGATTAAAGGATTTATGAGCTACTAATCTCTGCACAAACTATTAGCATGTGTGATAACACGGATAGCAGATACAATCTCCATTTTTGTTAGCCTTGTATATTAAGAACCATAGCAGGCACAGTCTCTAAACCTGTCAGACTTATACATAATTAATCATATTACTAAGTGTATCCCTTTGTTGGGACAGAGTATAGTTTGATGGCTTACATTGCCCTTATTTTTTCAGATAGATAATGAACCTGTTATTAATGGAAATGCTCATACTATACAACTGACACATACCAGCTATACTACTTGAGTATACTATATTTCTGTCCTTGAGAATTGTATCAGGACAGTGATTAGGGCTCTAATTTATAGGAGAATATTTGACTTGGTAGTCTATGGTATCCATTATGATAAGATAGACAGAGGATAGATATCTTTACAAATATACCTCTGCATTAGAACCTGATATTTGCCCACTGACCCTTCAATTTATATCATATTATATGATTTATTAGCCCTAAGAATTTGACCATAGAGCGATTGTTGCAGTTGATTTGCAACTTTTAATTTCACTATTTTTGTTTTCTTTTAACTATTTCGCGTAGCTTTCTTTTTGCTAGGATGTGTGTATTTTAATATATACCAATAAAGATTTGCTTTTTATCATACACATCTCCATTAACCTCGTATCCTGGATTAGCTACACACTAAGGCAACATACTCTTTGAAAAAAAAGATTGAGAAACTCAACAATACAGCATGCATGCTACAGATAAAAGTGCTAGTTAATAGTACTCTTAATTATTAATTAAAAATAAATGCCAATTATGATTCTCACAGGTACCTTAGTGGTTAGCGCTTTGGTCTCACAAAATTGGTGTCATGAGTTTGAATTCCAAGCATAGCCATAGCTTGTGGCCTTTATTCAGTAATGAAAGAAACACCACAGGAAATTTGTCCAAACCAGGTTGTTTTTAACTTTGTCATTCAAAAATGATCTACTACACGCTCGACCACAATGACAAATCTGCCCTCATATTTTATATGTATCTCCTACTCAAATGCAACTTTCTTAGGGCAAGTTGCTTTTTTCCTTGCTGACAATGGTAATTTTTTAACTTTTCAAAAGGATGATGGCCCACAGGTCACATTTACATTATTATGTCCATGCTGACATTTATTACTAGGAATGGCCTTAGAGGGGGTGTTGATTTGGAGGGGACAGGCTCCTTGGAGGTAAATGCCACATAGTCTGCAAATAAATTTTGGGCATCTCTATGGCTTATAGGTTATGTTGTGTTATGTACTCAGCTTTACCCAAACAGAATGCTGACCACAGCCGAGTAGCATGGTGGTTTTACTTGCTTGCACTTCTGCCTTACAGAACTGAGGTCATGAGTTCAATTCCCAACCATGGACTTATCTGTGTGGAGTTTGTATGTTCTCTTCAATGTTTGCATGGGTTTACTCTGACGTTGGAAGTTAACATTTGACTACCACTCCAATGCCACATGATTGTGTGAAGTTTTTAATTTTGTATGGCATTTGGCATATACCTTTATACCTTCTTTAATGAATCTGGCTCCCAGGGCACATTATGTGTATGCTATTACAACAGATGGCTTACCTCTTGGAAGGGTGGATTGTTGGTTGAAGGCCAGGTTCCTTTTTGTGAAATGCAAATAGCAAATGCAAACGTTTTTTTCCTCATCTCTTGCTTGTATGTTATTTACCCATCTTGTATAGAAAAATACTATAGCCAACACCGGCTCCACAAGGTGGCTTAGTATGTAGCACCACGGCTTCCTGTGCTGGTGTCATGAGTTTGATTCCTGACCATTGCCTTATGTGTTTGGAGTTAGTGTTCTTCCCATGTTAGTGTGGATTTCCTTCAAAAATTCTAATCCATACTAGTGTATCTTCGTTTGCTGCTAACAAATTAATCTGAGTCTCTCTGTGTAACAGCTTTTACATTGTAAATTCTTTTTGGGACAGATTGCCTTCTCTTTACACTTATGCAGAATTAGTGGTGCTATATAAATGGTGCAACAATGATGTACTAGTAACAAAACAAACTAGCTTAAGTGCTAGTATTGTTTAATTGAAATATACATTCTTTATTGTCCTTATACCCAAATGTTGTGCAATTCTAATATATCAATAAAGACATACACACCAATGATTATGTTTGATTAGATAAGCATATTTATAACATGACCCAAAATTTAGAACTATTTACATTTAAAAAAAAATTAATATTACTCATAAAGAGTATTCAACAACTCTGTTTATTGAAGTATTTTTTTGTTATATTTTTTCACCTTTTTGGAATATTTTTCGATTTTCGCCCTAATTTGGGCAAACTATGGGGCAGGGGGGTCTGGGCCACATTGAGACATCTACGTGAGCTGTAAAAGAAAAATGAAAAACAAATAAATCCATGGCCACCTAATTTTGAAAACAGACAGGAGTTAGCAGAGATGTGTACTGTTACCTTACTTTAAAATGACAGCAATGTCTGATGGGATGCCAAATACAGTTGGAGTAAGAGGCATAATACTTTTGTGTGGCAGTTTAATCTATATACACAATTCTGTTGTGGGCAGGGGAGGGGGGCGTGGAGAGTGTGTTTTCCAAAAATACTTTGTAGTCCCATCATGAAGGAAACCTGTGACCTTTATGTCAACTTTAATTAAACATGTGTGACATCAGGGGTTTATTACCAGTATAATGGACATCTAAATGTTATAAAATTATGTAAAAGCTTTAATGAAAATACTTACTATCTCCCCAGGCCTCTGGAAGCTCAACTTCCTGCACCTTCTCCTCCTCCTCGTGCACGTCCTCAGCATGGGCCTGGGCCTCGGTCTCGGACTCGGCCTCCGCCTCGCCCTTGCCCTCTGCCTTGGCCTCGGACTTGACTCGCTCTCGGCCTCCGCCTGAGGCTCCTCTTCCCCGTGCTCCTCCGCCTCATTGGCCTGGCATCGTTACCGACGTCTACAGTCTGTTTGAATAAAAATAACATCTAAGTGTATCGTTCAAAGATTAATCTGCTTAACAATTATATAGGTGTAGTCCGATAATCATGTGATCAGACATTGTGAAACTTTTTATTGCCACCACAGATAAAGATTAACTAACTTCTCCCAAAGGATATAAACATGACAGACACACACCACTTCACATGACCTGCAACAAATGTTTGCTTTTGGCTTAGGGATGTAGTCTATCTCAGTTTATGTCGGTTATTTTGAAATAGTACTTTTTTGGGGCCCATCATAATTCAAACAGCCAGATAATGAATGACTGATTAGGTATATATAATACAGTAGGTGTTTTTGTTTGCCCTGCTGATATGTGAAAATCATCTAAGACAACTGTGAGTGTGGACATAGTTTTCAAATCTTCTTGCAATAACAAAAACACATCTGCCACTGTAATATTATAAAATGTTATTAGGTACGGTCAACAAATTGCTTTAGAGTAGCACTTCTGCATCATAGCACTGGGGTCAAGAGTTGGAATCCAAAACATGCCTTAATGTTCTGGAGTTTGACCTTCAATCATTAAGGAAAGTAAATGTTCAGCCACAAGAATATGAGACAGGATCACACTTTCTAGTGTGGAGGAAGATTTATATGTAGAGGTAGGACATGTCATGTGATTTGGGCTAACGTTTTTGGAAAATTATACTAAATATGTTTAAGCACTAATTTATGCGACTAATAGAGAACTCACATCTCCTCATCTCCTCCCTGAGCTCACTCAGCAGCTCCGGTTGACGGTGGTGGAGGTCGTTCCAGTGCCTTTGGAGCGGAACCAAGACACAGGTATCAGCGTACCCTTTCATAGGCCCGCAATTTCAGCTCGTTATTTATGTACCTTCCCGAGCACATGCTGTCCATGCCCTCGGTTAGAACCCGCAACTCCCTTTGGGCGAACAACGCAGATCTCCTTTTTAATCTCCAAATTGTACTCTGCAATACTCTGCGCTCAGATTGGTTATCTGAGCATGTATGGGCTAGCTCACGTCGCGGATCTTTCCTACACCTGTGTGTAAAATGGCTGCTTGTTAATCCAAAAAGATGGAGAATGGAGCGATGAGACGAGTACTCTGAGCTTTGCAATGAGGATGACACTGATGTACACTTGGCCTAGCAATTAAATCTGGATTGAAACACACCTTGGCTCTTCCTTCCCTCCTGCACATTATCGAATTTTGGATGGCAGGATCTGGATGGTAGAAGAGAGTTGTTGCTATTTTTTCGTGGGATTTCTCAAACATTATTACAGTAAGTACTATATGATGTGATATGTTTCAATAGATACATTTTAGCATCATAATAGGAACCAAACTTGTTAGGCATAAAACAATGTTAAAGTGCTTGCAACTTTAAAATAGTGTGCTTTGGCTCTAAATGCACAGGCAAAGTGTCACATTTATAGCAACACTCTGCTAATGAGTTTCCCAAACGAAAATCAAGAGTAAGCAGACTATAGCATTGTTGGTTTGATTAATTGAAATGTCTATAGCCACTATCTTTGTTGTCCAAAAAGCATGTATGTACAATATTGTCTACACTCTCAATCATCCTTATGCCTCTCTTTTGCCCTCTCCTTAGATTTAAAACCAAATTGGTTTTCAACATTAGCTCTGCTCAGCAATTTGACTTGGAGATTGTTGAGTTCTCTGTGCTTCAAACACTTCTGATTACTTAGTGATAAGAATGAAAACTGAGCAATTGACCTCCATTTATCTGGGCCTCAGAAGAGGCTTGAGGCCCGTTACACTTGTTTGGGAAGTGTCTGCAGCTAATCTCAATTACAGACACCTGGATCTCTAAAGTTACAAAACTTTCTTGTGTGGACTTTTTAACTGGTGCTGTTTTTGTTACTCACTCCTTTCCTCTTTTCTGGTGTGGCATTTGCACATTTTTAAAAGGAGTTGCTTTCAAAACCTATCGGTAGAATTACACTGTATTAAAGTCAAAACTGAGTTGTGAAAGTGTTTTGCGAATGATGATTCTGTGACTTTCCTTAACCCCCTTTTTTGCCTGTTTTATAAGTTCCAAGTGTATATTTAGAAAGCACAAGCATTTATATATTTATGTGCATGTACTTGCAAATTACGTAGGGGTCTGAGGAATGCATTGTTTAGTTTAAGCATGCAATAAACTGAATTAAGGGGGTGGGGTTTTCAAAATTGCAAAGTTTAACATGAGTGTTGGATTTGTTAATGTTTACACTCCATTTATATTATAGATCACAATGTCTGATGCTGGGACCAGCTCGCCAACATGTCCAGTTAAACAAACCAGGCGGCGCCTTAATTTCACCAACAAGGAGTTACAGGTGCTTGTTGAGCAAGTGGTGGACAAATTACATGCAACCAACAGATGGCTGTCAGCTGGTGAAAAATCGAGGATATGGGAAGAGATAACCGTGCAAGTTAACTCCATAGCTCCCTGTCTGCGTCTGACCCATGAAGTCCAGAAATGGTACAATGAAATAGCTTGTCCTAAACCACAATTTCATTTAGATGCCTCAAAACATAGTACAAGTCTGAGGACTGTGAGCTTGACACATATTGTGTCTGTGTAAGTCATTTGTCTGTCAAGCCTTTTTTGAAACTACAGAATGCCCATGGTTACCTCAAAGTGTACGTATACAAATGTAAAGGTCACGTTTAGTCCATTATCCACCCTTGAAAAGCCACACACATTTAACAGTGTAGTTGTAGTGTGAATTTGTCTGTAAATAGTAAAATTGCCATGTTTTTGACTATCTAACCATTTAGATGCAAATTTTTATTTAAAATTTCGACAGTTGGGCAGATTATAAACAACGTTTGATTAACAAAATTGCTGCTGGTAGGAGGAACACTCAGCAAACTGGTGGGGGACCACTAGAAGATCTAAGACTAACACCGTGCGAGTGTGGCCCTTTCTGAGGAGTCTATAGTTGGGGTGGGCCGAATTGATACAGATTGTGACCCACCCATAACACGGCCGCTATCTCCCCTAGGTACATTAGGAATATTTAATATTTCTGTCTGTTAATGTTTATGTTGTGTTTAGGAACATGTGGCACCTCTATCAATATGTGGCTTAATGCAACCTTTCCAGTCATATTTTGTTTGTGCAGCACATAATAGGGAAAGAAATGTCCACACTGATTTGCAAATGTGTTAATGTGTTGTTCCAATCTAATTCAAAGCATAAATATGGCTCTTTCTTAATATCAAAACCACACATACTCAATAGACATGGTTGATAGTTTAGAATACTAATGCATGTTTGTTGCTAAATTCCCTGTAGTCACCCTCGTCAAAATAGAAGTATCACACTTGTGCAGAAATAATATTTGGCCAATGTGGTTTTTTTTGTTACTTGCTTAGTTTAGAAGGTAATTTTTCTGTTGTTATTTTCTTTTTCTCCATATACAGAACATGAGGGGGAGGCAAGACGTGAGGCAGAGGAGGGGGCTGTTGCCAGGCCAGAAGTGGGGGTGCCTGCCCATGATGTGGATGCCCGTCAGATGGAGGCTGCACGACTCGAAGCAGCAGTCACTGTTGCACACCAGTAAACATTTGAGTCCGCCACTGAATCCCTAGATATACATGTTGCTGAAATTTCAAACACTGTCATCTGTATGGAGCAAAAATTTGACCACCAACTCACCACTTTAAATAATACACTCACCAATTTTGGCACCCTATTGGAAAAAATCTGTCATGACCACTCCCAACGCCCTCCACCAACTGTCACTTCTTCACCCATTTCAACCCATACCACACACGCTACCTTCTCCACCACAGACCACCAGCTCTCTCATCATGATATTCTCCTATTTCAACCTCTCCGGCTTCTGACCCTTCTGTGTCAGCTGCCCCTTCTGTGTCTGCTGCCCCTGCCTATCCCCTGCCTATCCCAATGTCTATCCCCATGGCTATGCCCCTGGCTATCCCCCTGCCCCTTTGTCACGCAATTGGTCACAACCTGCTGACCAAGAGAGTTCGGATGCTTGCTCTGAGCCCTCCACATCACAGGTTACTCGAAGCCAGGCACGAGTTGTAAGACCACATTGTGGCAAAAAACGTTAAAAAAAATAATGGGTTTTTTTGGTTATTATTTGTCATTTTGTTTTTATTTGAAATGCGTAGTGTAATGAAAAATAAATTATAGTTGCATTTATAACTGTTTGGTTGTTGCTTATTGTAGACATATTAGTCTTTATGGAGAAATTCATACATATTGGTGTTTGTCAGTACATTGTTACATTAGAACACTGAGTCTACATCCTTTAAAGCACTCATTTCCAAGTGTCTTACAATACATTTCAGTTCGAAATGGCCCTGCAAAGTGTTTGCAATATCTACTCGTATGTCTTATTTGGGCAAAGTTTGGGTGGAGTGAAATAATACACATACCCAAGCATTCACCCACTGTTACGGCAAAGGGTCTTATCATCAACCTGTAGAACCAGGTGGGGAGTTCTTCACCTATAGCAGCTGCCTTTCCTGTAGAGCTTGTTATGCTCGCAGGTACTCGGATGCCCCCAGGTCTTATACTCACAGTAGTACAGATGTATGAATGTACAGTAGCGCAGAGTAGCGGGGTGCAGGGTCTAGCAAGGTCAGGAAACAAGTCAAGGTCAAGGTCCGAAGCAGGTATCGTGGTCGGAGTCAGGCAAGGTGTCAGGGCTGGCAGCAAACAAGGAGAATCCAGGAACGAAGCATGGGTCAGGGCAACAGGTAAGAATCAAATCCAATTTAAAGGAAGCCAAGGATCATACACGGGAAATCCCAAAATAGTAGCACAGGAGCAGGCTAAGGCACAGGAACTGGAACTATAATTGGCAGGGAGGCTAAGCCCTCCCTGCCTTATATACAGATGCTGGCCAATGGGAGCAGGCAATAAAAAATCAGCCACAAGGGCTGCTGATAGATGGCACCTGAAATAATTGTGCATGCCCCCGGCTGCACCCAATGCCGGGATGCGGTGCTACCTACTACAGTGTCCCAATTGTTGCCTAGGCAACGGCCGGGACGAGACCCGTAAGGGACGTCACTGTCCTCAAAGCAACGGCCGGGACGCAGGTGAGAGAGTTGCGGCGGTTGAGTACGGCTGCAGCTCGAAACACTACCCCCTCCTTAAGGAGGGGTCAAGGAACCCCGACATCCAGGTTTTCCAGGGAATTGTTTGAAGAATTCCTTGCGGAGTTTGTCAGTGTGCAGGCATCTCCAAGGGATCCAAGAGTGTTCTTCTGGGCCGTAGCCCTTCCAATGCACCAGAAGATGGGTTTGTCCCTGAACCCTCTTGGAGTCGAGAATCTTCTCCACAATAAATTCATGAGAACCATGCAGTCTCAAACTTGGAGGATGAGACAACAGGTTTCAGGAGGGAACAGTGAAACATATTAGGAGTTCTCAAAGAAGGTGGAATTTCAAGCCTGAAGGCATTAGGATTAACTTTTTTAACAATTGGTCCAATGAACCTATGTCCCAATTTCTTGCAGGGTTGTTTGAGCCTAATATTCAGGGTGGACAACCAGACTTTCTCTCCCACCTTAAGAGAACAGTTCCTGCGATGACAATCTGCAAAAAATTTTGACCGAGAGGAGACCTGAAGCAGGGCGGAATGGACCTTCTTCCAAATAATTCTGAGACGGGAGGCTGTATGGCGCACCCCAGGAGAACCAGAAGGATTGATTGAAGCAAGAGAATTAGACCTGGGATGAAGGCCATAGTTGCAAAAGAATGGAGATGTGTGGGTGGAAAAATGGCATGAGTTATTATTGGCAAATTCGGCCCACGGAAGTAAAGAAGACCAATTGTTATGAAATTTGGAAATATATAAATCATCGGAATTGTTCCAATGACAGATTGACTCTTTCTGTTTGTCCGTTTGACTGTGGATGGTAGGCAAAAAACATACTGATGTTGATGCCAAGGTGGTTGCAGAAAGACCTCCAAAACTGAGCGATGAACTAAGACCCACGATCAGAAACAATATCTTCAGGCAGACCATGGAGACGGAAGATATGGCAAATGAATAGTGATGCCATTGGGTAGACCTGCCAAAGCGATGAAGTGGGCCATCTTGCTAAATCGATCTACCACCACCCAGATTACATTGTGACCGGATGACCAGGGTAAATCTACAATGAAGTCCATTGACAGATGTGACCAAGGTTTTCTTGTAGTGGACAACAGCATAAGTTGACCCGACGGAGAGCTTCTAGTAGTCTTGGTTCTAGCACAATCTCTACATGAGAGTACATGTGTATGAATGTACCGTAGCGCAGAGTAGCGGGGTGCAGGGTCTAGCGAGGTCAGGAAACAAGCCGAGGTCGATGTCCGAAACAGGTATCGTGGTCGAAGTCAGGCAAGGTGTCAGGACTGGCAGCAAACAAGGAAAATCCAGGAATGAAGCAAGGGTCAGGGCAACAGGCAAGAATCAAATCCAATTTAAATGAAGCCAATGTTCATACATGGGAAATCCAAAAATAGCAGCACAGGTATTAAGAACAGGAGCAGGCTAAGGCACAGGAACTGGAGCTATAATTGGCAGGGAGGCTAAGCCCTTCCTGCCTTATATACAGATGCTGGCCAATGGGAGGAGGCAATGAAATCAGCCACAGTGGCTGCTGATAGATGGCACCTTAAATAATTGTGCACGCACCCGGCTGCACCTACTGTTGGGATGCGGCGCTACCTACTACGGCGTCCCGACTGTTGCCTAGGCAACGGCCTGGACAAGAACCAGAAGCGACATCCCGGTCATCATAGCGATGGCCGGGATGCAGGTGAGAGAGTCGCGGCTCGTAACACCCACAACAAGACAATACCCCCAAACTCCAAGGAACATAGTAAACTACGAGACATACTTTAGGACACTATAATAGTTTGTTCCACAGGGACAAGTGTGTAACATCAGAGTACAAAACAACATTTAAAATTGACTATCATGGTTGCTTAATTGACGCATTTCTGACCAAACATTTAGAGCTGTCTGTCCCTTATTGCGTGGTCCAGAGATGTGTGTACTACTTAGATGTAGTGCAAGCAAAATTTTCATTGTCCTGTGCTCTGTGTTGCATGTACATGTTTATTTTCAGACCTTAGAGCCCTACGTAAGTACTTAGACAAAAAATCCATTCAGCAGTTTTGCTTAAAAAGGTGCCTTTGTAACTCAGCTTCTAAATAGAGACATAATTTACAGCACTTGCAATGTATCATGGTTTGTGTGAGTGAACGGTGTGTACCAAAGGCTGAACAGCCTACAGTGTTCCCCGGTATGTGTGTAAATACTTCCAACAAGGCAGATATCCTACTTTACCAATAGTCTCTTTAATTAATGTAACGCCAACAACAGGCACAAAACCCACATATGGTTCAAGAATTTAAATTCCAAGTAGGCACAATGGACACGAGAGTCGTACATACAATACAATGCTGGTCCTATTATGGGTCTTTTTGAAATTCAAATTAAGGCTTACACTTTCCTATTAGAGTGAAGCCCCAGTGCCTGCCAGCAGGGCACTGGTCCGGCTTCACTGTCACCTTGCTTTTGGTAAGCACACAGAATCACGAGACCTGGGGTAACTGTGGAAAAAGGATTAAGAACAAGGGTAGTCGCAGTCCTTCTTACAGTCTCCATCCTCCGTTAGCTGCCCGGAACCATTAACTACAGCAGTCAGATATTTCTGAGAAGAGCCTCAGGCTGTAGGGGTGTGTTGACTGTCAGCTGTGACTCAGGATATTAAGGCATAGGAATTCAATACATAATTAAGATGATTACATCAAGCACAGAAAGCCACCCTGTTGTGCTTGGAAATACACTACGAAACATCATCTAGTTTGCCTAGTGATGTATCTCAAAACACAATATTCAAACATTTCTGGGACACCCTGTAATGTGTGACTATTTTTCAATGTTAATATCAGGGCTAAATATACATAATCTATATAAATGGTTACAGTATAATGTAATGTTGGCTATTCAGTACATTGTGTTTGAAAAAGAACACTTGCATGACTAGTTTTTTTACAGAGCACAGGTCTCTAGATCTCCTGTTGTTTATATTAACAAAGAGGTAGTGTTAAGGCTAAATTTGCGAAAACTGAAAATCGATTTATTGATGTATGTTTCTACAGATGGAGAATACACATACACTTAACCTTTTGCCATAGGTCAACAATAGGAAGCCTCAGACTAACATGAATACATGACCTACAGTCTAATAGATAATGTTATACCGTCACATATATATCTGACCAATCTTAAGGCTCATATCCAACCACAGTGTGTTGCAGAGCACATACATGCTATGGGAATGAAAACAGACATACTGAATTTCCAGTGTTAATGTGTGCTAGGGCAGAAACTCTAGGGGGACATGGAGATAAAAAGTACATCTTAAACGGTATAGGGTTAGTTTTGTCATTGAGTTAACTTGCATTAAAATATATGTGTGAAATCCTTAGGGAATGGGTGGAAGATTTGTAGTAGGGTTAGGGCTTGTCCCAATCTAACTGTACAAATGGGTGTTGAGTGCATTGGGTGGACAATGTGATTTTGTTTTTCATATTTGGGTTTAATTTTGAGATTTTACTTTTTGGGGTCTCCATCGCTTTGTGACATGTTTGCGCACAGTTAACATTAGTCAGATTGGTAGTGCTTTCCTTTCCTTTATAACACAGTCCCTCTAGGTCACAGGATGGCCATGCAGCCCTAGCTTATTCCTTGCCTTGTAGCTACTTAGGCACACCATTCACTCAGCTACTTTGCTTAGTAAATGGAGATAATTATAAATGCACATTGGTGAAAACCACGATGTTGACATATCCCTACAGATTGTGTGCCAGTGGTCATTACTAACTGCTTGCTTGTCATTCTGGAGGATGTCCACTCTGCTGTGTAAGGAGAATGAAATTGTTCCCTCATAGTGATATTATGTCTTGTACTTGTGATACCTTACATTTAGACACATATTGAAGCAGGCATTGGTCTAACTATGGCAAAAAGTGGGCAAACCTATCAATTACACACACTTATAGATCCTATTTGCAGATATTCCCATGCTGATTCTGGATTAAGTCTGTTTGTTTCTTTCTGTGTTTCTTTTTTGCAATGTGAATGCTATTGCAAAACAATGTAAAAATCTGACACCCAGATCCGATATGAACATACGAGTTTAGATCAATTGTGCTTCTCCCCCAGATTTAACATTGAAAATAAAAATTACTTATATGACAGGTGTGTGCAAGATCACAATCTGTGTCTTCACCCACAATTTAGTATGCTTGGGAGTGTGTATATGTGTGTGGCTAGAATGGAACATTGCATGACTGGAACAAAAGCAATATAGTTGATGTGTGGCATGCAAAAAATAGTTTAGGAAGCCGGTGAAAAGGGTGGATAATGTCATTGTTTAACTGCTGAACAAAACCGGTTTTCAAGGTAATGTTGATAAGGACTCCAACAGATGCTAAACTTGTGTATGACACAAAGGCATTGGACTTGATTGTGTAGACGTGTTTTGCTTTTGTCTGTGACCACAATTCCAAGCAAAGTGGTGATTGTGTCGGGAGTCTATTTTTTGCATTGTGGTTTGCACATGTCCTAGCCTACGAAGTGTTGTGGGCAACGATTCTAACATTTAAGGACCCTACCTTGATAACATTTACAGAGGTTACTGAAAAAATATATAGGATTAAGTTCACATAACATGTTGAACTTTCCCAATACAAAAGCCTAACACGTGGACCAATAAAAGAGAGCATACATACTAACCACACAAATATACTTAATCTTATAAAGTTTAAAACAACAAAATAGAGAAGTTAAGGGGAAGGGCTCTATGTGGCTATTGTCAAAATAAGCAAGGGTGGCGACAATAGATAGTACAAGTATACATGTACCTAAATGGGCCCCAAAGGACTATGGAGTGATTGTTGTGTATGACAAGAGGAAGAACAGCATTGTAGTAAGCAGCAGATACTTCTTTGTGACTGATTGCTGACATTATTGCAGCGTCAGATATATTATTAACAGACATTATTAAATATTTGCAACACAATACATAGCAAGTAAGATAGTAGTCTTTGACAGAAAGTGGATGATGAGTAAACAATCAGGGCCATTTGAAGAAACACATAGGTAGGGTTGTAGCATTAGATAAATACTTAAATGTGTAAGAAGACACACAATTCAGAACTAAAAAATGCATGTCATCTTTGGCTGTTTCACCAATCCCACAAATACTTAGCAAGTAAGACAGTGGTCTTTGAGAGAAAGTTCCTTGGATGATGAGCAAACATGTACAGTTAAAGGTTGTTCTATCGCACCAACTATAGGATTATAGCCCAAAACTATTACTACTATAAACATATTTTGATAAATAAATATTATCAAACAAGTTAACCTGTGCATGATACTCATGCATTCTAGTCAAATCAAGCTACTTAAGGTCTTAAAAAGGTTCTTGTCATACATTTGGGCCTAGCCCAGGCCTCCTCAGGGGAAGAGCGTTACTTCCTGACGCAAGCGCTCTTTTTACTGTGTGTTCATGAGGTAAACTTACCTCACGAAAATGAGTTTGACCCCTGAACTCGTAAATTTAGCCTTTACTACCCCTCTCACGGGGGGAAGGGGGGATGATGGAAGTTAACTGACTTCACTATTCTAATTTTTTTGTCAAATAATGTCAGTATACCAAATTTCAGGTCAATTGGATGAGTCCTTTCTGAGAAAATAGTTTTTTCCACACACACACACACACACACACACACACTAACACACGCCGCTAGGCTTTTATATTATAGATAATGCTAAGAATTTAGTAGGTCAGTGTAGTATATAACTCTGCCCAGCAGGTGGCACTGCAGCTTGAGCACTCTGTCATCCGGTAGTTTTTTCCACACACAGACTAACTCACGCCGCTAGGCTTTTATATTATAGATATTGTATTTATTTCTAATGACTGGGGTGCCACCTTGAAACTTAGGAGCTGAGGAGAGAGAGAGAAGGTTCAGGAACCGATTGTGCTTGTACTGTGGCGAGGGGGGTCATTTTTTTGGTACCTGTCCTAAGCGACCGGGAAACGACAGAATCTAACGTTTAGCAGGGTGGTTTCAATAGGTCCCTCTATCTTCTTTCAACAGCAAAGATTGTCTTATTATTCCCTGTGAAGTAGTGGTAGGTTCCAAGGTCCACCCTGTTTCTGCATTATTGGATTCCGGGGCAGCAAGCAATTTCATTTCTTCAACTACCATCTCTCAACTAGGTATTCCTACCTAGCCCTTAGAGAGGCCCATCTCCCTGACCGCCATTGACGGAGGTACTATTTCTGGAGGACATATTCTGTTCAGAACCATACCTTTAACTGTCAGACCTGGAGCACTACATGTTGAGACCATCTCTTTTTTAGTGATTCCTAAGGCCATTAACTCCTTGATCCTAGGCCTGCCATGGCTTCGTCTTCACTCTCCTGGGATAGACTGGCATTCCGGTGAGATTCTTTTCTGGAGTTTGGCTTGCCACAGTAGTTGTTTAACTAAGGTAACCCCTGTTTTTATCAAAAGTAGTGCTCAACTGGGCAACCCCCAATTATTGCCGATTCATTACCAAAGTTTTTCAGATGTCTTCTGTGAACAGGAAGCTACTAAACTTCCACCTCATAGGAGTTGGGACTGTGCTATTAATCTTCAACCTGGTAAACCTATTCCCCGCGGACTAATTTTTACCTTGTCTGTTCTTGAGACCAATGCAGTATCTGAATATATTCAAGAAAATCTGAAGAGAGGATTCATACGAAAATCATCATCTCCAGCAGGGGCAGGTCTCTTCTTTGGTAAGAAAAAGGATGGGGGCCTTCGTCCTTGTATCGATTACTGTGATATCAATTCTATCACGGTAAAGAACAGACATCTGCTACCTTTGATCTCTGAGCTCTTTGATCAAATAAAGGGGGCCTCTATTTTTTCCAAGTTGGACCTAAGAGGTGCATACAATAAGCCTGGGTCTGGTACACTGGAGTGGAGATATATACGCAGTCAGCAAGCCGGGGTCTGGTACACTTGGAGCGGAGATAATACGTGGTCAGCAAGCCTGGGTCTGGTACACTTGGAGCGGAGATATATACGTGGTCAGCAAGCCTGGGTCTGGTACACTTGGAGTGGAGATATATACGTGGTCAGCAAGCCTGGGTCTGGTACACTTGGAGTGGAGATATATACGTAGTCAGCAAGCTGGGGTCTGGTACACTTGGAGTGGAGATAGCCTGAGAAGTCAGCCAGGAAAACTGGTACACGGAGAATCACGCAGAAATCACCAAGTCAGGGAACATAGGAAGTTGCTCTGACGCTGCCAAGGCGTCAGAGCAGGTCTTTAATAGTGTGCAGGTTTGAACTCCCCGCCCCGACTGTCATGTGACAGCTCCGCCGCCGCGACCCGGAAGAGAGAGAGGATTGCGGCGCTGGAGCGAGGACAGGTGAGTTGTAACAGTGGGGAGGGGTACTGCGATCCTGATGCGCCAGAGGCGGATGAAGTAGTCTATCAGGTGGAGGTGGTAACAGCAATCGGGAATGCTACCCTTGCAAATATGAAGAGACACCTGCAGCCTGTAAAAGTGAACGGCCAGGAACTGCAGGGAATCCGGGATGCGTGGGCTTCTTTTACTCTGATACGGCCCAGTTTAGTCCCACCAAATCAAAGGCTAAAGAATCGGAAATCAAAATTTCAATGGCGGGAGGCCAGATTACAGTTATCCCCATGGCCAGGGTTAATTTGGAATGGGGCCATGGTTCGGGGGAGGTGAATGTGGGACCTTGGATGGATTACCTACCCACGTTATTCTGGGAAATTATCTGAGCGGTGGATTGGCCAGTTACTTTGTAGAGGAGCTCTCACATGGAGTCGAGCATGGGCTTTCGAGGCAGCTCCTGAGGACCCAACCATACCAGCACCAGAAGTCCCTGTTGGATCAGCTGCCACTCCACCCGAACTGCTGTACCAGACTTACCTGACATTGACATGAATCTGGGGGAGGTAGATAGGACTGCATTTAGGGAAGCCCAATGGACTGACCCATCTTTAATGGTCCCTGCAGTGCAGCGGAAAAGACAGATTGGGGACTTCAGGGGATAAGATCATGTGGGAAGAAGGGAGGTTGTACCAGGTGCCCACCAAGGCTTATCCTCTAAAGCCAGGAGTGGATAGGAAACAGCTGATAGTTTTCCAGCAGTACCGTCGTCGGTTACTAGCACTAGCCACTTAGGGGTTCGTAAAACCCGTGCCCGGTTTCTACGACATTTCTTCTGCCCTGGAGTTAACCAGGAGGTCAAACACTATAGGTCCTCATGTGATGTATACCAATGCCTCGGGGGACCCCCAAGTCAGGTCCCCCTACAGTCCATGCCCATCATAGGTGAGCCGTTTAGGAGCGTAGCATGAACATTTTGGGACCTTTTAAGAAACCAAGCCGAACAGGGAATAAGTACATCCAGACCCTAGTCCACTACGCGACTAAATATCCTGAGGAAGTGGCACTAGCATCCATAGATGCTGAATATATTGCCCAGGCTCTCTTTAGCAATGAAGGATTCCCTCAAGAAATAGTCACCAACCAGGAGACATAATTTCAAGGGGACTTGCTGCAGACAGTATGGGACAAATTTGGGGTCCATCCCTTCCGCACAACCCCCTACCATCCACAGACCGTTAGTCTGTGGATGGTCTTTGCAAGATATTTAATGGGACCCTTAAGCAGTTGCTGCGGGGATATTCTGAGTCGGAGGGAGGAGACTGGGAGACGTCATTGCAGCAGCTATTATTCGTGTACCACGAAGTGCAGCAGGATTCTACTGGGTTCTCTCCTTTTGAGTTATTTTATGCTCAAAGGGTATGGGGACCTTTCGACCTAGACCGAGAAAGCTGGGAAGTGTCATTCCAGGAACCTGAGGTTCCAGTCTTGGAATATGTGGTACAAATGAGAGATAGACTGCAGAGTTTGTAGCAAATCACTCATGACCATACTTTGGGAGCGCAGGAACGGCAGCGCCATTATCACAACCAGGAGGCTCGAGAAAGGGAGTTAGAAGTTGGGCAGAAAGTGATGGTGCTAGTACCTGCCAGAAAGCACAAGTTACAGGCGACCTGAGCAGGGCCCTATACCATAGTGGACAGACAGGGCCCGGTAGATTACGTTTGCACTACATAGAACTGGGAAGCGGGTGGGTACCCACATTAATAGATTCAAAGTGTACGTCACCAGGGAAATAGAGGCTGTGGCAATCTGCTGCCTACCTATGTACGACCCAGAGACTGACCCCATACCCGACATTCTTGCAGCAACCAAAAAGGATCTGGAGGTGGAGGCAGTTAGCAAGAGCCCAGACTCAGCAAATGAAGGGAGGATTGGAGGTAGAGCAGCCTCAGTTTACCAGCAGGCCTGAGCGCACTCATGTAGTGGCCCATCATGTCGACACCGGGGAAGCTCAGCCTATTCGGCAACCCGCATATCAAGTGAGTCCCGAGGCCCTTGACATGATCAAAAAAGAAGTAGATGAAATGCTGGCACAGGGGGGTCATTATGCCATCCAATAGTCCCTTGGCGGGCCAGTGTGGTGTTAGTGGCCAAGAAAGACCGGAGTACATGCTTCAGTGTGGATTATAGGAAACTGAACGACGTGACAGTGACCGACGGGTATCCCATGCCCCGGGTAGATGAGATGTTAAACAGTCTGGGGGTGGCTCGCTATGTGTTCACACTGGACCTTAGTAAGGGGTACTGGCAGATACCCCTTACCAGGGAGGCACATAAGCGGTCCTCACTCACCACTCCGTTTGGACTGTTGAGTTTACTGCCATGCCCTTCAGAATGAAGAATGTCCTGGCCACCTTTCAGCGTACAGTAGACCTTTTGCTGACAGGGTGTGAGAATTTTGCCCAGGCATACCTGGACGATATAGCTATTTTTAGAGAGACCTGAGAGAACCACCTGCAACATGTGGCCCAAGTATTAGCCAGGATTAGCAAGGCAGGGTTGACGATCAAACCAGTCAAATGTCAGATGGGGATAGCGTAGGTGTTGTACCTTGTGCAAAGAGTTGGTGGAGGAAATATCCGACCGGAGCCAGCAAAAATTGCTGCAATCCTGAATTGGCCTCACCCCACTAACCAAAAACAGGTTCGCGCCTTCCTTGGGATGGCCGGGTACTATCGCAAGTTTGTGCCCCAGTACAGTACCATTGCCAAACTGCTGACTGATTTGACGATCAAAAAGTACTCCCGACAAATTGACTGGACCTCTGTGTGTGAGCAGACCTTTTCCCAGCTTAAGGATATCGGGCCCGATTCATCAAGGTACGGAAACACTTCAGTATGCGGATAATCCGATAATCGTCTCTGCGCATGTGCGAAAACGGGAGTTGAGCAGCGTAAAACACCAGATACGCTGCGCAAACAGAGCAGATCCGGCACTCAAAGCAAACTCAAACGCAAACTCAAATGTATTTCCGATGGTGTTGCGATGGTGGCTAACCACTTGAGAAGAAAGGGATGGGAATGGGAGGAGAGTGGGTGCGGAGTGGGAGCGGAGATGAGAGATCACTTGAGTAAAGTAGGCGTTATGGATTTTAACTTAAGAACAGTAGGCGTTCCCTCTGTGCGTTTACGGGAAACTGACGTTACTCATGTCTCAAATGCTTGCTAAAAGTTAAGGAAGCTCAGAGTCATGTTTAAGTCCAAAACAGTTAGCTAAAACAACTATTAAACTACTATAAATGCATCCTGCGCGTTTAAAATGCACAACTAAATATGCACAACATACATACATATCAATAGAGACATTTTTAGGAATTTTCATTTTTGGAAAAAAATTTACATTTATTTGGATATATATATAAATTACAAATGTTCCATTAGTACGTTTGTGTAAACGAAGCCTGTTTTCCTTTCAGACACCTTTCTACTAAATGCCAAGTGTAAGATGTTTGAGGATATTTTGGCCCTTATGGTTCAATGCGGAACTGCCGGAATGCCGGAACTCCGGAATTAGGTAGCTTAATATAGCGCAATCTGCTGCTTGCTGGGTCTTCAGTAAAGATGCCTGGCTTTTATAGGCCTGTACAGTGCATTTTCGTATGCTGCGCAGATATCTGCCCTACTATCATTCCCTCCATTCCGGCTGCCAGAATGGAGTGCTGAGTGCATTTCCCATCCATTCCGGCTGCCAGAATGGGGTGCTGAGTGCATTTCCCATCCATTCCTGCTGCCGGCATGGAGTGCTGAGTGCATTCCCCATCCATTCCGGCTGCCGGAATGGAGAGCTGAGTGCATTCCCCATCCATTCCGGCTGCCGGAATGGAGAGCTGAGTGCATTCCCCATCCATTCCGGCTGCCGGAATGGGGTGCTGAGTGCATTCCCCATCCATTCCGGCTACCGGAATGGAGAACTGAGTGCATTTCCCATCCATCCCAGCTGCTGGAATGGAGTGCTGAGTGCATTTCACTCTCGGAATGGAGTGCAGAGTGCATTCCCCATCCAATCATGCTGCCGGATTGGAGTGCTGAGTGCATTTCCCATCCATTCCGGCTGCTGGAATGGAGTGCTGAGAGCATTTCACTCCAGGAATGGAGTGCAGTGTGCATTCCCCATCCATTCATGCTGCCGGAATGAAGTGCTGAGTGCATTCCCCATCCATTCCGGCTGCTGGAATTGAGTGCTGAGTGTATTTCACTTCCGGAATGGAGTGCAGAGTGCATTCCCCATCCATTGCAGCTGCCGGAATGGAGTGCAGAGTGCATTCCCCATCCATTCCGGCTGCCGGAATGGAGAGCTGTGTGCATTCCCCATCCATTCCGGCTGCCGGAATGGAGAGCTGAGTGCATTCCCCATCCATTCCGGCTGCCGGAATGGGGTGCTGAGTGCATTCCCCATCCATTCCGGCTACCGGAATGGAGAACTGAGTGCATTTCCCATCCATCCCAGCTGCTGGAATGGAGTGCTGAGTGTATTTCACTTCCGGAATGGAGTGCAGAGTGCATTCCCCATCCATTGCAGCTGCCGGAATGGAGTGCAGAGTGCATTTCCCATCCATTCCGGCTGCCGGAAGGGAGAACTGAGTGCATTTCCCATCCATTTGAATGGAGTGCTGAGTGCATTCCCCATCCATTCCGGCTGCCGGAATGGAGAGCTGAGTGCATTCCCCATCCATTCCGGCTGCCGGAATGGGGTGCTGAGTGCATTCCCCATCCATTCCGGCTACCGGAATGGAGAACTGAGTGCATTTCCCATCCATCCCAGCTGCTGGAATGGAGTGCTGAGTGCATTTCACTCTCGGAATGGAGTGCAGAGTGCATTCCCCATCCAATCATGCTGCCGGATTGGAGTGCTGAGTGCATTTCCCATCCATTCCGGCTGCTGGAATGGAGTGCTGAGAGCATTTCACTCCAGGAATGGAGTGCAGTGTGTATTCCCCATCCATTCATGCTGCCGGAATGAAGTGCTGAGTGCATTCCCCATCCATTCCGGCTGCTGGAATTGAGTGCTGAGTGTATTTCACTTCCGGAATAGAGTGCAGAGTGCATTCCCCATCCATTGCAGCTGCCGGAATGGAGTGCAGAGTGCATTCCCCATCCATTCCGGCTGCCGGAATGGAGTGCTGAGTGCATTCCCCATCCATTCCGGCTGCCGGAATGGAGAGCTGAGTGCATTCCCCATCCATTCCGGCTGCCGGAATGGCGAGCTGAGTGCATTCCCCATCCATTCCGGCTGCCGGAATGGGGTGCTGAGTGCATTCCCCATCCATTCCGGCTACCGGAATGGAGAACTGAGTGCATTTCCCATCCATCCCAGCTGCTGGAATGGAGTGCTGAGTGCATTTCACTCTCGGAATGGAGTGCAGAGTGCATTCCCCATCCAATCATGCTGCCGGATTGGAGTGCTGAGTGCATTTCCCATCCATTCCGGCTGCTGGAATGGAGTGCTGAGAGCATTTCACTCCAGGAATGGAGTGCAGTGTGCATTCCCCATCCATTCATGCTGCCGGAATGAAGTGCTGAGTGCATTCCCCATCCATTCCGGCTGCTGGAATTGAGTGCTGAGTGTATTTCACTTCCGGAATAGAGTGCAGAGTGCATTCCCCATCCATTGCAGCTGCCGGAATGGAGTGCAGAGTGCATTCCCCATCCATTCCGGCTGCCGGAATGGAGTGCTGAGTGCATTCCCCATCCATTCCGGCTGCCGGAATGGAGAGCTGAGTGCATTCCCCATCCATTCCGGCTGCCGGAATGGCGAGCTGAGTGCATTCCCCATCCATTCCGGCTGCCGGAATGGGGTGCTGAGTGCATTCCCCATCCATTCCGGCTACCGGAATGGAGAACTGAGTGCATTTCCCATCCATCCCAGCTGCTGGAATGGAGTGCTGAGTGCATTTCACTCTCGGAATGGAGTGCAGAGTGCATTCCTCATCCAATCATGCTGCCGGATTGGAGTGCTGAGTGCATTTCCCATCCATTCCGGCTGCTGGAATGGAGTGCTGAGAGCATTTCACTCCAGGAATGGAGTGCAGTGTGCATTCCCCATCCATTCATGCTGCCGGAATGAAGTGCTGAGTGCATTCCCCATCCATTCCGGCTGCTGGAATTGAGTGCTGAGTGTATTTCACTTCCGGAATAGAGTGCAGAGTGCATTCCCCATCCATTGCAGCTGCCGGGATGGAGTGCAGAGTGCATTCCCCATCCATTCCGGCTGCCGGAATGGAGAGCTGAGTGCATTCCCCATCCATTCCGGCTGCCGGAATGGGGTGCTGAGTGCATTCCCCATCCATTCCGGCTACCGGAATGGAGAACTGAGTGCATTTCCCATCCATCCCAGCTGCTGGAATGGAGTGCTGAGTGCATTTCACTCTCGGAATGGAGTGCAGAGTGCATTCCTCATCCAATCATGCTGCCGGATTGGAGTGCTGAGTGCATTTCCCATCCATTCCGGCTGCTGGAATGGAGTGCTGAGAGCATTTCACTCCAGGAATGGAGTGCAGTGTGCATTCCCCATCCATTCATGCTGCCGGAATGAAGTGCTGAGTGCATTCCCCATCCATTCCGGCTGCCGGAATGGAGAACTGAGTGCATTTCCCATCCATTCCGGCTGCTGGAATGGAGTGCTGAGAGCATTTCACTCCAGGAATGGAGTGCAGTGTGCCGGCTGCCGGAATGGATGGCAAAGGTACGTGCAAAAACATTCTCGTATCCTGAATAAGGCCTTTCTCACTTTTACATGGAGTTCTAGCATAGTATATGTATTGGAAACTTTGGGCTAAACCACAAAATCTGTCATTTATACTCAATGTAAAACGGGTCTTGTATCTACACATCTCTCCTAATGTATGTAAACCAAATTGCTAAAAAACGCTACTCAGATTTATACTGCTACATTGTCAATTTTATCGACATAAGTGGTAGAAAATAGAGCTAGCTAACTTTTACAATAGAGACACTTTAGATCTTAATACATAGATACGAAGTAGAAAATTAGTGATTACACATACAGAAGAGGTTTGGAGAGGAATTGAAGTCAGGTTTTGAGTTTGCAAAGGTGCATTTCATTAGTGGATCAATCCTAAAAGTGTTTGAAATCAACTTATTAGGTTCAGCTGCTTCTCTGTCTTGTTCCTGTATACTGTTTGATTTGGCAGTTATTATTATCAACATGAGGGTTAACATGCAATCAAGTAGATCACCTTACACACACACAAAAATGACTGTTTTTCGCAACCTGCAGAGCTGTAAATACTAAAATAGAAAAAAAGAATGTTAGTGAAAGCGATTATTACGCAGAATGATGAGCATTCGCATATTTAACTTGACTTTTATTCTTTGTGTGGAAACTTACAGAAGGCTCTTATTACCACTTTGTACTAAAGGTTGACTTGTGGGTTCAAACTTCAGACCTTAGCATTGATGGGTGGAATACCTAACCACCACACTATCGTCTACACCAAACGGCAAATATATTCTCTTGCATACCTTTCAAATGTACACTCATTAAACCAAGATCTTTGAACAAGACAAACAGCTTAGCTCAATTGTCAAATATGTGAATAATCGTTACAAAATACACTTACCATACATTGAATACACTTTGCAAACATGCCAGATAGCTTTTCTAAACAAACACACTCAGTCACTCGGAACACACCTGTGTGCTCATAACATTGCCGGATCAAGGGAAGGGAGGCCCCTGGGCTAAGGGTACTGTGAGGGCCCCCCCCCCCCCCATGAGGAACCCCCATGAGTTTACCTCCTTCTGTTGTTCCACTCCCTGTAGCAATTACATGGCACGCAGTAATCTCCTTACTGTGGAGATCTCGTGAGAGTGAGATTATAACTCGGTAAGGAGATTACTGTGCGCCGCGTATCTCCTACAGTGACATCAGGCAGCTAACAGCATAACATTTGCTGTTAGCTGCCTGCCATTCTTCTTCAACAGTGACAGCCGGAGCCGGGGGCAGGGACACCCCCGACCTGGTAAATGCCGGTGGGCCCCCCAGCTGCCCGAGGCCCCTGGGCTGTAGCCCCTTTAGCCCTATTGTTAATCCGGCTCTGGCTCGTAATGATGTCCAGCGTACTCACAGGCATATAATTCTCTAATCACAGTGGTAGTTAAAAACGCTTTTCTCAAAATTCAGTGCTGTTGGGAGTTTCAGTGATCTGGGTGAGTAGACTGCAGATGGACAAATGCTGTTTCCAGACGTTTACTGCTGTACCTGTGTCAAGCTTCAGTATGTTTAATTACTTATCAAAGCATTTCTAGGTGTTGGACAGCTAGAAAGGCCATTCATACTATATGTTTTATGTAACTTCACTTGCTGCTGAAAGGGGTTAACAAACTGTGTTGGAGGATTACTTTTGGATGTTAGATATAAAGTGTTTGTTTACCTTTGGAGTTAGAATCTTTACGGCACTGTGTATACTTTGATGAGGAACTGCATACAGACCTCTATAATGTAGACTTATTTTGATCCCCTCTTCCTGACTTGATTTGTTACCTGCTGACGCTCCCCCACAGATGTTTGAGGTGTGTTTTTGATCAGATTTAGCAGAGATTTCTGTCAAACCTTGCGTCTGTGTGTGTGGTAAGTATAGAGTGGCAACATTTAATAGCCTATAAAAATGTATTGGGTTTGGCATTAATAAGGGGCATGCTGTATTTTTCGTGGTGTTTTTAATGGTGTTTATTTAATTTTTTCCCATAAATCTATTCTACACTCTATGCTTAACACTCTGTATTTTGTGTTACACAATCCATAACTAATTACACCGTATCAATTATTATGTAACTGATGTGATTTGCACAAGGTGATTTGCCTATGGTAAGTCATACTTGCCAACTCGGGTCAGTCTCCCGGGCTCCCGGAGTAGCTGGCATTTCTCCCAGATCCAAGATTTCACAGAGAATCACGCCATTTTGGAGGGCGGGAGGGGGCGGGGCGAGGCCAATCGCGTCATTTTGTCCCCGCCCCCGCGAAGTACATTACTGTTTCACGGGGGCGGGGCCAAAAATGATGCGATTGGCCTTGCCCCGCCCCCTCCCGCCCTCCAGTCACGCCCCCAACTCCTGGAAACTTGTTTCCGGGAGGTGGCAAGTATGTGGTAAGTATCACGTTTGCATGCACTTTGGTGGTGTCTCTATATGGTGAGGTGCTATTTGTTCATTCAATAGGGCTGTTTTTATTTAAAAATGCCAATTTTTTTTTATTATTATTATTTTTTTCCTTATGTAAAAATCAATAATTATGGACTGTTCTTTGCCACAAAAAGATTCAGGATGAATTTCCACTATATTGTAAGTATTGGTTGCATCATTTGTGGCAAAGTTAGAAAAAGCAAGGTTGAAATGTGTCACCTACTTTTTGGTTTGTTAACTGTGGCTTTTGCAACACATACAGGGGCTCCTGGAGTTGGACCACAATCTGTTTCACGGGGGGTCTGCTCCTCCGCCACATCCAAACCAGCAACTACGATAACATCGCCGTCCGAGGGAGCGTGTCTTCAGGCCACGTGTCAGCCTCTTTAGGATGTCGGATGCGGAGGTTGTCCGTCGCTATCGGCTTCCTCCACATGTGATATTGGACACCCTGCACATTGTGCAGCGTGACTTTGAGCCAATGCGCAGCATCCCGACAGCAGTACCGCCTTTGACCAAAATTGTGGCGGTACTGCACTTCTGTGCCTCTGGATCATTCCAGACGACAGTGGGGGTCGCGGCAGGTATGTCCCAGGCGACCTTCAGCCGCATCCTAAGGGCGTTCCTGTCACGGCTCCGTCACTTTATCCTTCTGACACTGGATGAGGTGTCTCTTGTGCAGATTAAGAAGCATTATGCCACCATAGCTGGCTTTCCGCTCGTCATAGGGGCAGTAGATGGGACTCATGTGGCACTGGTCCCGTTGAGTGGAAATGCTTCGGCTTTGATGAACCGCAAGCATTTCCACTCAATCAATCTCCAGGCCATATGTGACCCGTCTCTCCAGATTCGGAAATTGGTTGCAAAATGGGGTGGGTGTACCCATGACTCATATGCCTTTCGTAATTCAGAGTTGTGGCCTAGATTGCAACAGAGGCAAGGGCGTGTCAGGCCACATGGAGATGTGTGGCTTCTTGGTAATTATTAGAAAATATTGGATCTGTCAAGTTGAATTTGTTAGTAAAAATGTATTTCAAAGATAGTTTTCGTAAATATAATATTGTACATGAGATGTTAATGTTACACAATGTGTTATATAGTGTATGTGCCTTGTATTTATAGTTGGCCCAACTAAACAGTACTTATAGAAATTTAGCCACATTTTGGAGAATTACTGATAATGTAGGGCTATTACTCAAACTGACCTAAGAGTTAAGGTTATGTGTCCTGTGAAAAGTGTACACCGGCAGGTGTGTAAGTATTAGATTTGTGTAAAGTGTAATACTAAAATCTGGAGTGCACATTGGTTTGCGGCCATTCTTAGACATTGCTAGTTTTCAAAGGATTGTAATTATACAGTATTATGACTCATTAACCTTACTATTTAGCATAGAATAAAGCTATGACTCCTATTTTAGTATGTTTTGATATTGATGCAGGTCTATTATTACTCTTAAATTGTATTAATGTTTGTTTCTTATGTCTTTCCTCTCATCCTACATAGGAGACAATGAATATCCCTCCTGCCTTTGGCTCCTCACTCCCATCTTGAACCCACACACAGAGAAGGAGGAGGCCTATAACTCGGCTTATAGGGCCACCAGATCGGTCATTGAAAGGGCGTTTGGTGTTCTTAAGGCACGATTTCGATGCCTTAACCGGTCTGATGGTGCCCTCATGTATGAGCCGAGAAAGGCCTGTAAGATTATCGCTCTGTGTGTGGTGTTTCATAATATAGCCATCCGAAGTGGGGCTCCAGGGGTCTTGGATGAGGTTGCTGGGGTGGAAGAGGTGGAGGAGGAGTAAGCTGGGTCGGAGGTTGAGGAGGAGTAATATTGTGAGGACCCCCCTCGTGAAGCAATGCGTGGCTCCAACTTCAGGCAGTATGTGGTTGAGAGATACTTTTGAGGTAAATGAGTTTCTAGAACTGTTTAATTTTAAACAACAAAGCTCTCTGCTGTAATAATGACCAAGCTTACTCAAAAGATGAATCACTAATGTATTTTCCAGTCCAAATGTGGATAGAAAAATACATGGGCTGGTATGATAGTGAAATGTCTTACATGTGTCCTAATGGTAAAATCAATGACAACCTGTAAGTTTTCAATTGTGTATAGGATGTCTCGTTAAATGCCTCAAAGTTTAACCTCAGTGTCTTTTGTGAAATGCACCTTAATGTGTTTGATTTCAACTACTGGCTAATGTGCCTACATCAACGTCCTTGCGTTGAAATGTAGAGTACAGTTTGCACAGTTCAAACTTTGCAAATTTGCTGCTTTTATTAGCTATTTAACTAAAGGGCAGAATGGTCTAGTACAGGGTTTCCCAAACCAAGTCTTCAGGGCTCCCCAACAGTGCAGGTTTTCCATATCTCCTTGCTGGAGCACAGGTGTATTCACTCCTGATTGACACATTGTAATAGATCCACAGGTGGTCCTAATTGTGTCACATGTGATCCGGAAAAGCTGCACTGTTGGGGAGCCCTGAGGACTGGGTTTGGGAAACCCTGGTCTAGTATGTAAATGTCCCCTAGTGTCAAACTGTTCATGCCAAATAATTTGATTGAAATTGTAGCCTAACACTGGTCAGTCAGGCATGTGAGATTTATATGTTATTGTGCAGCACATACAGTGTTGAGAAGTGCACATTTGAGACACTTGGTTTGTTTTTCTTATATATACAGGCCAGGTAAGTAGCAGGATAGGGGACTACCTGCGAATACCTGGTACTGTAGGTATTGTATCCCTAACTTGGATGTGTGTTCTGCCCTTGTGCGACCAACCAAGGAATTTAGCATACCGATGCCAATCTGTCACACCTGTATTGCTTAAATATTAACATAAATACCTCAATCAGTTGGTTATTTATTTATTTATTATTATATAATCTTTATCTTAAACTGCCATTACTCTTTCCATACAGCTGGCTATGATTCATAGATCCAGCTGGTTATTTCTGATTTACCAATATCCCCTTTATTTAGATAAAGTTAGGTGGTCCATTTATTGGATTGACTGCAGTATTGTTTATCTATTCAATGTAAAATCATGAGAGACAACAAACTGTGATACATTACACATCATGTCATCTATATTTTTAGCTTGCATGTCAATTAGGTGTGATTATATGTACTTCCTTACAAATATTATATGTATGCTTTATTATTTATTTATTTATTTATTATTTATTTATTTATGTATGACTTATTCTCACTGTATGTATCATCATCATGTTATATCCATCTGTATTAATCGTGGATCTATCCATAGGAACCCTTCCACCATTCCATTTATATATACATATATATACCATCTTAAATTGGATGTTTTAATGTGTGAGTTATATATATATATATTTTTTGTTTTTTAAAAATGTGTTTTCTATTAGACTAGACCCATGCGTTGTGTCCGCAAACCTCTGTATTTTGATTTACAATATGAGCCTCCAGTTGAAATCATTACATCATTAAAGTGTTTGACATTCCGGTCAACCAATCACTTCCATTCATATTCTTTATAAACCAGCTCCTCACTATCATGCACCAAACCCTTGAGAAAGTCCGGACAGGACGAAACGCGTTGGTTCACGCCCCTTTTCGACGTCATCATTACCGACATCTACCACGGCATTCCAAACAGACGTTTAGACTGCACTCCTGCAATATACAACACAAAGAGGTTTATTATCCTCCCCGCCGCGCGGCTAGACCTCAAAGAGATTATAACAGCAAGTATACTCTATCTGATTTCAACATCACGGATTATCGTTTTTTATTTTTTACACTGTATATCTTTTTGGACACTTACTGAGGAGGACATATTCTAGACCCTTGGATAGTAACGGGTCCGGTCTGCATAGTTTTTATTAACCCACTCTGGACTGGTTATTGGTATTTCTTAATTAGATCCATTCCATGAGGCTTTTCTGGAGGCTCTCTTTTTTCACGGACACAATATACTGTTTATCTTTGGAATGTTATTGTTTTTATCCTTTTTAATGTCCATTCGTGTATTTCCACAAGTCTTCAGTCTAGACCTATAACGGTTGTTGTTAATTTGTGTTTTTGATTGTGCTTTTTAACCCTTTTAGGGAATTCTGCCATTTTTTGTATCTTGTTTTTATGTCATTAAATTGTGTTACATATTAATCCATGTTCGCATTGGCATCATCCTACATTAATAGACAGAATACCCTAGTCAATGAGCGCTCAGCTAATTGCTTATTTTAGTACTGTTTCTGGAGGGAGGGATTCCCTCAGCTGGTGCAGCTCTTGTCTAAACATCATAGAGAGCGCAATCTTTCCTAGTTATATATATACAGGCTTTTTCTACCATTAGGGCGATTGTGCTGGCCTCAGTGCCATAGTACTTTCCACTGGAGTTGGTGGATGTTGCCATGGTGAAGGCTGTTGACAAATGTAAGTATCTATAGTGTTTTAATCACTAAAATGTAACTGTCAAGTGTGTGTGCTGCATACAATAGTGACGCTTGTAAGCATTAAATGTGTGGGTCTGCCAAGTCAATGTATGGTCATGTGCTAGGTATGTTACTTATGGGTTTGGGGGGTTACTTTCCTGTCAAATAGAACACTCTGAAACATTCTCGTATCCTGAATAAGGCCTTTCTCACTTTTACATGGAGTTCTAGCATAGTATATGTATTGGAAACTTTGGGCTAAACCACAAAATCTGTCATTTATACTCAATGTAAAACGGGTCTTGTATCTACACATCTCTCCTAATGTATGTAAACCAAATTGCTAAAAAACGCTACTAAGATTTATACTGCTACATTGTCAATTTTATCGACATAAGTGGTAGAAAATAGAGCTAGCTAACTTTTACAATAGAGACACTTTAGATCTTAATACATAGATACGAAGTAGAAAATTAGTGATTACACATGCAGAAGAGCTTTGGAGAGGAATTGAACTCAGGTTTTGAGTTTGCAAAGGTGCATTCTTAAATGGCTACTCCAATTAGCAAGTGATCTTAAAACGATGTC
Organism: Mixophyes australis; assembly: GCA_036250195.1. Classification (NCBI taxonomy): domain Eukaryota; kingdom Metazoa; phylum Chordata; class Amphibia; order Anura; family Limnodynastidae; genus Mixophyes; species Mixophyes australis. The sequence continues at coordinate 2,045,587 of JAVHZZ010000019.1, forward strand.
AATAGCATAGGATCTAATACAGACCAGCAACCTTAGCTATGGCCAAGTTTTGGGATTTATAGGTAGGGATAATGGCAATCATTTCACGATAAATGATTAGAGATGGCACTCCTTGGGATATGCACTGTGTTACGTTGAACAAATAAAATCACACCAGTATTTTAAATGTGGGTAAAACATTTCATTGACCATTTAGGACACTTGCGGGTCAAATGGGTTTGGGGGACGTTTTGGAAATTACACCACTTTCATTAGTGGATCAATCCTAAAAGTGTTTGAAATCAACTTATTAGGTTCAGCTGCTTCTCTGTCTTGTTCCTGTATACTGTTTGATTTGGCAGTTATTATTATCAACATGAGGGTTAACATGCAATCAAGTAGATCACCCTACACACACACAAAAATGACTGTTTTTCGCAACCTGCAGAGCTGTAAATACTAAAATAGAAAAAAAGAATGTTAGTGAAAGCGATTATTACGCAGAATGATGAGCATTCGCATATTTAACTTGACTTTTATTCTTTGTGTGGAAACTTACAGAAGGCTCTTATTACCACTTTGTACTAAAGGTTGACTTGTGGGTTCAAACTTCAGACCTTAGCATTGATGGGTGGAATACCTAACCACCACACTATCGTCTACACCAAACGGCAAATATATTCTCTTGCATACCTTTCAAATGTACACTCATTAAACCAAGATCTTTGAACAAGACAAACAGCTTAGCTCAATTGTCAAATATGTGAATAATCGTTACAAAATACACTTACCATACATTGAATACACTTTGCAAGCATGCCAGATAGCTTTTCTAAACAAACACACTCAGTCACTCGGAACACACCTGTGTGCTCATAACATTGCCGGATCAAGGGAAGGGAGGCCCCTGGGCTAAGGGTACTGTGAGGGCCCCCCCCATGAGGAACCCCCATGAGTTTACCTCCTTCTGTTGTTCCACTCCCTGTAGCAATTACATGGCACGCAGTAATCTCCTTACTGTGGAGATCTCGTGAGAGTGAGACTATAACTCATAGTCTCACTGTCACTAGATCTCCTCGGTAAGGAGATTACTGTGCGCCGCGTATCTCCTACAGTGACATCAGGCAGCTAACAGCATAACATTTGCTGTTAGCTGCCTGCCATTCTTCTTCAACAGTGACAGCCGGAGCCGGGGGCAGGGACACCCCCGACCTGGTAAATGCCGGTGGGCCTCCCAGCTGCCCGAGGCCCCTGGGCTGTAGCCCCTTTAGCCCTATTGTTAATCCGGCTCTGGCTCGTAATGATGTCCAGCGTACTCACAGGCATATAATTCTCTAATCACAGTGGTAGTTAAAAACGCTTTTCTCAAAATTCAGTGCTGTTGGGAGTTTCAGTGATCTGGGTGAGTAGACTGCAGATGGACAAATGCTGTTTCCAGACGTTTACTGCTGTACCTGTGTCAAGCTTCAGTATGTTTAATTACTTATCAAAGCATTTCTAGGTGTTGGACAGCTAGAAAGGCCATTCATACTATATGTTTTATGTAACTTCACTTGCTGCTGAAAGGGGTTAACAAACTGTGTTGGAGGATTACTTTTGGATGTTAGATATAATGTGTTTGTTTACCTTTGGAGTTAGAATCTTTACGGCACTGTGTATACTTTGATGAGGGACTGCATACAGACCTCTATAATGTAGACTTATTTTGATCCCCTCTTCTTGACTTGATTTGTTACCTGCTGACCCTCCCCCACAGATGTTTGAGGTGTGTTTTTGATCAGATTTAGCAGAGATTTCTGTCAAACCTTGCGTCTGTGTGTGTGGTAAGTATAGAGTGGCAACATTTAATAGCCTATACAAATGTATTGGGTTTGGCATTAATAAGGGGCATGCTGTATTTTTCGTGGTGTTTTTAATGGTGTTTATTTAATTTTTCCCCATAAATCTATTCTATACTCTATGCTTAACACTCTGTATTTTGTGTTACACAATCCATAACTAATTACACCGTATCAATTATTATGTAACTGACGTGATTTGCACAAGGTGATTTGCCTATGGTAAGTCATACTTGCCAACTCGGGTCAGTCTCCCGGGCTCCCGGAGTAGCTGGCATTTCTCCCAGATCCAAGATTTCACAGAGAACCACGCCATTTTGGAGGGCGGGAGGGGGCGGGGCTAGGCCAATCGCGTCATTTTGTCCCCGCTCCCGCGAAGTACATTACTGTTTCAAAGGGGGCGGGGCCAAAAATGACGTGATTGGTCACGCCCCCAAAAATTTCCACGATTGGTCACGCCCCCAACTCCTGGAAACTTGTTTCCGGGAGTTGGCAAGTATGTGGTAAGTATCACGTTTGCATGCACTTTGGTGGTGTTTCTATATGGTGAGGTGCTGTTTGTTCATTCAATAGGGCTGTTTTTATTTAAAAATGCCAATTTTTTTTTTTTATTATTATTTTTTTCCTTATGTAAAAATCAATAATTATGGACTGTTCTTTGCCACAAAAAGCTTCAGGATGAATTTCCACTATATTGTAAGTATTGGTTGCATCATTTGTGGCAAAGTTAGAAAAAGCAAGGTTGAAATGTGTCACCTACTTTTTGGTTTGTTAACTGTGGCTTTTGCAACACATACAGGGGCTCCTGGAGTTGGACCACAATCTGTTTCACGGGGGGTCTGCTCCTCCGCCACATCCAAACCAGCAACTACGACAACATCGCCGTCCGAGGGAGCGTGTCTTCAGGCCACGTGTCAGCCTCTTTAGGATGTCGGATGCGGAGGTTGTCCGTCGCTATCGGCTTCCTCCACATGTGATATTGGACACCCTGCGCATTGTGCAGCGTGACTTTGAGCCAATGCGCAGCATCCCGACAGCAATACCGCCTTTGACCAAAATTGTGGCGGTACTGCACTTCTGTGCATCTGGATCATTCCAGACGACAGTGGGGGTCGCGGCAGGTATGTCCCAGGCGACCTTCAGCCGCATCCTAAGGGCGTTCCTGTCACGGCTCCGTCAGTTTATCCTTCTGACACTGGATGAGGTGTCTCTTGTGCGGATTAAGAAGCATTTTGCCACCATAGCTGGCTTTCCGCTCGTCATAGGGGCAGTAGATGGGACTCATGTGGCACTGGTCCCGTTGAGTGGAAATGCTTCGGCTTTGATGAACCGCAAGCATTTCCACTCAATCAATCTCCAGGCCATATGTGACCCGTCTCTCCAGATTCGGAAATTGGTTGCAAAATGGGATGGGTGTACCCATGACTCATATGCCTTTCGTAATTCAGAGTTGTGGCCTAGATTGCAACAAATGCAAGGGCATGTCAGGCCACATGGAGATGTGTGGCTTCTTGGTAATTATTAGAAAATATTGGATCTGTCAAGTTGAATTTGTTAGTAAAAATGTATTTCAAAGATAGTTTTCGTAAATATAATATTGTACATGAGATGTTAATGTTACACAATGTGTTATATAGTGTATGTGCCTTGTATTTATAGTTGGCCCAACTAAACAGTACTTATAGAAATTTAGCCACATTTTGGAGATTTACTGATAATGTAGGGCTATTATTCAAACTGACCTAACAGTTAAGGTTATGTGTCCTGTGAAAAGTGTACACCGGCAGGTGTGTAAGTATTAGATTTGTGTAAAGTGTAATACTAAAATCTGGAGTGCACTTTGGTTTGTGGCCATTCTTAGACATTGCTAGTTTTCAAAGGATTGTAATTATACAGTATTATGACTCATTAACCTTACTATTTAGCATAGAATAAAGCTATGACTCCTATTTTAGTATGTTTTGATATTGATGCAGGTCTATTATCACTCTTAAATTTTATTAATGTTTGTTTCTTATGTCTTTCCTCTCATCCTACATAGGAGACAATGCGTATCCCTCCTGCCTTTAGCTCCTCACTCCCATCTTGAACCCACACACAGAGAAGGAGGAGGCCTATAACTCGGCTTATAGGGCCACCAGATTGGTCATTGAAAGGGCGTTTGGTGTTCTTAAGGCACGATTTTGATGCCTTAACCGGTCTGATGGTGCCCTCATGTATGAGCCGAGAAAGGCCTGTAAGATTATCGCTCTGTGTGTGGTGTTTTATAATATAGCCATCCTAAGTGGGGCTCCAGGGGTCTTGGATGAGGTTGCTGGGGTGGAAGAGGCGGAGGAGGAGTAAGCTGGGTCGGAGGTTGAGGAGGAGTAATATTGTGAGGACCCCCCTCGTGAAGCAATGCGTGGCTCCAACTTCAGGCAGTATGTGGTTGAGAGATACTTTTGAGGTAAATGAGTTTCTAGAACTGTTTAATTTTAAACAACAAAGCTCTCTGCTGTAATAATGACCAAGCTTACTCAAAAGATGAATCACTAATGTATTTTCCAGTCCAAATGTGGATAGAAAAATACATGGGCTGGTATGATAGTGAAATGTCTTACATGTGTCCTAATGGTAAAATCAATGACAACCTGTAAGTTACGTTAGTTTTCAATTGTGTATAGGATGTCTCGTAAATGCCTCAAAGTTTAACCTCAGTGTCTTTTGTGAAATGCACCTTAATGTGTTTGATTTCAACTACTGGCTAATGTGCCTACATCAACGTCCTTGCGTTGAAATGTAGAGTACAGTTTGCACAGTTCAAATATCTCCTTGCTGGAGCACAGGTGTATTCACTCCTGATTGACACATTGTAATAGATCCACAGGTGGTCCTAATTATGTCACATTTGATCCGGAAAAGCTGCACTGTTGGGGAGCCCTGAGGACTGGGTTTGGGAAACCCTGGTCTAGTATGTAAATGTCCCCTAGTGTCAAACTGTTCATGCCAAATAATTTGATTGAAATTGTAGCCTAACACTGGTCAGTCAGGCATGTGAGGTTTATATGTTATTGTGCAGCACATACAGTGTTGAGAAGTGCACATTTGAGACACTTGGTTTGTTTTTCTTATATATACAGGCTGTTTCTACCATTAGGGCGATTGTGCTGGCCTCAGTGCCATAGTACTTTCCACTGGAGTTGGTGGATGTTGCCATGGTGAAGGCTGTTGACAAATGTAAGTATCTATAGTGTTTTCATCACTAAAATGTAACTGTCAAGTGTGTGTGCTGCATACAATAGTGACGATTGTAAGCATTAAATGTGTGGGTCTGCCAAGTCAATGTATGGTCATGTGCTAGCTATGTTACTTATGGGTTTGGGGGGTTACTTTCCTGTCAAATAGAACACTCTGAAGCCAAGATATAGCTCAAACACACAAGCCAGTATTAGAGAATACTGTGTAGAACCTTACAAGACCTTTTGAACATTACAATACAGTGACCACCTTCTAGTTCACCAAGGCATCAACTAGGTAAATAAATGCAAGTTAGATGTGAGCTAATATTGGCTTAGTAAATGTTTGTTTCACATTCAACAGGGCACGTTGGCGTGGATTTTGGAGTGGTGCATTTCGTGTTTCCCTACATGTTGAAGTATTTCTCCAATGCTGTAAGCCTGCTTATGGATCTCTTCACTTTGGCCAGATTGTCAGCTCTTCATCCAAGAAACTTTGACACACAGACCACTGACTTCTTTGCTATGTTTTTGGTTGCAAGTTTGGAATCATCTATGTAATAAATAAATCTTGCAAATGTGTCACCAATCTGTCCCCAGGAAGTATTTGCAGATTACTATACTGCAGTGCTTCCTCTTTGCATACACAACAATCCATACATAGTGCTTTTGTTACCATTGCGGAACATGTCTACTTGTACAATATATTAAATCAATGTGTGGTTCTTTTGTCCTTTGCCACAGACACACCGTATCCTACAAACCCACTCTCTGGAGTGGATTTAAACTAATAGCCATTATGGTTAGTTAGAAGGTCTGTATGTGTGGTTGCTTGTTAACTAGCCATTTTGTAGTCTTTTCTGTGCTTGAATGTCAACATGGTGGGCCTGATTCATCAAGGTACGCAAATGCAACCGTATCTGCGTTGCATACTTTGAGTGACAGAGACACTTACGCGAGTGAAATAAGCACCTCAAACTGCAAAAACACACCCTCCTGTGGTCTTCTACACTTAAGGCACGGAATTAAGCAGCGCAAACGCAATAAAACACACCCACCTGCGGATCTTTAAACAAGGTACAAGCAAGAGATGGATCGCAAGTGATTGACGGGAAGCTAAGCAATGTATACGTCACGCACAATGTGGGAGGGACGAATAGCTTTTTTACACACATAACAAAACATAATGCCTGTGGCTTATTTTAACTCTGTATTGATTAATCAGTGGCAACTAACAATAATGTGGTACACTCTGAAAGATGTTTCTAGTTTGCTAATAATTTTTGTAATACACAGTTTTAACAAACACATTGCTGAAGATCTTTCTGTGTTTAGGATTTAAAGTCGCCGTATAGTACGCCAAATGCATGGACATGGCTACATTCAAAGCACATACATTATGAATATATCAATATGTATGTTGTGTAAACCCATATGCCTTTTCAGTAAAATGCATAGCATACTCTTCCATAGAGGATATACACACACAAGAGTGTACACAAACTCCACACAGATAAAGGATTTCTGTCTGGATTAGAACTCATGACTGTCTTTATGGAAAGTGGGAGAGCTACCCAGTAGCCCAACCTGAGATGTGGTAAAAACCCAGAGAACACCAACAATACAGCATGCGTGCTACACAGGCAACTCACACTTAATAGTACTCTTCATTATTCACACAAATTACTGGCAACTTACTGGCAACTTACTGGCAACTTACTGGCAACTTACTGGCAACTTACTGGCAACTTACTGGCAACTTACTGGCAACTTACTGGCAAAATACCAATCTCACAGGTAGCTCACTGGTTAGCACTTTGGACTCACAACACAGAAGCCATGAGTTCAAATACCAAGCATACCATGTGGGCTGGGTTTATTATGCTAACAAGAAACACAAGAACTTCACACAATGGTTTCATTTTTTAATTTGGTTTTGTTATACATGCTCAGCCACATTGTAAAATATGCTCTCATATTTATCCTGTATTGTAAGAAAATCATTTTTTTTTTTTTTGGGGGGGGGGGCACTTTAGATAAGCATCAGGGCCCACACTTCACATGCACATTATTATGTCCATGCTGACATTTATTACTACAAATGGACTAAGATTGGGAGGGGTTTGTAGGGGTCAGCCTCCTTGGAGTTAAATGCAACATTGCCTGCAAACAGACTTTCATCTGGATCCACGGTGTATAGGTTAGGTCATGTACTTAGCTTTATCCAAACAGAATGCTCACCACATTCCAGTACCATGGAGCTTTGCAACACTTGCACTTCTGCCTTACACCACTGACGCCACTTCTGGGTACAGTTTCCATGTTTTCATGTTCTCTTCAATGTGTGATTGCCTTAGCTCTAATACTTGAACTTAACATTGGACTATCACTACAATGACACATGATTTGGGGAATGTGAAAACTAGCTAAGGCAATTTATCTTGCACACAGGGCCTACAGATGCCATACCTCTTACAGGGGTGGCTTGTTCGTGGAGGGTGCATATTCCTTTTGGATGACATGTAAACAGCAAATCACAACCTTTTCTGTTAGAGAAATGTTGATGGAGTTCAAAAAAAAAAACATCTTCCTTAAATGTTACTCTTTTGGAATTATTATATACATTCTCTTTTGTCCTTAGAGCCACATGTTGGGTAATTAGAATATATTAATAAAGACACACACACCAATGAATCTGTTTTTCAAAATTATATTATTAGAACACTCCTCAATAAATCAAACATATTTACATAATGTAAGTAAACTATTTACAAAAAAAAAAAAAATCACTCTGAGAGTAAAGACCAGGATGCCAATTTTTTTTCCATTTCTTTTATAATTTTTTATTTTTTTTGTGTTGTTTTTTTTTATTTTTTTAAACATTTGGACATTTCGGCCCTCATTTCGATTTATGTTGGTGAGGGGGGGAGGACAATTGTCACCTTCTCCCATGTGTGCTGAAAGAAACCAGAAAAAAAGCATTAAAGACATGTAAACCTATTTTGCCAAACAAACAGGAATTACTAGAGATGTGTACTGTTACATTAGTTTAAATTTTAGGCCTCTGGCTAAAAAAACATTTGGACGCATATTAGACGTTGATAAGGCTTTGGAGTGTTAGGAATCCCTCCAGCCGGTACAACAAAACCCGGAGTCTGCTCTGAGGTCTGGTGTTCACTGTTGCCCCTGGTAGTGGGGACAGACTTGGCTGCAGACACACAGAGGGTCGAGAGATGTGTACTGGCTAAGGAGAACCCAGGAATAGAGCGTAATGATAGACAGCAGCGTGGGGACCAGGCCAGAATTGGAGCTGGCAGCAGACAACGTAGCCGGAGAACAAGGCACAGGCACAGGCACCAGGGACAGGCGTAAGATCAGGGTCACTAGCAAAGGTTCACATTCCAAGTTCAGGCAATAGATCAGGGTCAGAAGCACAGGTTCAGAGTCCAGGAACAGGCAAGGGTCATACACGGGTAATCAGTCTAAGGTTGAAACACCAACACGGGAACAAAGCAGCAGACAGCAGAACTGAAAACAGGACACTATAACCAGAAGTGAGGCTCAGATCTCACTGCCTTAAATAGTACTGAGAGCCAATCAGGACAGAGGAGGATAGGGCTGACAATCAGCCTAAGGAGGCAGCTAATTAATTACTAGCTAGAACTAGCATAGGTAAAAACATAACCAGGAAGCATGTATAAAAATATAAGTGAACCAGTTTAAATCATATGAGAGTTCCCCCTGGTGTTGGAGGATGTGCCTACACCCTCCTACATCTATGCCACAAGGATAATAACAGAGCACAGAAACTAAAACACACGCCCGGCTGCTAGTTCATGCCAGGATGCGGCATACCACCGCGGCTCGTGACAGTACCCCCCCATGAGGAGGGGTCAAGGAACCCCGACATCCAGGCTTCTAGGGAAATTTCTTAAAGAATTCCTTCTTGAGTTTTTCAGCATGGAGACGCTTCTGTGGTATCCAAGTTCGCTCTTCTTGGCTTGACGTAGAGCAGAGTGTACTTTTTCCAGATGGACTTTAGCCGAGATGTAAAGGCAAAAGTCCTGGTAACATGGTCAGAGGAGAGGGAATTCGCCTTTGGATGAAACCCGTAGTTACATAAGAAAGGGGATGTACCAGTTGCAGAATGGCAAGAGTTGTTATATGCAAATTCCGCCCAAGGCAAAAGAGAAGACCAGTTGTCATGAAACTTCCATACATAAATGCATAAAATTTGCTCAAGAGTTTGGTTAGTTCTCTCCGTCTGACCAATTCGACTGAGGGTGATAAGCAGACGACAGGCTGACTTTAATTCCAAGTGAATTGCAAAATACCCTTCAAAACTGCGCAATGAGCTGGGACCCTCGATCTGAAATAATGTCATCCGTGAGGCAGTAGAGACGGAAGATATGTGAAATGAACAATGTGGCCAAGAGTTTTGCATCCGGCAATTTGCATAATGGAACAAAGTGGGCCATTTTGCTGAAACGATCAACAACTACCCAAATGGTGTTATGACCAGAAGACCGTGGGAGATCGACTATGAAATCCATCGAAAGATGGGTCCACGGTTTACCTGGGGTAGATAGAGACATCAATAGACCAAAAGGAAGAATCCTAGAAGATTTGTTTCTAGCTCATTCTGGGCAAGCACGGACATAGTTCTCTACATCCGAAGATAAAGTAGGCCACCAAACCCAGCGAGACAAAGCTTCAATGGTCCTTTGGACTCCTGGGTGACCTGCCGAGCGGTTATCATGGCTTTCCATGAGAACAGACTTTGGGAGATGAACAGGTACGAATAATTTATTAGCGGGTGTCTGAGCTGGAGCAATTCTTTGAAACCGACGAAGAGTAGCTCCAAAGTCCTGCGTTAAGGCGATATGAACGGAAGTTGAGGGAACAATGGACTGTGGATCAGGAGACTGAGGGTGACATGCCATGAAACTGCGGGATAATGAATCCGCTTTGGTGTTCCTTGAACCAGGACGAAAGGTAATGATGAAATTAAACCGGGTAAAAAACAAAGCCCAGCGGGCCTGCCTGGGATTTAAGGTTTTCGCGGTCTGGATATACTGGAGATTTTTATGAACAGTGAAGATCGTAATAACATGTGTGGCTCCTTCTTACCAGGGCCACCATTCTTCTAAGGCCCACTTGATAGCCAATAATTCACGGTTTCCAACATCGTAATTATTCTCTGTGGGTGAAAATTTTCTAGACAGGTAAGCACAGGGATGCAATTTTTTAGTCTGAGAGTCTCTCTGAGAGAGGACGGCCCCTCCACCAACATCTGATGCGTCTACCTCTATGATGAATGTGAGTTCCGTATCGGGGTGTCTAAGAACTAGTGCTGACATGAATACAGCCTTGAGGGCTGAAAAACTCGCCAATGCTTCCGGAGACCATTCGGCTGGGTTGGCTCCTTTTCGGGTGAGAGCAGTGATAGGAGCCACCAAGGAGGAAAATGAAGCTATGAATCTTCGATAATAATTAGCGAAGCCAAGGAATCTTTGGACCACTTTCAGGTTAGTAGGGAGGACCCAATCTTGTATTGCCTGAACCTTAGCGGGATCCATCGCGAATCCTGATGAAGAGATGATATATCCCAGAAAGGCCACTGTGGACACCTCGAACTCACATTTCTCTCGTTTTGCGTAGAGATGATGTGCACGTAACTTCAGTAGGACCTCACGAACATGCTGACGGTGCTGAGACAAGGATTGTGAGTAAATTAGGATGTCATCCAGATAGACGACCACTGATTTTCCAAGGAATTCCCGCAACACATTGTTGATTAAGTCTTGGAAAACTGCCGCAGTGTTGCATAAACCGAATGGCATAACAAGATATTCGTAGTGTCCTGACTGGGTGCTGAAGGCTGTTTTCCACTCATCCCCTTTTTTGATTCGGATGAGATTGTAGGCACCTCTGAGGTCAATCTTTAAGAAGATGGTGGCTGCCTTAAGCTGATCGAACAAGACGGAGATCAAAGGCAGAGGGTATGTGTTCTTAACAGTGATGTTGTTCAGACCACGAAAATCAATGCAAGACCTAAGGCTACCATCTTTTTTAGATACGAAGAAGCAACCAGCTCCTAAAGGAGACTTAGAAGGGCGAATAAATCCCTTTTGCAAGTTTTCCTCCACATACTGCTCCATGGCCTGGGTCTCAGGGATAGATAGAGAATAGAGGCGCCCCTTGGGCAACTTGGATCCTGGTACCAGATCTATTGCACAATCATAATCCCGATGTGGCGGGAGTGAATCGGCTTTCTTCTTGCAGAATACATCACTAAATTCTTGATAGGGTGCATGTAGTAACTCAGGACTAGGCTGGAGTACTCTAAGAGGTAGAGACAGACAAGCAACGAAACATTCTGGGCTCCAACGGATGATCTCCCCTCTTTTCCAATCAATAAGGGGATTATGGCTGCGAAGCCAAGGATACCCCAGAATCAATCGGACAGAGGAACAGGTAATTAGGTAGAAGGAGAGTTCCTCCGCATGGATGGCTCCTACAGACAACCGAACCATAGGAGTCTTCACCAGAATTCTACCCCCAGGCAAGGGGTTACAATCCAAACCATAAGTGGTAATGCTTGAACCTAACTTGATTTCCGGAATGTGAAGCGTCCGAGCCAAGTAAATATCCAGGAAGTTACCTGCTGCACCACTATCAAGGAAAGCTGTCACATCTGCGAATTTGTGACGAAAGGCTAGACGTCCAGGAACCAACAAAGAGTTTTCTGAAGAGATAATTTGTAGGCCTAAGCGCACCTCCTCGCCAGCGCTTAGGCTTTCGCGTTTTCCGACTTGCTGGGACACGCCAGCAAGTCGGGAAATTTGCTGGCGTGAGGTGGCCAGGTTGGCCACAATATAAACAAAGACCTAGTGAGAGTTTTCTGGAGTGTTCCTACGGAGGTAGGCGATAAGCACCCAGCTGCATGGGTTCAGGGGAATCCGGCAAAATAGCAGTAGAACTGGGTGGTGAGCCAGGAGGTATTGATGACTCCCGTTCAGCCTTCCTCTCTCTAATACGACGGTCAATTTTAATGACAAGCTGCATCAAATCTTCAAGCGGGGCGGGTACCGGATACTGAACTAAGGAGTCCTTAATTTGCTCCGTAAGGCCCAACCGGAATTGAATCCGCAGTGCTGGATAATTCCAGGCACTATCCGTTGACCAACGCCGAAATTCCGCACAATATTCCTCAGTGGAACGACGTCCTTGCCTTAATGCCCGGAGATGAGACTCAGCTGAGGCCACCCGGCCTGGGTCATCATATAGCAACCCCAGGGCCTGGAAGAAGGCATCCACGGTCTGTAAGGCAGGACTGGTTGATGGAAGAGAGAAGGCCCAAGACTGAGTGTCGCCCTGTAGTGGAGAAATAACGATCCCTACTGTCTGCTGTTCGGAACCAGAGAAGCGTGGTCTCAGGTGGAAGTATAACCTGCAACTCTCTTTAAAGTTGAGATAAGCAGACTTGCTTCCCGAGAACCGGTCAGGCAAATTCAATTTTGGTTCTGGAGTGACGCCAGCGGAGGCTTGCTGAGGCTGCAGATTTCTGGAAACCTCTTCTTGAACTGCCAAGCGCTGGTAAAGGCCCTGTACTACTTGAGAAATCGCCTGGATCTGGTTAGCCAGGACCTGGGCTGGAGACAGAATCGAGTCGCTGTTGTCCATGGCAATATCACTCCAATCTTCACGGCTGGTTATAATGTAAGGAACCTTTCCAGCCGATACAACAAAACCCGGAGTCTGCTCTGAGGTCTGGTGTTCACTGTTGCCCCTGGTGGTGGGGACAGACTTGGCTGCAGACACACAGAGGGTTGAGAGATGCGTACCGGCTAAGGAGAACCCAGGAATAGAGCGTGATGATAGACAGCAGAGTGGGGTCCAGGCCAGAATCGAAGCTGGCAGCAGGCAACGTAGCCGGAGAACAAACCAAGGTCAGGGGTCGCAGGCACAGGTTCAGAAACCAGGGACAGGCGTAAGATCAGGGTCACTAGCAAAGGTTCAGATTCCAAGTTCATGCAATAGATCAGGGTCAGAACCACAGGTTCAAAGTCCAGGAACAGGCAAGGGTCATACACGGGTAATCAGTCTAAGGTTGAAACACCAACACAGGAACAAAGCAGCAGGCAGCACAACTGAAAACAGGACACTATAACCGGCAGTGAGGCTCAGATCTCACTGCCTTAAATAGTACTGAGAGCCAATCAGGACAGAGGAGGATAGTGCTGACAATCAGCCTCAGGAGGCAGCTAATTAATTACTAGCTAGAACTAGCATAGGTAAAAACATAACCAGAAAGCATGTATAAAAATACAAGTGAACCAGTTTAAATCATACATCTTGTCGAAGTCGTATAATTGGATTAACGAAAGTATATTGGTTAATATTGTTTTATTGGTCGAATGCACTCAGTATGCCACGCTACACGTGGCATATTGCGATCGCACGGTAAAATACGCACGTACACACTCGCATTACAACATTTAGTTATTTATGTAATTCATATTCATATTGGTTCCGTTACACAGTCATTTTTGAGCAGATAGTATTTAGTTTATTATTAGTTTATATAATATGATTATATGTGCACTTCAGTGATATTTAAGGTTCAGGTTATAGGAAAGGTGTCATGTCTAGTATCATATTAAACCCCTTTTCATCAGCAGCTGTCCGGTTCCATCGCCGAAGAGATCACATATTGCATACTCTAGTTATTGATGTTAGGGAATAAATAGCCAGATTGATATCAGAATGTGAAATGCTAATGAACGTATTGTAACTGGAGCACATCCCATGGAGAGATGACCCCCACCTTTGGATTCCTTAGTCTGAACTAGCCTATGACCTGTTTACCCTGGACCCACCCAAAGTCTGGACCTATAGAAGCAAGCCATGTGTTTTCTATTGTTCACTCTGTAACACTAAATGTATATATGATCATAGCTGCTCTCCCAGTGTTCAGTCTACTCTGACCACAGTTATCTAAACAGATATACTGCTACTGGGACCCGTGGAAGCGCAGCGAAGCGCATGCAATACGAGCGTGGTACGTATCTATCTTTTGGTATTGGCTGTACTGTACTGTATTATATTACAATCATGTATTGAACTGTTAAACTTTTTACATCTGCTAAAATAAATCACTTTGTGTGTTGGCAACACAATACAATCGCTTGGGCAATGCTTATTTGAAAACCATAGAATTACTTTAATAATTTGGGGGCTCTGAGGTGAGGTTACATTATCGGCAGGTATGCAACGCTTACGATTTTCGGTTCCTCAACAAAGGGTGGATTGACGGACGCATCTCATACGGGAAGGAACGCAATGTGTTCAAGACCTGTGGTTCACTTTGTATTGCGAAACTGAATGTCCGTTGTTGCATAGCCTGAAGGTACGCTAATTTGAATCTAGGGACAAGAAAGAAAAATGTTTCTTTTTATTGTCGTTTTGCATTTTAAAAGGTAATGCATTGCCTAGTGTATGTGTACTTTATTAAAGTAATTGTATCGTTTTCAAATAAGCATTGCCCAAGTGATTGTATTGTGTTTCTAACGCACAAAGTGATTTATTTTAGCAGATGTAACAAGTTAACAATTCAATACATGATTGTAATATAATACAGTACAGTACAGCCAATACCAAAAGATAAATACAAACCGCTGCGCTAACCACGGGCACCAGTGAACAGTAATTCAGCCTTGAGTACTGTGATCAGAGTAGACTGAACACTACATGAGAGCTACTGCTTATATGCAAACAGAGATACAGGGAAACAATGCAGGTGGTATTGCTTCTATTGGTCCAGGCATCAGGAGGGTCCAGGGGGTTACACATCATTGGCTGATTCAATCTAAGGAATCCAAAGGTAGGGGTCTCTCCAGGGGATGAGCTCTGTTCTTCCCACCAAACTGCTCTGTTCTTCCCGCCAAACTGCTCTGTTCTTCCCACCAAACTTCAATTACAATCAGTCCATTAGCATTTGACAGTTAATATCATATTAAAGGTTTATTCCCTAACATCAATAACTAGAGTATGCAATGTGCGATCTCTTCGCCGAATGCACCGAACAGCTGCTGATGTAAAGGGGATTAATATGATATTAGACATGACACCTTTCCTATAAGCTGAACCTTAAATATCACTGAAGTGTACATATAATCATATTATATAAACTAATAATAAACCAAATACTATCTGCTCATAAATTACAGTGTAACGGACTAGCATGAATATGAATTGTATAAATAACTAAATGTTGTAATGCGAGTGTGAATGTGCGTATTTTACCGTGCGATCGCACCACGCGCTGTGTTAGGTGGCGTACGGATCTGTGTTACGTGGCGTACGAATCACAATCGAACAGCAAAACAATATTAACCAATATACTTTCGTTCATCCAATTGTATGACTTCGACAACTTCCTGTTTAGCGTGTATGAACTTCCGGTATTGTTACCACGTGTTTAAACAATCATGTGCATAGTCTGTTATATATGTATAGTATATACATTTGTTGAAACCTCTATAAAACTACCATTGTTTGGGAAATCTATTTTCTGTGCAGAAAACAAAAGGTTGTATGTGAATGGTATGCAGTAACATACACGGACAAGGAAAGGGAATGGTTCCACCAGCAGGGGCAGCGGCTGAAATTGGTGAGAATAATGTAAAGGTTATCAAAGGGGGAGACATTCATTGTACTGCAAAAGCGATTCCAGCAACTAGTTCAGAACATAGTGATTTGGTAGGCTTATTTCCTGTCCGCACAACAGCAGTTCCCAATGGGAAAGCGGACAGAGATGGTGTAGTTCCCATGAAACAGGTAGCAATGTATTTTCCATGGACTAAGACGGAACTATTTAGAATTATGTCTGATTTCCCTGATCCTAGAAAAGATTTGGCCAAGTGTCAGAAATTTATTAGACATTTAGGTAATGCACATGAGCATACTAATAAAGATTGGCGAGTGCTGTTTAGAGCTTGGCTTCCTCTCGATACTGATATACAAAAGTTCATTAAGGATTGTAGGTTGGAGAAGGATAAACCCTTAACTGAGGATGACAATCAGGATAATATTGGACGTATAATCACAAAGTTGGCCATATATTTTCCAGTGACAATGGAATGGGGCAAAATATTCACCATCAAACAAAAAGGTAATGAGATTACAACTGATTATTTTTCTAGGGCTCTAGCGGCCATGATTAAGTACACAGGAATATCAGATATAAGGGTAAATCCACATTACAGGGAGGTAGCTGTTGCAGTATTAATGGATGGTCTCCGGGAGGATCTAAGGACTTGGATACAAACCTATTTTCCTAATTGGAGAGGTCTCACGGTAAATGCCATTAAAGAACATGCCATAGAACATGATAAAAATAGATGTAAAAAGGAAAAAGCACAGAATGATAGGTTAATGATGTTGGGTATTCAGGCATTAGAAAAATTACATTCACAACCTCAGAATTATAAAAACCACTATAAGGGACGAAAGAAACAAAAATCTTTGAAGTGTTTTAACTGTCTTAAGAAGGGACATTTAAGGAAAGATTGTAAAGAAAATATTAGAGCAAAAGCTAGGAAATTAGGACCAGGCAAGGCAAATAATAATCTCTGGTAAGTATTAATGTGCAAGGTTAGAGAAAAAAAAACCAACTGATTTAAAAGGTAATCTTTGTTGATTTTGCTTGTTTGTTTTATGTTGTCACATGCTTGCTTTTCTGATCGCTGGCCGATGGAAAAGAATGGAAATGTTTGTTTTGTCTGCTGTTTCAAGATAACTATCTTGTTTTTCTTCTCACAGATAAAAGGTACACAAAAGAAATATAGACTTGGTGCTTAAGGCAGTGGTTCCCAAACTTTTGCAGTTCGCGGCACCATTAGAGTCTCCAAAGTTTTTCAAGGCACACCTCTAAAATAATTATTGAGCAGTCCTGTTTTAGAAGTAGTTGGGTCAAAAAATTGTAATAAGTATTTAGGTCAGGACAGAAATACTTATTTAGTTGTATGCAAAAATGCCCCCTCTGCATCCAGAGACTCTGCCCTCAGGCACTCTGCCCCCTCTGCATCCAGACACACTGCCCCCTCTGCATCCAGACACACTGCCCTCTCTCACACTGCCCTCTCTGTCACGCTGTCCCCCCTCCTCTGCCCTCTCTCACAATGTCCCCTCCTCTGCCCTCTCACGCTGTGTCCCCCTCCACTGCCCCTCTCACGCTGTGTCCCCCTCCTCTGCCGTGCTGTGCCTCTCCTCTGCCCCACTGTACCCCTCCTCTGCTCTCTGTCCCCCTTCTCTGCCCTGCTGTCCCCATCCTCTGCTCTCTGTCCCCATCCTCTGCTCTCTGTCCCCATCCTCTGCCCCTCTGTCCCCATCCTCTGCCCCTCTGTCCCCCTCCTCTGCTCTGTGTCCCCCTCCTCTGCCCTGCTGTCACCATCCTCTGCTCTCTGTCCCCTTCCTCTGCCCAGCTGTCACCATCCTCTGCTCTCCTCCTCTGCTCTGCTGTCACCATCCTCTGCTCTCTGTCCCCTTCCTCTGCCCCGCTGTCACCATCCTCTGCTCTCCTCCTCTGTCCCGCTGTCACCATCCTCTGTCCCCCTCCTTTGTCCTGCTGTCACCACCCTCTGTCCCCCTCCTCTGTCCCGCTGTCACCATCCTCTGTCCCCCTCCTCTGTCCCACTGTCACCATCCTCTGCTCTCCTCCTCTGTCCCGCTGTCACCATCCTCTGCTCTCCTCCTCTGTCCCGCTGTCACCATCCTCTGTCCCCCTCCTTTGTCCTGCTGTCACCACCCTCTGTCCCCCTCCTCTGTCCCGCTGTCACCATCCTCTGTCCCCCTCCTCTGTCCCGCTGTCACCATCCTCTGCTCTCCTCCTTTGTCCCGCTGTCACCATCCTGTCACCAACCTCTGTCCCGCTGTCACCATCCTCTGCTCTCCTCCTCTGTCCCGCTGTCACCATCCTGTCACCAACCTCTGTCCCACTGTCACCATCCTCTGCTCTCCTCCTCTGTCCCCCTGTCACCATCCTCTGTCCCCCTCCTCTGTCCCACTGTCACGATCCTCTGCTCTCCTCCTCTGTCCCGCTGTCACCATCCTGTCACCAACCTCTGTCCCGCTGTCGAGAGATGTGTACTGGTTAAGGAGAACCCAGGAATAGAGCGTAATGATAGACAGCAGCGTGGGGACCAGGCCAGAATTGGAGCTGGCAGCAGACAACGTAGCCGGAGAACAAGGCACAGGCACAGGTTCAGAAACCAGGGACAGGCGTAAGATCAGGGTCACTAGCAAAGGTTCACATTCCAACTTCAGGCAATATATCAGGGTCAGAAGCACAGGTTCAGAGTCCAGGAACAGGCAAGGGTCATACACGGGTAATCAGTCTAAGGTTGAAACACCAACACGGGAACAAAGCAGCAGACAGCAGAACTGAAAACAGGACACTATAACCAGAAGTGAGGCTCAGATCTCACTGCCTTAAATAGTACTGAGAGCCAATCAGGACAGAGGAGGATAGGGCTGACAATCAGCCTAAGGAGGCAGCTAATTAATTACTAGCTAGAACTAGCATAGGTAAAAACATAACCAGGAAGCATGTATAAAAATATAAGTGAACCAGTTTAAATCATATGAGAGTTCCCCCTGGTGTTGGAGGATGTGCCTACACCCTCCTACATCTATGCCACAAGGATAATAACAGAGCACAGAAACTAAAACACACGCCCGGCTGCTAGTTCATGCCAGGATGCGGCATACCACCGCGGCTCGTGACAGTACCCCCCCATGAGGAGGGGTCAAGGAACCCCGACATCCAGGCTTCTAGGGAAATTTCTTAAAGAATTCCTTCTTGAGTTTTTCAGCATGGAGACGCTTCTGTGGTATCCAAGTTCGCTCTTCTTGGCTTGACGTAGAGCAGAGTGTACTTTTTCCAGATGGACTTTAGCCGAGATGTAAAGGCAAAAGTCCTGGTAACATGGTCAGAGGAGAGGGAATTCGCCTTTGGATGAAACCCGTAGTTACATAAGAAAGGGGATGTACCAGTTGCAGAATGGCAAGAGTTGTTATATGCAAATTCCGCCCAAGGCAAAAGAGAAGACCAGTTGTCATGAAACTTCCATACATAAATGCATAAAATTTGCTCAAGAGTTTGGTTAGTTCTCTCCGTCTGACCAATTCGACTGAGGGTGATAAGCAGACGACAGGCTGACTTTAATTCCAAGTGAATTGCAAAATACCCTTCAAAACTGCGCAATGAGCTGGGACCCTCGATCTGAAATAATGTCATCCGTGAGGCAGTAGAGACGGAAGATATGTGAAATGAACAATGTGGCCAAGAGTTTTGCATCCGGCAATTTGCATAATGGAACAAAGTGGGCCATTTTGCTGAAACGATCAACAACTACCCAAATGGTGTTATGACCAGAAGACCGTGTGAGATCGACTATGAAATCCATCGAAAGATGGGTCCACGGTTTACCTGGGGTAGATAGAGACATCAATAGACCAGAAGGAAGAATCCTAGAAGATTTGTTTCTAGCTCATTCTGGGCAAGCACGGACATAGTTCTCTACATCCGAAGATAAAGTAGGCCACCAAACCCAGCGAGACAAAGCTTCAATGGTCCTTTGGACTCCTGGGTGACCTGCCGAGCGGTTATCATGGCTTTCCATGAGAACAGACTTTGGGAGATGAACAGGTAAGAATAATTTATTAGCGGGTGTCTGAGCTGGAGCAATTCTTTGAAACCGACGAAGAGTAGCTCCAAAGTCCTGCGTTAAGGCGATATGAACGGAAGTTGAGGGAACAATGGACTGTGGATCAGGAGACTGAGGGTGACATACCATGAAACTGCGGGATAATGAATCCGCTTTGGTGTTCCTTGAACCAGGACGAAAGGTAATGATGAAATTAAACCGGGTAAAAAACAAAGCCCAGCGGGCCTGCCTGGGATTTAAGGTTTTCGCGGTCTGGATATACTGGAGATTTTTATGAACAGTGAAGATCGTAATAACATGTGTGGCTCCTTCTAACCAGGGCCACCATTCTTCTAAGGCCCACTTGATAGCCAATAATTCACGGTTTCCAACATCGTAATTATTCTCTGTGGGTGAAAATTTTCTAGACAGGTAAGCACAGGGATGCAATTTTTTAGTCTGAGAGTCTCTCTGAGAGAGGACGGCCCCTCCACCAACATCTGATGCGTCTACCTCTATGATGAATGGGAGTTCCGTATCGGGGTGTCTAAGAACTAGTGCTGACATGAATACAGCCTTGAGGGCTGAAAAACTCGCCAATGCTTCCGGAGACCATTCAGCTGGGTTGGCTCCTTTTCGGGTGAGAGCAGTGATAGGAGCCACCAAGGAGGAAAATGAAGCTATGAATCTTCGATAATAATTAGCGAAGCCAAGGAATCTTTGGACCACTTTCAGGTTAGTAGGGAGGACCCAATCTTGTATTGCCTGAACCTTAGCGGGATCCATCGCGAATCCTGATGAAGAGATGATATATCCCAGAAAGGCCACTGTGGACACCTCAAACTCACATTTCTCTCGTTTTGCGTAGAGATGATGTGCACGTAACTTCAGTAGGACCTCACGAACATGCTGACGGTGCTGAGACAAGGATTGTGAGTAAATTAGGATGTCATCCAGATAGACGACCACTGATTTTCCAAGGAATTCCCGCAACACATTGTTGATTAAGTCTTGGAAAACTGCCGCAGTGTTGCATAAACCGAATGGCATAACAAGATATTCGTAGTGTCCTGACTGGGTGCTGAAGGCTGTTTTCCACTCATCCCCTTTTTTGATTCGGATGAGATTGTAGGCACCTCTGAGGTCAATCTTTAAGAAGATGGTGGCTGCCTTAAGCTGATCGAACAAGACGGAGGTCAAAGGCAGAGGGTATGTGTTCTTAACAGTGATGTTGTTCAGACCACGAAAATCAATGCAAGACCTAAGGCTACCATCTTTTTTAGATACGAAGAAGCAACCAGCTCCTAAAGGAGACTTAGAAGGGCGAATAAATCCCTTTTGCAAGTTTTCCTCCACATACTGCTCCATGGCCTGGGTCTCAGGGATAGATAGAGAATAGAGGCGCCCCTTGGGCAACTTGGATCCTGGTACCAGATCTATTGCACAATCATAATCCCGATGTGGCGGGAGTGAATCGGCTTTCTTCTTGCAGAATACATCACTAAATTCTTGATAGGGTGCATGTAGTAACTCAGGACTAGGCTGGAGTACTCTAAGAGGTAGAGACAGACAAGCAACGAAACATTCTGGGCTCCAACGGATGATCTCCCCTCTTTTCCAATCAATAAGGGGATTATGGCTGCGAAGCCAAGGATACCCCAGAATCAATCGAACAGAGGAACAGGTAATTAGGTAGAAGGAGAGTTCCTCCGCATGGATGGCTCCTACAGACAACCGAACCATAGGAGTCTTCACCAGAATTCTACCCCCAGGCAAGGGGTTACAATCCAAACCATAAGTGGTAATGCTTGAACCTAACTTGATTTCCGGAATGTGAAGCGTCCGAGCCAAGTAAATATCCAGGAAGTTACCTGCTGCACCACTATCAAGGAAAGCTGTCACATCTGCGAATTTGTGACGAAAGGCTAGACGTCCAGGAACCAACAAAGAGTTTTCTGAAGAGATAATTTGTAGGCCTAAGCGCACCTCCTCGCCAGCGCTTAGGCTTTCGCGTTTTCCGACTTGCTGGGACACGCCAGCAAGTCTGAGAAATTTGCTGGCGTGAGGTGGCCAGGTTGGCCACAATATAAACAAAGACCTAGTGAGAGTTTTCTGGAGTGTTCCTACGGAGGTAGGCGATAAGCACCCAGCTGCATGGGTTCAGGGGAATCCGGCAAAATAGCAGTAGAACTGGGTGGTGAGCCAGGAGGTATTGATGACTCCCGTTCAGCCTTCCTCTCTCTAATACGACGGTCAATTTTAATGACAAGCTGCATCAAATCTTCAAGCGGGGCGGGTACCGGATACTGAACTAAGGAGTCCTTAATTTGCTCCGTAAGGCCCAACCGGAATTGAATCCGCAGTGCTGGATAATTCCAGGCACTATCCGTTGACCAACGCCGAAATTCCGCACAATATTCCTCAGTGGAACGACGTCCTTGCCTTAATGCCCGGAGATGAGACTCAGCTGAGGCCACCCGGCCTGGGTCATCATATAGCAACCCCAGGGCCTGGAAGAAGGCATCCACGGTCTGTAAGGCAGGACTGGTTGATGGAAGAGAGAAGGCCCAAGACTGAGTGTCGCCCTGTAGTGGAGAAATAACGATCCCTACTGTCTGCTGTTCAGAACCAGAGAAGCGTGGTCTCAGGTGGAAGTATAACCTGCAACTCTCTTTAAAGTTGAGATAAGCAGACTTGCTTCCCGAGAACCGGTCAGGCAAATTCAATTTTGGTTCTGGAGTGACGCCAGCGGAGGCTTGCTGAGGCTGCAGATTTCTGGAAACCTCTTCTTGAACTGCCAAGCGCTGGTAAAGGCCCTGTACTACTTGAGAAATCGCCTGGATCTGGTTAGCCAGGACCTGGGCTGGAGACAGAATCGAGTCGCTGTTGTCCATGGCAATATCACTCCAATCTTCACGGCTGGTTATAATGTAAGGAACCTTTCCAGCCGATACAACAAAACCCGGAGTCTGCTCTGAGGTCTGGTGTTCACTGTTGCCCCTGGTGGTGGGGACAGACTTGGCTGCAGACACACAGAGGGTTGAGAGATGCGTACCGGCTAAGGAGAACCCAGGAATAGAGCGTGATGATAGACAGCAGAGTGGGGTCCAGGCCAGAATCGAAGCTGGCAGCAGGCAACGTAGCCGGAGAACAAACCAAGGTCAGGGGTCGCAGGCACAGGTTCAGAAACCAGGGACAGGCGTAAGATCAGGGTCACTAGCAAAGGTTCAGATTCCAAGTTCATGCAATAGATCAGGGTCAGAACCACAGGTTCAAAGTCCAGGAACAGGCAAGGGTCATACACGGGTAATCAGTCTAAGGTTGAAACACCAACACAGGAACAAAGCAGCAGGCAGCACAACTGAAAACAGGACACTATAACCGGCAGTGAGGCTCAGATCTCACTGCCTTAAATAGTACTGAGAGCCAATCAGGACAGAGGAGGATAGTGCTGACAATCAGCCTCAGGAGGCAGCTAATTAATTACTAGCTAGAACTAGCATAGGTAAAAACATAACCAGAAAGCATGTATAAAAATACAAGTGAACCAGTTTAAATCATACATCTTGTCGAAGTCGTATAATTGGATTAACGAAAGTATATTGGTTAATATTGTTTTATTGGTCGAATGCACTCAGTATGCCACGCTACACGTGGCATATTGCGATCGCACGGTAAAATACGCACGTACACACTCGCATTACAACATTTAGTTATTTATGTAATTCATATTCATATTGGTTCCGTTACACAGTCATTTTTGAGCAGATAGTATTTAGTTTATTATTAGTTTATATAATATGATTATATGTGCACTTCAGTGATATTTAAGGTTCAGGTTATAGGAAAGGTGTCATGTCTAGTATCATATTAAACCCCTTTTCATCAGCAGCTGTCCGGTTCCATCGCCGAAGAGATCACATATTGCATACTCTAGTTATTGATGTTAGGGAATAAATAGCCAGATTGATATCAGAATGTGAAATGCTAATGAACGTATTGTAACTGGAGCACATCCCATGGAGAGATGACCCCCACCTTTGGATTCCTTAGTCTGAACTAGCCTATGACCTGTTTACCCTGGACCCACCCAAAGTCTGGACCTATAGAAGCAAGCCATGTGTTTTCTATTGTTCACTCTGTAACACTAAATGTATATATGATCATAGCTGCTCTCCCAGTGTTCAGTCTACTCTGACCACAGTTATCTAAACAGATATACTGCTACTGGGACCCGTGGAAGCGCAGCGAAGCGCATGCAATACGAGCGTGGTACGTATCTATCTTTTGGTATTGGCTGTACTGTACTGTATTATATTGCAATCATGTATTGAACTGTTAAACTTTTTACATCTGCTAAAATAAATCACTTTGTGTGTTGGCAACACAATACAATCGCTTGGGCAATGCTTATTTGAAAACCATAGAATTACTTTAATAATTTGGGGGCTCTGAGGTGAGGTTACATTATCGGCAGGTATGCAACGCTTACGATTTTCGGTTCCTCAACAAAGGGTGGATTGACGGACGCATCTCATACGGGAAGGAACGCAATGTGTTCAAGACCTGTGGTTCACTTTGTATTGCGAAACTGAATGTCCGTTGTTGCATAGCCTGAAGGTACGCTAATTTGAATCTAGGGACAAGAAAGAAAAATGTTTCTTTTTATTGTCGTTTTGCATTTTAAAAGGTAATGCATTGCCTAGTGTATGTGTACTTTATTAAAGTAATTGTATCGTTTTCAAATAAGCATTGCCCAAGTGATTGTATTGTGTTTCTAACGCACAAAGTGATTTATTTTAGCAGATGTAACAAGTTAACAATTCAATACATGATTGTAATATAATACAGTACAGTACAGCCAATACCAAAAGATAAATACAAACCGCTGCGCTAACCACGGGCACCAGTGAACAGTAATTCAGCCTTGAGTACTGTGATCAGAGTAGACTGAACACTACATGAGAGCTACTGCTTATATGCAAACAGAGATACAGGGAAACAATGCAGGTGGTATTGCTTCTATTGGTCCAGGCATCAGGAGGGTCCAGGGGGTTACACATCATTGGCTGATTCAATCTAAGGAATCCAAAGGTAGGGGTCTCTCCAGGGGATGAGCTCTGTTCTTCCCACCAAACTGCTCTGTTCTTCCCGCCAAACTGCTCTGTTCTTCCCACCAAACTTCAATTACAATCAGTCCATTAGCATTTGACAGTTAATATCATATTAAAGGTTTATTCCCTAACATCAATAACTAGAGTATGCAATGTGCGATCTCTTCGCCGAATGCACCGAACAGCTGCTGATGTAAAGGGGATTAATATGATATTAGACATGACACCTTTCCTATAAGCTGAACCTTAAATATCACTGAAGTGTACATATAATCATATTATATAAACTAATAATAAACCAAATACTATCTGCTCATAAATTACAGTGTAACGGACTAGCATGAATATGAATTGTATAAATAACTAAATGTTGTAATGCGAGTGTGAATGTGCGTATTTTACCGTGCGATCGCACCACGCGCTGTGTTAGGTGGCGTACGGATCTGTGTTACGTGGCGTACGAATCACAATCGAACAGCAAAACAATATTAACCAATATACTTTCGTTCATCCAATTGTATGACTTCGACAACTTCCTGTTTAGCGTGTATGAACTTCCGGTATTGTTACCACGTGTTTAAACAATCATGTGCATAGTCTGTTATATATGTATAGTATATACATTTGTTGAAACCTCTATAAAACTACCATTGTTTGGGAAATCTATTTTCTGTGCAGAAAACAAAAGGTTGTATGTGAATGGTATGCAGTAACATACACGGACAAGGAAAGGGAATGGTTCCACCAGCAGGGGCAGCGGCTGAAATTGGTGAGAATAATGTAAAGGTTATCAAAGGGGGAGACATTCATTGTACTGCAAAAGCGATTCCAGCAACTAGTTCAGAACATAGTGATTTGGTAGGCTTATTTCCTGTCCGCACAACAGCAGTTCCCAATGGGAAAGCGGACAGAGATGGTGTAGTTCCCATGAAACAGGTAGCAATGTATTTTCCATGGACTAAGACGGAACTATTTAGAATTATGTCTGATTTCCCTGATCCTAGAAAAGATTTGGCCAAGTGTCAGAAATTTATTAGACATTTAGGTAATGCACATGAGCATACTAATAAAGATTGGCGAGTGCTGTTTAGAGCTTGGCTTCCTCTCGATACTGATATACAAAAGTTCATTAAGGATTGTAGGTTGGAGAAGGATAAACCCTTAACTGAGGATGACAATCAGGATAATATTGGACGTATAATCACAAAGTTGGCCATATATTTTCCAGTGACAATGGAATGGGGCAAAATATTCACCATCAAACAAAAAGGTAATGAGATTACAACTGATTATTTTTCTAGGGCTCTAGCGGCCATGATTAAGTACACAGGAATATCAGATATAAGGGTAAATCCACATTACAGGGAGGTAGCTGTTGCAGTATTAATGGATGGTCTCCGGGAGGATCTAAGGACTTGGATACAAACCTATTTTCCTAATTGGAGAGGTCTCACGGTAAATGCCATTAAAGAACATGCCATAGAACATGATAAAAATAGATGTAAAAAGGAAAAAGCACAGAATGATAGGTTAATGATGTTGGGTATTCAGGCATTAGAAAAATTACATTAACAACCTCAGAATTATAAAAACCACTATAAGGGACGAAAGAAACAAAAATCTTTGAAGTGTTTTAACTGTCTTAAGAAGGGACATTTAAGGAAAGATTGTAAAGAAAATATTAGAGCAAAAGCTAGGAAATTAGGACCAGGCAAGGCAAATAATAATCTCTGGTAAGTATTAATGTGCAAGGTTAGAGAAAGAAAAACCAACTGATTTAAAAGGTAATCTTTGTTGATTTTGCTTGTTTGTTTTATGTTGTCACATGCTTGCTTTTCTGATCGCTGGCCGATGGAAAAGAATGGAAATGTTTGTTTTGTCTGCTGTTTCAAGATAACTATCTTGTTTTTCTTCTCACAGATAAAAGGTACACAAAAGAAATATAGACTTGGTGCTTAAGGCAGTGGTTCCCAAACTTTTGCAGTTCGCGGCACCATTAGAGTCTCCAAATTTTTTCAAGGCACACCTCTAAAATAATTATTGAGCAGTCCTGTTTTAGAAGTAGTTGGGTCAAAAAATTGTAATAAGTATTTAGGTCAGGACAGAAATACTTATTTAGTTGTATGCAAAAATGCCCCCTCTGCATCCAGAGACTCTGCCCTCAGGCACTCTGCCCCCTCTGCATCCAGACACACTGCCCCCTCTGCATCCAGACACACTGCCCTCTCTCACACTGCCCTCTCTGTCACGCTGTCCCCCCTCCTCTGCCCTCTCTCACAATGTCCCCTCCTCTGCCCTCTCACGCTGTGTCCCCCTCCACTGCCCCTCTCACGCTGTGTCCCCCTCCTCTGCCGTGCTGTGCCTCTCCTCTGCCCCACTGTACCCCTCCTCTGCTCTCTGTCCCCCTTCTCTGCCCTGCTGTCCCCATCCTCTGCTCTCTGTCCCCATCCTCTGCTCTCTGTCCCCATCCTCTGCCCCTCTGTCCCCATCCTCTGCCCCTCTGTCCCCCTCCTCTGCTCTGTGTCCCCCTCCTGTGCCCTGCTGTCACCATCCTCTGCTCTCTGTCCCCTTCCTCTGCCCAGCTGTCACCATCCTCTGCTCTCCTCCTCTGCTCTGCTGTCACCATCCTCTGCTCTCTGTCCCCTTCCTCTGCCCCGCTGTCACCATCCTCTGCTCTCCTCCTCTGTCCCGCTGTCACCATCCTCTGTCCCCCTCCTTTGTCCTGCTGTCACCACCCTCTGTCCCCCTCCTCTGTCCCGCTGTCACCATCCTCTGTCCCCCTCCTCTGTCCCACTGTCACCATCCTCTGCTCTCCTCCTCTGTCCCGCTGTCACCATCCTGTCACCAACCTCTGTCCCGCTGTCACCATCCTCTGCTCTCCTCCTCTGTCCCGCTGTCACCATCCTCCGCTCTCCTCCTCTGTCCCGCTGTCACCATCCTGTCACCAACCTCTGTCCCGCTGTCACCATCCTCTGCTCTCCTCCTTTGTCCCGCTGTCACCATCCTGTCACCAACCTCTGTCCCGCTGTCACCATCCTCTGCTCTCCTCCTCTGTCCCGCTGTCACCATCCTGTCACCAACCTCTGTCCCACTGTCACCATCCTCTGCTCTCCTCCTCTGTCCCCCTGTCACCATCCTCTGTCCCCCTCCTCTGTCCCACTGTCACGATCCTCTGCTCTCCTCCTCTGTCCCGCTGTCACCATCCTGTCACCAACCTCTGTCCCGCTGTCACCATCCTCTGCTCTCCTCCTCTGTCCCGCTGTCACCATCCTGTCAACAACCTCTGTCCCGCTGTCACCATCCTCTGCTCTCCTCCTCTGTCCCGCTGTCACCATCCTCTGTCCCCCTCCTCTGCCACGATCCCTCTCACTCTGCCCCGCACCAGGCGCCAGCCATAAAAAAAAAAAAAAACACATAAACTTACCAATCCGTTGGGTGCCGGGACCCAGCAACCTCCTCTCTCCTGCAGCTTGTTACTGATGTTGATATTCAGTGACAGCTGCAGGAGAGAGGAGGCTGCTGGGTCCCGGCGCCCGGTGGATTGGTAAGTTTGTGTGTTTTGTTTTTTTTTATGTCTGGCCCGCGGCACCCCAGTGACATTACCGCGGCACCCCTGGGAGCCGCGGCGCACAGTTTGGGAACCGCCGGCTTAAGGGGATGGGATAGAGAAAAATAAAAAAATGTACTCTTGAAAGACTAATTACCAATGGATCATTGGAACACTCTTTGTTTTATGCTGCAGTGACTCATGATAATTTGTTTGGCTGAGAATCATTATCCAAAAATGAAGTATGTACATACTTTGCTCCAAAATATTGTTTTATGTGTCTCAGATGAGTCATCAAGAGTTAATTTTTTTCATTTCTCTGTCATAAGTCAGAAAGTCTGTTGAAAAGGTATGTAGTTAATGTGATACCGAGTTCTTAATGAACAAATGATGGACGACACTGGATTGCACGGTTGACGTAAGACCCACTAGTCAAGTATGGGGACGGGTCATAGTTTAGCAAATAGCTAAGGGGATTAGTGGAATGAATTCAGCCATTTTCCCATAGAGTCCAATCCAGCTGTCATTTTTGCTGAAAAATCTCCCTTTCTGCATGTATGTTTGTTTTCAAACCCTTGTATTCAAAGCTTTGTATTCCTATTATTCATTGCTTTCTTATTTCTCATTCTTTACATCTATGCTAGTACCTCTCTCTCTCTCTCTCTCTCTCTCTCCCCCCCCTCTCTCTCTCTCTGCTCTTGTATAGATACGAAAAGACATAGACATAGGGCTAGATTTACTAAACGGCGGGTTTGAAAAAGTGGAGATGTTGCCTATGGCAACCAATCAGATTCTAGCTTTCATTTATTTAGTACATTCTACAAAATGACAGCTAGAATCTGATTGGTTGCTATAGGCAACATCTCCATTTTTTCAAACCCGCAGTTTAGTAAATATACCCCATAGTCTCATTAATGGGGCTAAAACATTTTTTTTTTTTTAAGACAAATTCAAGGATACACACATTAGATTGACATGAGTTACAGAAACAGTCAGGGGTTTGGTATTATGTGTATAGAAGCTGCTAATTTTAAGCAGAAAGTTTTTTTTGTGAGGAAATACGAGTCATGTTTTTATAGATTGCATATCTGGTTTGTTTTTTTTGTGTTTTGTGCCTCCTGTACAAATATGTGCCTTTATATGTATGCACAAAGGGTGGATAGGAGGAGATTGCTGGAGGTTAGGTATACAGATATGCATCTCTGTATAGAACATTGGAGTAGGATTTTTACCACAAGATACGACATAATGTGAAACCCTAGAAAATGTAGAATTTTTGTGTTTTATATTTATATTGTTAGACAGACATGTACTGGATACTGTTATATTTGAAGAAAGTGTTATAGAAATAGACCCCTTTGTCTTTCTCACTTAGTCAAGTAGCTGAATGTGAGGTACTGAGAATGGCATGTGAGTTGGCAGAGGAGAAATCGATGGATATACATTGGTCTTCAGCATTTTTCTAGTCTAGGGGGCGATGTTGAGTTGACTGAAAAATCTTTTTATAGCAATACCAGCACATGAGTAGGACACTACATAGATGACTTTATACAGTGACACAGTTACCAACTGAAGTAGCTGCTAGTAAAGTCCACACTTACACACACGACCATATATGGCTGTTACACCAGGGCGAACATAGCTGTCAAATAGACAGCAGGGTTTTATGTGACAGCTAACAAATCTATGTTTTGTTTTGTTTTTCGTTGTATTGTTTTAGTTTTAAAATGTGAACACACACACACACACACACACATGCACGCATACACATATTGGTTAATATATGAAGATTTGGGTTACCTGAAGAATTTCCCCAGGTAAAACAAATCCACGTCATCCAATTACCATCATGCAGGAACCTCAAGAATACACTGCTGTACCAATGAAATATGTCTGGATAAAGGTGTATTGAAATGTGTCTAATGTATTACTGTGTCATACTCAAAGCTTTTGTTATTCAATGTGATAGCCCTAGAGTTATAATAGGTGATAGGGGTATTCATGTTATTGATAATAGATGTATAATGTATAAGTAGTGGTAACAAATCACATATTTTCGATTAGCCACAAACCAGTGTGAACATAAAGTAACGGTACTCGGTAGAACGAATTGAATAGAATAAGAGTTGGAACTTGATTGAAGTGACTGACAGCTTCAGGCCACTAGTCCTTCCCCGCTACCAAAAGGTCACTCCTGGGCAGCCTCTTAATCTGTTGATTTTTGAGATGTTCTTGACCCCTCTTGAGATGAGATTGTAACTGAGAGACTAGTTTAGACCTTGAGAGGGAAGGTAAATGGTGAGACAGCAACCGAGAACGTCAAACACTGTTTCCTGAAAAGTCACACTAACTGTCAGGATGTTGGATCAGGAGAGTAAGTTGTGGAACAGTAATTTCTTAGACGCAGGTTATTTGACAGACGGGTACCAGGTGTAGGCTACCAGCATCATGGCTTCAAAGGTAGCAGAGACACACTGGTGCCCATTTCACCCACTGCAGAGGAGCCAACACTCAGAGAAGGGTCCAAGGGCACTCATGAATCTGTTCTGGAAGGCCTCGAATGCAGTTAGTAGCACCTGAGCCAAAGGCTAAGACAGCTGTCCATCATGAAGTTGTAGTTTTTCCTGTTCTGTGTTTCTTTCATTTCATTCTCTTCTCGGGACGGTCAATTCTTTTAATTATTGGCAGGTGACAGAGACTGGTTCAGGTAAGGATAATGAGGTATTGGGGATGAAGGAGAAGTTAGTGGCATAATCGGTACAGCCAATTACTCTATTCAATTCAGGGGTAAAGGAAAATTTGGAAAGCTTGGAGAAAGTGCGAGGGGCTATTGTCTAAGTAGCATTACGTCCGTAAGTACGTTGACCCCATAATAAAAAAAAAAAAAAAAAGAGGTACACCCAGCGGTGCCAGTCCAGTATTATTCAGACTTGAGCAGGCATCCTTGAGAATGATTATCATTCTTGGGAGGGTAAGGTTTTAGACCAAACAAAGTGCTGGGCGTGCTCTCACGTGCCTCAGTGATTATATCAAGTAGGACTAGTTCTCTTTCCACTAAATATTCTTGAGGTACCCGAATTATTGGTGGGAGGTCACTGGGGGAAAAGTACAACACCTAAGTCCCTTAGTCTGGAGTCTCCCAATAGTTTACAAGCCAATTACTGTTAAAACCTGAGTATTGGGAGACTGAGAAGAACGAACAGACAATAGCCCGCCCACAAGTGTTGATGAAAAGAACTGATGACATTATTAGAAGTGTGTATAGTAACGCAAGCTGAAAGAGATTGTATATGACATTATTGATATACATAGGATGATGCTATTAAAGAACATGAAGTGTTTAAATGTATTCTGAGCTTAAGGACATGCGTAGGACAGATGAACCTGTTAAACTTGAAGAACTGTAGTAGAGTATTCTGTATAGCTGATACGTGTTCTATTGTACTCTGTACCTTTCCAAATAATGTATTATGTGTTTTATGGAACCCTTGAAGGGCATATAAAAGGTTATCTCCAAGCTCCAGAAGTGTATGGTCTATAGTAAAAGAAGAAATCGTTTTGAGGATTAAGATTCTCTCTTATGAGCTACAAACAGCGTGGTCATACACCAAGGGGGACTTGCATTACATAGCAATGTAACGTGGTACTGAGATCCTGCATATAACATCTTT
The DNA here is from genome assembly GCA_036250195.1 of Mixophyes australis. Classification (NCBI taxonomy): domain Eukaryota; kingdom Metazoa; phylum Chordata; class Amphibia; order Anura; family Limnodynastidae; genus Mixophyes; species Mixophyes australis. The sequence goes on from JAVHZZ010000019.1 coordinate 2,077,662, forward strand.
AAGGTGATAGTTTATTATACTATCAAAGGGTGGAACTGTCGAAGTCGTATAATTGGTTGAACGAAAGTATATTGGCTGATATTGTTTTATTGGTCGATTGCACTCAGTATGCCATGCTACACGTGGCATATTGCGATCGCACGGTAAAATACGCACGTACACACCTTTACATTACAACATTTAGTTATTTATGTAATTCGAATTCATATTGGTTCCGTTACACAGTCATTTATGAGCAGATAGTATTTAGTTTATTATTAGTTTATATAATATGATTATATGTGCACTTCAGTGATATTTAAGGTTCAGGTTATAGGAATGGTGTCATGTCTAGTATCATGTTAAACCCCTATTCATCAGCAGCTGTCCGGTTCCATCGCCGAAGAGATTGCATATTGCATACTCTAGTAATTGATGTTAGGGAATAAATAGCCAGATTGATATCAGATGGTAAAATGTTAATGGACTATTCGTAACTGGAGCTCATCCCCTGGAGAGATGACCCCCACCTTTGGATTCCTTAGTCTGAACTAGCCTATGACCTGTTTACCCTGGACCCATGTGAAGTCTGGACCTATAGAAGCAAGCCACATCATCTCTATTGTTCACTCTGTAACACTGACTGTATATATAAGCATAGCTGCACCCCCACCAGTCTCAGTCTACTCTGATCACAGTATTCAAGGGTGAAATACTGTACACTGGTGCCCATGGTTAGCCCAGCGTAGCACAGCGGTATGTATGTATCTTTTGGTATTGGCTGTACTGTACTGTATCTTAATACAATAATGTATTGAATTGTTAACTATTTACATCTGCTAAAATAAATCACTTTGTGCGTTGGAAACACAATACAATTGCCTATGCAATGCTTATTTGAAAACGATAGAATTACTTTAATAATTTACACTCTCCTACATCTATGCTACAAGGATGATAACAGCACAGAAACGAAAACACAGCTGCTAGTTCATGCCAGGATGCGGCATACCGCCGCGGCTCGTGGCATGTAGTAGCATTTTGATAAATGTACTACATTCTGGTGATCCCCGGGGAGAGGGGTGTGGACGGGATTGTCTTACCAGCATTATACGCCCCAGGGCAAAGCACTACAGTAGGCCACTACCTACAAAACCACTCACAGGAGGTAACAATATTTTGGTTTCTATTTGATTTCCCAGAAAAAATAAAAATATAGTGACAAGTTGACCAGGCTCTCGGGCCCATTTGTGTTGCCCCTGGCCTGCGTGCCTATGTGTTAAGATGGCTCTGGCTGTTCTTTTCTGGTTTAAACAAGCTCACATTTGGATGTCCATTATCATTGCAACCTGTGTCATAAATGTCATCTTTTATTCAACATGTGTTCCAGCAGGGATTAGTTCCAATGTTTAACTACATTGAAGTGGTATCAAATTAAAAAAAACCTTTATTGTAAACACTTACTATCTCCTAAGGCCTCCTCGTCCTGCTCAACCTCTGGTTGTGGCTCCGGCTCCTGTCAGCAGCCCCAGAGGCGCAGGGGGAGAATTGGGCCGCAGGCTGGGTGCTCTCCTCCACTTCCTCCTGGCCCTCGCCCTGCTCCTCCGCGTCCGTCTCTGGTGAGGCTTCGGCGTAGCCCTCCGGCTGGCCTGCCACCTGCTGGCGCTGGTCATCCTCGGCGTCCTCCTCCAGCACTGCCACCGCCTCCTCCTCCTCTTCTGCCTCCGCCTCCACCAATGCCACCGCCTTCTCCTCTTCCTCCTCCTCCTCTGCCTCTGTCTCCACCACCGCCCGGCGGCGTTGCCGGCATTCCCAGTGTGCCCGGTCTGTTGGAGAAAAGGAAATAAAAAAAAGGGTCATGTTAACACATTCACCAGCTTAATAAACCGATAGTATTAAGACAATCAGGTGATCATACATGTTTAATTAACTTTGCATTGCCAGCAGACAGAAATATTAGCTACTACCAAAGCAAGGAGCTAAACATGATGAACACAAAACATTTCACATGACCTGTCACAAATATTTGTATTTTGCATAGAGATGTGGAAATTCTCAGTGGCCTAGTGGTCAGCACTTTGCTCTCACAGCACTGGGGTCAGGAGTTCAAGTCCCTGATTATTGTTTCATCTGTGTGGAGTTTGCCGGTTTGCTACATACTTGCATGTGTTGCCTACCACACTCCCCAAAAATACTACTGGGCGGGTTATTTGGTTTTTGGATAAATTTCCAGTAGTATGCTTTGAAATGTTGGGGAATTTAAGTCTGCAAACTCCCATGGGGCTGGTAATTAATTCAATTAGTTCTCTCTGTACAGGACTACTGAATTAGTGGATGGATATCAAAATCTTTGAATGTTAAGTATGCTCAGGAAATCACCCTTTGTTGGGACTACCTCACAGTGTAACTAGCCAGTTAATTAATGATTGATTAGCGATATCTAATACACTCTGTAATCTGTCTGCACCTTATGGGACCTTCAAAAAATTTGTCAAAACGCTAAGGTGTTTGGGTTTTCAAACCTGCCTTTTAAATGTTTGCCCAATAATGACAACACATCTGCCACTCCAATCTGTTTTTAAGGTTAGACCAGCAAGTTACAGCACTCGGGACAAGAGTTTGAAAGCCTGATTCGAAAAGTCACCCTTAATGTTCTGAGGCTTCTAACGAAACCATTTAGGACAGTACATTGTCACCAGACAAATGTAGGAGACAGGAGGCAAAGCATTTTGGGTGCACTGGAAGTGGAATTAATTTTATAGTGTGCTTGCACATTGTTATGTAGGCCATGTTAGTTGTTTAGGGTAAACATATATTCAAACATATAGCAAATATATATGTGTGTACACGGGTTTTTGGCGAATAATAGAGAACTCACTTCTTCTTATCTCCTGGCAGAGTTCCTCCAGGAGTTGGGGCTGACAGCGCCGGAGATCGCTACAGCACCGCTGGAGATGGACGATGGTCCTGTGTATGTTATACCGCAGGCATAGGTGTCTGCGGACCATTTCATAGGCCCGCAGCTTTACCTCATTCGACATTTACCGGCCAGAGGGTACGTTGTCCATACCCTCTGTGAGGACTCTTAATTCGCACCTGCTGAATATAGTAGCCCTCATTTTGGAATGCTATCTTTCACTCAAAATGGAGGGCTCTGGGCTCCGACTGGTTCTCAGAGCACGTATGGGCGTGCGCAAAACACACGCGGATCTTTCAGACACCTGTGTGTGTAATGGTTGCCTCTCCCACCAAGAACATGGTGGCCATCGCCGATGAGACGAGTACTCTGTGCTCTGCAATTAGGAAGAAGAGTGTACACCTGGTTTATTAATACAAAACTCCATTTAAACCCACTTGCACTTTGCTTTCCTTCCTGTTCATTTGCTTTTTTGCAGGGCAGCCCAAGCTGAATATTGAAGATATTTTTTTTGCTTTGCTTATTACCAAACCAACAAACAGTAAGTTAAAAATTTTCAGACATATTGTAATATATACCACATGTTTGACTCTAATAATGTAGGCAGCTGTTTAGGAAGAAATATGTGTGTCATTGCTGTAATCAAACTGTTACAAAAAGTGGCCTTGGCCTCACATTTTACAGGGAAAGTATACAATTTTAGGCTACACTATGCTAATTACCTTCTCCCTAACAAACTCACTAATAAGTTGATTATAGCATTGATGGACACATGGCTCCAAATTTATCAACTTATTTAGGAGATTCGCTAAAAATTTACATTTGTAGTACATACCATTAATTGTGGTGGTGGTGGTGGCTGATTTGTACAATAAGCTTAAATTTTTATTCACAATCTAGAGCTTGGCACAAAATCTGAATGTGATATATAAGTGACTTTTGTGTGTTGATAACCTGATAACCAATGTTATGATTTTAAAAGTGAAGAGTGGTAGTAGTGCCAGAATGTTGAAGTAGTAATTGTAGGGCAATGAGGTAAAAATACAGTGGTCTAAGTCACTGATGGTTAAATATTTAAGCAACAATGATTCTTAGAATAAGGGGCATGTGCTTGATACATAGGTAGAAGTTTGCTAAATGCTACCTTTTAAGGGGGTGGATGGCCTTACAATCTTTATTTGCACCTGACTGTTTGCATTGCCAATAAATACACTCCTTATCTTTCCAATAGGAATATGTCTGATGCAGGCCCCAGTGGCGAACAGGCACCAGGCCTGCCAAGCAGGCATAAACACAATATTACAAGCCAGGAACTGGAGGTGTTGGTGGATCAAGTGTTACGTCGATTTCATGCAGAAGAACGCCAGATAACTGAACCAGAGCGTCAACAACACTAGCAGGAAATTACTGCTGCCATTAATGAGATATCGCCCTATGTGCGACGATTGCATGAAGTCCAGAAACGGTACTAAGCAAATGTTTTTCCTAAAGCCCTAAATAAGTTTTAGGACTGTGTATAGTAGTTTATTAATATATATAGGTATAAATATAGATATGTATGTAGATTGTGAGATAGTAGTAGTTAGGCAACTGTGAGCTTAAACCACCTTTTGTCTATAAAGCATTTCTCTATCAGGGCCTTAGTTGAAATTAAAAAGCAGCATGGGCCTTGGTCACATTTACATATTCAGTTTACCACATTAACCACGCTTGAAAAGGGCCACACATTTTACAGATTTTTTTTTTTTATAATTGGTGTGAATAGCAAACGTACACTGTTTTTTTTCTATAATTGGAATTGTAAGCTGCTATTTGATGCCATAATGTTTGTCTATTCCACAGATGGGCAGACTATAAAGGGCGACTGAAGGGCAAGCTAGCTCGACACCACAGACATGCCCAAGGGACTGGGGGTGGCCACCCATTGACATTGCATTGACACCACTAGAGGAGCATGCAAGGGCAGCAATAGCACTGGTGGAGATTTTTGGGGTGGGTGACATAGACACTGGCTATAGCCCATCCCGAACAGGAGAGGCCGCTCCACTAGGTACAAGATGAGTTTGCTTAGATAATGTCTGTAAAGGTTTATGTCTGTCTGAGCAAATGTGTCAAATTTCAGGATGTGTCTGAAGTAAAACTTTAATAGCACAATGTCTTAGCCTATCACATTGTAGGAAATTAAATGTACACACTGAAGACAAAATGTCTCAATATGTAGAGCTTTTAGAAAAATGTGCCACCATAAGTGGAAATGTCTGCTTTTGTGGATTATCAAGGCCTGCTAGCACATTCAAGGTAAGCTGAGACTTTACCAATGCTACATCACGCGTTGTAAAATTTGATTGCAAATATAATATTGTACCTTACTGTTTGAATATAATACCCTGTTATCCAAGTAAGTAGACAACACATTATCTACATCAACTAGTGATGGATGTCCAAGAGCTGGTTAGTCTCCAAAATTCCACTCTCCAGTATTTTATTTTATAAATCACTATGGTCTGATCCCCCCAATCCAGGTCAAATATATACAATATGGAAGCTTGTATGGCTTTATTTCCCAAACTGACCATTGAGTTTGTTTGCTTCTGAACACTGGCATTCATACATTTTTATACTGGCCAGTTTACATTAGGTTTTAGCTCCCTTACAGTAGTTGCTTTAATTTAACAAAGGCCCAGGTAATTGACATAACGGGCAACATAATCAAATTGGTCTTTTGGTATGTTTAGATTGATTGATATTACAGAGACAGTTACCCATTTCGCAAAATCAGCAATTATCAAACTATCAACTAGGAAGCCTGACATAACCATTTATACTCTATCTACAATATCAACCAGACATTAAACAGTCAAAGGACAAATGTGTGCTAGGGCAGACACTCTTGGATAAGATGGTGTTCTAAAAGAAATTTGAACATGGGCCCTTAATCTTAAAGCCTCTAACATTTTAAATTTTTGGAAAGAAGTTCCCTTGGCCAAACCATGTCCAAATGCAAGAGGTACAAATGAGTATTTGGATTTAGTGTACAATAAATAATCAAGTATTTGTGTGCCTCATGAAATACAAGTCAGTATGTAAGTTAGATAAGAATAATGTGATGTATAACACTTTCAAAATACTGAATATTTCTTACAATTTGCTAGCAAGTTTAAACAGGCATAGTTGATATTATGTCACAAAGTATCCCTAAAGACTATTTACACACACACTGACATATATTATTTGAAGAGAAACCCACCTGGAATGTGGCTTTTTTTGCTACTTTCCACTTTCAGAGGCCAATAGAACTGCAAATTGTATTGACAAACAATTACACATTTATACACAACAATCCAATCTCAAATATTGTCAAACTATTACATTGTCAAGGGCACAAAACATGTCAAGTGTCTGCTGGCTAATAATGTGTGTATTCAGACTAATTTAACTAGTGCTAATTTGGAGTATCTGTGTGGGCCGGAAATGGAACATTGCCTGGCTGGACCAATGAGCAATCTAGGTGATATATTACATATCACAAATAGTTTACAATGAAAATACACCATGAAAAGGGTGGAGACTGGTTTATCTGCTCTCCCAAAGGTGGGTTACACATAATGTTAATATGGCCTTGTAGAAAGACTCCATTAGCTTCTGGCACTAACGCACTTCCCATGATTGTTAGTGTGGGGTTTGTGTCTGCCATGTGGGTGTTGGGCCACTTTGAAACAAAATGCCACTAGCAAAAGAGGAAGATTTTAACCCTGTTTGGCCAAAGGCCAAAACTTTGTAGTGTTTGAGGTAACTCCGCTAACATTTAAGTGTAATTTGTATACTGGAAAAATTTCTAAATGCCTATGTTGCTATGCACATACCATGCTGCCTCTAAAAGCTCAAAGTGCACTAGAAATTGACTACTAAGCAACCAAACACACATACAAACCTCCAAACTAACCAGAATTTCAAAAACTGTACATTAAATTCAGAGAGTGTGTTTGTAGGCTATGGTGTGTGTGTGGCAAAGGACAAAAGAACCACATTTTGATTCAATATATTGTACAAGTACACGTGTTCCACAATAGTTACAAAAGCACTACATATGGATTTATATTTATTTAAAGAGGAATCACTGCAATATAGTAATCGTACAAAATTTCATGACAACAGATTGCTGACACATTTGCAGGCTAGGATTTATTTATTACATATATGAACCCAAACGTGCGAAGAAAGACATAGCAAAGAAGTCAATGGTCTGTGTGTGGCAAAGTTCATTGGATGAAGAGATGAGAATCTGGCCAGACTGAAGAGAGACATAAGCAGGCTTGGAGCTCTGGAGAAATACTTCAACATGTAGGGAGACACGAATTGCACTACTCTAAAATGCAAACAAGCTTGGACTGTTTCTGCACTTGGCCTGAGACATTGCAAAGAAGTCAATGGTCTGTGTGTGGCAAAGTTCGTTGGATGAAGAGATGACAATCTGGCCAGACTGAAGAGAGACATAAGCAGGCTTGGAGCTCTGCAGAAATACTTCAACATGTAGGGAGACACGAATTGCACTACTTCAAAACGCAAACCAACGCACCCTGTTAAAAGTGAAACAAGCATTTACTAAGTCAATATTAGCTCACAACTAACTTGCATTTAGGTACCTAGGTGATGACTTGATGATCAAGAAGTTAGCCACTGTATTGCAAATGGTAAAAAATCTAGTAACATTCTACACAATATTGTCTAATATTGGCTTGTGTGTTAGAGCTATATCTTTGTGTCATATTTTTCAATTAGACATGAAAAAATATCCCTAAGCCATAAATTACATAACTAGCACATTGGCTTATGTTTAATTAGCACACCCACAGAATCAAGGCTTACTAACGTCATTATTGTATGAGGCACACACAATTGACAGTCACTTTTTAGTGCAGATAACACTATTGATACTTACATTTGTCAATAGCCTTCACCATGGCAACATCCACCAATTCCAATGGAAAGTGCAATAGCACAAAGGCCAGCACTACAGGCCAAGTTCTCAAAACAGCCTCTATATATAAAAAACACCAAGTGTCAGAAATGTCCACTTCTCAACACTATAAGTGATGTACTATAACATATGAGTCTCACATGCCTAACTGAGCAGAATTAGGGTACATTTTCTTTCCATATATTTGGCTGGGACTTTTTGACACTAGGGGACATTTACATACTGCACCATTCTGGGCTTAAGGTGCATAGCTAATACTAGCAGCAAACGTGGAAAGTAGGGACTGTGCAAACAGTACAAAACTTTGCAACACAATGACGTATATGTAGCCACATTAACTTGTAGATGAAAACAAACACATTAAGGTGCATTTACAAAAATACACTGATGCGAAACTTAGAGGCATTTACCTATACATCCCACACACATTTTAAAAACATATTACAGGTTGTAATTGATTTTGAACAATTATGACACATGTAATATATTTCACTATCACACCAACCCATGTTTATTTATATCCAGATTTGTACTAAACATACATTAGTCAAACTTACTTTGACTAAGCTTGGTCATTGTTTCTCCAGAAAACTTTGTAAACAGAAATTATTAGAAGTGCCAAACACTCATTTACCTCAAAAGTATCTCTCCACAACATACTGCCTGAAGTTGGAGCCACACACTGCTTCATGAGGGGGGTCTACAAGGTCTTCCTCCTCCTCCTCCGCCTCCTCCTCCTCCGCCTCGTCCACCCCAACAACCTCGTCCATGTCCCTTGGACCCCCACTCCGGATGGCAATATTATGGAACACCACACACAGAGCAATGAACCTACACACCTTATTCGGTTCATACATGAGTGCGCCACCAGACCAGTCAAGGCAGCGAAAGAGAGCCTTCAAGAGGTCAAAAGCCCTTTCAATGACCGATCTGGTGGCTCTATGAGCGGAGTTATAGGCCTCCTCCTGCTCTGTGTATGGGTTCAATATGGGAGTGAGGAGCCAAGGGCAGGAGGGATACGCATTGTCTCCTATGTAGCATGAGAGGAAAGACAAAAGAAACCAAGATTAATTCCATTTCTGAGAAAAAATATACCTGCCTCACAAAATATAACATACTAAAATATGAGTCATAGCTTCATTATATGCTAAATAGTAAGGTTTCCAAGTCAGAATACTGTATCATTGCCATCCTATGACAAATAACAATGTCTAATAATGGCCGCAAACCAAATTTCATTCCAGATTTTCAGATTAGACTGTTCTGCAAACTAATACTTACACAACTGCCGGTGTACACTTTTCACAGGACACATACCCTTAACTGTTAGGTCTGTTTCAGTACTAGGCCTACATTACCAGTAAATATCTAAATAGTTTAAACATAACTAAAATTACTCTATAGTAGCGGCAAATAAAAATACAAGGCACATGCACTATATAACACATTGTGTAACAGTAACAACTCAAGTACGATTAAATATTTTTACAAACAATATTTGACATACATTTAAACTAACAAATTCTAGTGGACAGATGCAATATTTTCTAATAATTACCAAGAAGCCACGCATCTCCGTGTGGTCTGACACCCCCTTGCCTCTGTTGCAATCTAGGCCACAACCATGAATTACGAAATGTATAGGAGTCATGGGTACCCCCCCCCCATTGCGCAACCAGGTTACGAATCTGGAGAGATGGGTCACATATGGCCTGGATATTTATTGAGCGGAAATGCTTCCGGTTCATAAAAACTGAAGCATTTCCACTCAACGGCACCAGTGCCACATGCGTCCCATCTACAACCCCTATGACGTGCGGAAAGCCAGCTATGGTGGCAAATTGCTGCTTAATCCGCACAAGAGACTCCTCATCGAGTGGCAGATGAACTGCCGGAGCCGCAACAGAAACGCCCTTAGGACAACCTCCAGCACACGGCCGAAGGTCATCTGGGACATACCTGCTGCGACCCTGACTGTGCACTGGAATGAACCAGTAGCACAAATATGCAGTACCGCCACAAGTTAAGTCAAAGGTGGTACTGCTGTCGGGATGTTACGCATTGGCTCAAGGTCACACTACACAATGCGCAGGGTGTCCAAGATCACATGTGGAGGAAGCCAATAGCGACGGACAACCTCCGCATCTGACATCACAAAGAAGCTGACACATGGCCTGAAGATGCTCTCCCTCGGACGCCGATGTTGGCGTAGTTGCTAGTAAGGACGGGGCCGAGGAGCAGGCCCCTCGTGAAACAGAATGTGGTCCAACTCCAGGAGCGCCTGTATGTGTTGCAAAAGCCAAAATTTACAAACCAACACTTAGGTGACACTTTTAAACTTTGCTTTTTCATACTTTGTCACAAATGAGACAACCAATACTTACAATGTAGTCGTTATTCATCCTAAAGCTTTTTTGTTTAAAAGGACAGTCCATAAGTAGAGTTTTTTACAAAATGGGGGAAAAAAAAAGAAAAAAAGACAAATTTCACAAAAACAAAACCTATTGATTGACCAAACAGCACCTAACCATATAGAACCACCACCAAAGTGCATGCAAATGTGATACTTACCATAGCCATGTAACCTTTTACAAATCATATTAGTTACATTACAATTATTCTGGTGTAATCGGTTGAAGGTAGTGCAACACAAAATACTGTGTGTTAAAGTGTTAAAACAAATAATAAAACTGCACCTATACCACAGTATGGCCATGCTTGCTCCAAAGTGATTTAAAAATGTGTATGTAATAAAAAATTTCTGGTTTCTACTTACCACACACACAGACAATATTGTCTTCAAATGGCACAGATCCAAATCTTAGATCACAGGACAAAATAAGCCAGAAAGATCCGATATCTGTGGAGGAGGGTCAACAGGTAAAAAATTAAGCAATGAAAAGGGATAATATTTAATCATTTCACTACATTCTAGAGGTCTCTATGCAGTCCCGCCTCTAAGTATACACAGTGGGCTAAAGATTCAAACTCCTCAGCTAACCAAACACTTTTCCACTAACCTTCAACATAAAAACCACTAGCACAGTACATTAAGCCCTTTCAGCAACAATTGAGATTTCTAACTCACCAACACCTAGCTAAATATTTAAACATACTGAGCACTGAGCAAGATATAGCAGTAAACAGCAGAATAAGAAACATTTGACCATCTACGATCTACTTACCCAGAACTGTGAAACTCCCAACAACACAGAAGTTCTAGCAAGGTTTTTTTTAACTAGCACTGTAATTAGTGAATTAAATGCCGGTGAGTACGCCGGAGAGTACGCTACACAGATGTTTTTACACAGGTGTGTTCTTATTGTGCTCTATTCTAAAAGCGATCTGCCATGTTGTCAAAGTGTATTCAATGTACGGTAAGACTGATTATTCACATCTGTAATAAATGAGCTTACCTACATATGTGATAAATGAGTTTAGCAGTTTGTGTTGTTGCAATATTAATGTTTAATTACTTTACATTTGAAAGATATGCTGGAGAAAAGATTTACTATGTGGGCTAGACAATAGTCAATGGTTTGGTTTTCCATCCACCAATACTAAGGTCAGAAGTTTAAGGCCACAGGTCAACCCTGAGCATAAAGTGGTTAAAGAGTACATTAAATGTACACCAAAGATTATTTTTTCAAAAGGCAAATAAAATACGCAACTGCTCATAATTCGGCGGCCTAAGATTCGCATTTGCGATAATTTTTTTTTCTTAAATCTTTTTTAGTTTTTCAAGCTCCTGCTGGTTAACAAACACGTGTGTGTGTGTGTGTGTGTGTGTGTGTGTGTGTGTCTTTCTGTCTGTCTGTGTGTCTGTCTGTCTGTCTGTGTGTGTCTAGGGGGTTCAATTTCATAGTACGTTATCTGTCATGCTGATAATAATAAGTGCAACATGTCAGCGAGAATATTCAGGAAGAGAGCGATTCTGCAGACCCAAAAAAGTTGATTACAAACACTTAGGATTGAAGCACTAATGACTGGTGTATTTTCAAACATGAGCCGCAAACCCATTTGTGTGTAAAGTGTCCTAATTGGATAAAGTAAAGTTTGACCACATGTAAAATCCCTTTGTCATTGAATGTTTATTACGTTACACTGTGCATATCCCACTGAGTGCCATCTGTAAAGCTTAGTAGTTATTTTATTCCCATTAAATGCGTTTTAGCACATAAATACATTAACTTGACCTATAACTCAATTAGGGATGTGCACCGGCGACTTTGGAGGTCTCGTGTTTTGTGTTTTGGATGCGGAATTTCTCGATGTTTTGGGTTCGGATTTGTTTCGCAAAACACCTGCCGAAAGGTTTTGGTTCGGATTTAAGGTTTTTTATTCGGATTTTTTTTGAAAAAAGCATAAAAAGTAAAAAAATCATGTACCTGGACTGCATAGAGGAGTGGGTCACCACAATATATATAATAAGAAAACCATCAACTGGTATGAATCGCACCAATAATGTACCTGGACTGCGTAGAGGAGTGGGTCACCACAATATAAATTAAAAACCCTGAACTTGTATGATTCGCACCAATAATGTACCTGGACTGCGTAGAGGAGTGGGTCACCACAATATATATAATAAGAAAACCATCAACTGGTATGAATCGCACCGAATAATGTACCTGGACTGCGTAGAGGAGTGGGTCACCACAATATATATAATAAGAAAACCATCAACTGGTATGAATCGCACCGAATAATGTACCTGGACTGCGTAGAGGAGTGGGTCACCACAATATATATAATAAGAAAACCATCAACTGGTATGAATCGCACCGAATAATGTACCTGGACTGCGTAGAGGAGTGGGTCACCACAATATAAATTAAAAACCCTGAACTTGTATGATTCGCACCAATTATGTACCTGGACTGCGTAGAGGAGTGGGTCACCACAATATATATAATAAGAAAACCATCAACTGCTATGAATCGCAACGAATAATGTACCTGGACTGCGTAGAGGAGTGGGTCACCACAATATAAATTAAAAACCCTGAACTTGTATGATTCGCACCAATAATGTACCTGGACTGTGTAAAGGAGTGGGTCACCACAATATATATAATAAGAAAACCATCAACTGGTATGAATCGCACCGAATAATGTACCTGGACTGCGTAGAGGAGTGGGTCACCACAAAATATATAATAAGAAAACCATCAACTGGTATGAATCGCACCGAATAATATACCTGGACTGCGTAGAGGAGTGGGTCACCACAATATAAATTAAAAACCCTGAACTTGTATGATTCGCACCAATAATCTACCTGGACTGCGTAGAGGAGTGGGTCACCACAATATAAATTAAAAACCCTGAACTTGTATGATTCGCACCAATAATGTACCTGGACTGCGTAGAGGAGTGGATCACCACAATATATATAATAAGAAAACCATCAACTGCTATGAATCGCACCGAATAATGTACCTGGACTGCGTAGAGGAGTGGGTCACCACAATATAAATTAAAAACCCTGAACTGGTATGAATCGCACCGAATAATGTACCTGGACTGCGTAGAGGAGTGGGTCACCACAATATATATAATAAGAAAACCATCAACTGCTGTGAATCTCACCGAATAATGTACCTGGACTGCATAGAGGAGTGGGTCACCACAATATAAATTAAAAACCCTGAACTTGTATGAATCGCACCGAATAATGTACCTGGACTGCGTAAAGGAGTGGGTCACCACAATATATATAATAAGAAAACCATCAACTGGTATGAATCGCACCGAATAATGTAGCTGGACTGCGTAGAGGAGTGGGTCACCACAATATAAATTAAAAACCCTGAACTTGTATGATTCGCACCAATAATGTACCTGGACTGTGTAGAGGAGTGGGTCACCACAATATATATAATAAGAAAACCATCAACTGGTATGAATCGCACCGAATAATGTACCTGGACTGCGTAGAGGAGTGGGTCACCACAAAATATATAATAAGAAAACCATCAACTGGTATGAATCGCACCGAATAATATACCTGGACTGCGTAGAGGAGTGGGTCACCACAATATAAATTAAAAACCCTGAACTTGTATGATTCGCACCAATAATCTACCTGGACTGCGTAGAGGAGTGGGTCACCACAATATAAATTAAAAACCCTGAACTTGTATGATTCGGCGACTTTTGAGGTCTCGTGTTTTGTGTTTTGGATGCGGATTTTCTCGATGTTTTGGGTTCGGATTTGTTTCGCAAAACACCTGCCCAAAGGTTTTGGTTCAGATTTAAGGTTTTGGATTCGGATTTTTTTTGAAAAAAGCATAAAAAGTAAAAAAATCATGTACCTGGACTGCGTAGAGGAGTGGGTCACCACAATATATATAATAAGAAAACCATCAACTGGTATGAATCACACCAATAATGTACCTGGACTGCGTAGAGGCGTGGGTCACCACAATATATATAATAAGAAAACCATCAACTGGTATGAATCGCACCGAATAATGTACCTGGACTGCGTAGAGGAGTGGGTCACCACAATATATATAATAAGAAAACCATCAACTGGTATGAATCGCACCGAATAATGTACCTGGACTGCGTAGAGGAGTGGGTCACCACAATATATATAATAAGAAAACCATCAACTGGTATGAATCGCACCGAATAATGTACCTGGACTGTGTAGAGGAGTGGGTCACCACAATATAAATTAAAAACCCTGAACTTGTATGATTCGCACCAATAATGTACATGGACTGTGTAGAGGAGTGGGTCACCACAATATATATAATAAGAAAACCATCAACTGGTATGAATCGCACCGAATAATGTACCTGGACTGCGTAGAGGAGTGGGTCACCACAATATATATAATAAGAAAACCATAAACTGGTATGAATCGCAACGAATAATGTAGCTGGACTGCGTAGAGGAGTGGGTCAACACAATATAAATTAAAAACCCTGAACTTGTATGATTCGCACCAATAATGTACCTGGACTGCATAGAGGAGTGGGTCACCACAATATATATAATAAGAAAACCATCAACTGGTATGAATCGCACCGAATAATGTACCTGGACTGCGTAGAGGAGTGGGTCACCACAATATATATAATAAGAAAACCATCAACTGGTATGAATCGCACCGAATAATGTAGCTGGACTGCGTAGAGGAGTGGGTCACCACAATATAAATTAAAAACCCTGAACTTGTATGATTCGCACCAATAATGTACCTGGACTGCGTAGAGGAGTGGGTCACCACAATATATATAATAAGAAAACCATCAACTGCAGTGAATCGCACCGAATAATGTAACTGGACTGCGTAGAGGAGTGGGTCACCACAATATAAATTAAAAACCCTGAACTTGTATGATTCGCACCAATAATGTACCTGGACTGCGTAGAGGAGTGGGTCACCACAATATAAATTAAAAACCCTGAACTTGTATGATTCGCACCAATAATGTACCTGGACTGCGTAGAGGAGTGGGTCACCACAATATATATAATAAGAAAACCATCAACTGGTATGAATCGCACCGAATTATGTACCTTGACTGCGTAGAGGAGTGGGTCACCACAATATATATAATAAGAAAACCATCAACTGCTGTGAATCGCACCGAATAATGTACCTGGACTGCGTAGAGGAGTGGGTCACCACAATATAAATTAAAAACCCTGAACTTGTATGATTCACACCAATAATGTACCTGGACTGCGTAGAGGAGTGGGTCACCACAATATAAATTAAAAACCCTGAACTTGTATGATTCGCACCAATAATGTACCTGGACTGCGTAGAGGAGTGGGTCACCACAATATAAATTAAAAACCCTGAACTTGTATGATTCGCACCAATAATGTACCTGGACTGCGTAGAGGAGTGGGTCACCACAATATATATAATAAGAAAACCATCAACTGGTATGAATCGCACCGAATTATGTACCTTGACTGCGTAGAGGAGTGGGTCACCACAATATATATAATAAGAAAACCATCAACTGCTGTGAATCGCACCGAATAATGTACCTGGACTGCGTAGAGGAGTGGGTCACCACAATATAAATTAAAAACCCTGAACTTGTATGATTCGCACCAATAATGTACCTGGACTGCGTAGAGGAGTGGGTCACCACAATATAAATTAAAAACCCTGAACTTGTATGATTCGCACTAATAATATACCTGGACTGCGTAGAGGAGTGGGTCACCACAATATAAATTAAAAACCCTGAACTTGTATGATTCGCACCAATAATGTACCTGGACTGCGTAGAGGAGTGGATCACCACAATATATATAATAAGAAAACCATCAACTGCTATGAATCGCACCGAATAATGTACCTGGACTGCGTAGAGGAGTGGGTCACCACAATATAAATTAAAAACCCTGAACTTGTATGAATCGCACCGAATAATGTACCTGGACTGCGTAGAGGAGTGGGTCACCACAATATATATAATAAGAAAACCATCAACTGGTATGAATCGCACCGAATAATGTAGCTCGACTGCGTAGAGGAGTGGGTCACCACAATATAAATTAAAAACCCTGAACTTGTATGATTCGCACCAATAATGGACCTGGACTGCGTAGAGGAGTGGATCACCACAATATATATAATAAGAAAACCATCAACTGCTATGAATTGCACCGAATAATGTACCTGGACTGCGTAGAGGAGTGGGTCACCACAATATAAATTAAAAACCCTGAACTGGTATGAATCGCACCGAATAATGTACCTGGACTGCGTAGAGGAGTGGGTCACCACAATATATATAATAAGAAAACCATCAACTGGTATGAATCGCACCGAATAATGTACATGGACTGCGTAGAGGAGTGGGTCACCACAATATAAATTAAAAACCCTGAACTTGTATGATTCGCACCAATAATGTAGCTGGACTGCGTAGAGGAGTGGGTCACCACAAAATAAATTAAAAACCCTGAACTTGTATGATTCGCACCAATAATGTAGCTGGACTGCGTAGAGGAGTGGGTCACCACAATATATATAATAAGAAAACCATCAACTGGTATGAATCGCACCGAAAAATGTACCTGGACTGCGTAGAGGAGTGGGTCACCACAATATATATAATAAGAAAACCATCAACTGGTATGAATCGCACCGAATAATATACCTGGACTGCGTAGAGGAGTAGGTCACCACAATATAAATTAAAAACCATGAACTTGTATGATTCGCACCAATAATGTACATGGACTGCGTAGAGGAGTGGGTCACCACAATATAAATTAAAAACCCTGAACTTGTATGATTCGGCGACTTTTGAGGTCTCGTGTTTTGTGTTTTGGATGCGGATTTTCTCGATGTTTTGGGTTCGGATTTGTTTCGCAAAACACCTGCCGAAAGGTTTTGGTTCAGATTTAAGGTTTTGGATTCGGATTTTTAATGAAAAAAGCATAAAAAGTAAAAAAATCATGTACCTGGACTGCGTAGAGGAGTGGGTCACCACAATATATATAATAAGAAAACCATCAACTGGTATGAATCGCACCAGTAATGTACCTGGACTGCGTAGAGGAGTGGGTCACCACAATATATATAATAAGAAAACCATCAACTGGTATGAATCGCACCGAATAATGTACCTGGACTGCGTAGAGGAGTGGGTCACCACAATATATATAATAAGAAAACCATCAACTGGTATGAATCGCAACGAATAATGTACCTGGACTGCGTAGAGGAGTGGGTCACCACAATATAAATTAAAAACCCTGAACTTGTATGATTCGCACCAATAATGTACCTGGACTGCGTAGAGGAGTGGGTCACCACAATATATATAATAAGAAAACCATCAACTGCTGTGAATCGCACCGAATAATGTACCCGGACTGCGTAGAGGAGTGGGTCACCACAATATAAATTAAAAACCCTGAACTTGTATGATTTGCACCAATAATGTACCTGGACTGCGTAGAGGAGTGGGTCACCACAATATAAACTAAAAACCCTGAACTTGTATGAATCGCACCGAATAATGTAGCTGGACTGCGTAGAGGAGTGGGTCACCACAATATAAATTAAAAACCCTGAACTTGTATGATTCGCACCAATAATGTACCTGGACTGCGTAGAGGAGTGGGTCACCACAATATATATAATAAGAAAACCATCAACTGGTATGAATCGCACCGAATTATGTACCTGGACTGCGTAGAGGAGTGGGTCACCACAATATATATAATAAGAAAACCATCAACTGGTATGAATCGAAGCGAATAATGTACCTGGACTGCGTAGAGGAGTGGGTCACCACAATATAAATTAAAAACCCTGAACTTGTATGATTCGCACCAATAATGTAGCTGGACTGCGTAGAGGAGTGGGTCACCACAATATAAATTAAAAACCCTGAACTTGTATGATTCGCACCAATAATGTACCTGGACTGCGTAGAGGAGTGGGTCACCACAATATATATAATAAGAAAACCATCAACTGGTATGAATCGCACCGAATAATGTACCTGGACTGCGTAGAGGAGTGGGTCACCACAATATATATAATAAGAAAACCATCAACTGCTGTGAATCGCACCGAATAATGTAGCTGGACTGCGTAGAGGAGTGGGTCACCACAATATAAATTAAAAACCCTGAACTTGTATGATTCGCACCAATAATGTACCTGGACTGCGTAGAGGAGTGGATCACCACAATATAAATTAAAAACCCTGAACTTGTATGATTCGCACCAATAATGTAGCTGGACTGCGAAGAGGAGTGGGTCACCACAATATAAATTAAAAACCCTGAACTTGTATGATTCGCACCAATAATGTACCTGGACTGCGTAGAGGAGTGGATCACCACAATATATATAATAAGAAAACCATCAACTGGTATGAATCACACCGAATAATGTACCTGGACTGCGTAGAGGAGTGGGTCACCACAATATATATAATAAGAAAACCATCAACTGCTATGAATCGCACCGAATAATGTACCTGGACTGCGTAGAGGAGTGGGTCACCACAATATAAATTAAAAACCCTGAACTTGTATGATTCGCACCAATAATGTACATGGACTGCGTAGAGGAGTGGGTCACCACAATATATATAATAAGAAAACCATCAACTGGTATGAATCGCACCGAATAATGTACCTGGACTGCGTAGATGAGTGGGTCACCACAATATATATAATAAGAAAACCATAAACTGGTATGAATCGCACCGAATAATGTACCTGGACTGCGTAGAGGAGTGGGTCACCACAATATAAATTAAAAACCCTGAACTTGTATGATTCGCACCAATAATGTACCTGGACTGCGTAGAGGAGTGGGTCACCACAATATATATAATAAGAAAACCATCAACTGGTATGAATCGCACCGAATAATGTAGCTGGACTGCGTAGAGGAGTGGGTCACCACAATATAAATTAAAATCCCTGAACTTGTATGATTCGCACCAATAATGTACCTGGACTGCGTAGAGGAGTGGGTCACCACAATATATATAATAAGAAAACCATCAACTGGTATGAATCGCACCGAATAATGTACCTGGACTGCGTAGAGGAGTGGGTCACCACAATATATATAATAAGAAAACCATCAACTGGTATGAATCGCACCGAATAATGTACCTGGACTGCGTAGAGGAGTGGGTCACCACAATATAAATTAAAAACCCTGAACTTGTATGATTCGCACCAATAATGTAGCTGGACTGCGTAGAGGAGTGGGTCACCACAATATAAATTAAAAACCCTGAACTTGTATGATTCGCACCAATAATACCTGGACTGCGTAGAGGAGTGGGTCACCACAATATATATAATAAGAAAACCATCAACTGGTATGAATCGCACCGAATAATGTACCTGGACTGCGTAGAGGAGTGGGTCACCACAATATATATAATAAGAAAACCATCAACTGGTATGAATCGCACCGAATAATATACCTGGACTGCATAGAGGAGTGGGTCACCACAATATAAATTAAAAACCCTGAACTTGTATGATTCGCACCATTAATGTACCTGGACTGTGTAGAGGAGTGGGTCACCACAATATAAATTAAAAACCCTGAACTTGTATGATTCGGCGACTTTTGAGGTCTCGTGTTTTGTGTTTTGGATGCGGATTTTCTCGATGTTTTGGGTTCGGATTTGTTTCGCAAAACACCTGCCGAAAGGTTTTGGTTCAGATTTAAGGTTTTGGATTCGGATTTTTTTTGAAAAAAGCATAAAAAGTAAAAAAATCATGTACCTGGCTTGCGTAGAAGAGTGGGTCACCACAATATATATAATAAGAAAACCATCAACTGGTATGAATCACACCAATAATGTACCTGGACTGCGTAGAGGAGTGGGTCACCACAATATATATAATAAGAAAACCATCAACTGGTATGAATCGCACCGAATAATGTACCTGGACTGCGTAGAGGAGTGGGTCACCACAATATATATAATAAGAAAACCATCAACTGGTATGAATCGCAACGAATAATGTAGCTGGACTGCGTAGAGGAGTGGGTCACCACAATATAAATTAAAAACCCTGAACTTGTATGATTCGCACCAATAATGTACCTGGACTGCATAGAGGAGTGGGTCACCACAATATATATAATAAGAAAACCATCAACTGGTATGAATCGCACCGAATAATGTACCTGGACTGCGTAGAGAAGTGGGTCACCACAATATATATAATAAGAAAACCATCAACTGGTATGAATCGCACCGAATAATGTACCTGGACTGCGTAGAGGAGTGGGTCACCACAATATAAATTAAAAACCCTGAACTTGTATGATTCGCACCAATAATGTACCTGGACTGCGTAGAGGAGTGGGTCACCACAATATATATAATAAGAAAACCATCAACTGCTGTGAATCGCAACGAATAATGTACCTGGACTGCGTAGAAGAGTGGGTCACCACAATATAAATTAAAAACCCTGAACTTGTATGATTCGCACCAATAATGTACCTGGACTGCGTAGAGGAGTGGGTCACCACAATATAAATTAAAAACCCTGAACTTGTATGATTCGCACCAATAATGTACCTGGACTGCGTAGAGGAGTGGATCACCACAATATATATAATAAGAAAACCATCAACTGGTATAAATCACACCGAATAATGTACCTGGACTGCGTAGAGGAGTGAGTCACCACAATATATATAATTAGAAAACCATCAACTGCTATGAATCGCACCGAATAATGTACCTGGACTGCGTAGAGGAGTGGGTCACCACAATATAAATTAAAAACCCTGAACTTGTATGATTCGCACCAATAATGTACCTGGACTGCGTAGAGGAGTGGATCACCACAATATATATAATAAGAAAACCATCAACTGGTATAAATCACACCGAATAATGTACCCGGACTGCGTAGAGGAGTGAGTCACCACAATATATATAATTAGAAAACCATCAACTGCTATGAATCGCACCGAATAATGTACCTGGACTGCGTAGAGGAGTGGGTCACCACAATATAAATTAAAAACCCTGAACTTGTATGATTCGCACCAATAATGTACCTGGACTGTGTAGAGGAGTGGGTCACCACAATAAAAAATTAAAAACCCTGAACTTGTATGATTCGGCGACTTTTGAGGTCTCGTGTTTTGTGTTTTGGATGCGGATTTTCTCGATGTTTTGGGTTCGGATTTGTTTCGCAAAACACCTGCCGAAAGGTTTTGGTTCAGATTTAAGGTTTTGGATTCGGATTTTTTTTGAAAAAAGCATAAAAAGTAAAAAAATCATGTACCTGGCTTGCGTAGAAGAGTGGGTCACCACAATATATATAATAAGAAAACCATCAACTGGTATGAATCACACCAATAATGTACCTGGACTGCGTAGAGGAGTGGGTCACCACAATATATATAATAAGAAAACCATCAACTGGTATGAATCGCACCGAATAATGTACCTGGACTGCGTAGAGGAGTGGGTCACCACAATATATATAATAAGAAAACCATCAACTGGTATGAATCGAAACGAATAATGTAGCTGGACTGCGTAGAGTAGTGGGTCACCACAATATAAATTAAAAACCCTGAACTTGTATGATTCGCACCAATAATGTACCTGGACTGCATAGAGGAGTGGGTCACCACAATATATATAATAAGAAAACCATCAACTGGTATGAATCGCACCGAATAATGTACCTGGACTGCGTAGAGAAGTGGGTCACCACAATATATATAATAAGAAAACCATCAACTGGTATGAATCGCACCGAATAATGTACCTGGACTGCGTAGAGGAGTGGGTCACCACAATATAAATTAAAAACCCTGAACTTGTATGATTCGCACCAATAATGTACCTGGACTGCGTAGAGGAGTGGGTCACCACAATATATATAATAAGAAAACCATCAACTGCTGTGAATCGCAACGAATAATGTACCTGGACTGCGTAGAAGAGTGGGTCACCACAATATAAATTAAAAACCCTGAACTTGTATGATTCGCACCAATAATGTACCTGGACTGCGTAGAGGAGTGGGTCACCACAATATAAATTAAAAACCCTGAACTTGTATGATTCGCACCAATAATGTAACTGGACTGCGTAGAGGAGTGGGTCACCACAATATCAATTAAAAACCCTGAACTTGTATGATTCGCACCAATAATGTACCTGAACTGCGTAGAGGAGTGGATCACCACAATATATATAATAAGAAAACCATCAACTGGTATAAATCACACCGAATAATGTACCTGGACTGCGTAGAGGAGTGAGTCACCACAATATATATAATTAGAAAACCATCAACTGCTATGAATCGCACCGAATAATGTACCTGGACTGCGTAGAGGAGTGGGTCACCACAATATAAATTAAAAACCCTGAACTTGTATGATTCGCACCAATAATGTACCTGGACTGCGTAGAGGAGTGGGTCACCACAATATAAATTAAAAACCCTGAACTTGTATGATTCGCACCAATAATGTACCTGGACTGCGTAGAGGAGTGGGTCACCACAATATAAATTAAAAACCCTGAACTTGTATGATTCGCACCAATAATGTACCTGGACTGCGTAGAGGAGTGGATCACCACAATATATATAATAAGAAAACCATTAACTGGTATGAATCACACCGAATAATGTACCTGGACTGCGTAGAGGAGTGGGTCACCACAATATATATAATAAGAAAACCATCAACTGCTATGAATCGCACCGAATAATGTACCTGGACTGCGTAGAGGAGTGGGTCACCACAATATAAATTAAAAACCCTGAACTTGTATGAATCGCACCGAATAATGTACCTGGACTGCGTAGAGGAGTGGGTCACCACAATATATATAATAAGAAAACCATCAACTGGTATGTATCGCACCGAATAATGTAGCTGGACTGCGTAGAGGAGTGGGTCATCACGATATAAATTAAAAACCCTGAACTTGTATGATTCGCACCAATAATGTACCTGGACTGCGTAGAGGAGTGGGTCACCACAATATATATAATAAGAAAACCATCAACTGGTATGAATCGCACCGAATTATGTACCTGGACTGCGTAGAGGAGTGGGTCACCACAATATAAATTAAAAACCCTGAACTTGTATGATTCGCACCAATAATGTACCTGGACTGCGTAGAGGAGTGGGTGACCACAATATAAATTAAAAACCCTGAACTTGTATGATTCGCACCAATAATGTACCTGGACTGCGTAGAGGAGTGGGTCACCACAATATAAATTAAAAACCCTGAACTTGTATGATTCGCACCAATAATGTACCTGGACTGCGTAGAGGAGTGGATCTCACAATATATATAATAAGAAAACCATCAACTGGTATGAATCGCACCGAATAATGTACCTGGACTGCGTAGAGGAGTGGGTCACCACAATATATATAATAAGAAAACCATCAACTGCTATGAATCGCACCGAATAATGTACCTGGACTGCGTAGAGGAGTGGGTCACCACAATATAAATTAAAAACCCTGAACTTGTATGAATCGCACCGAATAATGTACCTGGACTGCGTAGAGGAGTGAGTCACCACAATATATATAATAAGAAAACCATCAACTGGTATGAATCGCACCAATAATGTACCTGGACTGCGTAGAGGAGTGGGTCACCACAATATAAATTAAAAACCCTGAACTTGTATGATTCGCACCAATAATGTACCTGGACTGCGTAGAGGAGTGGATCACCACAATATATATAATAAGAAAACCATCAACTGGTATGAATCGCACCGAATAATGTACCTGGACTGCGTAGAGGAGTGGGTCACCACAATATATATAATAAGAAAACCATCAACTGGTATGAATCGCAACGAATAATGTAGCTGGACTGCGTAGAGGAGTGGGTCACCACAATATAAATTAAAAACCCTGAACTTGTATGATTCGCACCAATAATGTACCTGGACTGCATAGAGGAGTGGGTCACCACAATATATATAATAAGAAAACCATCAACTGGTATGAATCGCACCGAATAATGTACCTGGACTGCGTAGAGAAGTGGGTCACCACAATATATATAATAAGAAAACCATCAACTGGTATGAATCGCACCGAATAATGTACCTGGACTGCGTAGAGGAGTGGGTCACCACAATATAAATTAAAAACCCTGAACTTGTATGATTCGCACCAATAATGTACCTGGACTGCGTAGAGGAGTGGGTCACCACAATATATATAATAAGAAAACCATCAACTGCTGTGAATCGCAACGAATAATGTACCTGGACTGCGTAGAAGAGTGGGTCACCACAATATAAATTAAAAACCCTGAACTTGTATGATTCGCACCAATAATGTACCTGGACTGCGTAGAGGAGTGGGTCACCACAATATAAATTAAAAACCCTGAACTTGTATGATTCGCACCAATAATGTAACTGGACTGCGTAGAGGAGTGGGTCACCACAATATAAATTAAAAACCCTGAACTTGTATGATTCGCACCAATAATGTACCTGGACTGCGTAGAGGAGTGGATCACCACAATATATATAATAAGAAAACCATCAACTGGTATAAATCACACCGAATAATGTACCTGGACTGCGTAGAGGAGTGAGTCACCACAATATATATAATTAGAAAACCATCAACTGCTATGAATCGCACCGAATAATGTACCTGGACTGCGTAGAGGAGTGGGTCACCACAATATAAATTAAAAACCCTGAACTTGTATGATTCGCACCAATAATGTACCTGGACTGCGTAGAGGAGTGGATCACCACAATATATATAATAAGAAAACCATCAACTGGTATAAATCACACCGAATAATGTACCTGGACTGCGTAGAGGAGTGAGTCACCACAATATATATAATTAGAAAACCATCAACTGCTATGAATCGCACCGAATAATGTACCTGGACTGCGTAGAGGAGTGGGTCACCACAATATAAATTAAAAACCCTGAACTTGTATGATTCGCACCAATAATGTACCTGGACTGTGTAGAGGAGTGGGTCACCACAATATAAATTAAAAACCCTGAACTTGTATGATTCGGCCACTTTTGAGGTGTCGTGTTTTGTGTTTTGGATGCGGATTTTCTCGATGTTTTGGGTTCGGATTTGTTTCGCAAAACACCTGCCGAAAGGTTTTGGTTCAGATTTAAGGTTTTGGATTCGGATTTTTTTTGAAAAAAGCATAAAAAGTAAAAAAATCATGTACCTGGCTTGCGTAGAAGAGTGGGTCACCACAATATATATAATAAGAAAACCATCAACTGGTATGAATCACACCAATAATGTACCTGGACTGCGTAGAGGAGTGGGTCACCACAATATATATAATAAGAAAACCATCAACTGGTATGAATCGCACCGAATAATGTACCTGGACTGCGTAGAGGAGTGGGTCACCACAATATATATAATAAGAAAACCATCAACTGGTATGAATCGCAACGAATAATGTAGCTGGACTGCATAGAGGAGTGGGTCACCACAATATAAATTAAAAACCCTGAACTTGTATGATTCGCACCAATAATGTACCTGGACTGCATAGAGGAGTGGGTCACCACAATATATATAATAAGAAAACCATCAACTGGTATGAATCGCACCGAATAATGTACCTGGACTGCGTAGAGAAGTGGGTCACCACAATATATATAATAAGAAAACCATCAACTGGTATGAATCGCACCGAATAATGTACCTGGACTGCGTAGAGGAGTGGGTCACCACAATATAAATTAAAAACCCTGAACTTGTATGATTCGCACCAATAATGTACCTGGACTGCGTAGAGGAGTGGGTCACCACAATATATATAATAAGAAAACCATCAACTGCTGTGAATCGCAACGAATAATGTACCTGGACTGCGTAGAAGAGTGGGTCACCACAATATAAATTAAAAACCCTGAACTTGTATGATTCGCACCAATAATGTACCTGGACTGCGTAGAGGAGTGGGTCACCACAATATAAATTAAAAACCCTGAACTTGTATGATTCGCACCAATAATGTAACTGGACTGCGTAGAGGAGTGGGTCACCACAATATAAATTAAAAACCCTGAACTTGTATGATTCGCACCAATAATGTACCTGGACTGCGTAGAGGAGTGGATCACCACAATATATATAATAAGAAAACCATCAACTGGTATAAATCACACCGAATAATGTACCTGGACTGCGTAGAGGAGTGAGTCACCACAATATATATAATTAGAAAACCATCAACTGCTATGAATCGCACCGAATAATGTACCTGGACTGCGTAGAGGAGTGGGTCACCACAATATAAATTAAAAACCATGAACTTGTATGATTCGCACCAATAATGTACCTGGACTGCGTAGAGGAGTGGGTCACCACAATATAAATTAAAAACCCTGAACTTGTATGATTCGCACCAATAATGTACCTGGACTGCGTAGAGGAGTGGGTCACCACAATATAAATTAAAAACCCTGAACTTGTATGATTCGCACCAATAATGTACCTGGACTGCGTAGAGGAGTGGATCACCACAATATATATAATAAGAAAACCATTAACTGGTATGAATCACACCGAATAATGTACCTGGACTGCGTAGAGGAGTGGGTCACCACAATATATATAATAAGAAAACCATTAACTGCAATGAATCGCACCGAATAATGTACCTGGACTGCGTAGAGGAGTGGGTCACCACAATATAAATTAAAAACCCTGAACTTGTATGAATCGCACCGAATAATGTACCTGGACTGCGTAGAGGAGTGGGTCACCACAATATATATAATAAGAAAACCATCAACTGGTATGAATCGCACCAATAATGTACCTGGACTGCGTAGAGGAGTGGGTCACCACAATATAAATTAAAAACCCTGAACTTGTATGATTCGCACCAATAATGTACCTGGACTGCGTAGAGGAGTGGATCACCACAATATATATAATAAGAAAACCATCAACTGGTATGAATCGCACCGAATAATGTACCTGGACTGCGTAGAGGAGTGGGTCACCACAATATATATAATAAGAAAACCATCAACTGGTATGAATCGCAACGAATAATGTAGCTGGACTGCGTAGAGGAGTGGGTCACCACAATATAAATTAAAAACCCTGAACTTGTATGATTCGCACCAATAATGTACCTGGACTGCATAGAGGAGTGGGTCACCACAATATATATAATAAGAAAACCATCAACTGGTATGAATCGCACCGAATAATGTACCTGGACTGCGTAGAGAAGTGGGTCACCACAATATATATAATAAGAAAACCATCAACTGGTATGAATCGCACCGAATAATGTACCTGGACTGCGTAGAGGAGTGGGTCACCACAATATAAATTAAAAACCCTGAACTTGTATGATTCGCACCAATAATGTACCTGGACTGCGTAGAGGAGTGGGTCACCACAATATATATAATAAGAAAACCATCAACTGCTGTGAATCGCAACGAATAATGTACCTGGACTGCGTAGAAGAGTGGGTCACCACAATATAAATTAAAAACCCTGAACTTGTATGATTCGCACCAATAATGTACCTGGACTGCGTAGAGGAGTGGGTCACCACAATATAAATTAAAAACCCTGAACTTGTATGATTCGCACCAATAATGTAACTGGACTGCGTAGAGGAGTGGGTCACCACAATATAAATTAAAAACCCTGAACTTGTATGATTCGCACCAATAATGTACCTGGACTGCGTAGAGGAGTGGATCACCACAATATATATAATAAGAAAACCATCAACTGGTATAAATCACACCGAATAATGTACCTGGACTGCGTAGAGGAGTGAGTCACCACAATATATATAATTAGAAAACCATCAACTGCTATGAATCGCACCGAATAATGTACCTGGACTGCGTAGAGGAGTGGGTCACCACAATATAAATTAAAAACCCTGAACTTGTATGATTCGCACCAATAATGTACCTGGACTGCGTAGAGGAGTGGATCACCACAATATATATAATAAGAAAACCATCAACTGCTGTGAATCACACCGAATAATGTACCTGGACTGCGTAGAGGAGTGAGTCACCACAATATATATAATTAGAAAACCATCAACTGCTATGAATCGCACCGAATAATGTACCTGGACTGCGTAGAGGAGTGGGTCACCACAATATAAATTAAAAACCCTGAACTTGTATGATTCGCACCATTAATGTACCTGGACTGTGTAGAGGAGTGGGTCACCACAATATAAATTAAAAACCCTGAACTTGTATGATTCGGCGACTTTTGAGGTCTCGTGTTTTGTGTTTTGGATGCGGATTTTCTCAATGTTTTGGGTTCGGATTTGTTTCGCAAAACACCTGCCGAAAGGTTTTGGTTCAGATTTAAGGTTTTGGATTCGGATTTTTTTTGAAAAAAGCATAAAAAGTAAAAAAATCATGTACCTGGCTTGCGTAGAAGAGTGGGTCACCACAATATATATAATAAGAAAACCATCAACTGGTATGAATCACACCAATAATGTACCTGGACTGCGTAGAGGAGTGGGTCACCACAATATATATAATAAGAAAACCATCAACTGGTATGAATCGCACCGAATAATGTACCTGGACTGCGTAGAGGAGTGGGTCACCACAATATATATAATAAGAAAACCATCAACTGGTATGAATCGCAACGAATAATGTAGCTGGACTGCGTAGAGGAGTGGGTCACCACAATATAAATTAAAAACCCTGAACTTGTATGATTCGCACCAATAATGTACCTGGACTGCATAGAGGAGTGGGTCACCACAATATATATAATAAGAAAACCATCAACTGGTATGAATCGCACCGAATAATGTACCTGGACTGCGTAGAGAAGTGGGTCACCACAATATATATAATAAGAAAACCATCAACTGGTATGAATCGCACCGAATAATGTACCTGGACTGCGTAGAGGAGTGGGTCACCACAATATAAATTAAAAACCCTGAACTTGTATGATTCGCACCAATAATGTACCTGGACTGCGTAGAGGAGTGGGTCACCATAATATATATAATAAGAAAACCATCAACTGCTGTGAATCGCAACGAATAATGTACCTGGACTGCGTAGAAGAGTGGGTCACCACAATATAAATTAAAAACCCTGAACTTGTATGATTCGCACCAATAATGTACCTGGACTGCGTAGAGGAGTGGGTCACCACAATATAAATTAAAAACCCTGAACTTGTATGATTCGCACCAATAATGTAACTGGACTGCGTAGAGGAGTGGGTCACCACAATATAAATTAAAAACCCTGAACTTGTATGATTCGCACCAATAATGTACCTGGACTGCGTAGAGGAGTGGATCACCACAATATATATAATAAGAAAACCATCAACTGGTATAAATCACACGGAATAATGTACCTGGACTGCGTAGAGGAGTGAGTCACCACAATATATATAATTAGAAAACCATCAACTGCTATGAATCGCACCGAATAATGTACCTGGACTGCGTAGAGGAGTGGGTCACCACAATATATATAATAAGAAAACCATTAACTGGTATGAATCACACCGAATAATGTACCTGGACTGCGTAGAGGAGTGGGTCACCACAATATATATAATAAGAAAACCATCAACTGCTATGAATCGCACCGAATAATGTACCTGGACTGCGTAGAGGAGTGGGTCACCACAATATAAATTAAAAACCCTGAACTTGTATGAATCGCACCGAATAATGTACCTGGACTGCGTAGAGGAGTGGGTCACCACAATATATATAATAAGAAAACCATTAACTGGTATGAATCACACCGAATAATGTACCTGGACTGCGTAGAGGAGTGGGTCACCACAATATATATAATAAGAAAACCATCAACTGCTATGAATCGCACCGAATAATGTACCTGGACTGCGTAGAGGAGTGGGTCACCACAATATAAATTAAAAACCCTGAACTTGTATGAATCGCACCGAATAATGTACCTGGACTGCGTAGAGGAGTGGGTCACCACAATATATATAATAAGAAAACCATCAACTGGTATGTATCGCACCGAATAATGTAGCTGGGCTGCGTAGAGGAGTGGGTCACCACAATATAAATTAAAAACCCTGAACTTGTATGATTCGCACCAATAATGTACCTGGACTGCGTAGAGGAGTGGGTCACCACAATATATATAATAAGAAAACCATCAACTGGTATGAATCGCACCGAATTATGTACCTGGACTGCGTAGAGGAGTGGGTCACCACAATATAAATTAAAAACCCTGAACTTGTATGATTCGCACCAATAATGTACCTGGACTGCGTAGAGGAGTGGGTGACCACAATATAAATTAAAAACCCTGAACTTGTATGATTCGCACCAATAATGTACCTGGACTGCGTAGAGGAGTGGGTCACCACAATATAAATTAAAAACCCTGAACTTGTATGATTCGCACCAATAATGTACCTGGACTGCGTAGAGGAGTGGATCTCACAATATATATAATAAGAAAACCATCAACTGGTATGAATCGCACCGAATAATGTACCTGGACTGCGTAGAGGAGTGGGTCACCACAATATATATAATAAGAAAACCATCAACTGCTATGAATCGCACCGAATAATGTACCTGGACTGCGTAGAGGAGTGGGTCACCACAATATAAATTAAAAACCCTGAACTTGTATGAATCGCACCGAATAATGTACCTGGACTGCGTAGAGGAGTGGGTCACCACAATATATATAATAAGAAAACCATCAACTGGTATGAATCGCACCAATAATGTACCTGGACTGCGTAGAGGAGTGGGTCACCACAATATAAATTAAAAACCCTGAACTTGTATGATTCGCACCAATAATGTACCTGGACTGCGTAGAGGAGTGGATCACCACAATATATATAATAAGAAAACCATCAACTGGTATGAATCGCACCGAATAATGTACCTGGACTGCGTAGAGGAGTGGGTCACCACAATATATATAATAAGAAAACCATCAACTGCTGTGAATCGCACCGAATAATGTACCTGGACTGCGTAGAGGAGTGGGTCACCACAATATAAATTAAAAACCCTGAACTTGTATGATTCGCACCAATAATGTACCTGGACTGCGTAGAGGAGTGGGTCACCACAATATATATAATAAGAAAACCATCAACTGGTATGAATCGCACCAATAATGTACCTGGACTGCGTAGAGGAGTGGGTCACCACAATATAAATTAAAAACCCTGAACTTGTATGATTCGCACCAATAATGTACCTGGACTGCGTAGAGGAGTGGGTCACCACAATATATATAATAAGAAAACCATCAACTGGTATGAATCGCACCAAATAATGTACCTGGACTACGTAGAGGAGTGGGTCACCACAATATAAATTAAAAACCCTGAACTTGTATGATTCGCACCAATAATGTACCTGGACTGCGTAGAGGAGTGGGTCACCACAATATAAATTAAAAACCCTGAACTTGTATGATTCGCACCAATAATGTACCTGGACTGCGTAGAGGAGTGGGTCACCACAATATATATAATAAGAAAACCATCAACTGGTATGAATCGCACCGAATAATGTACCTGGACTGCGTAGAGGAGTGGGTCACCACAATATAAATTAAAAACCCTGAACTTGTATGATTCGCACCAATAATGTACCTGGACTGCGTAGAGGAGTGGGTCACCACAATATTATTAAAAAACCCTACACGAGTCTGAATTCCACCCAAAAAGTTTATGGACTGCGTAGTGTAGTGTTCCCCACAATATTATTTAAAAATTTTGCAGCAACAGTCAACGTTGTTTAATATTTGATACACCTCTATCTGGACTGCATAGTGGAGTGGTCCAGGTACCCAATTTGGTACCGGGGCCACAATACATCCTCCAACCATGGTACAGACCATTCGTCATTGAGATCCTATCAAGTATGTTAAAGACAGACAGGGTCGAAGTGTTATTGGTTGACTTTGTAAACCAAAAAACTGTCCCTGTTGCACATAGTCGTGCAATGAAGACTGACTTTTTCATTTAAAGGCACCATCTTTCAAGTGTAGTGTTTGTAAGTCATATTATACTTTTGGTAAAATTTGTTTATTTTGTTCCTCTTTCTGGTAACTACTAATAGAATTAAAGTATTAAATAGAAGCGGCAGTTCCTCTTTATGGGAATTAGTAATAGAATTAAAGTATTAAATAGAATTAAAGTATTAAATAGAGTGGTATAGAGTGGTAGTGTGGTGTAGAGTGGTCCCCACAATATAATAATAAAACCCTCAACTGGTCTGTTTCCACCAAACAAGTATCTGGACTGCGTAGTGGGGTGGCCTCAGTACCCAATTTGATACCGGGGCCACAATAAAATAAATACACCCTCAAGTGGTCCGAATTCCACCAAACAAGTATCTGGACTGCGTAGTGGGGTGGCCCCGGTACCCAATTTGATACCGGGGCCACAATACCTCCTCCAAGTTCCAAGTGTAGTGTTTATATTATAACATCTTAACACTACACTAATTCTAGCACGCCAAAACCTCTTGTTTTAAATAATGACAGGGCATTTAACTTTTGATTTAATTTATTGAATTTGTAGGCATTTTCTTTTACTTTTTGAACATGGCAAACGACTGTTGAATGGTCACATAATGCCAAAAAAATAGTTGCAAGATGGAATTGTCCTTGGGCCCTCCCACCCACCCTTATGTTGTTGAAATAGGACATGCACACTTTAACAAACTAATCATTTCAGCGACAGGGCCTACCAAACAACTGTGGCTCAAATGATTGGTTTGTTTGGGCCCCCACACCAATAAAACAATTCCTCTCTCCCTGTACAAACTAAACAGGCTCTACTGAGGAAAGATGTCGTCCTCATCCTCAACCTCTGATTCCTCTCCCCCTACAGTGTATACTTCCTCCTCCTCACACATTATCAATTCGTCCCCGCTGGACTCCACAACCACAGGTCCCTCTGTACTGTCTGGAGGGCAGTGCTGTACTTCATTGAGGAATTGATTATTCATTTTTATAAACATCATTTTTTCAACGTTGTGAGGAAGCAACCTCCTTCGCCGCTCACTGAACAGGTTCCCCGCTGCACTAAAAACTCTTTCCGAGTACACACTGGAGGGGGGACAACTCAGTTAAAAAATAGAGCCAGTTTGTACAGGGGCTTCCAAACTGCCTTTTGGAGTTCTACCACATCACTACCTCTAGTTAATTTAGATTGCAAGGCTTGTAAATATAAATACTTTGAAGATAAAAAAAGCAGGCTGCACAGACTGTGGAGCTAGAAAGTGAAATTAAATGGACCACGTTACTTTGGTGGCTATCTATGCCCCCCCCCGCCCCCCGCCCTACACTTGTAGTTGAATATAAATAAAGCAGCCTGCATAGAATGTAGAACTAGAAATTCAAATATACAAAGAAATGGACAAAGGCAGTTTGGTATCTGTCTGCATCAGATCCCCTCTCCACTAGGAGTAAAACAGAAAACTTTACAGCCGTTATATAATCTAGAATATAAATAGAAATTGAGAAAGGCAATTTGGTATCTGTCTGTATCATAATCATCAACATCCTCCTCAGCGCCAGCTACATCAATATCCTCCTCCCGGTGTACAACATTCACACCTTCATTAGCCAAATCTGTAACTGGACTGTGGGTGATCCTTCCAGCATATGCAGAGGGCGTGCTGCAAATGCTGGATGGAGTCACCTCTTCCCGTACAGTGATGGGAAGGTCAGGGTTCACAACCAACAACACCCTTGGACTCGCCTTGGGGATTTGTGATGTCATCTGTGAAGAAGGCAGAGTTCTTTGCTGTTTTGTTGTTGTTGCTGACAGCATAACTCTCTTAAATTTTTTGTGGGGGGGGAGGAGGAGGGCTTAGATCCTTGGGTGAAGCTGGACCACTAGTCATGAACACGGGCCAGGGCCTAAGCCGTTCCTTGCCACTACGTGTCGTAAATGGCATATTGCCAACTTTACGTTTCTCCTCAGATGATTTTAAGTTTCTCTTTTTGCTATTTTTTGAGAACTTGGGCTTTTTGGATTTTACATGCCCTGTACTAGGAGATTGGGCATCGGGCTTGCCAGACGACGTTGATGGCATTTCATCGTCTATGTCATGACTAGTGGCAGCAGCTTCAGCATTAGGAGGAAGTGGGTCTTGATCTTTCCCTACTTTATCCTCCAAATTTTGGTTTTCCATTATATGTAGCACAAGAGAGCGTACCCCTAAGCCACACACACTCGGCAAAGCCTTTAAAAATTATATGCGGCACAGGAGAGTAGCACTGGACTTATACTGCTGAATCAGTAAACTTTGTAATAGCAGTACCACTGGACTTATACTGCTGAATCAGTGAACTTTGTAATAGCAGTACCACTGGACTTATACACTGCTGAATCAGTGAACTTTGTAATAGCAGTACCACTGGACTTATACACTGCTGAATCAGTGAACTTTGTAATAGCAGTACCACTGGACTTATACACTGTTGAATCAGTGAACTTTGTAATAGCAGTACCACTGGACTTATACACTGCTGAATCAGTCAACTTTGTAATAGCAGTACCACTGGACTTATACACTGCTGAATCAGTGAACTTTGTAATAGCAGTACCACTGGACTTTTACTGCTGAATGTGTGAACTTGGTAATATTGCAGTACCAATGGGCTTATATACTGCTGGATTGGTTTTGCAAATTTGGTTATAATTATTTTTTTTTTTAATTCTTTATTTTAATTTTTTTTATAACTTTTTTTTTATTTTTTAAAAACTTGGGAATAATGGGGAAATAACTATGCCCTTAGAAGCACAGAGCACAGGACACAGCACCACTGGACTGAACAGGACACAGCACAGGACCCAGCAGCACTACTGAACTCAGCAGGAAAGAGCACAGGACACAGCACCACTGGACTGATACTGCAGAATGTGTGAACTTTGTAATATTGCAGAACCACTGGACTTTTACTGCTGAATGTGTGAACTTGGTAATATTGCAGTACCAATGGGCTTATACTGCAGGATTGGTTATGCAAATTTTGTTGTAATTAAAAAAAAATGTAATTAGTTTTTTTGTATTTTTTTTAAATAACTTTTTTATTTTTTTAAACACTTGGGAATATTGGGGAAATAACTATGCCCTTAGAAGCACAGAGCACAGGACACAGCACCACTGGACTGAACAGGACACAGCACAGGACCCAGCAGCACCACTGACCTCTGAAGGACAGAGCACAGGACACAGCACCACTGGACTGAGCACAGCACAGCACAGAACTTAACTGAACAGCACAGAACTTAACTGAACAGCACGATATATAGCAGGACAGAGGACCACCTAACACACCCTCCCTCTACCCTGATCAATGCCCGAGTGAAGATGGCAGCGACTAGCGGGGAATTTATAGGATCCGAGTATCGCGAGATCCGACAACGGGATTATGAGTCAGAGCCTCAGTTTCACATTTGAATTTGGCGCCAATACCCGGATCTGACTCGGATCGGCAACTTTCGGGTGGGCTCGGATTTCATAAATCCGAGTGCGCTCATCTCTAAACTCAATACAAATAAAAGGCCACTAATGAAATCACCAGCAGTAAAACACAGAAACTTTCGCAATGTAACCGACTTCAAGTCTGCATGAGGATGTATTTTAATGAGCGAAGTATATGCAGGTGTATAGGCCAGGTATCAACTGACGAGATCTGATGCTGGGTCTATGCAACGGTGGTTATGAGTAACTCTCTTTATTTTTATACTGATTAAACCAAGCTTGTGTTTAGTTCTTATAGTTAAATTATCTGATATGCATTAGACTAGACATTGCTTTATTGATTTTGAAACGACAAAACATGATCCTT
The DNA here is from genome assembly GCA_036250195.1 of Mixophyes australis. Lineage (NCBI taxonomy): Eukaryota > Metazoa > Chordata > Amphibia > Anura > Limnodynastidae > Mixophyes > Mixophyes australis. The sequence continues at coordinate 2,113,916 of JAVHZZ010000019.1, forward strand.
TCTGTCTGTTACTAAGAAGATGTGTTCAAGTGTTCAATTAATTATGTTGAAGGACATTTTTGTGTGCTAATAGTTCATGTGCAGTTTGGTGTGTGTTTTTTAATCTGAAGTCTAACTTAGTGGATAAAGAAATGAGCTGGCAAGGACAAGGTAATCAGTTTGAACCCCGAATGATGCCTGTACGTGGCATAACTTTGTCTATTTCTATGTTTCATTGTATGTATTCCACTCTGTCACTTATCTAAGAGTGCTTTCGAATATGTTTTGCTGTGTAATATGGCATGTTGATCAGTGAGGTCAGCTACAGCTGAGAAAAGCAGTTGGTCCAAATGACTTGATTGCAAAGACATAGGAAATCTCTACTGGCAAAAGTTAAAAAACGGAAGTTGGCAAAATAAGCTTAGAGAAAAAAACAAATTTGGACGTGTTAGCAATATTAATCTACTTTTGCTTTGTATTAATATACATGGCTTCATTTAAATATTCAGACATTTTCACTCTGCATGTACGAAATCTGTATGTGTTTAATATTTCTAAGTATTGGCCTTTTTAACAAAGTTTTAAGATAAACAGCTAATGATAGAAGTAGGTGGTCAGATTTTAGTTCTATTACATTTCTTTGACAGGTTATTTTCGCCACTTGTACATTGGCGTAGCAGTTAGCTAATATACCTTGCAACTGTGCAAGCCTGAGTTCTACTCCTCACCAATGCTCTTGTCTCTGAGGGATCATTAATATCCTTGCCATATTTGTGTTGATGTTAAAAGTGTTTTAGGTTTCATATTAGGCTCTGGTTAAAGTCGCATAAATCATTCGTTAATTCGCAAAAATTTTATATTATTTCTCTTAATAGTGGTTTTTAATGCAAAAGCACCATCAACAACTGTCACATTAGCCATTTCACATTGAGAGTAATTATAATGGTGGTTGTTGTGATTTTAAAGAGATTTAAAATTAGAGATGGTCACCGACCCCAGTGTTTTGGTTTTGTATTCCGTTTTGGATCTGGATTGCCGTCGTGTTTTGGTTTTGCAAAACCGCCCTTGAGTGTTTTGGTTCTGGTTTTTTTTGGTATTGTTCTGCTATTTGTTAAAAAAAATTACATTTATTGGTGCTAAAATATTATAATTTAGGTATTATTTTGTAGCTTAGAGAACAAAACATTATTATTTACCTCAGTAACACTAATTTCCAGTAATTTTTTATTCAATTTTGACCACCTCCTATGTCACAATATGATTTTCATACACTTAAAAAGAAAAATTGCTGCAGTTCTTGCCAGTGATAGCAAAAAGGCCATTGTCATGCCTGGGCATAAGACCAAAAATCCACCTCTTAAGTGTGGAATTATTTTTACACAAATCCTGGCAAGAATTGTCTATCCATTTGTAGCGTTTTTAAAGCCACACTCAGTAGATGTAGGGACCTTAACCATCTGGGATCCTCATCCATGTTTCATAATTTTTCAGCGAGTTCTTGGAAAACTGTTGGGAAAATCAGAAACTTAGGTTAAAAAAAATAACAACAAGCAGTCCAGCATAATCTACCTCCCTTCTCTCATCTACATCCCGGCACCTGCAATCTTCCCCCCCAACACCTTCATAATCAATATCCCCTGAACCAACAATTGGCAGTTAAACAATCCTTTGCAAGAGGAAGCAAGAATGAAAGCTGTCACCCAGTCGCAAAGGGGATCACAGACGCCCTGGGTACTATGCTAGTGTTAGATCTGCGTCCAATGTCCACTATTAATACAGTTGGTTTAAGACATTTAATTGAGGTGTTCTGTCCCTGTTAGCAAATGTCATCACTATAGCATTTTACTAGAAAAGCTAATTCTCTCCTGTACCGGAAAGTTCATAAAAATTTAATTATTGGGAGACTAAATGACATTCTACCCACTGTACACTTAACCGCAGATATGTGTACAAGTGGAACTGGGCAAACTAAAGATTATATGACTGTGAAAGCCCACTGGGTTGGTCATTCGCCTTCCACAGCATGGACGGCAGCAGCATGTACCCAGGTACGTCACATTTTTCAGAAGTAGGCTACTCTGTGTATCAGCGACTTCAGTAAGAGGCATACAGCTGACAAACTGTTCCAAAAACTAAGGGATGTCATTGAAAGATGGCTAAACCTGCTTGGACTCTCCTGAGGATAAGTCATTTCTGATTACGACCCCAATATTGGTCAAGCATTACAGCGGGGTTGAATTCCATCACATATCCTGTTTTGCACACACTATCAACTTGGTGTTACAGAACTTTTTAAAAATGACATGCAGGAGATGCTGTTTGTGTCCAGAAACATTTACGATCAATATCTGGTTTCTGCAACAGCATGTAGGAGAATGCAGCAGCTGCAAGAAGACTAGCATTTGAGGGGAATATACTTTAGTCCAGCAAAGTAGTTACCTGTGAAGAAAGTGCAGACACGGTTAGCTTGAGTCAAGTGATTGCCTTAATAATACATTTTGAAACGGTGCTACAGAAAATTATAGTGTGAAATAAAACAAAGTAAATGTGCTAACTATATTTTAATTGTCGATTAAATACTTAATTTTCTTTGCAAAGATCCCAGACTTATCAACATCTTGTTTGGACGTCTTCTCCTTCAGTTTCTCTGGCAACTGCTTGTTGTAAAAAAAATTGCTTTCCCAAGACACCCAGTGGTGATGCAGATGAGTCCGCACAACATTTTGATATTTGCTCTGCTGTAAAAGAATTGCCCAAAAATCGTGACAGCTCTGCCCTAAAATCAACTAGTCATTCCCTTTGGAAGGCCATTATCGCCAATTACATCATACTACACAGACTTCTATGATGGTGGGATGAATTTGTATTGTTTGAGGAAGATTATCACTAAACCCTGCCACCTCTCCTGTTTCGCAGTGAGCTATGGTACAATAAAATGTAACTGCAGATTTAGACCAAGACTGTCAGCCCTATTATTTCTATTTCAGCAATTACAATTAGCAATGGAGCAATGGAGATTTTCTCTTTGGGTGTTACCTATATAACGCAGCACAATTTGCCTGCAAAATCTACAGACAAGCCTGCTTGTCTTCCTCCTCATCAATGACTCTTAGCAATTGAGCACTCGTCTTTGGGTGTATATTACACTCAAACATTATTAGTGAAAATTAGGAAAAATATAGTTTAATCCCTGATAGGCCCTCCACCATACTTTGCATGTTAATAGTAGGATTGGTTGGAGTTATGGTCAAGGTCACACACTTTATTGACAAATCCTTCAAACCAGCCCAGATGTCAAACTGTTGTGGTCTGCCACCTGCGTCATCCCTGCTTGTGTTTGGAAAGTGCAAATTGGTGCCAGAACCTCACATGCCAGAACTGGTGCCACACTGCTGCCTCTGGTGCAGGACTTACACAATCAACCGCATCATCATCAGCGCCCTCGTCGGATAAATCACAAATCTCCCCCTCATCCTCTTCTAAAGACAAAGTGTCATCCTCAATTTGTGTATCAGCGGCTACACTCGGACTGTTCAGGCACACATCAGCAGAACTGCTGAAAGGGTCCCACTTTATGGGTGTACTAACAGAATGCTCACGATTAGACATCCCAGTGTTGGATGGACTCTCTACAGGGATTGGTGTAATTTGTGATTCAGGGCAAGCATTATCCTCTAATGCCTTACTCTAATCTTGCAGCTCGGCTTTGAGGCGTAACAGTAGTTGTGCACCACTTGTAGGCTTGGTAACATTTTTTGATCTGCCACTAATAGACAAAGATGAAGGCCTCATTCTCTCTTTGCCACTGCGTGTGTAGAATGGCATGTTGGCAATTTTTTTTTTATCGGCACTTAACTTTTCCTCAGTTACACTTCTTTTTCGCTTCAACACGGTAAGTATTTTTTTGGTGTGTGACGTACTGGGAACACTACCATCAGGACTGGTGACAGAACCTGGTTGCTCATTCTGCTCATATGTGGACTGCTTTGAATCCATTCTAAACCCAAAGCACTTGTAGTGCTACAAATTGTTTTAGATACTGCTGAGAAATATGACTTTTGACAGCCAGAAATATTAATGCAAAAGAATGGGGGACACCCCAAAAGCACTTGGGGCTAGATTTACTAAGCTGCGGGTTTGAAAAAGTGGGGATGTTGCCTATAGCAACCAATCAGATTCTATCTTTCATTTATTTAGTACATTCTACAAAATAACAGCTGGAATCTGATTGGTTGCTATAGGCAACATCCCCACTTTTTCAAACCCACAGCTTAGTAAATCTAGCCCTTAGAGTGCTAAATATTATTTTTTTAGACTGCTGACAAACAGGACTTTTGACAGCCAAAAATATTAATGCAAAAGAATGGGGGACACCCCAAAAGCACTTGGAGTGCTAAATATTATTTTTTTAGACTGCTGACACACAGGACTTTTGATAGCCAGAAATATTAATGCAAAAGAATGGGGCACACTCCAAAAGCACTTGGGAGTGCTAAATATATTTTTTGGACACTGCTGCAAAATAGGACTTTAGTTTTGACAGCCAGAAAAATTAATGCAAAAGAATGGGGGACACCCCAAAAGCACTTGGAGTGCTAAATATTATTTTTTTTAGACTGCTGACAAACAGGACTTTTGACAGCCAGAAATATTAATGCAAAAGAATGGGGGACACCCCAAAAGCACTTGGAGTGCTAAATATTATTTTTTTAGACTGCTGACACACAGGACTTTTGATAGCCAGAAATATTAATGCAAAAGAATGGGGCACACTCCAAAAGCACTTGGGAGTGCTAAATATATTTTTTGGACACAGCTGCAAAATAGGACTTTAGTTTTGACAGCCAGAAATATTAATGCAAAAGAATGGGGGACACCCCAAAAGCACTTGGAGTGCTAAATATTATTTTTTTTAGACTGCTGACAAATAGGACTTTTGACAGCCAGAAAAATTAAAGCAAAATAATGGGGAACACCCCAAAAGCACTTGGAGTGCCAGAAACTGCACAAAAAAACCCTCCTCTATCCTCCTCTTACTGCTGTAACAACTGGTATTAAGATTACAATGGTATACAACCAATAATGTGTCCAATTACTGCTCTTTCCCTGCGCTGATATAGCCAGTGTGACCTAACCCTGCTTTCTCCCTCTGTCAAATGGCGATGGATTGCTGTGGAGGTTGGTATTTATGCTTTTCAAATCTCGCGAGAACCGAGCTCAGAAATACCAATACGTCACGATGACGTTTTGTCTTGATTTCGAATCCGAATGGGCGGGAGAGTACCGAGCGTGCTCGGCTCGGTACTCGGATAGGCTAACTTCGGATGAATTCAGATCTCGGGGAACCGAGCCCGCCCATCTCTAGAGTAAATAGTCTGTCTCTATTATAAATGAATCTCAAAATAGTACACTATCACCACTTAACTGCTCGTTTATGATCTTTAGACTGATTCGGTTTAATGTTCATTAACTCTTTTAGGTGAACAGTGAGCATGCGCTCACTGAAACCGGGTCAGCAAAGCCAGATCCACCACAGCAACAAGCAAGCTCGTCAGAATCGTAGAAATGCCACTGTGCATATTCGCGACAAAGATTTTTATAGTAGGGGTTTGGAGGCACAAAATGTTTCAAATTTATGGTAATCATATGCATCTGATAGGATTAATATATTTATATTTCTATGACGTCATCTGTGTATTAGGACTACCAGTACCTGTTCATTTATTTGAACAAATGTGACTTTATTGAAAAGACAATTTTAATGGGGTGTTTCATTAATAATTGTGTATCTAAATAAAAAATAATTTACCTGAGAAAATGAGACATATTCCAGAATTATTTAACAAATAGCTACGATTTTTATTTTGGCTTATGGGCATACTGTTGAAAGATTTACATTCATAGTTATTTAATATTTCGGAATATTATATACTCCATTTTTAATGTCATCATTTTATGGGTTAAGTCTACTTTATTTGTGATGAAATTTATGTATGTCATGTTAATACATATTTTAGTATTTGTGGAGTTAATTTGGTCTAGTAGGAATTAACTTGGTCGTGATTTCTATTAGTATGTACTATGATGGCTTAGCAATTTTTTTTTGGATGTATGTTTTGTGTAGGTGTTTTACATGTGTAGTGAATATATGTGTCATCAAACTTAAATTAGAAACAAAGAAATGACTTGTGAAACATACATGTGGTGGTGTCCTAATGAAATTTGTTCCATTCGTCATGCTTCTAAAATCTTTGCTTTTGCCAAACCGCCCTTGTGTGTCTTGGTTTTGGTTTTGGTTTTGTTTGGTTTTGTTTTGCAATTTTGTTTAAAAATCAATGTTTTTGGGCATAAAATACCAGAATTTAGTGCTCCACCTGTTTCTTGGATAAGTAATGTAATTGTAGAGCTAATAAATTATCATAAAAACAGTTTAACTCATGGTAGGCCGTCATTAATTCTACACACAAACCAGATTGTCTTCCTTTCCATCTATGTATATTGGCAATCCGGCCATCGTCTTTGGGTGTATATTACACCCTACACTTATAGTTAAAAATGTAAAGAAATGGACAAAGGCAGTTTGGTTTCTGTGTCTCTAGGCACCCCTCCACTTGTAGAAAATAGTAAAAAATTCAGCCATCATAGACTGTACAATATAAATTTAAATGGACAAAGCCAGTTTGGTTTCTGTCTCTTTAGGCCCCTCTCCACTTGTAGAAAATAGTAAAAAATTCAGCCGTCATAGACTGTACAATATAAATTGAAATGGACAAAGCCAGTTTGGTTTCTGTCTCTCTAGGCCCCCCTCCACTTGTAGAGAAAGAGTAAAAAATTCAGCCGTTCTAGACTGTACAATACAAATTGAATTGGACAAAGGCAGTCTGGTTTCTGTCTCTATAGGCTCCCCTCCACTTGTAGAAAATAGTAAACAATTTAGCCGTCCCTGTACATTATTAATTGAAAGGGACAAAGGCAGTCTGGTTTCTGTCTCTATAGGCTCCCCTCCACTTGTAGAAAATAGTAAACAATTTAGCCGTCCCTGTACATTATTAATTGAAAGGGACAAAGCCAGTTTGGGGTCAGTCTGTGTATGACAACCTACCCTTAATGAGAAATTGCCAAAACAGCAGCCTTTCAAGACGGTATGTGATATAGAAATGCCCCAAGTCCCTTTCCTCTTTGGGGGTACATTGCACCCTACACTTAAATATAAAGTTTTAAAAAGATGTTATCATCATTATCTTCAGATTCATCATCACAGACTATCAATTCATCGCCGCTTGAATCCGCCATTAGAGAACAGTCAGTGCTTGGATGTCTTTGATGGTGAAGTCCTTCCTTGTGGAAGATGTAGTTCATTTTTATAAACATCATTTTCTCCACATTTTTGGGAAATAACCTTCTACAGCGATCACTGACTAAGTTCCCGGCTGTGCTGAATACTCATTCAGAGTACACACTGAAGAGTGGGAAGCTTAGGTATTGCAAAGCAAGTTTGTACATGGGTATCCAAATGGCCTGCTTTTCTTCCCAGTAAGGAAAGGGACTGTCTGACATTTTCATATCAATTACCTCTTGAAAAAAATCCTCCACCATCTTTTGCATGTTAATACTGATATTGGATGGAGTTATGGGCAAGGTAACACATTTTTTTGAAAAATCCTTCAAACCAGCCCAGATGTTAAACTGTTCTGACCTGCCCCCTGTGTCTTCCCTGCATATTTTTGGAAAATTTTATATTTTACGAGCAGCAGCTGCTTGAGAAACTGAAGGAGGACACATCGTCAAGCCAAGGCTCAGTTCAGTGGACAACTTGCTGAGCTATAGCTCATTGTAAAAGTTCCCATCTCGCTCATTTTGAAGCAAAGACTCAATGTAGGTCTTAAACCTTGGATCAAGCACAGTGGCCAAAACATACTGATCCGAGTTCAAGATCTTAATAACTCGAGGATCATTGTGAAGTGAATTAAGTACTTGATCTACAAGGCCAACATACTTTGCGGAATTGCTTTCTTTCATTTCCTCCTTCAGTTTCTCAAGCTGCTTTTCCAATAGTCTAATTAATGGAGTGACTTGGCTCAATCTAGCAGAGTTTGCGCTCACTTCACACGTCACAACTTCAAATGGTTTCAGCACCTTGCACAGCACTGAAAGGATTCCTCACTGTGCAAGAGTGAAATACATCCCCCCTCCTTTCCCAATGTCATGGCTTGTTCTATACGCTTGGATGGCTTTGCGCTGTTCTTCCATCCTCTGAAGCATGTAAAGGGTGGAATTCCAACTAGTTACCACCTCTTGCTTAAGTTGGTGGCAGGGCAAGTTAAACTGTTCTTGGAGCTGCTGCAATCTCCTACATGCTGTGGCAGAATGCCTGAAATGTCCTGAAATTTTAAGGGCCACCGAAACCATATCCTGCACCTCACAGTTGGTGTAAGTAAAACAGGGAATGTGATGGAATTCACCCAGCTGTAATGCTCGCACTATATTGTTGGCGTTATCAGAAATGACATATCCTGGGGAGAGTCCAAGTGGTATAAGCCATGTATCAATCACATATTTTAGTTTTCGTAACAAATTGTCAGCTGTATGCCTGTTATTGAAGTCGGTGATACAAAGAGTGGCCTGCCTGTGACAAATGTTACGTAGTGGTGTACATGCTGCTGCTGTTCCTGCTGGTGAAGGCGAATGACCAACCCAGTGGGCTGTCACAGTCATATAGTCTTTGGTTTGACCACTTCCACTTGTCCACATATCTGTGGTTAAGTGTACAGTGGGTTGAAAGGCATTTTTTCAGTGCAATCTCTACATTTGTACACACTTTTTGGTATAGTTGTGGAATTGCTTTACGGTAAAAATGGTGTCGCGATGGAATTCTGTAATGCGGACATGAAAACCTCAATTAACTGTGAAAAACCAGCTGCGTTTATTGTGGATATTGGACGCAGATCTAAAACTAACATGGCAGCCATGGCGTCTGTGATTCGCTTGGCGACTGGGTGACTGCTGTCATATTTGCTTCCCCTAGCAAATGATTGTTTCACAGTTAATTGTTGAAATGTAGGACTGCTCTTTTTCTTGGCCTTCCTCTGGGCTGACGATACACCCCCCCTCAGCAGCAGCAATGGCAGCAGCAGTGGGACTAACACTTTCTTCAGAGGATTCAATTATAGTGCAGGAGTCATCCAGCCCTCGTCACCTACACATATCTCCCCCTCATCCTCTTCTAATTCTGAAGTGGCATCCTCAATTTGAGTATCACTGGCTACACTCGGGCTCTTCAGGCAAACATCAGCAGAACTGCTGAAAGGACTCTTCTTTATGGGTACACTAACAGAATGCTCACGATTAGACATTCCACTGGTGAATGAACTCTCCACAGGGATTGGTGTCATTTCTGATTCACAGCATGCATTATCCTCTAATGCCTTACTGTTTTCTTGCAGCTCGGCTTTGAAGCGTAACAGTAGTTGTGCACCACTTTTAGACTCCAAATTACTTGGTCTTGCTTGGTCACGAGTGACCGTACAAGAAGAAGGCTCCGTAACATTTTTTGATCCGCCACTAGTAGAGAAATGCAAAGGCCTGATTCTTTCTTTCCCACTGCGTGTGTAGAATTGTATGTTGGCAATATTTTTTTAATCGGCAGTTAACTTTTCCTCAGTTACACTTCTTTGTTAAAAAAAATGTTGGTGTGTGTTTTTTTCCCTGATTTAAAAAGACTATGTACGTTTACATCGGCTTTACCAGATGACATACTGGGAACACTACCATCAGGACTGGTGCCAGCACCTGCTTGCTGATTCTGCTCATATGTGGACTGCTTTGAATTCATGTTAATGAGCCCAAAGCACTTGTAGTGCAAAATATTGTAGAAATACTGCTGATAAATATGACTTTTGACAGCCAGAAAAATTAGTGTTTCACACTGGGGAATATGGGACGCCCCAAAGCACTTGTAGTGCAAAATATTGTATTAGATACTGCTGACAAATATGACTTTTGACAGCCAGAAAAATTAGTGTTTCACACTGGGGAATATGGGACGCCCCAAAGCACTTGTAGTGCAAAATATTGTATTAGATACTGCTGACAAATATGACTTTTGACAGCCAGAAAAATTTGTGTAAAACACTGGGAAATATGGGACACCCCAAAGCACTTGTAGTGCAAAACATTGAAAAAAAAGCCTCCTCTATCCTTCTCTCTTCCTGCTCTAACAATTGCTAATAGAATTGGAATTAAGAATAGAATTGAATAGATTAGAAATGAAATAATATTACAAAGAATAAGGTGCACAATTATTGCTCTGTCCCTGCTCTAATACAGCCTGTGACCTAACCCTGCTCTCTCCCTCTGTCAAATGGTGATGGATTGCTGTGGAGGCGGGTATTTATGCTTTTGAAATCTTGCGAGAACCGAGCTCTGAAATACGAATACGTCACAATGACGTTTTGGCTCGATTTCGACTCCGAACGGGCGGGAGAGTACCAAGCCTGCTCGGCTCGGTACTCGGATAGGCAAAGTTTGTGTCAGATGCCGTCCCCGCTGATCTCCTGTCAGACGGGGAATGGACATCTGACCTCCCGGTGGCAGCTTCCGGCTTCCTCTGTATTTTCGGGCGCATGCGCCCTGCCCTTCGCTCCGTTGCTAGGCAACGGGAGGCCGCTGCCTTCTCCAATCACCGCCTCCTCCTTTCCGCCAATCAGTGCATCATGACCTTTATTTAAACCTGTCTCTGGCGCCATTAGGGTGCCAGAGTAACAGGTTCACCACCAGTGTTCCTGGCTTCCACACTCCCTTGTTTTCCCTGAGTATCCTGCTTCCTGTTTACTGTTGTGACCCCGGCTTGGAGACCATCCTCTTCCTCTGTGTGACCCATTCTGTACCGTGACTTCGGCTTGGCGACTACTCTACTGGATTTCCCTTTTGTACCTGATATCCCTGTTTGCTGTGACCCGGAACCGTCTGACCTCTCTACGCTACACTGGTAACTGGCTAATAGGACCGCGACCTGCGTGCTCTCTGCTGCGAAGTCCAAACCTCCTTGCGGGGGTCCCTGGTGAACACCAGGGGCACGTTAGACTCCACGCCTGTTTGACCAGTTGCGCTAATACCGGTTAGTGTCTATTTCTCTTCAGCCTTCATAGGCCTACAGCGTGACAGTTCGGGTGGGTTCGGACCTCTGGGAACCGAGCCTGCCCATCTCTACAAAGAAGTAACTGCTGCTTACTAAACTGCTGTTCTTCCTCTTGTCATACACAACAAACACTCTATAGTCCTTTGTGGCCCATTTAGGTACATGTATACATGTTCCATCTATTGTAGCCGTCCTTGCTTATTTTGACATTAGCCACATACAGCCGTTCCCCTTAAATCACAGTCTCTATTTTGTGCTTTTAAACTTTATAAGATTAGATATATTTTTGTGTTTACTATGTATGCTCTCTTTTCTTGGGCCACGTGTTAGGATTTTGTATTGGTCAAGTTCAGCATGTTATGCGTACTTAATCCTATTTGTAATGTTAATAACCACTGTAAATGTTGTAAAAGTAGGTCCTTAAATGTTAGATTCATTGCTAACAACACTTCCTAGGTTAGGACATGTTCAAACCACAAAGCCAAAAATACACTCCAAACAGAATCACCACTTTACTTGGAATTGTGGCCATAGACATATGCAAAACACAAAGTCCACACAATCCAGTTCAATGCCTTGGTGTCATACGCAAGTTCAACATCTGTTGGAGTCCTTATCAACATTTCCTTTAAATCCGGTTTTATCCAGCAGTTAAACAATGACACTATCCACCCTTTTCAATTTTTTATTTTTTTTTAACTGAAATAAAGTTTATTGAATTTTCTAAGATAATTGCAAACGATACAAAAAAAAAAGAAATAGGGAAAGGGTAGGACATAAAGAGGAAAGGGGTACATAGTGGGGACGAAACACAACAATATGTCATAAAACACCAGCAATCTAGACATGTATCACTTTGTAGTATTTAAATATAATTATAGTCAGTTGACAGGTAAAACTAAAGATTGGCCCTCTAAACATAAGTCACTTTAACTTTACAATACGGAGACTAGTCCATTCCATCCTTGTACCTAGGCCCAAAAGAAAATATTTCTTAGATCAAGGCACGAGACACTGAGTCGGAGATATCCAGCCTATGGGGGAACTGGGATGGGGCCCCACCTCCGTCTGTGACGTAATTATGCCAGCTACGCCATTTCAATAATGGGGAAGTAGCTGCCGTGGAATACGGAACTCCTAGGGTCCCCATCTCAAAGCTGAAGTTCACTTTAGATATCACCTTAGCCAAAGACGGGGGAGACAGTTGTTTCCAGGCCTAAACTATAGCATCTCTGGTTGCAATGAGCACTTGGCCCATCACGTACCTGACCCAGGAGGGAACGGAGGGGGGATAATGATGTAACAAAGCAAGCTCTGGGGAAGGAGTTGTAGGATATCTAAAAACCCTTACCAACAACTGGAAAACCTCTAACCACAGGGGTTGTAGGACTGGGCATGCCCAAAAAATATGGAATATATCCCCTCTCTCAGTGCAATTACGCCAACATGTCGGGGGTACTGAGGGCCAAATTTTGTGCAGTTTCTCAGGGGTCACGTACAATCTATTCAGAAGCTTCACCAACATTTCAGTATGATTAAGGCATTTAGACATTGTGAAAGAGTTTCGAAAAATACGTTTCCATTCCTCCTCCGTGAATACTACCTGGAGATCTACCTCCCATTGGAGTTCAATTTTTGATTTGGTGATAACGACTTGCGAAGTTAAAATATAATACCAGGTAGTTATGCTAGCTTTGTTGTTACTCTTTGTCAGGTTTACCTGATATATAGCCGGGGGGGGAACCTAATACTATACCTCTGAATGAGGGCTCTGACAGCCAGTGTCTAAGCTGAAGAAATTTATAAAAGTCGCTCTTCGGCAAATTAAATTGTTCACTCAACTGAGAAAAGGAGGAAAGAGTACCTGAATTAAACAATTGGCCTAAAGTCAGAATACCCCTAGATACCCATCCCGACAGGTTTAAGTCAGGAATCTGTTTTGATGCTGCTTGTATTGAGACATTTTCCATGGGTCGAGCAAAACCCTCAGGGCCTTCACACAATTGGTCCCAGACTATCAAGGCGTCCCTGATGAGAGCGGGCAGGTTATGGGCTTGCGGTCTCCATTCCCGAGGAGCCCAAACTAGATCAACTAAAGGGAAATCAGGATTACAAGCCTTTTCCAGGCCCACCCATGGCTTCCCACACCCTGGGAGGAACCAATCACGCATCTGAGAGAGTAAACAAGCATCATGGTATTTTCCCAGGTCGGGGAGGGCCAACCCCCCCTGTGCTTTCCTCCTAACCATACGCTGCAAGGCCATCCGAGGCGGCCTAGCCTTCCACACATATGTCCTCATAACCTTGACTAGTTTATTTAACAGGCACTGTGGGAGATGGAATGGGAGCATCCGGAACAAGTACATCATCTTTGGGAGGAGAATCATTTTGAATGCCGATAATCTCCCCAGCCAAGAGACCTCATAGCACATCCATGAAGTAGTTAAGGACTGGAGTTGGTCAAGTAATAAAGAGAAATTCTTATCTATCAAACTATCAAGATGTGGGGTAACCTGAATACCTAAGTACGAAATTTCTGTGGATTTCCATATATAGGGATATTTGTCTTTCAACTTCTGTAATCTCTCTTGCGGAATGTTAATGGGAAGAGCCTCCGTTTTGGAAGTATTCAATTTATACAGAGAGGCTGCGCTAAATTGGGCTAGAAGTGTATGGATGGCAGGTAGCGAGGTCTCTGGGCAAGCAACGAATAATAGGACATCATCTGCAAATAAGCATTACTTGTGTGCTTCTTCTTCCACAACCACTCCCACACACTCCTGATCAATTCTCACTTTAGCGGCCAGTGGTTCAATAGCCATGAGGTATATGAAAGGAGACAAAGGGCAACCTTGACGGGTGCCATTAGAGATTGGAAAATTATCGGACAAAAACCCATCGCTAAATACTTGCGCCGATGGTTTGACATACAGCGCCAGGATAGAACTCAGGATCTCTCCGGCCAGCCCCATACGCTCCAAAACCTTTGTCATATACATCCAGTGGAGTCTGTCGAATGCTTTTTCAGCGTCCAATGAAAGCAAGAGCAGTGCATCCCCCTTCAAGTGGGTCTGCTCTATAATGTGAAAAATACGCCTTGAGTTGTCTGGGGCTTGTCTGCCGCTGACAAACCCCACCTGGTCTGGATGGACCAACATGGGGATAACCGGGGAGAGCCTGTTAGCGATGAGTTTCGCAAAGATCTTAATGTCCGAATTCAGTAGGGCTATAGGCCTATAATTTTTACAATCTGTAGGGTCCTTACCCGGCTTGGGAATTACAATTATATGGGATTCCAGCATTTCAGGAGGAAATTTCCCTACTGCTGTACCTGCATTAAATAGTTGCTCCAAAATGGGCACTAAATCTTCATGGAAGGTGGTAAAAAAGTTATTAGTGTAACCATCTGGTCCGGGCGCCTTATCTTTGGGGAGATACTTGATTGCCTGTCTAATTTCCTCCTGGGACCACGGAACATTGAGCTTTTTACGTATCGATGGGTCTATAGAAGGGAGGGGGAGACCTTCCAAAAAGGAGGATATATCATATTCAGATGGGTGGTGTGTAGCGGGGTCTAATCGGAGGTTATATAAATTTGAATAACATGAAGAGAAAGTATTTGCTATATCACGAGGGTTAGAGCATTTAGACCCTGTAGAGTTTACAATGCTTTCAATTCTGTTACGGGCCTGGAGGCCCCTCAATTTTCTTGCTAATAACCTGCCCACTCTATTACCTGCCACATAGAATTTTTGGCGTAGTCTAGACAATGCTAATGAAGTGCGGGTCAGGAGTAACTTATGCAGTTCAGATTTAACATGGGAGATCTCTGCACCAATAGATCTAGAAGGATGTTGTTTATGTTATGTTTCTAGGAGTTTAAGCTTGGTTTCTAGCTCTGACTGTCTATGAAAATTTGCTTTCCACATTCTAGCTGCCACCTGAATAGCTGCACCTCTCATTACAGCTTTGAGGGCACACCAGTAAGTAAAGATAGAGGTCTCTTTGGGGTCGTTTGTTTGCATGAATGATAAAAGAGCCTCTTTAATTGCTAACTTGGCTTCTAGAGAAGAAAGTAGGTGGGCTGCCAAACGCCAGGGCCGTAGGGGAGGGGGCTGTCCCGAGGGTTTCCAAGACCATACCACTGGCCCATGGTCTGACCAAGAGATAGGGAGAATCTGCACCTTACGTGTATTCTGCAATGACCATTTATCTGATAGAATGAGATAAATTCGTGAGTACGTGTTGTGTACTGAGGAATAGTATGTGTAGTCACGAACATTAGGATTAGCTACCCTCCAAACATCATGCAGACCATGTTCTGCCAGGAGTCTCCCAAACACTAATGTCAGAGATGACCTAAACGGGTCCTTTCTCCTGAACTCCGGCTGCTATACCTTGTGGGTATCGATCGATAGAGAGACAGACAACTTCAGATGTTAGGCTGAAAATGTATCTGGTTCTGACCAGCCCTAAGTCAGAGTAGCTTTATTTATACATAGTTACACAGAAAAAGGAAGATAAGGAATACAAGGTTTCTGAAGGCATCTTGTCCATGTCAGCAGTTTGTGGGCATGATGTAAAGCAGATGTCTTTATCTCAGTCACGTAGGCCTCAAGTGGGGGTCGTGGGCTCCTGGTACCGAAGCTGCTGGATGTGCACATTCTTGAGAAGAGACATGTTGGCGAAGAGAAAAGAATGTAAGGCAAAGTTCATAGAGAATATTCTGCAAGCTGCAGACTATTCTTCTTTCAGCAGTAATTATACAAAATGCATTACTTTAAGAAGTTCATAAAATGTATATCTCTCACACTAATGACGGGTTCCCTGGGGTTGGGGAATTTATTGGTCCAGAAGGGAGCGATCTATCAAGCCTAGGATCTATGACTAGATTGTAATCTCCCAAAATTATCACGCTACCCCGTTTAATCTTATCTATTAGTGCAAAAGTCGACTTCAGGAATGGGACTTGTCTTGAATTCGGGGCATATAGGGATACTAGGGTGACCCATTTACCCTCTAGTTGACCAACAATTATCAAAAATCTGCCACTCTTGTCTTCAACCTTTGAGGATAATGTAAAAGTGCATTTGGAGCTGACTAGAAGAGCTACTCCACATCGTTTATGAGGCCCATTAGCGGTGAAACATGTGGGATAATGGTGATTCCTAAAGACTGGGGGGGCCCTAGCTGCGAAATGAGTTTCCTGCAGACCTACTATATCCGCTTTATGTTCATGGAAAGAGGACAAAGCTAATCTACGTTTGTTTGGAGAATTTAATCCCCTGACATTTAAAGATAAAAACTTAACCATTATCAATGGTGATGTGTACTGAGGGATATGGGTGACCTACTAGAGTCGAGATACTTCTAGGGAGCTTCAATGCCAACCAAAAGGCAAGAAGAGTGAAACAGGGGATGTTGTGTTCCGCTAGGAAAGGAAGGGAAAGGGGACAAAGGGGAAAAGGGAAAGGGGTAAGAACCCCCCAACAGGATGGGGAAACGAAAATAACCCTATACATAGGGTCAAAGCATTTGCCGGAAGGACAGGGCACTGGCAAAATACTTACTTAACTTGGGGCGCATGGCATGGGCCACAATGCACCACCACCCGCGTACAAAGACAGGCATAACTGAACATATGAAAAACCATACCAATTACCCGAATGAAGTGAGAGATCTTAGGTTTATACCCTCCAAAAGCTCAACTTCTCAAAGTAGGAGTATTAATTCGATGTAAGCTGCCAACATTGTATCCGTAGGGATGGCTGGAACGACTTGTTGCAGGTACTATACCCTGGAGGGAGAACAAGATAAAGAACAAAGACAAAAACAGCAACAGTCCCCCCCAAGCATCCGCATAGTGAGACTTATAACCTACACATTATTGTTTCAGAGAATAGAACACATGAGTAACCATGAGGGAGCCTACACACTGGGCAGGTCCAGCTAGACAAATATCAACATTGGAAAAGGATATCAGGCTTTTTAGAGACTCTCACTATATAGTGTCCCGGCAAGAATGTCCAAAGCCATAAAGAGAAATTCCAGAAGAACCGGACCGGAAACCTAGGATCACAAACTCCCAGGGATGGCTGTCCTCAGCTCTAACAAGAAAGATTGACGATGTGAATAGAAATTGTCCTCAACCCGACTCCAAATTTCACCTATATGGACATATCGACAATGGGAAGGCCCCGGGATTTAGGGTCAGGCCGAGGTGATTGGATATTCCAGGCCTCCAATGTCTTTGATCCTTCTTCCACCGTAGAGAAGACATGCATCTTGTTGTTTCTATGGACTAGGAGTTTAACTGGGAAACCCCATCTATAGGGAATGTCATTGTCTCTCAGTATTTTAGTAACAGACTGAAACGAGCGGCGCTTGGTTATTGTAGCTTGTGAAAAGTCAGGAAACAGCTGTAAACCTTGCAGAATGTCTGAGTCCTCTGCTTCTCTCGCTGCTCTCAAAATCTGCGCCTTTACATGGAAGAAGTGAATGCGCATAAGGGTATCTCTAGGCAGAGTATCTGATACATTTCTGGCTTTAGGTAATCTATGTATTCGATCAATAAGTAAATCCTGAGTGGAAGCTGTTGGCAGGAGCTTCCGAAACAGCTCTGTGGTGTAAGACAGGAGATCCGCATTGGAAACTTGCTCTGGAATGCCCCGTATTTTAACGTTGTTCTGACGGGATCTATCCTCCGAATCAGCCAGTTTATCTCTCAAACTAGACACCTCAGCTTTGAGTTGTTCATGCGAAGTTATCAGATCATTATGAGAGGCCACCATCCCGTCCATATTGGTCTCCAGATGGCCCGTCCTTATCCCAATCTCTACTACTTCCTTCCGAAGTGCGTTGATAGAGGAATGCATTTCAGCAAGTATGTCTGTTTTAAAGGTAGAGAATAGGTGTTGCTTCATTTGGAAGGTGGTCGGAGCGTCTGGTTTAATTGAAGCAGAGGCATCACCAGGTGGTTGTGATACCGGTGACGCCGTTCTGACTGGGGGTAGTGAATCGCCACGCCTGTCAGCTTCTTTAGGGGAAAGAGAGGAGGCAGTTGGCTTCTGAGGTTTAAAGAAAGGTAATGGTTTGGCTGGATTAGCCAGTTTGTTCTTTTTAGGAGGCATGTTTATGTCGATGTTCCAGCAAAATGATAACAGCTCTCAGACAGTTATGCTCGGATAGCCCACTCTAGGAGAAGACAATGAAATATAATCAACACATTGGTAGCGTGTAGCGTAGAGCGACTTCACCTAGCGGAGGGGAGAGAGATGCATGCGGGTGGCAGCTATAGTTACATTTTAGGTCAGATGCATTATTGTATGATTGATGAACTTCTAGGCCAAGTATAAGCCTTGCCTTAAGTAGCCTCTTGGTGCAGCACAGACCAGCTACAGGGTGTTAAAATAGATAATTCAGGCTACAATGGGTGCAAAATTTATTAGAATATCGGAGGCCAGCAGGTGGCAGTGCACGTCAGGCCAGTGTATAACATTGCAGGGTTAAACTCAAGATTAAAGACTGCAGTAGCTCAAGACCACCAGATGGCAGCGTTCCGTAACTTGTGAAGGGAAAGAGCTGATCTGCACAATCAGATTGTCCCGAAACGACTTTTATTCAGTTACTCACTGCTGTGAACCAGGCCACGCTGCGGGGAGACAGTCAGCAGGGTCAGCAGAAAGGCTGGTACCAGGACTACTGCAGGACTCAGCAAGCCTCCCAGACTACAGTGCAGAGCAGCAGCTGCAGGGGCACAGATTTCCAGGCCACTTCTTCCAGCACCAGACCCGTCCAGAAGGCACATCACATATGGAAGGAGCCCCTCCCAGCACTCATGGAGACGTCTTCGGAGCGCAGGTAAGTGTATGGGGTACTCGAGGGACCGCTGGGCTGTGCAGGAAATGCCACTGTGATGGAGGTCTAGGTGGCAGCATAGGCCACAAGCTGCAGCCCACAAAGCTGTGTCTCCGGACGAGCTGCGGATGTCACATTCGACCCCAGACAGTTGGGGGGCCACCAATCCGTCACTCAGTGCTGTCTTGGGGAGGTAATGAGCCCCGAATTTGCTAAAATATAAGGCAATCGCAGGAGCCTTAAAAAACTGCGTCCTCGCACTATGACATCCAAGCCACGCCCCCCCACCCTTTTCAATTTTGATTGGCTCCCCAAGCTAGTTTTGACATGCTACACAGCAATTATATTGTTTTTTTGTCCAGGCATGGAATGTTCCATTCCACCAAAACACATATACACACTTCTAAACATACTACCTGCCTATTCCGTGGTGCTCTTACCTGCTTGCCGGTCCATCTGCCACGCTGCCTCCTGGCTCTCATGCAGCTGACTCCCGCTGCCCTCCTGACTCCGTCTCCGCTGGACGCCTGCAGTCTTGACCATGTGGCCACTTCCTGCCTCCAAGACGCTGTCCTCTGCTGCTGCTCCTTCATCGGCTGCCTTCGATCCCGGTCCTCCGGCTGCCTCCAGTCCTGTGGCCCTCTCTACTATACACCTCCGGGACGACGCTGCTGCTCCCTCCGATCCTTCTGATCCTCTCCTGGGTCGCCGCCTGTGATTTCCTGCTGCTCCTTCCAAGTCTTCTGTCCTGCTGCTCCGTCTTCTTTGGTCCCCCGTCCTGCTGCTCCTACTGATGCTCCATTGCTGTCTCATCTGGCCCTCCTGATCGCTGGTCCTCCTGATCTCTGGGCTCTCCTGGTCCTTCTTCACCTCTGGCCTCCCGTACTCTGGTCCTACCTGCTCTCTGTGACTCTGCGACTCCCTGGACCTCTCATCCAGCCTGAACTCGGTTTCCCTCAGATCACCATCCCTCCAGCTACTACCTGTGACCCGTGATCTGCCTGGGCTCACTTGTTTCCTGCGATCTCCTTCCTCATCGTCTGGTACCTGTACTCTTTAGTCCTTCATTCTTCTGTTACATTGTATTTTTCGTTTTAGTTCTCATTGCACTCTTCATTTCATCTACTTTGTATTTTTCTTCTCATTGTACTTTTTTCTCCCATTTTAATTTTACCATTAGGCCACCTTTACCTTCTCTCTTCTAGTTCATTTCATTGTATTTTATTTACTGCATCTGATTTTATTTTTATTTCCTATTTTTATTTTTTGCTTACTGCACTCTATTTTGTCTCTGACACTGCCTTTCTATTCCGCTCTGGTCTTTAGCCCTCTTCAGCCCTAATTCATTCATTGTCCTTAACCTCCTCGCCCTAACTTTTTACATATTGCCATTGTCTTTCATATTGCCATTGTCTCTCATATTGCCATTGTCTCTCATATTGCCCTTGTCTTTCATATTGCCATTGTCTTTCACATTGCCATCCCTCCCTCCCTCCCCCACACTCTGCCAATCTTGCTAACCTCATCCCCATCTCCCCCCTCTCCTCTCCCTCTTTCTCTTGTGCCCTCTGGAACGCTAGATCAGTTTGCAACAAGCTGAATGCTATCCACGACCTCTTTTTATCCACCTCCCTCAACCTTCTTGCCCTTACTGAAACCTGTCTCTCTGACTCTGACACCGCCTCCCCCGCTGCCCTCTCCTATGGTGGCCTCTCCTTCACCCACTCCGCCAGACCTGGTGCCCGCCCAGGTGGGGGAGTGGACCTCCTCCTATCCTCCTCCTGCACTTTTCGTGTCATTCCCCCTGAACCCTCCCTCTCCTTCTCTTTCTTTGAAGCCTACTCCATCCGCCTCTTCTTCCCCATCGATCTCCGCGTCACTGTCGTCTACCGCCCCCATGGCCCCACCTCCCTCTTCCTTAATAACTTCGCTGCCTGGCTTCCCCACCACCTCTCCTCTGACCTCCCCTCCATCATCCTCGGTGACTTTAACTTCCCCATGGACAATCCCTCTGACCCTGCATCCTGCAAACTGCTCACCCTTTCTTCCTCCCTTGGCCTTACCCAATGGACCTCCACCTCTACCCACTGCCTTGGTCACTCCCTTGATCTTGTCTTCTCCTACCTATGTAATCTCTCTGACTTCTCCATCTCTCCCTTTCCTCTATCCTATCACCATCTCCTCTCCTTCTCTCTCTCCTCTTCTCCTGCTCCCCTCCCCTTGCCTAAACCTACTCTATCCATTCGCAACATCGATGCCCTTGACCCGGCCACTCTGTCCTCCTCTCTTGATACTCTCCTTTCCTCCCTTTCCTCCCTGTCCTGCCCCAACCAGGCGGTCTCCCTCTACAATCTCACCCTCACCTCACCTCTGCTCTGTACGCGGTCGCCCCTGCCCAATCCGTCCACCCTCGCTGCTCCAGACCCCAACCCTGGCACTCCAAACTTACCCACCTTCTCCAAAAATGCTCCCGTACCGCTGAACGCCACTGGAGAAAATCCCGCTCCCTGGCTGACTTCCTCCACTTTAAATTCATCCTCTCATCCTACAGCTCTGCCCTCTCACTCACTAAACAATCTTTCTTTAAGTCCCTCATCCTATCCCAATCCTCTAACCCCCGCCGCCTCTTCGCCACCTTCAGCACTGTCCTGGCCCCGCCCCCTCCTCCCACCCCCTCCTCCCTGACTGCCTCCGAGTTCGCTTCCTTTTTCTCCTCTAAAATTGAGGCCATCCAACTTGAAATCTCCTCCTCCACTCACTGGTTCACCCCCCCACTCTTCCGTCCTCCCCCCTAGCCACCTGCCCCTCCACTCCTTCCACACTAACACGGGCGAGGAAGTCCACGCTCTCATTTCATCCTCCCCGCCTCTACCTGTCCCCTGGATCCCATCTCCTCCCACATTCTTCCCTCCCTTTCCCCCACTACCTGCTCCCACCTCGCTCACCTCTTTAATCTCTCCCTCTCCTCCGGAATCTTCCCCTCCTCCTTCAAACATGCTCTCGTTTCCCCCATTCTTAAAAAACCTAATCTTGACCCCACTTCTCCCTCGAACTATCGGCCCATATCTCTTCTCCCCTTTGCCTCCAAAATTCTCGAGAGGCTCGTATGTAGCCGTCTCTCCTCCTACCTTTCTGAACACTCCCTCCTTGATCCTCTACAGTCTGGTTTCCGCCCCCTTCACTCCACTGAAACTGCCCTGTCTAAAGTCACCAATGACCTCCTCTCGGCTAAAGCCAGGGGCCACTTCTTCCTTCTTTTTCTCCTTGATCTCTCTGCAGACCTTTGACACCGTCGACCACCCCCTCCTCCTCCAAACCCTTCAGTCCTTTGGCCTCTCCGGGCCTGTCCTGTCCTGGTTTACATCTTACATTGCTGACCGCTCATTCTCCGTCACCACCTCTGGGTCTCTCTCCCCCCCGTCCACCCTTCCAGTCGGGGTCCCTCAGAGCTCTGTTCTGGGACCCTTTCTCTTCTCTCTTTACACCTCTTCCCTAGGTGAACTCATCAGCTCCTACGGCCTCAACTATCATCTCTACGCTGACGACACTCAACTCTACCTCTCCTCTCCTGATCTCTCTCCCTCCCTCCTCTCTAGGGTGTCCGCCTGCCTCTCTGCCATCTCCTCCTAGATGTCCTCTCGATTCCTCAAACTTAACCTCATCAAAACTGAACTCATAGTCTTCCCTCCCCCTCGAACCTCGCCCCCTTCGGACCTCTCTATCACTGTCGACAACACCTCTATCTCCCCTGTCCCCCAACTTCGCTGCCTCGGGTCATCCTCGACTCCTCTCTCTCCTTTGGCCCCAACATTCTCTCTCTTGCTAAATCCTGCCACTTCCAGCTGCGAAACATCGCTCGCATCCGGCCCTTCCTTTGGACTACTGCAACCTCCTCCTTACTGGCCTCCCCCACTCTCACCTCGCTCCCCTTCGATCTGTACTTAACGCTGCCGCTAGGCTTATCTTCCTTTCTCGCCGCTCCTCTTCTGTCTCCCCCCTCTACCAATCCCTTCACTGGCTCCCCTTACCCTACAGAATCCTATTCAAGCTCCTCAATCTTACATATAAGGCCCTCGCCAACTCCACAGCACCCTACATCTCCTCCCTCCTCTCTATTCACGCTCCATCCCGCCAATGACCGTCGCCTCTCTTCCCCCCCTGATCACCTACTCCCACGCGCATATCCAAGACTTCGCCCGCGCTGCCCCCCTCCACTGGAACAAGCTCCATCCCGCCATCAGAACTTCCCCCAATCTGTCCAGCTTCAAACGGTGTTTAAAAACCCACCTTTTTCTTAAAGCTTTCCAGTCTCCCACTTAACTTCCTACCTTTTCTTCTGCCTCTTCCCCTTCATTCCCCTTCCACTAGCCTTCACTCCCTTTCATTCCCCTCCCCCTATCCATTCCTCCTTCTCTCCCTCCCTCCCCTGTGTCTCTCTGTCAGTCTACCCCACCCCTTAGATTGTACGCTCCTTTGAGCGGGGTCTTCTCTCCTCCTGTCTTCTCCACTTTTAACTCTGCTCACCAGCTTCCCTGCCTTCCTCCTTGATGACCCTCTTCTCCCGTCCCCTCTCGCTCCCTCCTCTTCCCCCTGGGGGTCTCCCTCTCATCTGTGCCCTCCCTCCTTGGGGCTGTTGTTGGCAGATGTTCCCCTCTCCCCTAGCTGTGCCTTGAGCTCACTGAGTTACTGTGTTTATTGTTTACTGTACTGTGCTGTCTCACCTCATATTGTAATTTCGTTTGCCCCTTTACGGCGCCGCGGACACCTAGTGGCGCCCTATAAATAAAAATTAATAATAATAATAAAATACTAAATTGTTGGTGAAGACACAGATTGTGATCCTGCACACACCTGGCATATATATATATATATATATATATATATATATATGGTATATATATTTTTTGGGGTGGTAAAATCTGGGAGACAAGTAGTATTGATCTAAACTCAAATGTTTACATCTGATATTGGTGTCTGATTTTAACATTAATTTGCAATAGCATTCACATTGCGAATGGTTCCGGAAATAAACAAACATTAGCCTTAAGCCAGAATCAGGATGGGAATATCTGCAAGTAGGATCTGTAAGTGTGTGTGTAATTAATATGTTGGGATACTTTTTGCCATAGTAAGACCAATGCCTGCTTCAACATGTGTCAGGTATCACAAGTACTTTCAAAGTGTTACACATAATAGCACTATGAGGCAACAATTTCATTCTCCTAACACAGCAGAGTGGCCATCCTCCAGAATGACAAGCAAGCAATATGTAATGACCACTGGCACACAATACGTAGGGAGATGTAAAACCCCACCCCAAACTTAGGGGTTTACACCATGGTGCATGTAAAATTAGCTCCATTCACTAAGCAGAGTTTTGTGTGCCTAAGTAGCTTCTAGGCGAGGAATATACCATGGCTGCATGGCTATCCTGGAACCTAGAGAGACTGTATTAAACAGGAAAGCACTACCAATATTGCTAATGTTAACTGTGCACAACCATGTCACAAATCGAAGGAGTCCCAAAAAAAATAAATTTAGAGATGAATCACAAATATTCCAAACAAATCACATTGACCAGCCAAAGCAGACCAATATTTGTATGGTTAGACTTGAAAAAGCCCTAACCCTGCTACAAATCTCCTACCCATTCCCTAAGGATTTGGCTCATATATTTGAATCCAAGTTTACTCAAGAGCCAAACTGACCCTATACTGTTAAAGATGTACTTTGTATCCCCATATCCCCTGTCAAAGTCGAATAATTGGATGAAAGAAAGTATATTGATTATTATTGTTTTACCGTGCGATTGCAATCAGTACGCCACGTGTTATGGCGCAATTGCACGATAAATAACGCATGCATACAGTCGCACTTACACATTCACTTGTATATAGCTCATTTTATAATAGTTCCAATCCACAGTCATTTATGAACAAATGCTATTTAGTTTATAGTTAAATATTGTAATGTTATATGCACTTTTGTGATATTTAAAGTTCCGGTCACAGGAAGCATGTCGTGTTTGGTATCATTCTAATCCCCTATTTATCCGCAGATGTCCGGTTCATTCGCCGAAATGATCACATATTCCATATGCTAGTTATGGATGATAGGGAATAAATGATTAGAATGATATTGTTTGTGTAATGCTAAGTGACCAGTTTAAACTAGTTCTTGGCAGGAAAACTAAGTGTGCATCTTCTGGAGAAGCCAAGTCCACCCCTAGGTGGCATCGTGTGAACTGACCAATGATCTGCATTACACTGTGCCTTCCTGAAGCCTGAACCTATGGAAGCAAGCCACATCATCTGTAATGTTTTCACTGTATCACTGAGTGTATACAACAGGGGCTCTGGGACCAGCAGGCAGTCACATTGACCACAGACTTCAGGATTGATGACTATGTTGGACCCAGCATTGAGCATCACCGTGCAGTGTATGTATAGGCTGTACTGTACTTATTTTGTTTATTGAACTGTGAAACTTTAGCTTTTGCTAAATAATTTTTTTGTGCTTTGGAACCAAACAAAATCGCATAGACAATGCTTATTGGAAAACAATGAAATTACCTTAATGTCCCCTAGAGTGTCTGCCCTAGCACACATTAGCACAGGGAAATCATTATGTCTATGTTCATTCCCAGAGCATGTCTGCTCAGCTCCATACTGTGGTTGAATATGAGCCTCTAAGATTGGTCAGATATGACACGGTGTAACATTATCTAATACACTGTAGGTAATGTATTCATATTAGTATGAGGCTTTCTATTGTTCACTTATGGCAAATGAGTAAGTGTATATGTATTCTCGATCTGCAGAAAC
Organism: Mixophyes australis; assembly: GCA_036250195.1. Lineage (NCBI taxonomy): Eukaryota > Metazoa > Chordata > Amphibia > Anura > Limnodynastidae > Mixophyes > Mixophyes australis. Next base: position 2,139,713 of record JAVHZZ010000019.1, read on the forward strand.
ATACATCAATCATTCTATTTTCGTGTTTGGACCATTTTGGCTTAACAATACCAAGCTTTGTTTACATAAACAACAGGAGATCAGGCTATGGCTAATGACCTGGCCTCTGTTAAAATCTAGTCAGGCAAGTGTTCTGTTTCAAACACAATGTAATGAATAGGCAAAATTACATAATGCTTGAACCATTAATATAGATTGTGTATATTTTGCCTTGCTATTAACATTGCTAATTCACACATTACAGGCTAGGCAAGTTATTTTTGAATATTGTGCTTTGACATATATCACTAGGCTAACTAGATAATGTGTTGTCGTGTGTTTACAAGCACAACAGGGTGTTGTTCTGTGCCTGATGTAATCATCTTAATTATGAAATGTGTCTTGTATTCCTAGGCCTTAATATCCTGAGACACAGCAGACAGTCCACATATCCCTACAGCGTGAAGCTCTTCACAGAAATATCTGGAGATTGTAAGAAGGACTGCGAAGACCCTTTGATTCAGTGTGCTTGCAAAAAACATGGTGACAGTGAATGCAGAACAGTGGCCTGGTGGCAGGCACTGTGGCTTCGCACTACCAGGAAAGGGTAAGCCTTTAGTTGCCTTTTCAAAGATGCCCATAATAGGACCAGCACTGTATTGTAGGTACCACTCCCGTGCCCATTGTGCATACCTGGAATTGATATTACTGAACCATATGTTGATTTTGTGCATGTTGTTGGTGTTACATTAATTAAAGATAACATTGTTAAAGTAGGATATCTGCCTTGGTGAAAGTATTTCCACACATACCGAGGAACACTGTAGGCTGTTCAGCCTTTGGTAGACACCGTTCCCTCACACTGTCAGGTGCCGTCCCCGCTGATCTCCTGTCAGACGGGGACAGACGCATGTCTTCCAGCCGGAGCGCTCTGTTGCTTAGCAACAGACACGCTCCGGCTTCCGGCAATTCTGTCCTGTTGGGGTGAAAATTAGTTTTCTAAGTTGCACATAAGTTAAATACTGGCTGTTTTTTCATCTAGCCCACAAATATTTGATAGCTTATTTGTACACTGAAATTTATAGTTGATATTTGTGTGTTACATGAAAAACACACAGCATTTAACTTATGTGCAAAATAGAAAACTAATTTTCGCCTTTTGCATTTTAACATGGTTTTATCCAGGAGACTTAAGTAAGAAATTTCTTGCCTAAGTTCCTTAATGAATCAGGCCCTACAATGCAAACTATTTATGCCTAAGTGCCTAATGGATTATCTTTCAAAGTATTAAATAATGGACCCAAGGGTCGAAACTAAACATGTACATGCAACACAGAGCACAGGACAATGAAACCTTAGCTTGCAGTACATTTAAGTAGTACACACATCTCTGGACCATGCAATAAGTGACAGACAGCTCTAAATGTTTTGAGATTGGTCTGAAATGTGTAAATTAAGCAGCCATGATACTTACTTTTAAATGTTGTAATGTATTCCGATGTTACACACTTGTCCCTGTGGATCAAACTATTTGAGTGTCCTAAAGTATGGCTCGTAGTTTACTAGGTCCTTGGAGTTTGGGGGCATTGTCTTATTGTGGGTGAATGCTTGGGTATGTGTATTATTTCACTCCACCCAAACTTTGCCCAAATAAGACATAGGATTAGAGTTTGCAAACACTTTGCTGGGCCATTTCCAACTGAATTGTAAGACACTTTGAAATGAGTGCTTTAAGGGATGTAGACTCAGTGTTCTGATGTAATAATGTACTCACAATCGCAAATATGCATGAATTTGTCCAGAAAGACTAATATGTCTACAATAACCAACAACCAAACAGTTATAAATGCCAATGTAATTTAATTTTCATTACACTATTTCTTTCAAATTTGAAACAAATGACAAATTCAAACATGAAAAGCATTTTCTTTTTTTTCATCCATGCTGTGACCTTAAAACTTGTGCCTGGCTTCAAGTAACTCATGATGTGGAGGGCTCAGAGAAAGCATCCAAACTCTCTTGGTCAACAGGTTGTGACCGACGGCGTGATAAAGGGCCATGGGCATAGCAATGGGGAAAGCCATGGGGATAGCCATGGGCATAGGCAGAGGGACAGCCATGGGGATAGGCAGGGGCAGCAGACACAGAAGGGACAGGGGCAGCAGACACAGAAGGGACAGGGGCAGCAGACACAGAAAGGACAGGGGCAGCAGATACAGAAAGGGGCAGGGACAGCAGACACAGAAAGGGCCAGGAGCAGCAGACAAAGAAAGGGGCAGATGCAGCAGACACAGAAGGGACAGGGGACGGAGAAGTCGACATGGTAAAAAGATTATAAGAGAGCTGGTGGTCTGTGAGGGACATGGTATTGTGTGTGGTATGTGTGGAAATAGGTGAAGTAGTGACAGTTACTGGAGGGCATTCGGAGTAGCTTGAAAGATGTTTGCCAAAAGGGTGCCAATATTTGATAGGGTATTATTTAAAGTGGACAGATGGGTGCCAAAATTGGTGAGTGTATTATTTAAAGTGGTGAGTTGGTGGTCAAATCTTTGCTCCATACGGGTGAGGGTGGTTGAAATGTGGCCAACATTTATATACCTAGTGCTTCAGTGGCGGCCTCAAAATCTTGACTGATGTGCGACAGTGACTGCTGCCTCAAGAGTCGTGCAGCCTCCATCTGACTGACATCCACATCACAGCCCTCTCCTCTGCCTCACGTCCTGCCTTCCTTTCACGTTCTCTATATACTAGAAAGAAAATAACACAAATTACCTGCTAAACTAAGCAGCCTAAAATAAAAAAACATTGGCCAAATATTAATTCTGGCAAAGTGTGATGTATCCATTTTGACGAGGATGACTCCAGAGAATTTAGCCACAAAAATGACTTGGTATTCCCAAATAGCAACCATGTCTATTAAGTAAATGTGGTTTGGACATTACGAACGTTACATATTTAGGTTTTGAATTAGATTGGAACAACAGATTTACACATTTTAAAACAGTATGGACATTTCATTCCCTATTATGTGGTGCACAAACAGAGTATAACTGGAAAGGTTGCATTATGGCACATACTGATAGAGGTGCCACATGTTCCTAAACACAACATAAACATTAACATACAGAAATATTAAATATTCCTAATGTACCTAGGGGAGATAACGGGGGAGATAGCAGCCGTGCTAGGGGTGGGTCACAGCCTGTGTCAATGCGGCCCACCCCAACAAGAGACACCTCAGATATTGTCATGTTAGCTGGAGATATTGTGGAGGCCTCCCACTGGTTGCTTAAAAGTGTCTCCTTGCATCTGCTAAAAAAAATTTAAGCCTTTGTTTATAGTCTGCCCATCTGTCGAATTTGGGAAAAAAATATGCCTTTAATAGGTATAGGTTTGATAGTCAAAAACATGCACCATAATAGTGTCAATTTACTATTTACACAAATGCACAATACAACTACACTGTTAAATGTGTGTGGCTTTTCAAGGGTGTATAATGGACCAAATGTGACCTTTAAAATTGTAAACTTGGAGGCAACCATTGTCATTTGCTAGTTTAAAAGAGGCCTTGACAGACAAATGACTTTCACAGACACAATATGTGTCAATCTCACAGTCGTCAGACTTGTACTATGTTTTGAGGCATCCAACTGAAATTGTGGTTTACCGCAACCATTTTTATTGTAGTGTTTCGGAACTTCGTGCATGAGACGCCGACAGGGAGCAATAGCATTGATTTTGTTCGTAATATCCTCCCATATTGTATATTTATCAACGGCGGACAGCCGTCTGTTAGTGGAATACAGTTGTTGAACCACTTCTTCAACTAGAATAACTAATTCTCAGTCTGAAAAGTTTAGTCTGCGGAGAGTTTTATCTACTGTCCCGGTGGCTGTGCTTGGCATTGCGTCAGACATAGTTATCTAGAATAGAAATGGAGTGTGATTATTGACAAATCAAACAGTCATGTTAAACTTTGCTAATTTAAAAACCCCATCCCCTTTATCGACTTTATTGCATTCTTAAACTAAACAATGCATTCCTCATACATAGTTTGCAAGTGCCTGCACCTTAATATATAAATACTTGTGCTTTCTACCTGCATCCACTTCCTGTTCCTGCTTAGGGCAGACGTGCCCTGCGAGCTCTCCGCTGGAGCCCAGCCTGCTTTCTATTCTGGGCCCCGCATTATGCCCATGGAGATGCCGCCTTCCGTGCTGCCTGCCTCTGTTGCTAGCCTACCCATCCATGGGCGGTTATTGTGGTACTCCTGAGTGCTCCGTCCATCGGCCGTCACTTACCGCAACCCCCGGCTCGGGCCTTCTCTCCGGGCGTACTACTCACCTGTACTCCTGCTGCCTGCTGTCCGTGGCCTGATGACTTCCTGCAACCCACTGCTCTGCCGCCGCTGCCTCCTGCTGTAATCCCGATGGCGCTGCCACTCCAGGACGCGGTCTGGGCCTCCCGACAATGCTGCCACGCCAGGACGTGGATCCGGCCTTCTTCCTTCTGCTACTGCCGCCTCCTCCTGCTCTGATCCCGACGGCGCTGCCACTCCAGGACGTGGATTCGGCCTTCTTCCTCCGGTCTCCTGCTCCGATGTCCTGCTGCCTCCTGCCACTGCTTCTCGTCGACCAAGCTCCTGATGCTGCCTTCCGCTTTCTGCACCTCCCCCGCCCAGCCGGAATCAGTCACGACAGACTGCGGCTTGGGCCTGCTGCCCTCCACTCCCTGGCCCTGTGTCTCTCTCTAATGCCGCTGCCAGTCCCCACGGATGCTCAGTGACCCCCCTCCGTCTCTCCTACTGCCCCATTCCTCCATCTGGTCCTCATTGAACTCTCTCCCACCAACCCAGGACTCTCCCTGTTCCCCTGGACACTCTCCTGGACCTACTTGCCCCATTCCTTGGACCCACCGAATCCTTCCCCCTGGACTTGCCGGTGCTCCTGCTCACCACCCTGAAGGCACCGCTCCTGTGGACTCTCCTGTTCTGGACTACCCGCGATCACACACCACTTCCATCTAGTGTTCCCTGTCCTCCCTGCCTGGTATTGTTCCCTCAGCATTGCTAATTTGTTCTTTTTTTGCTCTTTTTGCATCTCCCACTGTCTTTGCCTGGTATTTTACTCTGTCCTTATTTCTTTAATGTTACCTAATTGTTTTGCCTTGTAATTCTCTCTTTACTTTTATTACTTTTGCTCTTATTATTACCAGTCTATTACTTTTATTTTGATCACTTTTATTCATTTTATTACCAGCATACTGCATTATTGTTTTGCACCATTGTTTGCCTATTGTGGTCCACACCTCTGCAGATACTTTACTTTGTCTTATTTCTTCATTGTTACCTAATTGTTTCGCCTGAAATTCTATTTTCTTTATTTTTATTACTTTTGTTCTTCTTATTAACTGTCTATTTCTTTTACTTTTATCACTCTTATTTTTTATTACCTGCCTACTGCACTATTGTTTAGCTTTATTGTTTGCCATTGTTGTCCACACCTCTGCTGGTATTTTACTTTTTCTTTGGCTCTATTTCTTTGTTGCTACCGACTATTGTCCTTTCTGACTCCTCCCCTGCCTCTTCCACCTTGGCTCTCTCACCCCTCCTCCACCCTTATCTCCTTTCTAGCACCATGCCTCCACGCTCCTGCCCTATTCCCATCCTCTCCCCTAGCCCCTGCCCCTACATTAACGCTCCCCCTCGCTCCACCAACCCCGCCACTCTCCTCCACATCACTCCCCTTCCCTCCCTCCCTCCCCTTCTCCTGTGACCTCTGGAACTCCAGATCTATACGCAACAAACTGCCGGCTATCCATGACCTCTTCATCTCCAACTCTCTTATCCTCCTTGCTACCACCGAAACCTGGCTCTCCTCTGCTGACACTGCTTCCCCCGCCGCTCTCTCCCATGGTGGTCTCACCTTCACCCACTCCACCAGACCGGATGACCGTCCAGGTGGGGGAGTGGGACTCCTCCTATCCCCCAATTGCACTTTTCGGGTCATTCCCTCCGAACCGTCCCTTTCCTTCTCCTCCTTCGAAGTCCATTCCATCCGCCTCTTCTCCCCCATTCACCTCCGTGTCTCAGTCCTATACCGCCCCCCGGCCCCTCTTCCCTCTTTCTCAACAACTTCGCATCCTGGCTTCCCCACTACCTGTCCTCTGATCTCCCCTCTATCATACTTGGCGACTTTAATATCCCTATTGATCTCCCCTCTGACCCTGCCTCCATCAAACTTCTTGCCCTTTCCTCTTCCCTTGGCCTCACTCAGTGGACCTCCTCCCCCACCCACTGCCTTGGTCACTCCCTTGATCTTGTCTTCTCTCATCGATGTGATCTCTCTGACTTCTCCAACTCTCCCTTCCCTCTCTCTGACCACCACCTACTCTCCTTCAATCTTTCCTCTTCCCCTGCCCCACCCCTCCCTAAATCTACCCTCACTAGGCGCAATCTTGACGCTATTGACTCTACTTCCTTTTCCTCCACTCTTGAAACCCTACTCTCCCCTCTTCCCTCCCTGGTCTGCCCTGACCAAGCCACCTCTCTCTATAACCACTCTCTCACCACTGCCTTGGATGCCGTTGCCCCTGCCACCTCAGTCTGCCGCCGCTGCTTAATTCCCCAACCCTGGCACTCCACTTTCACCCGCTTCCTCCAGAAGTGCACTCGTGCTGCTGAACGCCTCTGGAGGAAATCTCGCTCCATGGCTGACTTCCTTCACTTCAAGTTTATTCTCTCCTCCTACTGCTCTGCCCTCTCCCTTGCTAAACAATCCTTCTTTAAGTCCCTCATTTCTTCTCAGTCCTCTAATCCCCGCCGCCTCTTTGCCACGTTCACCTCTCTCCTTGCCCCTCCGCCTCCTCCCATCCCAGTCTCCCTCTCTGCTACTGATTTTGCATCCTTTTTCCCCTCTAAAATTGAGGCCATCAGACTTGATATCTCCTCCTCCCTTCCCTCTCCTGCTTCTCTCTTCACTCCTCCCTCTTCGCGCCTCCCACCCTGGTGCTCCTTCCGCCCTACTACGGGCGATGAAATCTACTCCCTCATTCTTTCCTCTCCCCCGTCCACCTGCCACCTGGATCCCATCCCCTCTCACCTTCTCCGCTCCCTCTCCCCCACTGTCTGTGCTTACTTAGCTCACCTCTTCAACCTGTCTCTCTCCGCTGGCACTGTCCCCTCCTCCTTCAAACATGCCCTTATCACTCCTATTCTAAAATTCCCACCTCACTCGCCAACTACCGTCCCATTTCACTTCTCCCCTATGCTTCTAAACTTCTCGAGCGAATTGTCTACAACCGCCTCACCTGTCACCTCTCAGACAATTCCCTCCTTGACCCTCTCCAATCTGGCTTCCGCCCCCTCCACTCCACTGAAACCGCCCTCACCACTGTAACTAACGATCTCCTCTCTCTGCTAAATCCAGGGGTCACTTCTCCCTCCTCATCCTCCTGGACCTATCCGCAGCCTTTGACACCGTAGACCACCCCCTCCTCTGTGCAGACCCTTGACTCTCTCGGTCTCTCTGGCTCTGTCCTCACTTGGTTCACCTCTTACCTCGCCAACCGCTCTTTCTCGGTTTCCATGTCCGGATCATCCTCCCCCCCTTCCGCCCTCCCTGTAGGAGTCCCTCAGGGCTCTGTTCTTGGCCCTCTACTATTCTCACTCTATACTACCTCCCTAGGTACTCTCATCACCTCATTCGGCATTCAGTATCACCTATACGCCGATGATATTCAACTTTACATCTCTTCTCCTGATCTTTCCCCCCCCTCCTCTCTCGTGTATCTGACTGCCTCTCTGCCATCTCCTCTTGGATGTCCTCACGCTTTCTCAAAATTAACATTGCTAAAACCTAACTCATTGTTTTCCCTCCATCTAAAACCCCATCCCATCTGGATCTCTCCATCACTCTCAACAACTCCACTATCTCTTCTGTCCCCCAACTCCGCTGCCTGGGAGTCATCCTCGACTCATCGCTCTCTTTTGCCCCCCACATTCAATCCCTCGCCCAATCCTGTCATTTCCAACTTCGCAACATCGCCCGCATCCGGCCCTTCCTTTCTCATGAAGCAACCAAAACTATTGTCCACGCGCTTATCATTTCCCGGCTGGACTACTGTAACCTTCTCCTCACCAGCCTCCCCCGCTCTCGCCTTGCCCCCCTTCGTTCTATACTTAATGCGGCTGCGAGGCTTATCTTCCTTTCTCGCCGCTCCTCTTCTGCCTCCCCTCTCTGCCTTGCCCTACACTGGCTCCCCTTCCCTTACAGAATCCTCTTCAAACTTCTTACCCTCACCTACAAGGCTCTCTCCCATTCCACTGCCCCTTATATCTCCAATCTCCTCTACATCCATACTCCCGCCCGGTCCCTGCGATCGGCCAATGACCGTCGCCTCTCCTCCTCTCTGATCACCTCATCCCTTTCCAGAATTCAAGACTTCTCCCGAGCTGCCCCCCTGCACTGGAATGACCTCCCATGCTCCGTCCGTTTGTCCCCTAACATGTGCTCTTTCAAATGGGCACTCAAAACTCATCTCTTCCTCAAAGCTTACCAGCCTTCCACCTAACCCTCTCTCCACCCTCACTCTCTTCACTTCGCTCCTCCTCAGTAGTGGGGAGCACTTGCTCCCCTCCTCCGACTCCCTTTGTGCCTGCCGTCTGTCTACCCTCCCTATAGGATGTAAGCTCGTATGAGCAGGGCCCTCCTCCCTCCTGTCTCGCTACCTTATCTTCTGCTCCACTTCAATATATTTGCCTTGCCTGGAGCCTCTGAAGTCTTGGTACTACTCGTTTATTGTTTTGTACTGTTATTCCCTGTACGGTCCATTGTTTGTACTGTGTATGGCGCTACGGAAACCTTGTGGCACCTTATAAAAAAACGATAATAATAATAATAATGTATGAGAGAGGCCATTAAGCCGAAGGAGTTTAAAAGCATGTGTTGTGAGCTGACAATGTTACTTACCATTAAAGGGTTAAGTCTGTGATGGAATCAGCCAATTGGGATGAGGTGGGAGTGGTCGTGGAAAGAATATATCCAGCAGTGGAGGAGGAGAGAGCTTCCTGTCTCCTGGATCCGGATATCGCGCAGCAGCAGCAGGCTTAGTATCTTTCTCCTCTGTTGTATTTATCTGTGTCATTCTCTTTTCCTTTCCTCCCTTGTTTCTCTTTTTCTGCTCCTGCTTTCTTGTCCTGTTCCTTCCTTGTTCTCTCACCTGCCATGGCCTCCTCTCATCCCCGCCGCTCTAGGTCTATCCCTGCTAGATTCTCCTCCTCCCCACCCCCTCCACTCGTGGCAGTTGCCTCTGATTCCCCCCTCAGTTTATCCGTGTCCTCCCCCCCTTCCCCCTCAAGTCCCGATTTCAGCCCCGGGTCCGTCCGGCAGGTCCATGCGGGGGGCGGAGCGCCATTCTGGCCGACGGGTGCGTGACTCGGCCGCCGCGAGGGGATCTCGCGGGGCTGGGCTGGGTCACGGGGGAGAGCTAGGGCTCTGGAGCTGGCGGCTAGGCCGCTCGTTGCCGGAGCTAGTGTGCGGCATAGGCGGACAGTCCCAGCGCGGGGAAGGGGATCTCCTTCCCCTGTTCCCGCGGCTGCAGGGCTGCCCCGGCACTCAGAGGGCACCCCCCTCCCCCTGTATTACTTGGTCAGGTCGGGCAGAGGGCTCCTGTTCCCATCGGTGGGGTGGCGGTGGTTGTTTCTTCTTCGGGCAGGACCCTGCATCATGGTTCCCCATACAGGGGGTTGGGCCCCGTCATTTTGGATCCCCTCCCCCCAGGTTTTCAATACTCAGGTAGGGGAGTTTCAGGCAGTACCCCCCATATGTCCTCCCAATCTGGTTCCATTAGATCTTTCTAGTTCTGGTTCATGCAACATTGCTTATCAGGGTTTATTACCCCCCTTACCTGCCCTGCAAGTTATGTCTCCCCATTCCCTCCCCTCCCTTTGCCCCATCCTAGGGATACCCCCCCCTCTGGGGTCTCCCCGCTTCTCTTCTCCTTGGAATCCGTCACTCAGGCCGGCATGGGCATATCGGCCAATCGGGCCCCTGGGTTGCTGGGCCCAGCCCTGACTAGTTTTTCCCCTGGGCTCAGGGGGTCGTATCAGCAGCAGGCCCCTGCCTCTGGTCCTCAGTCTAGCCGGGCGCAGGGTGTGTCAGACATAGCGGGCAGCTGGCCTTTCCCTCCGCCGCTGCTCAATCAGCCCGGGACAGTCGGTTCGGTCACTTATGGGTCCTTGCCATACCCCCCCAGGGAGTACAGTACCATGCCAGAGAGAGGCAGTAGTTGGGTGGCCCCCTACCCATCTTTATCCGTCCAGTACACGCACTCTTTTCCTAGACCTTCCTTGTTTAATATGGCTGTTGTTTCTGGTAAGGATTCCCAGCCTCCCCTCACCTTGTTAGAACGGCAGGGGGACAGTAGCCGGGGTGTCCCTCCGTCCACTGGTTTCAGGAGTCATCTCAGGGGGGCGCCCTCGGGGGTTGCCCCAGCGGGGGTCCTGCCTCAGACCCGGTATGATTTGCCCTCCGCAAATGCTAACGTATTCTCTCATCCAGTTTGACATTGGTAGGGGACGGGGAGGGGCGGGGGGTGCTGTCTAAGGCAGATTCTCCCATCATATTCCCAGTCCTCTGTAAGTGGTTGTCCCTTATCCGGATGCGTCGCAGGCCTCGTTTCTTAGGGAGGGTTTTTGCCTCAGTTTTCGCCTTCCCATTGCGAGTGGGGTGGCGGGGACCGCCGCCAGGAACCTTAGTTCCGCTTACATACATCCTGACATTCTGGCGGAGAAAGTTGGAAAGGAGATAGGCCTGGGGCGCATGGTAGGCCCCTTTTCTATCCCACCCATTCCAGATTTAGTTATTTCCCCGGTTATAATAGTACCCAAAAAGACCCCAGGGAAATTTAGGTGGATTCAGCATCTATCTCATCCAGCGGGCAAGTCAGTTAATGATGCAATTGACCCCAGTATTAGCTCAGTAGTGTACCAGTCCTTTGACGATGCATTGACCATAGTGAGAGAATTTGGCATGGGAGCGCTGATGGCTAAATTAGACATTGAATCAGCTTTCCGTCTCCTCCCTTTACACCCCGAGTCCTTTAAATTTATGGGGTTTAAGATAGAGAACAAATTCTATGTAGATCGATGCCTCCCAATGGGTTGTTCGGTTTCATGTTGACACGGGCACTAGGAGTCTTTGCCCAGGATATCACCAGATGTAGTCTTACCACAGTAGTGTATACACACAGTGGTCCTCTGATAGTAGGGTGACTAGCGGAATAGAAGAATCAGCAGATGGTGAGAGGATGCTAATGGAAAGTCTATGACTAGCAGCAACTGGTTATGGATTAGACAATATGAACACGAGGATCTTGATGGACGTGAAGACGTGAGGAAAGTCAGTGGTCTGTGTACAGCAAGTTGTACCACTGCTATAGGTGAGGATAGGCACTAGTGTAGATGAGTGGAACATAGAAGGTAACACGGAGAGCACAAGGAACTTGATCCCTAATGGTATATACAATACAATAGCAAATGACAAGCGCTGCTTGAGAGATACAAAGTCACTACTGAGATCCAGGTCAAAAGAGACAAAGTCAATAGCATCTATATCTTCTTAAGATAGAGGACTCCGTAGATGAGCAGGACACAGTCCAAGCGAATATGCAATAAACTAGTAAAGTCAATAGAGGGTAAGCATACCGCGATTCAGTTGAGCAGGCTGTCACGAGAGAAACACAGGGATAGCTGAGCGGCTGAACGCCGACATGAGTCGAGACCACAGGAGAGTGGTAGCAGTAATCCGTGTCTGTGTAGCACACAGGCAGAGAACTAGACACGAGTGGAGCAATAATGATTCTTGCAGAAATCAGCAGGAACTGAAGACACGATGAAACACAGGAGAGTTGAAGCAGTCTGGAAACCGGCAATGCAATAGTCAAGAATCAGCTGGGGCTGAAGACACGATGAAACACAGGAGAGTTGAAGCGGTCTGGAAACCGGCAATGCAATAGTCAGGAATCAGCTGGAACTGAAGACACGATGAAACACAGGAGAGTTGAAGCGGTCTGGAAACCGGCAATGCAATAGTCAGGAATCAGCTGGGACTGAAGACACAATGAAACACAGGAGAGTTGAAGCGGTCTGGAAACCAGCAATGCAATAGTGAGGAATCAGCTGGAACTGAAGACACGAGGGGAAACACAGGAACACCTTCAGAGACTCACAGGGAATGAGACTCCAAGATCAGGCAATGAGGTAATGACCACAGGTGCTTTAAATAGGTAGTGTTGCCTGATCAGCCAATTAACTAAAAGCAACAGGTCTGAAGGGTTCATAGAGGCTGCGCATGCGCAGACCATCAGGATGGCGGACGGCCACGGTTCCTAATAACAGAAGAAGAGGCACTCACGGTCCGGTGAGTGACACATGTGCATACTTTGAGGCTTTCAGTTCCTTCCTTCACTGTTGTGTGGGGGGAGGACAGGGCACCACGGCATAGCGCATTATTTGGACGACTTCCTGTTCATAGGCCCCGCTGATTCCCCTTGTTGTAAAGACACACTGTATGCAGCTCAAGTGCTATTTCGGGTGATGGGTGTACCGGTAGCTGCAGATAAAACAGAGGGCCCGGCCACATGCTTGCCATTTTTAGGTATAGAAATTGACACATTGGAGGGTTGTTGTCGTTTACCCGCTGATAAAATTGTTAAGTTACAGTCCCTGTGTCACGGAACAACGTAGAAATACAGCTAAGGAGCCATTGATAGGTGAAAAAACAAACAATGTTTATTGATGGAGAGTATAACAGGTGATGAAATCATAAGTTTGCAAAAATACCAGATATTCAGCAGTTGCAGGTAAATGGAAGGTTAGGAAAGATTCCAGGCGGCATATACAGGAAAAGGCACAGGTAAGTCTCAGGTTCACATATGAAACAGGTCAGCAGAATGAATGATGAGATCCTAATGCAGTATAATCACAGGAACAACGCAGGAGGAAGAATCCCAGGGTGAAACCACAGGATATGACATCAATAACCAGCAATGTGTGTTGGGAGTGACAGGTATATAAAGGGAAATGAGAACCCACCCAGGTGCATGGAATAATTAGTGAACAGTGTTAACTCCTAAGGTACTAGGAGCACAACAGGCACAATAGCAGCACCTCTGGTGAGCAGAGGTACTGCTGCTAAGACACAAAATGAACACAAAACAGTAAAGTCTGATAGTCCAGGTTAGGAGCTGCCAGGCAAAGCAGTATGCTGCAGGCAGATCGTGACAGTACCCCCTCCCTTAAGGGCGGATTCCAGACACCCAATTACCAGAAATGTCTGAGTTCATCGGAATCATAGTCCAGAATTGGGGGCCCGGCAGAAAAGTCCTCATCCATGGGTGGAGAGGCAAAGGAGACCATGCCAGATGGAAGTTGAAGCACTGTAGAGCCTCCTTTCTTTTTACGTCCTCCCCTTTTACGGGAATTTCTTGGAGTTGGGACCTGAACCAAGTGGGTGGAACACAAAGGTAGTTCTCGGACTGTTGTGCTGGGTAGTGTTGACAAAAGCACAGGTGACCCACAAGATGGCACTGCAGGGGTTGGAGAAAACTTTTCGATTACTGCCTCAATAAACAGTTGTAAGTCCCATAGTATGGAATGATCTGTTTCAATAAATGGATTTGCCCATTCCAAAGCTTCTTCTTTAAAATACGAAATAAGGAACAGTACCAATCCCTTAGGGTTGTTAACAAGCTCTGGTACGGAGGGAATACAGGAGGCAGCAAATTTCAGAAGGACACAAAGTTGGGAAATGTGCCGCTCAAAGAAAGGCAGAGGGCTCAGACTTGGCACCCTCAGCACAAGATGACTCAGACTTGGCAACAGACTTGACAGGGGACCCAGACTGAGCGGCAGGCTTGGCAGCAGGCCTGGACAGGGCGGCAGACTTTGCAGCAAGCCCGGACTGGGCGGCCGACTTGGCAGCAGGCCCGGACTGGGCGGCAGACTTGGCAGCAGGCCCGGACTAGGCGGCAGACTTGGCAGCAGGCCCGGACTGGGCGGCAGACTTGGAGGGGGCAGTGCTGTGAGAAGCCTCGGAAGGGACAGCGCTGTGAGAAGCCTCGGAGGGTACAGCGATGTGAGAAGCCTCGGAAGGGACAGCTCTGTGAGAAGCCTCGGAGGGGACAGCGCTGTGAGAAGCCTCGGAGGGGACAGCGCTGTGAGAAGCCTCAGGGTAGGCAGCACTGTGAGAAGCCTCAGAGCAGGCAGCGCTGTGAGAAGCCTCAGAGCAGACAGCGCTGTGAGAAGCCTCAGAGCAGACAGCGCTGTGAGAAGCCTCAGAGCAGACAGCGCTGTGAGAAGACTCAGAGCAGACAGCACCAAGTGGTAACTAGGGCTGAACCGCATAGAGTAGCAACTTGGGCTGAACCGCATGGACAGGCAACTCGGGCTGAACCGCATGGACAGGCAACTCGGGCTGAACCGCATGGACAGGCAACTCGGGCTGAACCGCATGGACAGGCAACTCGGGCTGAACCGCATGGACAGGCAACTCGGGCTGAACCGCATGGACAGGCAACTCGGGCTGAACCGCATGGACAGGCAACTCGGGCTGAACCGCATGGACAGGCAACTCGGACTGAACCGCATGGACAGGCAACTCGGGCTGAACCGCATGGACAGGCAACTCGGGCTGAACCACATGCACAGGCAACTCTGGAGCGGACTGTAAGGGCAGCGCCCCCTCTTGAGCAGACGGTAAGGGCAGCGCCCCCACTAGAGAAGACGGTAAGGGCAGCGCCCCCTCTGGAGAAGTCGGTAAGGGCAGCGCCCCCTCTGGAGAAGACGATAAGGGCAGCGCCCCCTCTGGAGAAGACTGTAATGGTAGCGCCCACTCTGAAGCAGACTTTAAGGGCAGTGCCCCCTCTGGAGCAGACTTTAATGGCAGCGCCCCCACTGAAGCAGACTTTAAGGGCAGCGCCCCTTCTGGAGCAGACTGGAAGGGCAGCGCCCCCTCTGGAGCAGACTGGAAGGGCAGCGCCCCCTCTGGAGCAGACTGGAAGGACAGCGCCCCCTCTGGAGCAGACTGGAAGGGCAGCGCCCCCTCTGGAGCAGACTGGAAGGGCAGCGCCCCCTCTGGAGCAGACTGAAAGGGCAGCGCCCCCTCTGGAGCAGACGGTAGCTCAGGAACAGAGACAGCGGCTGATGACTCGGAACTGGAGACAGAGGCTGAAGACTCGGAACTGGAGACAGGGGCTGAAGACTCGGAACTGGAGACAGGGGCTGAAGACTCGGAACTGGAGACAGGGGCTGAAGACTCGGAACTGGAGACAGAGGCTGAAGACTCGGAACTGGACACAGCGGCAGAAGACTCAGAACTGGACACAGCGGCAGGAGACTCGGAACTGGACACAGCGGCAGGAGACTCAGGACCGGACACAGTGGCAGGAGACTCTGAGCAAGAGGCAGATGATGGCACCTCGGAGCAAGAGGCAGAGGCTGACACCTCGCAACAGGAGGCAGAGGCTGGCACCTCGCAACAGGAGACAGGGTCTGGCACCTCGGCACAGGAGACAGAGGCTGGCACCTCGGCACAGGAGACAGAGGCTGGCACCTCTGCACAGGAGACAGAGGCTGGCACCTCGGCACAGGAGACAGAGGCTGGCACCTCGGCACAGGAGACAGAGGCTGGCACTTTGGCACAGGAGACAGAGGCTGGCACCTCGGCACAGGAGACATAGGCTGGGACCTCGGCACAGGAGACAGAGGCTGGGACCTCGGCACAGGAGACAGAGGCTGGGACCTCGGCACAGGAGACAGAGGCTGGGACCTCGGCACAGGAGACAGAGGCTGGGACCTCGGCACAGGAGACAGAGGCTGGGACCTCGGCACAGGAGACAGAGGCTGGGACCTCAGCACAGGAGACAGAGGCTGGCACCTCGGCACAGGAGACAGAGGCTGGCACCTCGGCACAGGAGACAGAGGCTGGCGCCTCAGGACAGGCGGCTGGAACTGGTGCTTCAGAACAGGCGGCTGGAACTGGCGCCTCAGGACAGGAGACAGAGGCTGGCACCTCGGCACAGGAGACAGAGACTGACACCTCGGCACAGGAGACAGAGGCTGGCACCTCGGCACAGGAGACAGAGGCTGGCACCTCGGCACAGGAGAGAGAGGCTGGCACTTTGTCTCCTGTGCCGAGGTGCCAGCCTCTGTCTCCTGTGCCGAGGTCCCAGCCTCTGTCTCCTGTGCTGAGGTCCCAGCCTCTGTCTCCTGTGCCGAGGTGCCAGCCTCTGTCTCCTGTGCCAGAGGCTGGCACCTCGGCACAGGAGACAGAGGCTGGGACCTCGGCACAGGAGACAGAGGCTGGGACCTCGGCACAGAAGACAGAGGCTGGCACCTCGGCACAGGAGACAGAGGCTGGGACCTCGGCACAGGAGACAGAGGCTGGGACCTCGGCACAGGAGACAGAGGCTGGCACCTCGGCACAGGAGACAGAGGCTGGGAGCTTGGCACAGGAGACAGATGGAACTGGCGCCTCAGGACAGGCAGCTGGAACTGGCGCCTCAGGACAGGCGGCTGGAGCTGGCGCCTCAGGACAGGCGGCTGGAGCTGGCGCCTCAGGACAGGCGGCTGGAGCTGGTGCCTCAGGACAGGCGGCTGGAGCTAGCACCTCAGGACAGGCGGCTGGAGCTGGCGCCTCAGGACAGGAGGCTGGAGCTGGCAGATTGGGTCTCTTCCCAGAGAACAGAAATGGTGGAGCATAAACAAATTTGGAATGCCGAGAGGAAACAACAGGGGATGGATCAGTAAGCTGACGTGGTCTATGGATGGGACAGTCCTACCAGAAATGTGCATTGCTGGCACAGTAGAGACACAACTTGTTTGTTATTCTACGACGCCGCTCCTCTTCGGTCAGATGGGGGCGTGGACCACCTGTGAACTGGGAATTTATTACCCCATAGTTCTTAGAAAACAGCAAATTTGTAGAAGCACTTTTAAGGGGTGCTGTTTGCACAGGTTCATCAGCAGAGAAGGTGGATTGAGACAGATCAGCAGCTTCTGAATTAGGAGAGACATAATCTGACAGTCTCCTGAGTGGGTCCAAAAGCAACGTAGAAAATTTAGCCAGCTGGGAGCTTAGCAAGATAATGTCCATCTGTAAAGTTTGTAGCAGTGGCAATTCCAAGTTTGGTGAAACAGACATGTTGCAGAAAACAAATGAAAAATTGATTGCAGAGAAAAGGTCCCAGAATTAAAACAAAACTTTCACCTGACTCCTAAGCTGTTTTTTTGGGCTGGTTATACTGTCACAGAACAAACGTAGAAATACAGCTAAGGAGCCATGGATAGGTGAAAAAACAAACAATGTTTATTGCTGGAGAGTATAACAGGTGATGAAATCATAAGTTTGCAAAAATACCAGATATTCAGCAGTTGCAGGTAAATGGAAGGTTAGGAAAGATTCCAGACGGCATATACAGGAAAAGGCACAGGTAAGTCCCAGGTTCACATATGAAACAGGTCAGCAGAATGAATGATGAGATCCTAATGCAGTATAATCACAGGAACAACGCAGGAGGAAGAATCCCAGGGTGAAACCACAGGATATGACATCAATAACCAGCAATGTGTGTTGGGAGTGACAGGTATATAAAGGGAAATGAGAACCCACCCAGGTGCATGGAATAATTAGTGAACAGTGTTAATTCCTAAGGTACTAGGAGCACAACAGGCACAATAGCAGCACCTCTGGTGAGCAGAGGTACTGCTGCTAAGACACAAAATGAACACAAAACAGTAAAGTCTGATAGTCCAGGTTAGGAGCTGCCAGGCAAAGCAGTATGCTGCAGGCAGATCGTGACACCCTGGTTGTAGAAGTTATGGCGTCACCATCTTGCTCCCTGCGTAAAGTCTAATCCCTGTTAGGATCGTTTAATTTTGCTTGCCGAGTGATACCTATGGGCCGGGTATTTTGCAGGAAATTACAACTAGTGACGGCAGGTTTTCGTAGTCCCCTTTCCCAGGTTCGGTTGTCTGCGGAAATTAGGGAGGATTTGTGTATATGGAGACGGTTTCTAACGTTTTTCAACGGTATACGAGTGTGGCCAGCTCCCCCAGTTTCTAGTACATCTTTGGACTTGCATACAGACGCATCAGACTCGAAAGGTTTTGGTGCTTTTTTCCAGGGGGATTGGTGCGCCGCGCCTTGGCCACAGTCATGGAAGTCTGAGGGGTTGGTACAGAACTTGTTAGTGTTAGAGTTGTTCCCCATCATGGTGGCTTTAGAGTTGTGGTCTGACCGGTTGCGCGGTAGGAGTGTGGTTTTCTGGTGTGACAACTTAGGTGTGGTACAGGCTATCAACAAACAGAGCGCCTCATCACGCCCGGCAATCAACGTGTCTTGGTGTTGAGATGTCTAGAGTTTGATATTAGTTTTCGTGCACGACACGTTCCCGGCGTGGCTAATCAGATAGCGGACGCTCTTTCTCGTTTTGACTGGCAACGCTTTAGGTCTCTGGCCCCACATGCCCGTGTAACCGGCTTACAGTGTCCCCCTTGTGTTTGGCAGATGATCCGATAGGGATAAGGTGGCTAGCGGAGGCGTCCTTGGCTCCGGCAACTAGGAAGTGTTATCAAGGGGCATGGGAACGTTGGTTGTGTTACCAGGCGTCTGTCAACAGCGGCACTTCAGGTCAGATTCCCTCTATTACGGGCTTTATGTGGCATCATTATAACGAGGGGGTTTCTAAAGCTAGGATGGGGTCCCTGTTAGCCGGTATTTCATTCATGGCTAGGCTAAATGGTATACAGGATCCTACGAAGTAATTTATTATAACTAAAGCTTTGAAGGGCTGGTCCAGAATGCAGCCGATAAAGAATGACACTCACCGGCCTATTGATGGCCAAATTTTAGCTAGGTTGCTGGAGGTCCTGCATAATGTAGCCATGGATGATTACGAGGCTTTGCTTTTTGGTTTGGCTTTTTCAGTAGCGTTTCACGGTGCTTTTAGGGTTAGTGAGCTAGTGGCCAGATCTAAGAAAGACATAGGTGGAGCTTTGCTTTTTAGAAATGTAATTTTACAACCTAATGGGATTCCTTGTAAGATAGTTAAGTCAAAAACAGATCAGTTAGGCAGAGGCCATTGGTTAGCAATTTCGGAGCAGCAAGAAACATCTATATGCCCGGTCATGCTGGCCAATAAATTTGCTAATCTCCCACCCCCAGGGGAGGGTTTGTGGTTAATTCATATGGATAATACCGCGCTAACTAAATTCCAGTTTAACGCCTTGTTAAAAAGAGCTCTAGGGGAAATAGGTCTGAACCCTGTAGACTATGGTACACATTCCTTCAGGATAGGGTCTGCTACTGCCGCTGCGGTTAGAGGTGCATCGGTCACTGAGATTCAAGCCCTAGGGAGATGGAAGTCGCAGACCTATAAGAAATACATCCAGCCTGACAAATGAGCCTTTGAAGGGGGATCATATACACAGTCTTGCATCTCCTCATGTCTTTAGTATTCTCTATCGCTTTCATCTTATCTTTTCTCCTCTATCACTTGGTGACTCAGGGCTATGCTGCTCGCTGTGTTGAACGGGGGCGTGAAGGGATTTTCTCCTCTTGTTTCCTTAGCAAGGCCTGATTAGTGTGTGTGCCTCCCAGGGTTATAAGGGGTTTTTACCTTCATGTGGGTTACCAGTTTTCCTTTTCCAGGTAGTTTAAGAATTAACATAAAATAGTTTTTGATAGATAAAATTAAAATAAATAAATAAAAATAAAATGAATAAGAATTTTGAACAGGGCCCTCATAGAGGGTATAAATGTGAAGTTAATGTAAGAGGTGTTTCCATTGCGAGTACTCCATTTGCGCTGGTGTGGCCCCTCTAGTATGGAGGGGATATTTCAGCAAGCTGATAACAGTTTAGAATATGTCTTTTTGTTGGAGGTCGTTACGTTTCTCAGATGTGGGTATGATTTGATGAGATTATTTATTTTGTTTTAGGTTCTACGGTGAAGACGACGCGAATATGGGTCGTGGGACATTCGTTTATCTTTTGGGCAGCAAAACACAGATTAGCGGATAGGCGGTCCGGTTTCAGGCACCCAGTTGACATCCGGTGGTTGGGTAAAAGGGGCATGGTATGGGCGGAGTTGATTCCCACGTTAGTTAAGGAAATAGAAGATCACGGTACCCCCGATATAGTTGTGATTCATTTGGGAGGTAATGACGTGGGTAGGGGTAAATCCCTGGATCTAATCATAGACATTCGTGAAGGCCTTGCACAAATACATGCCCGATGGCCTTCAATGAAGGTTTGTTGGTCGAACATAATACCTCGTTTGTCCTGGAGGTCATCTATTCCCCCGGCCACATTGATAAGGGTGGTTAAAAAGATAAATGGTTATGCGAGACAGAACGTTAAAAGCATGCAAGGGGTAGTTATAAGTCACCCCGGGTTAACAGCGGACAAGAGGCATCTTTTTAGAGCGGATGGGGTTCATCTGTCGGTGGAAGGAACGGTTTTGTTTATAGAGAGTATTTTTTCGGAGTTGAAGGGGTTAGTTTTTTCTTTAGGTGGCGGGCCGTGCGGTCCATAGAACACAAGGCGGTGGTGAGAGCATGGCAGTCAGATGGTTGTTAAACATACGGTACTTAAGTGTTGGCGATGTAGCCTTGGTTCCCTCGTCGTTATCAGAGTCGTTGATGCTCTAGTAAGGAGTATCAGGTTTTGCCTTGAAAGGGTTTAACCAGTTTGACTCCAGAGGGTATTGAGTTAATTTATAGTCGATAGTACCGGCCAATAGATAAGGTTTTTACCTGGGTTGGTGGAAAGGAGACGATCTTCCACCTTATTGGTTTATGTTGGTTTTTAGCTAATTGTTGATAGAAACTTTTGATAGATTTTGATAGATTTTGATAGAAATAAAATAAAATAAAATAAAAATAAATAAAATAAGTTTAAAAAAAAAATAATAAATTAAAAAATAATAATAACTAAATAAAAGGACCTTTTTATTTCCAAACTTAAGTTGGTGTCCGTGTCTTTATTTTATGGTTTGTAAGTGTTGTGCAAGGTTAACCCGAAAGGGGATTCACATAAGAGGGGAATCAACACTATGCATTTTAAGACCTGTAACTTTTAAAACTGGTTAAAAAAGGGGTTATGTAAAGTCACAGAATCATCATGTTCAAAATACTTCCAGTACTCAGTTTTGACTTTATTGCATTATTATTCCCCCACTAGGTTTTGAAAGCAAATACTTTTAAAAATGGTCAAATGCAACACCAAAAAGAGGAAATAAGAGCGTAACAAAAACAGCAGCAGTTTAAAAGTCCACACAATAGTGTTTACATTTTATAGATCCAGGTGTCTGCTATTTACATTATCCGCAGACACTTCAAAAACCAGTGTACCGGCCCTCCACCCCCTTCTGAGGCCCAGATAAATGAAGGTCAATTGGTCAATTTCCATTCTTATCACTAAGTAATCAGCAGCGTTTGAAGCACAGAGAACTACCAATCTCAAAGTCAGATTCCTGAGCAGAGTGAATTTACCAAAGCAGTTTGGTTTCAAATCTAAGGAGAGGGCAAAAGAGAGGCATAAGGATAATTGAAAGTGTAGACAATACTGTTACATACATGCTTTTTGGACACCAAGGATATTTCAATTAATCAGACCAACAATGCTATAGTCTGCTTACTCTTGGGTTTTGTTTGGGAAACCCAGTAACAGAGTGTTGCTATAAATGTGACACTTTGCCTGTGCATTTAGAGCCAAAGCATACTTTTTGAAAGTTGCAAGCACAGTAGCTTTGGTTTATGCCTAACAGGCTTGGTTCCTATTCTGAAGCAAGCATGTTGTATCTATTGAAACATATCACATAAAATGATACTTACTGTAATAATGTTTGAGAAATCACAAGAAAAAATCAATAGAAATCTCTGCTATAACCCAGAGCCTGCCTGCCAAAAATCGCAAATGAGCAGGAGTGAAGGAAGTGGCCAGGTGGGCTTAAATCCAGATTTAATTTCTAGGCCAGGTGTACATGAGTGTCATCATCATTGCAAAGCACGGAGTACTCATTTCATCGCTCCGTTCTCCATCTTTTTGGTTTGACAGACAGCCATTTTCATCACAAGTGTAGGAAAGATCCGCGTGCGACGTGAGCTCGCCCATACATGCTCATATAACCAATCAGAGCATAGAGTATTGCAGAGTAATTTTTTGCAATCCAAAATGAGGTCTGCAGTCTTCTCCAAAAGAGAATTGCAGGCTTTGACCAAGGGCATGGACAGCATGCCCTCGGGCAGATACATTTCTAATGAAGTGAAATTGCGGGCCTACGAAAGGGTCCGCAGACACATGCGCCTGTGTTTTAACAAGCGCAGGTCTGTGGTGCAGCACCAGAGGCACTGGAGCGACCTCCACCGCCGTCAACCCCAGCTGCAGAGTGAGCTCAGGGAGGCGATAAGAAGATGTGAGCTCTCTATTAGTCGCATAAATTCGAGCATAAACATACAGATTTTGTATAATCTTCAAAAAAACGTTAACCCAAATCACATGACATGACCTACCACTACATATCAATCTTCCTCCACCCTAGAAAGGTAACTCCCTCTCCAATGCAATCTGCTTTTGCTCCTGTCTCATAATGTTCGTAGCTGAACATTTAATTTCCATAATGATTGAGGGTTGAGGGTCAAGCTTCAGTACATTAAGGCAGGTTTTGGATTCCAACTCTTGACCCCAGTGCTGTGATGCAAAGTGCTACCCACTAAGTCAACTTGGTGACCTTAGCTTAAAAACATTTATACTATTACAGTAGGGATGTGCACCGGCGACTTTTGAGGTCTCGTGTTTTGTGTTTTGGATCCGGATTTTCGTTATTTTTGGGGTTCGGATTTGTCTCGCAAAACACTTGACGAAAGGTCTCGGTTCGGATTTAAGGTTTTGGATTCGGATTTTTTTTGAAAAAAACATAAAAAGTTTAAAAATCAAGTTTTTGGGCTTATTTTCACTCCTAGGGCTAGATTTACTAAGCTGCGGGTTTGAAAAAGTGGGGATGTTGCCTATAGCAACCAATCGGATTCTAGCTTTCATTTATTTAGTACCTTCTACAAAATGACAGCTAGAATCTGACAGGTCTGCATTACACTACACATACGGCTGCTCCTCCATCCTCTCCATCATATACATGTTGGAGTTTTAGCGTGTGACAACCTCTTGTTTTTGATAATGTCAGTGCATTTTGAATATTTTTCAATTTGCCCCACACCACTGAATGTACTTTATCTATGATACGCATCTATCTATCTTGACTGCGTAGTGTGGTGGCCCCGGTACACAATTTGGTACCGAGGCCACAATATAATTAAAAAATTGGGCATCAACAGTCAACGGTGTTTAATATCTGATACACCTCTATCTGGACTGCATAGTGGAGTGGCCCCGGTACCCAATTTGGTACCGGGGCCACAATACCTCCTCCAAACATGGTACAGACAATTCGTCATTGAGATCCCATCAAGTATGTTAAAGACAGACAGGGTCCAAGTGTTATTGGTTGACTTTGGAAACCCAAAAACTGTCCCTGTTGCACATAGTCGTGCAATGAAGACTGACTTTTTCATTTAAAGGCACCATCTTTCAAGTGTAGTGTTTGTAAGTCTAAGTCATATTATACTTTTGGTAAAATTGGTTTATTTTGTTCCTCTTTATGGTAACTACTAATAGAATTAAAGTATTAAATAGAAGCGGCAGTTCCTCTTTATGGTAATTAGTAATAGAATTAAAGTATGAAATAGAATTAAAGTATGAAATAGAATTAAAGTATGAAATAGAATTAAAGTATGAAATAGAGTGGTATAGAGTTGTAGTGTGGTATGGATAGAGTGGTCCCCACAATATAATAATAAAACCCTCAACTGGTCTGAATTCCACCAAACAAGTATCTGGACTGCGTAGTGTGGTGGCCCCGGTACACAATTTGGTACCGAGGCCACAATATAATTAAAAAATTGGGCATCAACTGTCACCGTTGTTTAATATCTGATACACCTAAATATGGACTGCACAGTGGAGTGGCCCCGGTAGTAAATTTGGTGCCGGGGCCACAATACCTCAAACAACTTCCAAGTGTAGTGTTTATAAAGACAGACAGCGTCGAAGTGTTATTAGTTGACTTTCTTAACCCTAAAATTGTCCCTGTTGCAAATATTCGTGCAATGGACAGTTACTTTTTTATTGAAAGACTCAAGCTTTCAAGTGTAGTGTTTATAAAATATAAACAACAATACAGTACTTTTAGAGCACGTCAATACCTCTTGTTTTAAATTATGACACGGCATTTTACTTTTGGTTTAATTTCTTGAATTTTTTTAAATTTGGTTTTACTTTTTGAACATGGCAAACGACTGTTGATTGGTCATATAATGCAAAAAAAAAAGGTCCAAGATGGAATTGTCCTTGGGCCCTCACACCCACCCTTATGTTGTTGAAATAGGAGTGGACATGCACACTTTAACAAACCAATCATTTCAGCGACAGGGCCTACCAAACAACTTTGGCTGAAATGATTGGTTTGTTTGGGCCCCCACACCAAAAAAGCTATTCATCTCTCCCTGTACAGACTAAACAGGCTCTACTGAGGCAAGATGTCGTCCTCATCCTCAACCTCTGATTCCTCTCCCCCTACAGTGTGTACTTCCTCCTCATCACACATTATCAATTCGTCCCCGCTGGACTCCACAACCACAGGTCCCTCTGTAGTATCTGGAGGGCAGTGCTGTACTTCATTGAGGAATTGATTATTCATTTTTATAAACATCATTTTTTCAACCTTATGAGGAAGCAACCTCCTTCGCCGCTCACTGACCAGGTTCCCCGCTGCACTAAAAACTCTTTCCGAGTACACACTGGAGGGGGGACAACTCAGGTAAAATAGAGCCAGTTTGTACAGGGGCTTCCAAACTGCCTTTTTTTCCTGCCAGTAACAATATGGACTGTCTGACATGTCTACTTGGATGGTGTCAGCAAAGTAATCATCCACAATTTTTTCTATTGTGACAGCATCCAATGCAGCGAGAGTAGACATGTCTGCAATGGTTGGCAGGTCCTTCAATCCGGACCAGATGTTATCAGCATCCCCGCCAGTGCCTCTTTTGGGAAAACTGAGCTTTTTCCTCGCAGCCATAGATGTGGAAGAAAATGAGGGTGGAGCTGTTGGCATGTCACGGTCCTCTTCAGAGGACAATCTCCTGACCAGCAGGTCTTTGCACCGCTGTAGACTTGTGTCCGCCGGAAACAGAGACACAACATACGCTTTAAACCGAGGATCGAGCACGGTGGCCAGAATGTATTCCTCTGACTTTAAAAGAGTGACCACCCTCGGATCCTGGCAAAGCGTACGGAGGGCTACATCCACAAGAGCTACATGCTTGGTGTAATCGCAATGGCTTACCAGCTCCTCCCTCACTTTCTCCAGCTGCTTCTGCAACAGCCTGATCAGGGGAATGACCTGACTCAAGCTGGCAGTGTCGGAACTGACTTCTCGTGTGGCAAGTTCAAATGGCTGCAGAACCTTGCACAACACGGAAATCAGTCTCCACTGCGCTTGACTGAGGCGCATCCCCACTCCTTTGCCTATGTCGTAGGTGGCTGTGTAGGCCTGAATGGCCTTTTGCTGCTCCTCCATCCTCTGCAGCATATAGAGGGTGGAGTTCCAGCGCGTCACAACCTCTTGTTTGAGGTGATGGCAGGGCAGGTTCATGCTTTTTTGATGTGCCTCTAGTCTGCGGTAGGCACTGGCTGAATGCCGAAAGTGTCCAGCAATTTTGCGCGCCACCGCAAGCATCTCCTGCACACCCCTGTCACTCTTGAGGTAATGCTGCACCACCAAATTAATGGTGTGGGCAAAACATGGGACGTGCTGGAAATTGCCCATATTTAATGCCCGCACAATGTTACTGGCATTGTCTGACACCACAAATCCCCATGAGAGTCTAAGTGGGGTAAGCCACTGGGAGATAATTTCCCTCATTTTCTCTAATATGTTGTCAGCATTGTGCCTCTTATTAAAGCCTGTAATACACAATGTTGCCTGCCTTTGCACGAGCCGCCATTTTGTAGTTGCTGCTACTGATGCAGCTGTTGCTGTTGCTGTGGAAGGGGATGCATCTACCCAGTGGGCTGTCACAGTCATATAGTCCTTCGTTTGCCCAGAACCACTTGTCCACATGTCCGTGGTTAAGTGGACAGTGGGTACAACCGCATTTTTTAGAGCACTGAGGACACTTGATCGTACTTCTCTGTACATTTTTGGTATCGCCTGCCTAGTGAAGTGGAATCTCGACGGGATTTGGTACCGGGGACACAATACCTCCATCAACCCTCTAAATCCCACTCCACTGATGGCGGACACCGGGCGCACGTCTAACACCAACATTGCAGTTACAGCCGCAGTTATACGCTTTGCAATAGGGTGACTACTATCGTATTTTGTGGTCATGGCAAACGACTGTTGGACGGTCAATTGTTTTGTGAAAGACTTAGCGGTCTTACGACTTCCCCTCTGGGAAGATGACCGACTAACAGCAGCAACAGCAGCAGTGGCAGTAGTAGGCGTACCGCTGCAGGATTCCTCGGATGAATCCCGTATTGAGGAGGACTCAGTCTGGCTGCTGACTTGGGCTGCAGGACTGAATCTGATGGAGATTGTGGAGGAAGTTGACGAGGAGGGTGTTGCTGGTGTGTATCCAACTGGACCACGGGATTTAGGTGTCCCTGTACCGATGAGGGTCCTAGCCCCAGTTCCTGAACTAACCACTGAACTATGAAGGTTATTCAGGTGACGTATAAGGGAGGATGTTCCTAGGTGGGCAAGATCCTTACCCCTGCTTATTTGAGCTTTACATAAGCTACATATGGCCATACATTGGTTGTCTGGATTTGGATGAAAATAACTCCAGACCGAAGAGGTGCATTTTTTGGTCTTCTGACCAGGCATGACGATGGGCTTTTCCATCCCATGGACATCAGCTGTTTCCCCCCCTGGTGCCTCATTTACAATAACCACATCACCATCAAGTTCCTCCACAGCGCCAGCTACATCATCAATAGCCTCCTCCCGAGCCACCTCTTCCCGTACAGTGATGGGAAGGTCAGGCTTGACAACCACCAACATCCTTGGACTCGCCTTGTGGATTTGTGATAATTTCTCTTTAGAAGGCAGAGTTGTTTGCTGTTTTGTTGCTGACAGCATAACTCTCTTCAATTTTTTGTAGGGGGGGGAGGAGGAGGAGGGCTAAGATCCGTGGGTGAAGCTGAACCACTAGTCATGAACACGGGCCAGGGCCTAAGCCGTTCCTTGCCACTCCGTGTCGTAAATGGCATATTGGCAACTTTACGTTTCTCCTCAGATGATTTTAAGTTTCTCTTTTTGCTACTTTTTCTTAACTTGGGCTTTTTGGATTTTACATGCCCGGTACTACGAGATTGGGCATCGGGCTTGGAAGACGACGTTGATGGCATTTCATCGTCTATGTCATGACTAGTGGCAGCAGCTTCAGCATTAGGAGGAAGTGGGTCTTGATCTTTCCCTACTTTATCCTCCAAATTTTTGGTCTCCATTATATGTAGCACAAGATACTGCAGAATGTGTGAACTTGGTAATATTGCAGTACCAATGGACTTATACTGCTGTATTGGTTTTGCAAATTTGGTTATAATTATTATATATTTATTTTTTTTTAAATTTTTTATTTTTTTTTACTTTTTTTTTATTTTTTAAAAACTTCGGAATAATGGGGAAATAACTATGCCCTTAGAAGCACAGAGCACAGGACACAGCACCACTGGACTGAACAGGACACGGCACAGGACCCAGCAGCACTACGGAACTCAGCAGGACAGAGCACAGGACACAGCACCACTGGACTGATACTGCAGAATGTGTGAACTTGGTAATATTGCAGTACCAATGGACTTATACTGCAGGATTGGTTGTGCAAATTTTGTGGTAATTAAAAAAAATTAAATTAGTTTTTGGTATTTTTTTAAATAACTTTTTTTTATTTTTTTAAACACAGGGGAATATTGGGGAAATAACTATGCCCTTAGAAGCACAGAGCACAGGACACAGCACCACTGGACTGAACAGGACACAGCACTGGACCCAGCAGCACCACTGACCTCAGAAGGACAGAGCACAGCACACAGCACCACTGGACTGATACTGCAGAACACAGCACAGCACAGCACAGCACAGCACAGCACAGAACTAAACAGCACAGCACAGAACTAAACAGCACAGCACGAGATCTACCAGGACAGAGGACCACCTAACACACCCTCCCTCTACCCTGATCAATGCCCGAGTGAAGATGGCGGCGACTAGCGGGGAATTTATAGGATCCGAGTATCGCGAGATCCGACAACGGGATTATGAGTCAGAGCCTCAGTTTCAGATTTGAATTTGGCGCCAATACCCGGATCTGTCTCGGATCCGACTCGGATCGGCAACGTTCGGGTGGGCTCGGATTTCATAAATCCGAGTGCGCTCATCCCTATATTACAGTGGCAGATGTGTTTTTGTAATTGCAATCATATTTGAACGCCATCTTTGAAAACCATGTCCACACTCACAGTTGTCCTTAGATGATTTTCACATATTAGCAGGCCAAACAAAAACACTGTATTATATCTACCTAATCAGTTATTCATTATCTGGCTGTTTGAATTATGATGGGGCCGCAAAAAAGGACTATTTCTAAATTACAGACTTAAACTTAGTCCACATCCCTAAGCAAAAATCAAACATTTGTTACAGGCCATGTGAAGTAGTGTGTGTCTGTCATGTTTATATCCTTTGGGAGAGTTAGTTAATCTTTATTTGTGGTGGTCAAAAAAAATTTCACAATGTCTGATCACATTATTATCGGACTACATCTATATAATTGTTAAGCAGGCTAATATTTAAACAAGGTAGGCATACTTCTATAAATCTTTTCAATGCATACCAATAAAATTCAATGTATTAAACTAGTTATTCATATGTACCTGGAGTGCTAATTAGGTCACTACTTTGTTTTCCTTTTTGGATTAATATTTAAACAATACACTTATATGTTAGTTTTATTTCAACAGACCGTACACGTCGGCAACGACGGCAGACCGAGGAGGAGGAGGAGGAACAAGAGGTGGAGGCAGATGGGGAGCCTCAGGAGGAGGTGGCAGAAGTGACCAAGGTGGCAGAGGAGGCCGAGGAGGCCGAGGTAGCCGAGGATGAGGAGGAGGATGAGGATGAGGAGGTGCACAAGCAGGTGCATACAGAGGCAGTAGAGGAAGTGGAGGTGGCGGCGCCCAGCCAAGAGGCGGAGGCTTTAGGAGATAGTAAGCATTTACATTTATATGCCTTTAGATGTCCATTGTACTGGTAATAAATCTCTGATATCACACATGTTCAATTAAAGTTGACCTAAATGTCACAGTTTTGCATCATGATGGGACTACAAAGTATTTTTGGAAAATACACTCTCCATGCCCTGGCAACAGCAGAATTGTGTGTGTGTGTATATATATATATGTATGTATATATATATATATATATATATATATATATAACTGCCACACAAAAGCCTTAGGCCTCTTGCTCCAACTGTAGTGCCAACTCCTGTCTGTTTTCAAAATTAGGCGGCCATGGATTTATTTGTTTTTATTTCTTCTGTTACAGCTCACGTTGATGACTCTTCTGTGTGGCCCAGCCCCCCCCCCCCCCCCCCCCCGACATGCCCCAAATTAGAGGGAAAATCGAAAATTATCCCCAAAAATTTAAAAGATGTAAAAAAAAGTTACAAAATATAATAAAAAAAAGTCTGTATGACTAATTATTTTTTTTATTTTTTTTACATTTAATGTAAATAGTTCTATTTTTTTATTTTTTTTTAAAATATGTTAAACTGAATCATTGGTGTGTGTGTGTCTTTATTAATATATTACAATTGCACAACATGTGGGTATAAGGACAAGAAAGAATGCATATTTCAATTAAACAATACTAACATTTAAGCTACATTGTTTTGTTAATACTACATCATCATTGCATCATTTATATAGCACCACGGTGTGATTCAGACCAGTTGATGGTTTTCTTATTATATTGTGGTGACCACTCCTCTACGCAGTCCAGATAAATTTTTGGGTGCGATTCAGACCAGTTCAGGGTTTTTAAATTATATTGTGGTGACCACTCCTCTACGCAGTCCAGGTACATTTTTTGGTGCGATTCAGACCAGTTCAGGGTTTTTTAATTATATTGTAGGGACCACTCCTCTACGCAGTCCAGGTACATTTTTTGGTGCGATTCAGACCAGTTCAGGATTTTTAAATTATATTGTGGTGACCACTCCTCTACGCAGTCAGGTACATTTTTTGGTGCAATTCAGACCAGTTCAGGGTTTTTAAATTATATTGTGGTGACCACTCCTCTATGCAGTCCAGGTACATTTTTTGGTGCGATTTAGACCAGTTCAGGGTTTTTAAATTATATTGTAGGGACCACTCCTCTACGCAGTCCTGGTACATTTTTTGGTGCGATTCAGACCAGTTGATGGTTTTCTTATTATATTGTAAGGACCACTCCTCTACACAGTCCAGGTACATTTTTTGGTGCGATTCAGACCAGTTCAGGGTTTTTAAATTATATTGTGGTGAACACTCCTCTACGCAGTCCAGGTACATTTTTTGGTGCGATTCAGACCAGTTGATGGTTTTCTTATTATATTGTGGTGACCACTCCTCTACCCAGTCCAGATACATTTTTTGGTGCGATTAAGACCAGTTCAGGGTTTTTAAATTATATTGTAGGGACCACTCCTCTACTCAGTCCTGGTACATTTTTTGGTGCGATTCAGACCAGTTGATGGTTTTCTTTTTATATTGTGGTGACCACTCCTCTACGCAGTCCAGATACATTTTTTGGTGCGATTCAGACCAGTTCAGGGTTTTCTTATTATATTGTGGTGACCACTCCTCTACGCAGTCCAGGTACATTTTTTGGTGCGATTCAGACCAGTTGATGGTTTTCTTATTATATTGTGGTGACCACTCCTCTATGCAGTCCAGATAAATTTTTTGGTGCGATTCAGACCAGTTCAGGGTTTTTAAATTATTTTGTGGTGACCACTCCTCTACGCAGTCCAGATAAATTTTTTGGTGCGATTCAGACCAGTTCAGGGTTTTTAAATTATATTGTGGTGACCACTCCTCTACGCAGTCCAGGTACATTTTTTGGTGTGATTCAGACCAGTTCAGGGTTTTTAAATTATATTGTGGTGACCACTCCTTTACGCAGTTCAGGTACATTTTTTGGTGCAATTCAGACCAATTCAGTGTTTTTAAATTATATTGTGGTGACCACTCCTCTACGCAGTCCAGGTACATTTTTTGGTGCGATTCAGACCAGTTCAGGGTTTTTTAATTATATTGTAGGGACCACTCCTCTACGCAGTCCAGGTACATTTTTTGGTGCGTTTCAGACCAGTTCAGGGTTTTTTAATTATATTGTAGGGACCACTCCTCTACGCAGTCCAGGTACATTTTTTGGTGCGATTCAGACCAGTTCAGGGTTTTTTAATTATATTGTAGGGACCACTCCTTTACGCAGTCCAGGTACATTTTTTGGTGCGATTCAGACCAGTTCAGGGTTTTTAACTTATATTGTGGTGACCACTCCTCTACGCAGTCCAGGTACATTTTTTGGTGCGATTCAGACCAGTTCAGGGTTTTTTAATTATATTGTAGGGACCACTCCTCTACGCAGTCCTGGTACATTTTTTGGTGCGATTCAGACCAGTTGATGGTTTTCTTATTATATTGTGGTGACCACTCCTCTACGCAGTCCAGGTACATTTTTTGGTGCGATTCAGACCAGTTCAGGGTTTTTAAATTATATTGTGGTGACCACTCCTCTACGCAGTCCAGGTACATTTTTTGGTGCGATTCAGACCAGTTGATGGTTTTCTTATTATATTGTGGTGACCACTCCTCTACGCAGTCCAGGTACATTTTTTGGTGCGATTCAGACCAGTTGATGGTTTTCTTATTATATTGTAGGGACCACTCCTCTACGCAGTCCAGGTACATTTTTTGGTGCGATTCAGACCAGTTCAGGATTTTTAAATTATATTGTGGTGACCACTCCTCTACGCAGTCCAGGTACATTTTTTGGTGCGATTCAGACCAGTTCAGGGTTTTTTAATTATATTGTAGGGACCACTCCTCTACGCAGTCCAGGTACATTTTTTTGGTGCGATTCAGACCAGTTCAGGATTTTTAAATTATATTGTGGTGACCACTCCTCTACGCAGTCCAGGTATATTTTTTGGTGCGATTCAGACCAGTTCAGGGTTTTTAAATTATATTGTGGTGACCACACCTCTATGCAGTCCAGGTACATTTTTTGGTGCGATTCAGACCAGTTCAGGGTTTTTAAATTATATTGTAGGGACCACTCCTCTACGCAGTCCTGGTACATTTTTTGGTGCGATTCAGATCAGTTGATGGTTTTCTTATTATATTGTAAGGACCACTTCTCTACGCAGTCCAGGTACATTTTTTGGTGCGATTCAGACCAGTTCAGGGTTTTTAAATTATATTGTGGTGACCACTCCTCTACGCAGTCCAGGTACATTTTTTGGTGCGATTCAGACCAGTTGATGATTTTCTTATTATATTGTGGTGACCATTCCTCGACGCAGTCCAGATACATTTTTTGGTGCGATTAAGACCAGTTCAGGGTTTTTAAATTATATTGTGGTGACCACTCCTCTACGCAGTCCTGGTACATTTTTTGGTGCGATTCAGACCAGTTGATGCTTTTCTTATTATATTGTGGTGACCACTCCTCTACGCAGTCCAGGTACTTTTTTTGGTGCGATTCAGACCAGTTCAGTGTTTTTAAATTATATTGTGGTGACCACTCCTCTACGCAGTCCAGGTACATTTTTTGGTGCGATTCAGACCAGTTGATGGTTTTCTTATTATATTGTGGTGACCACTCCTCTACCCAGTCCAGATACATTTTTTGGTGCGATTAAGACCAGTTCAGGGTTTTTAAATTATATTGTAGGGACCACTCCTCTACTCAGTCCTGGTACATTTTTTGGTGCTATTCAGACCAGTTGATGGTTTTCTTTTTATATTGTGGTGACCACTCCTCTACGCAGTCCAGATAAATTTTTTGGTGCGATTAAGACCAGTTCAGGGTTTTCTTATTATATTGTGGTGACCACTCCTCTACGCAGTCCAGGTACATTTTTTCGTGCAATTCAGACCAGTTCAGGGTTTTTAAAATATATTATAGGGACCACTACTCTACGCAGTCCTGGTACATTTTTTGGTGCGATTCAGACCAGTTGATGGTTTTCTTATTATATTGTGGTGACCACTCCTCTATGCAGTCCAGATAAATTTTTTGGTGCGATTCAGACCAGTTCAGGGTTTTTAAATTATTTTGTGGTGACCACTCCTCTACGCAGTCCAGGTACATTTTTGGTGCGATTCAGACCAGTTCAGGGTTTTCTTATTATATTGTGGTGACTACTCCTCTACGTAGTCCAGATAAATTTTTTGGTGCGATTCAGACCAGTTCAGGGTTTTTAAATTATATTGTGGTGACCACTCCTCTACGCAGTCCAGGTACATTTTTTGGTGCGATTCAGACCAGTTCAGGGTTTTTAAATTATATTGTGGTGACCACTCCTCTACGCAGTCCAGATACATTTTTTGGTGCAATTAAGACCAGTTCAGGGTTTTTAAATTATATTGTAGGGACCACTCCTCTACGCAGTCCAGGTACATTTTTTGGTGCGATTCAGACCAGTTCAGGGTTTTTAAATTATATTGTGGTGACCACTCCTCTACGCAGTCCAGGTACATTTTTTGGTGCGATTCAGACCAGTTGATGGTTTTCTTATTATATTGTGGTGACCATTCCTCTACGCAGTCCAGATACATTTTTTGGTGCGATTCAGACCAGTTCAGGGTTTTTAAATTATATTGTGGTGACCACTCCTCTACGCAGTCCAGGAACATTTTTTGGTGCGATTCAGACCAGTTGATGGTTTTCTTATTATATTGTGGGGACCACTCCTCTACCCAGTCCAGATACATTTTTTGGTGCGATTAAGACCAGTTCAGGATTTTTAAATTATATTGTAGGGACCACACCTCTACTCAGTACTGGTACATTTTTTGGTGCGATTCAGACCAGTTGATGGTTTTCTTTTTATATTGTGGTGACCACTCCTCTACGCAGTCCAGATAAATTTTTTGGTGCGATTCAGACCAGTTCAGGGTTTTCTTATTATATTGTGGTGACCACTCCTCTATGCAGTCCAGGTACATTTTTTCGTGCAATTCAGACCAGTTCAGGGTTTTTAAAATATATTGTAGGGACCACTACTCTACGCAGTCCTGGTACATTTTTTGGTGCGATTCAGACCAGTTGATGGTTTTCTTATTATATAGTGGTGACCACTCCTCTATGCAGTCCAGATAAATTTTTTGGTGCGATTCAGACCAGTTCAGGGTTTTTAAATTATTTTGTGGTGACCACTCCTCTACGCAGTCCAGGTACAATTTTTGGTGCGATTCAGATCAGTTCAGGGTTTTTAAATTATATTGTGGTGACCACTCCTCTACGCAGTCCAGGTACATTTTTTGGTGCGATTCAGACCAGTTCAGGGTTTTTAAATTATATTGTGGTGACCACTCCTCTACGCAGTTCAGGTACATTTTTTGGTGCAATTCAGACCAATTCAGTGTTTTTAAATTGTATTGTGGTGACCACTCCTCTACGCAGTCCAGGTACATTTTTTGGTGCGAGTCAGACCAGTTAAGGGTTTTTTAATTATATTGTAGGGATCACTCCTCTACGCAGTCCAGGTACATTTTTTGGTGCGTTTCAGACCAGTTCAGGGTTTTTAAATTATATTGTGGTGACCACTCCTCTACGCAGTCCAGGTACATTTTTTGGTGCGATTCAGACCAGTTCAGGGTTTTTTAATTATATTGTAGGGACCACTCCTCTACGCAGTCCAGGTACATTTTTTGGTGCGATTCAGACTAGTTCAGGGTTTTTAAATTATATTGTGGTGACCACTCCTCTACGCAGTCCAGGTACATTTTTTGGTGCGATTCAGACCAGTTCAGGGTTTTTTAATTATATTGTAGGGACCACTCCTCTACGCAGTCCTGGTACATTTTTTGGTGCGATTCAGACCAGTTCAGGGTTTTTAAATTATATTGTGGTGACCACTCCTCTACGCAGTCCAGGTACATTTTTTGGTGCGATTCAGACCAGTTGATGGTTTTCTTATTATATTGTGGTGACCACTCCTCTACGCAGTCCAGATAAATTTTTTGGTGCGATTAAGACCAGTTCAGGGTTTTTAAATTATATTGTAGGGACCACTCCTCTACGCAGTCCTGGTAAATTTTTTGGTGCGATTCATACCAGTTGATGATTTTCTTATTATATTGTGGTGACCACTCCTCTACGCAGTCCAGGTACATTTTTTGGTGCCATTCAGACCAGTTCAGTGTTTTTAAATTATATTGTGGTGACCACTCCTCTACGCAGTCCAGGTACATTTTTTGGTGCGATTCAGACCAGTTCAGGGTTTTTTAATTATATTGTGGTGACTACACCTCTACTCAGTCCAGGTACATTTTTTGGTGCGATTAAGACCAGTTCAGGGTTTTTTATTTATATTGTAGGGACCACTCCTCTAAGCAGTCCTGGTACATTTTTTGGTGCGATTAAGACCAGTTCAGGGTTTTTAAATTATATTGTAGGGACCACTCCTCTACTCAGTCCAGATAAATTTTTTGGTGCAATTCAGACCAGTTCAGGGTTTTTAAAATATATTGTAGGGACCACTACTCTACGCAGTCCTGGTACATTTTTTGGTGCGATTCAGACCAGTTGATGGTTTTCTTATTATATTGTGGTGACCACTCCTCTTTGCAGTCCAGATAAATTTTTTGGTGCGATTCAGACCAGTTCAGGGTTTTTAAATTATTTTGTGGTGACCACTCCTCTACGCAGTCCAGGTACAATTTTTGGTGCGATTCAGACCAGTTCAGGGTTTTCTTATTATATTGTGGTGACCACTCCTCTACGCAGTCCAGATAAATTTTTTGGTGCGATTCAGACCAGTTCAGGGTTTTTAAATTATATTGTGGTGACCACTCCTCTACGCAGTCCAGGTACATTTTTTGGTGCGATTCAGACCAGTTAAGGGTTTTTAAATTATATTGTGGTGACCACTCCTCTACGCAGTCCAGGTACATTTTTTGGTGCAATTCAGACCAATTCAGTGTTTTTAAATTATATTGTGATGACCACTCCTCTACGCAGTCCAGGTACATTTTTTGGTGCGATTCAGACCAGTTCAGGGTTTTTTAATTATATTGTAGGGACCACTCCTCTACGCAGTCCAGGTACATTTTTTGGTGCGTTTCAGACCAGTTCAGGGTTTATAAATTATATTGTGGTGACCACTCATCTACGCAGTCCAGGTACATTTTTTGGTGCGATTCAGACCAGTTCAGGGTTTTTTAATTATATTGTAGGGACCACTCCTCTACGCAGTCCTGGTACATTTTTTGGTGCGATTCAGACCAGTTCAGGGTTTTTAAATTATATTGTGGTGACCACTCCTCTACGCAGTCCAGGTACATTTTTTGGTGCGATTCAGACCAGTTGATGGTTTTCTTATTATATTGTGGTGACCACTCCTCTACGCAGTCCAGATAAATTTTTTGGTGCGATTAAGACCAGTTCAGGGTTTTTAAATTATATTGTAGGGACCACTCCTCTACGCAGTCCTGGTAAATTTTTTGGTGCGATTCATACCAGTTGATGATTTTCTTATTATATTGTGGTGACCACTCCTCTACGCAGTCCAGGTACATTTTTTGGTGCCATTCAGACCAGTTCAGTGTTTTTAAATTATATTGTGGTGACCACTCCTCTACGCAGTCCAGGTACATTTTTTGGTGCGATTCAGACCAGTTCAGGGTTTTTTAATTAAATTGTGGTGACTACACCTCTACTCAGTCCAGGTACATTTTTTGGTGCGATTAAGACCAGTTCAGGGTTTTTTAATTATATTGTAGGGACCACTCCTCTAAGCAGTCCTGGTACATTTTTTGGTGCGATTAAGACCAGTTCAGGGTTTTTAAATTATATTGTAGGGACCACTCCTCTACTCAGTCCAGATAAATTTTTTGGTGCAATTCAGACCAGTTCAGGGTTTTTAAAATATATTGTAGGGACCACTACTCTACGCAGTCCTGGTACATTTTTTGGTGCGATTCAGACCAGTTGATGGTTTTCTTATTATATTGTGGTGACCACTCCTCTTTGCAGTCCAGATAAATTTTTTGGTGCGATTCAGACCAGTTCAGGGTTTTTAAATTATTTTGTGGTGACCACTCCTCTACGCAGTCCAGGTACAATTTTTGGTGCGATTCAGACCAGTTCAGGGTTTTCTTATTATATTGTGGTGACCACTCCTCTACGCAGTCCAGATAAATTTTTTGGTGCGATTCAGACCAGTTCAGGGTTTTTAAATTATATTGTGGTGACCACTCCTCTACGCAGTCCAGGTACATTTTTTGGTGCGATTCAGACCAGTTCAGGGTTTTTAAATTATATTGTGGTGACCACTCCTCTACGCAGTCCAGGTACATTTTTTGGTGCAATTCAGACCAATTCAGTGTTTTTAAATTATATTGTGATGACCACTCCTCTACGCAGTCCAGGTACATTTTTTGGTGCGATTCAGACCAGTTCAGGGTTTTTTAATTATATTGTAGGGACCACTCCTCTACGCAGTCCAGGTACATTTTTTGGTGCGTTTCAGACCAGTTCAGGGTTTTTAAATTATATTGTGGTGACCACTCATCTACGCAGTCCAGGTACATTTTTTGGTGCGATTCAGACCAGTTCAGGGTTTTTTAATTATATTGTAGGGACCACTCCTCTACGCAGTCCTGGTACATTTTTTGGTGCGATTCAGACCAGTTCAGGGTTTTTAAATTATATTGTGGTGACCACTCCTCTACGCAGTCCAGGTACATTTTTTGGTGCCATTCAGACCAGTTGATGGTTTTCTTATTATATTGTGGTGACCACTCCTCTACGCAGTCCAGATAAATTTTTTGGTGCGATTAAGACCAGTTCAGGGTTTTTAAATTATATTGTAGGGACCACTCCTCTACGCAGTCCTGGTAAATTTTTTGGTGCGATTCATACCAGTTGATGATTTTCTTATTATATTGTGGTGACCACTCCTCTACGCAGTCCAGGTACATTTTTTGGTGCCATTCAGACCAGTTCAGTGTTTTTAAATTATATTGTGGTGACCACTCCTCTACGCAGTCCAGGTACATTTTTTGGTGCGATTCAGACCAGTTCAGGGTTTTTTAATTATATTGTGGTGACTACACCTCTACTCAGTCCAGGTACATTTTTTGGTGCGATTAAGACCAGTTCAGGGTTTTTTAATTATATTGTAGGGACCACTCCTCTAAGCAGTCCTGGTACATTTTTTGGTGCGATTAAGACCAGTTCAGGGTTTTTAAATTATATTGTAGGGACCACTCCTCTACTCAGTCCAGATAAATTTTTTGGTGCAATTCAGACCAGTTCAGGGTTTTTAAAATATATTGTAGGGACCACTACTCTACGCAGTCCTGGTACATTTTTTGGTGCGATTCAGACCAGTTGATGGTTTTCTTATTATATTGTGGTGACCACTCCTCTTTGCAGTCCAGATAAATTTTTTGGTGCGATTCAGACCAGTTCAGGGTTTTTAAATTATTTTGTGGTGACCACTCCTCTACGCAGTCCAGGTACAATTTTTGGTGCGATTCAGACCAGTTCAGGGTTTTCTTATTATATTGTGGTGACCACTCCTCTACGCAGTCCAGATAAATTTTTTGGTGCGATTCAGACCAGTTCAGGGTTTTTAAATTATATTGTGGTGACCACTCCTCTACGCAGTCCAGGTACATTTTTTGGTGCGATTCAGACCAGTTCAGGGTTTTTAAATTATATTGTGGTGACCACTCCTCTACGCAGTCCAGGTACATTTTTTGGTGCAATTCAGACCAATTCAGTGTTTTTAAATTATATTGTGATGACCACTCCTCTACGCAGTCCAGGTACATTTTTTGGTGCGATTCAGACCAGTTCAGGGTTTTTTAATTATATTGTAGGGACCACTCCTCTACGCAGTCCAGGTACATTTTTTGGTGCGTTTCAGACCAGTTCAGGGTTTTTAAATTATATTGTGGTGACCACTCATCTACGCAGTCCAGGTACATTTTTTGGTGCGATTCAGACCAGTTCAGGGTTTTTTAATTATATTGTAGGGACCACTCCTCTACGCAGTCCAGGTACATTTTTTGGTGCGATTCAGACCAGTTCAGGGTTTTTAAATTATATTGTGGTGACCACTCCTCTATGCAGTCCAGGTACATTTTTTGGTGCGATTCAGACCAGTTTAGGGTTTTGTAATTATATTGTAGGGACCACTCCTCTACGCAGTCCTGGTACATTTTTTGGTGCGATTCAGACCAGTTGATGGTTTTCTTATTATATTGTGGTGACCACTCCTCTACGCAGTCCAGGTACATTTTTTGGTGCGATTAAGACCAGTTCAGGGTTTTTAAATTATATTGTGGTGACCACTCCTCTACGCAGTCCAGGTACATTTTTTGGTGCGA
The DNA here is from genome assembly GCA_036250195.1 of Mixophyes australis. Taxonomy (NCBI): domain Eukaryota; kingdom Metazoa; phylum Chordata; class Amphibia; order Anura; family Limnodynastidae; genus Mixophyes; species Mixophyes australis. The sequence continues at coordinate 2,179,485 of JAVHZZ010000019.1, forward strand.
TTCAGACCAGTTGATGGTTTTCTTATTATATTGTGGTGACCACTCCTCTACGCAGTCCAGGTACATTTTTTGGTGCCATTCAGACCAGTTCAGGGTTTTTAAATTATATTGTGGTGACCACTCCTTTACGCAGTCCAGGTACATTTTTTGGTGCGATTCAGACCAGTTCAGGGTTTTTTAATTATATTGTGGTGACTACACCTCTACTCAGTCCAGGTACATTTTTTGGTGCGATTCAGACCAGTTCAGGGTTTTTTAATTATATTGTAGGGACCACTCCTCTACGCAGTCCTGGTACATTTTTTGGTGCGTTTCAGACCAGTTCAGGGTTTTTAAATTATATTGTGGTGACCACTCCTCTACGCAGTCCAGATAAATTTTTTGGTGCGATTCAGACCAGTTCAGGGTTTTTAAATTATATTGTGGTGACCACTCCTCTACGCAGTCCAGGTACATTTTTTGGTGCGATTCAGACCAGTTCAGGGTTTTTAAATTATATTGTGGTGACCACTCCTCTACGCAGTCCAGGTACATTTTTTGGTGCAATTCAGACCAATTCAGTGTTTTTAAATTATATTGTGATGACCACTCCTCTACGCAGTCCAGGTACATTTTTTGGTGCGATTCAGACCAGTTCAGGGTTTTTTAATTATATTGTAGGGACCACTCCTCTACGCAGTCCAGGTACATTTTTTGGTGCGTTTCAGACCAGTTCAGGGTTTTTAAATTATATTGTGGTGACCACTCATCTACGCAGTCCAGGTACATTTTTTGGTGCGATTCAGACCAGTTCAGGGTTTTTTAATTATATTGTAGGGATCACTCCTCTACGCAGTCCAGGTACATTTTTTGGTGCGATTCAGACCAGTTCAGGGTTTTTAAATTATATTGTGGTGACCACTCCTCTATGCAGTCCAGGTACATTTTTTGGTGCGATTCAGACCAGTTTAGGGTTTTGTAATTATATTGTAGGGCCCACTCCTCTACGCAGTCCTGGTACATTTTTTGGTGCGATTCAGACCAGTTGATGGTTTTCTTATTATATTGTGGTGACCACTCCTCTACGCAGTCCAGGTACATTTTTTGGTGCGATTAAGACCAGTTCAGGGTTTTTAAATTATATTGTGGTGACCACTCCTCTACGCAGTCCAGGTACATTTTTTGGTGCCATTCAGACCAGTTCAGGGTTTTTAAATTATATTGTGGTGACCACTCCTCTACGCAGTCCAGGTACATTTTTTTGTGCGATTCAGACCAGTTCAGGGTTTTTTAATTATATTGTGGTGACTACACCTCTACTCAGTCCAGGTACATTTTTTGGTGCGATTCAGACCAGTTCAGAGTTTTTTAATTATATTGTAGGGACCACTCCTCTACGCAGTCCAGGTACATTTTTTGGTGCGTTTCAGACCAGTTCAGGGTTTTTAAATTATATTGTGGTGACCACTCCTCTACGCAGTCCAGGTACATTTTTTGGTGCGATTCAGACCAGTTCAGGGTTTTTTAATTATATTGTAGGGACCACTCCTCTACACAGTCCAGGTACATTTTTTGGTGCGATTCAGACCAGTTCAGGGTTTTTAAATTATATTGTGGTGACCACTCTCTACGCAGTCCAGGTACATTTTTTGGTGCGATTCAGACCAGTTCAGGGTTTTTTAATTATATTGTAGGGACCACTCCTCTACGCAGTCCTGGTACATTTTTTGGTGCGTTTCAGACCAGTTCAGGGTTTTTAAATTATATTGTGGTGACCACTCCTCTACGCAGTCCAGATAAATTTTTTGGTGCGATTCAGACCAGTTCAGGGTTTTTAAATTATATTGTGGTGACCACTCCTCTACGCAGTCCAGGTACATTTTTTGGTGCGATTCAGACCAGTTCAGGGTTTTTAAATTATATTGTGGTGACCACTCCTCTACGCAGTCCAGGTACATTTTTTGGTGCAATTCAGACCAATTCAGTGTTTTTAAATTATATTGTGATGACCACTCCTCTACGCAGTCCAGGTACATTTTTTGGTGCGATTCAGACCAGTTCAGGGTTTTTTAATTATATTGTAGGGACCACTCCTCTACGCAGTCCAGGTACATTTTTTGGTGCGTTTCAGACCAGTTCAGGGTTTTTAAATTATATTGTGGTGACCACTCATTTACGCAGTCCAGGTACATTTTTTGGTGCGATTCAGACCAGTTCAGGGTTTTTTAATTATATTGTAGGGACCACTTCTCTACGCAGTCCAGGTACATTTTTTGGTGCGATTCAGACCAGTTCAGGGTTTTTAAATTATATTGTGGTGACCACTCCTCTATGCAGTCCAGGTACATTTTTTGGTGCGATTCAGACCAGTTTAGGGTTTTGTAATTATATTGTAGGGCCCACTCCTCTACGCAGTCCTGGTACATTTTTTGGTGCGATTCAGACCAGTTGATGGTTTTCTTATTATATTGTGGTGACCACTCCTCTACGCAGTCCAGGTACATTTTTTGGTGCGATTAAGACCAGTTCAGGGTTTTCTTATTATATTGTGGTGACCACTCCTCTACGCAGTCCAGGTACATTTTTTGGTGCCATTCAGACCAGTTCAGGGTTTTTAAATTATATTGTGGTGACCACTCCTCTACGCAGTCCAGGTACATTTTTTTGTGCGATTCAGACCAGTTCAGGGTTTTTTAATTATATTGTGGTGACTACACCTCTACTCAGTCCAGGTACATTTTTTGGTGCGATTCAGACCAGTTCAGAGTTTTTTAATTATATTGTAGGGACCACTCCTCTACGCAGTCCAGGTACATTTTTTGGTGCGTTTCAGACCAGTTCAGGGTTTTTAAATTATATTGTGGTGACCACTCCTCTACGCAGTCCAAGTACATTTTTTGGTGCGATTCAGACCAGTTCAGGGTTTTTTAATTATATTGTAGGGACCACTCCTCTACACAGTCCAGGTACATTTTTTGGTGCGATTCAGACCAGTTCAGGGTTTTTAAATTATATTGTGGTGACCACTCCTCTATGCAGTCCAGGTACATTTTTTGGTGCGATTCAGACCAGTTCAGGGTTTTTTAATTATATTGTAGGGACCACTTCTCTACGCAGTCCTGGTACATTTTTTGGTGCGATTCAGACCAGTTGATGGTTTTCTTATTATATTGTGGTGACCACTCCTCTACGCAGGCCAGGTACATTTTTTGGTGCGATTCAGACCAGTTCAGGGTTTTTAAATTATATTGTGGTGACCACTCCTCTACGCAGTCCAGGTACATTTTTTGGTGCGATTCAGACCAGTTGATGGTTTTCTTATTATATTGTGGTGACCACTCCTCTACGCAGTCCAGGTACATTTTTTGGTGCCATTCAGACCAGTTCAGGGTTTTTTAATTATATTGTGATGACCACACCTCTACTCAGTCCAGGTACATTTTTTGGTGCGATTCAGACCAGTTCAGGGTTTTTTAATTATATTGTAGGGACCACTCCTCTACGCAGTCCTGGTACATTTTTTTGTGCGATTCAGACCAGTTCAGGGTTCTTAAATTATATTGTGGTGACCACTCCTCTACGCAGTCCAGATACATTTTTTTGTGCGATTAAGACCAGTTCAGGGTTTTTAAATTATATTGTAGGGACCACTCCTCTACGCAGTCCTGGTAAATTTTTTGGTGCGATTTAGACCAGTTGATGGTTTTCTTATTATATTGTGGTGACCACTCCTCTACGCAGTCCAGGTACATTTTTTGGTGTGATTCAGACCAGTTCAGGGTTTTTAAATTATATTGTGGTGACCACTCCTCTACGCAGTCCAGGTACATTTTTTGGTGCGATTCAGACCAGTTGATGGTTTTCTTATTATATTGTGGTTACCACTCCGCTACGCAGTCCAGATAAATTTTTTGGTGCGATTAAGACCAGTTCAGGGTTTTCTTATTATATTGTGGTGACCACTCCTCTACGCAGTCCAGGTACATTTTTTGGTGCAATTAAGACCAGTTCAGGGTTTTTAAATTATATTGTGGTGACCACTCCTCTACGCAGTCCAGGTACATTTTTTGGTGCGATTCAGACCAGTTCAGGGTTTTTTAATTATATTGTAGGGACCACTCCTCTACACAGTCCAGGTACATTTTTTGGTGCGATTCAGACCAGTTGATGGTTTTCTTATTATATTGTGGTGACCACTCCTCTACGCAGTCCAGGTACATTTTTTGGTGCCATTCAGACCACTTCAGGGTTTTTAAATTATATTGTGGTGACCACTCCTCTACGCAGTCCAGGTACATTTTTTGGTGCGATTCAGACCAGTTCAGGGTTTTTTAATTATATTGTGGTGACTACACCTCTACTCAGTCCAGGTACATTTTTTGGTGCGATTCAGACCAGTTCAGAGTTTTTTAATTATATTGTAGGGACCACTCCTCTACGCAGTCCAGGTACATTTTTTGGTGCGTTTCAGACCAGTTCAGGGTTTTTAAATTATATTGTGGTGACCACTCCTCTACGCAGTCCAGGTACATTTTTTGGTGCGATTCAGACCAGTTCAGGGTTTTTTAATTATATTGTAGGGACCACTCCTCTACACAGTCCAGGTACATTTTTTGGTGCGATTCAGACCAGTTCAGGGTTTTTAAATTATATTGTGGTGACCACTCCTCTACGCAGTCCAGGTACATTTTTTGGTGCGATTCAGACCAGTTCAGGGTTTTTTAATTATATTGTAGGGACCACTTCTCTACGCAGTCCTGGTACATTTTTGGTGCGATTCAGACCAGTTGATGGTTTTCTTATTATATTGTGGTGACCACTCCTCTACGCAGTCCAGGTACATTTTTTGGTGCGATTCAGACCAGTACAGGGTTTTTAAATTATATTGTGGTGACCACTACTCTACGCAGTCCAGGTACATTTTTTGGTGCGATTCAGACCAGTTGATGGTTTTCTTATTATATTGTGGTGACCACTCCTCTACGCAGTCCAGGTACATTTTTTGGTGCCATTCAGACCAGTTCAGGGTTTTTAAATTATATTGTGGTGACCACTCCTCTACGCAGTCCAGGTACATTTTTTGGTGCGATTCAGACCAGTTCAGGGTTTTTTAATTATATTGTGGTGACCACACCTCAACTCAGTCCAGGTACATTTTTTGGTGCGATTCAGACCAGTTCAGGGTTCTTAAATTATATTGTGGTGACCACTCCTCTACGCAGTCCAGATACATTTTTTTGTGCGATTAAGACCAGTTCAGGGTTTTTAAATTATATTGTAGGGACCACTCCTCTACGCAGTCCTGGTAAATTTTTTGGTGCGATTTAGACCAGTTGATGGTTTTCTTATTATATTGTGGTGACCACTCCTCTACGCAGTCCAGGTACATTTTTTGGTGTGATTCATACCAGTTCAGGGTTTTTAAATTATATTGTGGTGACCACTCCTCTACGCAGTCCAGGTACATTTTTTGGTGCGATTCAGACCAGTTGATGGTTTTCTTATTATATTGTGGTTACCACTCCGCTACGCAGTCCAGATAAATTTTTTGGTGCGATTAAGACCAGTTCAGGGTTTTCTTATTATATTGTGGTGACCACTCCTCTACGCAGTCCAGGTACATTTTTTGGTGCAATTAAGACCAGTTCAGGGTTTTTAAATTATATTGTGGTGACCACTCCTCTACGCAGTCCAGGTACATTTTTTGGTGCGATTCAGACCAGTTCAGGGTTTTTTAATTATATTGTAGGGACCACTCCTCTACACAGTCCAGGTACATTTTTTGGTGCGATTCAGACCAGTTGATGGTTTTCTTATTATATTGTGGTGACCACTCCTCTACGCAGTCCAGGTACATTTTTTGGTGCCATTCAGACCAGTTCAGGGTTTTTAAATTATATTGTGGTGACCACTCCTCTACGCAGTCCAGGTACATTTTTTGGTGCGATTCAGACCAGTTCAGGGTTTTTTAATTATATTGTGGTGACTACACCTCTACTCAGTCCAGGTACATTTTTTGGTGCGATTCAGACCAGTTCAGGGTTTTTTAATTATATTGTAGGGACCACTCCTCTACGCAGTCCAGGTACATTTTTTGGTGCGATTCAGACCAGTTCAGGGTTTTTAAATTATATTGTGGTGACCACTCCTCTACGCAGTCCAGGTACATTTTTTGGTGCGATTCACACCATTTGATGGTTTTCTTATTATATTGTGGTGACCACTCCTCTACGCAGTCCAGGTACATTTTTTGGTGCGATTCAGACAAGTTCAGGTTTTTTAAATTATATTGTGGTGACCACTCCTCTACGCAGTCCAGGTACATTTTTTGGTGCGATTCAGACCAGTTCAGGGTTTTTAAATTATATTGTAGGGACCACTCCTCTACGCAGTCCAGATACATTTTTTGGTGCGATTAAGACCAGTTCAGGGTTTTTAAATTATATTGTAGTGACCACTCCTCTACGCAGTCCAGGTACATTTTTTGGTGCGATTCAGACCAGTTCAGGGTTTTTCAATTATATTGTAGGGACCACTCCTCTACGCAGTCCAGGTACATTTTTTGGTGCGATTCAGACCAGTTCAGGGTTTTTAAATTATATTGTGGTGACCACTCCTCTACGCAGTCCAGGTACATTTTTTGGTGCGATTCAGACCAGTTCAGGGTTTTTAAATTATATTGTGGTGACCACTCCTCTACGCAGTCCAGGTACATTTTTTGGTGCGATTCAGACCAGTTCAGGGTTTTTTAATTATATTGTAGGGACCACTCCTCTACGCAGTCCTGGTACATTTTTTGGTGCGATTCAGACCATTTGATGGTTTTCTTATTATATTGTGGTGACCACTCCTCTACGCAGTCCAGGTACATTTTTTGGTGCAATTCAGACCAGTTCAGGGTTTTTAAATTATATTGTGGTGACCACTCCTCTACGCAGTCCAGGTACATTTTTTGGTGCGATTCAGACCAGTTGATGGTTTTCTTATTATATTGTGGTGACCACTCCTCTACGCAGTCCAGATACATTTTTAGGTGCGATTAAGACCAGTTCAGGGTTTTTAAATTATATTGTGGTGACCACTCCTCTACGCAGTCCAGGTACATTTTTTGGTGCGATTCAGACCAGTTCAGGGTTTTTAAATTATATTGTGGTGACCACTCCTCTACACAGTCCAGGTACATTTTTTGGTGCGATTCAGACCAGTTCAGGGTTTTTAAATTATATTGTGGTGACCACTCCTCTACGCAGTCCTGGTACATTTTTTGGTTTGATTCAGACCAGTTGATGGTTTTCTTATTATATTGTGGTGACCACTCCTCTACGCAGTCCAGATACATTTTTTGGTGCGATTAAGACCAGTTCATGGTTTTTAAATTATATTGTAGGGACCACTCCTCTACGCAGTCCTGGTACATTTTTTGGTGCGATTCAGACCAGTTGATGGTTTTCTTATTATATTGTGGTGACCACTCCTCTACGCAGTCCAGGTACATTTTTTGGTGCGATTTAGACCAGTTCAGGGTTTTTAAATAATATTGTGGTGACCACTCTTCTACGCAGTCCAGGTACATTTTTTGGTGCGATTCAGACCAGTTCAGGGTTTTTTAATTATAATGTGGTGACCACTCCTCTACGCAGTCCAGGTACATTTTTTGGTGCCATTCAGACTAGTTCAGGGTTTTTTAATTATAATGTAGGAACCACTCCTCTACGCAGTCCAGGTACATTTTTTGGTGCGATTCAGACTAGTTGATGGTTTTCTTATTATATTGTGGTGACCACTTCTCTACGCAGTCCAGATACATTTTTTGGTGCGTTTAAGACCAGTTCAGGGTTTTCAAATTATATTGCAGGGATCACTCCTCTACGCAGTCCTGGTACATTTTTTGGTGCGATTCAGACCAGTTGATGGTTTTTTTATTATATTGTGGTGACCACTCCTCTACGCAGTCCAGATAAATTTTTTGGTGCGATTAAGACCAGTTCAGGGTTTTCTTATTATATTGTGGTGACCACTCCTCTACGCAGTCCCGGTACATTTTTTAGTGCAATTAAGACCAGTTCAGGGTTTTTTAATTATATTGTAGGGACCACTCCTCTACGCAGTCCTGGTACATTTTTTGGTGCGATTCAGACCATTTGATGGTTTTCTTATTATATTGTGGTGACCACTCCTCTACGCAGTCCAGATACATTTTTAGGTGCGATTAAGACCAGTTCAGGGTTTTTAAATTATATTGTAGGGACCACTCCTCTATGCAGTCCTGGTACATTTTTTGGTGCGATTCAGACCAGTTGATGGTTTTTAAATTATATTTTGGTGACCACTCCTCTACGCAGTCCAGGTACATTTTTTGGTGCGATTCAGACCAGTTCAGGGTTTTTAAATTATATTGTGGTGACCACTCCTCTACGCAGTCCAGGTACATTTTTTGGTGCGATTCAGACCAGTTCAGGGTTTTTTAATTATATTGTGGTAACCACTCCTCTACGCAGTCCTGGTACATTATTTGGTGCGATTCAGACTCTACGCAGTCCAGATACATTTTTTTGTGCGATTAAGACCAGTTCAGGGTTTTTAAATTATATTGTATGGACCACTCCTCTACGCAGACCTGGTACATTTTTTGGTGCGATTCAGACCAGTTGATGTTTTTCTTATTATATTGTGGTGACCACTCCTCTACGCAGTCCAGATAAATTTTTTGGTGCGATTAAGACCAGTTCAGGGTTTTCTTATTATATTGTGGTGACCACTCCTCTACGCAGTCCAGGTACTTTTTTTGGTGCAATTAAGACCAGTTCAGGGTTTTTAAATTATATTTTAAGGACCACTCCTCTACGCAGTCCTGGTACAATTTTTGGTGTGATTCAGACCAGTTGATGGTTTTCTTATTATATTGTGGTGACCAATCCCATACGCAGTCCAGGTACATTTTTTGGTGCGATTCAGACCAGTTCAGGGTTTTTTAATTATATTGTAGGGACCACTCCTCTACGCAGTCCAGGTACATTTTTTGGGGCGATTCAGACCAGTTCAGGGTTTTTAAATTATATTGTGGTGACCACTCCTCTACACAGTCCAGGTACATTTTTTGGTGCGATTCAGACCAGTTCAGGGTTTTTAAATTATATTGTGGTGACCACTCCTCTACACAGTCCAGGTACATTTTTTGGTGCGATTCAGACCAGTTGATGGTTTTCTTATTATATTGTGGTGACCACTCCTCTACGCAGTCCAGGTACATTTTTTGGTGCGATTCAGACCAGTTCAGGGTTTTTAAATTATATTGTGGTGACCACTCCTCTACGCAGTCCTGGTACATTTTTTGGTGCGATTCAGACCAGTTGATGGTTTTCTTATTATATTGTGGTGACCACTCCTCTACGCAGTCCAGATACATTTTTTGGTGCGATTCAGAATAGTTCAGGGTTTTTAAATTATATTGTGGTGACCACTCCTCTACGCAGTCCAGGTACATTTTTTGTGCGATTCAGACCAGTTGATGGTTTTCTTATTATATTGTGGTGACCACTCCTCTACGCAGTCCAGATACATTTTTAGGTGCGATTAAGACCAGTTCAGGGTTTTAAATTATATTGTGGTGACCACTCCTCTACGCAGCCCAGGTACATTTTTTGGTGCGATTCAGAGCAGTTGATGGTTTTCTTATTATATTGTGGTGACCACTCCTCTACGCAGTCCAGGTACATTTTTTGGTGCGATTCAGACCAGTTGATGGTTTTTAAATTATATTTTGGTGACCACTCCTCTACGCAGTCCAGGTACATTTTTTGGTGCGATTCAGACCAGTTCAGGGTTTTTAAATTATATTGTGGTGACCACTCCTCTACGCAGTCCAGGTACATTTTTTGGTGCGATTCAGACCAGTTCAGGGTTTTTTAATTATATTGTGGTAACCACTCCTCTACGCAGTCCAGGTACATTTTTTGGTGCGATTCAGACAAGTTTATGGTTTTCTTATTACATTGTGGTGACCACTCCTCTACGCAGTCCAGATAAATTTTTTGGTGCGATTAAGACCAGTTCAGGGTTTTCTTATTATATTGTGGTGACCACTCCTCTACGCAGTCCAGGTACATTTTTTGGTGCAATTAAGACCAGTTCAGGGTTTTTAAATTATATTTTAAGGACCACTCCTCTACGCAGTCCTGGTACAATTTTTGGTGTGATTCAGACCAGTTGATGGTTTTCTTATTATATTGTGGTGACCACTCCTCTACGCAGTCCAAATAATTTTTTTGGTGCGATTCAGACCAGTTCAGGGCATTTAAATTATATTGTGGTGACCAATCCTCTACGCAGTCCAGGTACATTTTTTGGTGCGATTCAGACCAGTTCAGGGTTTTTTAATTATATTGTAGTGACCACTCCTCTACGCAGTCCAGATACATTTTTTGGGGCGATTCAGACCAGTTCAGGGTTTTTAAATTATATTGTGGTGACCACTCCTCTACACAGTCCAGGTACATTTTTTGGTGCGATTCAGACCAGTTCAGGGTTTTTAAATTATATTGTGGTGACCACTCCTCTACACAGTCCAGGTACATTTTTTGGTGCGATTCAGACCAGTTCAGGGTTTTTAAATTATATTGTAGGGACCACTCCTCTACGCAGTCCAGGTACATTTTTTGGTGCGATTCAGACCAGTTGATGGTTTTCTTATTATATTGTGGTGACCACTCCTCTACGCAGTCCAGGTAAATTTTTTGGTGCGATTCAGACCAGTTCAGGGTTTTTAAATTATATTGTGGTGACCACTCCTCTACGCAGTCCTGGTACATTTTTTGGTGCGATTCAGACCAGTTGATGGTTTTCTTATTATATTGTGGTGACCACTCCTCTACGCAGTCCAGATACATTTTTTGGTGCGATTAAGACCAGTTCATGGTTTTTAAATTATATTGTAGGGACCACTCCTCTACGCAGTCCTGGTACATTTTTTGGTGCGATTCAGACCAGTTGATGGTTTTCTTATTATATTGTGGTGACCACTCCTCTACGCAGTCCAGGTACATTTTTTGGTGCGATTCAGACCAGTTCAGGGTTTTTAAATTATATTGTGGTGACCACTCCTCTACGCAGTCCAGGTACATTTTTTGGTGCGATTCAGACCAGTTCAGGGTTTTTTAATTATATTGTGGTGACCACTCCTCTATGCAGTCCAGGTACATTTTTTGGTGCCATTCAGACCAGTTCAGGGTTTTTTAATTATAATGTAGGAACCACTCCTCTACGCAGTCCAGGTACATTTTTTGGTGCGATTCAGACTAGTTGATGGTTTTCTTATTATATTGTGGTGACCACTCCTCTACGCAGTCCAGATACATTTTTTGGTACGTTTAAGACCAGTTCAGGGTTTTTAAATTATATTGTAGGGATCACTCCTCTACGCAGTCCTGGTACATTTTTTGGTGCGATTCAGACCAGTTGATGGTTTTTTTATTATATTGTGGTGACCACTCCTCTACGCAGTCCAGATAAATTTTTTGGTGCGATTCAGACCAGTTCAGGTTTTTTAAATTATATTGTGGTGACCACTCCTCTACGCAGTCCAGGTACATTTTTTGGTGCGATTCAGACTAGTTCAGGGTTTTTTAATTATATTTTAGGGACCACTCCTCTACGCAGTCCAGGTACATTTTTTGGTGCGATTCAGACCAGTTCAGGGTTTTTAAATTATATTGTGGTGACCACTCCTCTACGCAGTCCAGGTACATTTTTTGGTGCGATTCAGACCAGTTCAGGGTTTTTTAATTATATTGTGGTAACCACTCCTCTAGGCAGTCCAGGTACATTTTTTGGTGCGATTCAGACCAGTTTAGGGGTTTTTAATTATATTGTAGGAACCACTCCTCTACGCAGTCCTGGTACATTATTTGGTGCGATTCAGACCAGTTGATGGTTTTCTTATTATATTGTGGTGACCACTTCTCTACGCAGTCCAGATACATTTTTTGGTGCGATTAAGACCAGTTCAGGGTTTTTAAATTATATTGTAGGGACCACTCCTCTACGCAGTCCTGGTACATTTTTTGGTGCGATTCAGGCAAGTTTATGGTTTTCTTATTATATTGTGGTGACCACTCCTCTACGCACTCCAGATAAATTTTTTGGTGCGATTAAGACCAGTTCAGGGTTTTCTTATTATATTGTGGTGACCACTCCTCTACGCAGTCCAGGTACATTTTTTGGTGCAATTAAGACCAGTTCAGGGTTTTTAAATTATATTTTAAGGACCACTCCTCTACGCAGTCCTGGTACAATTTTTGGTGTGATTCAGACCAGTTGATGGTTTTCTTATTATATTGTGGTGACCACTCCTCTACGCAGTCCAAATAATTTTTTTAGTGCGATTCAGACCAGTTCAGGGCATTTAAATTATATTGTGGTGACCAATCCTCTACGCAGTCCAGGTACATTTTTTGGTGCGATTCAGACCAGTTCAGGGTTTTTTAATTATATTGTAGTGACCACTCCTCTACACAGTCCAGGTACATTTTTTGGGGCGATTCAGACCAGTTCAGGGTTTTTAAATTATATTCTGGTGACCACTCCTCTACACAGTCCAGGTACATTTTTTGATGCGATTCAGACCAGTTCAGGGTTTTTAAATTATATTTTGGTGACCACTCCTCTACACAGTCCAGGTACATTTTTTGGTGCGATTCAGACCAGTTCAGGCTTTTTAAATTATATTGTAGGGACCACTCCTCTACGCAGTCCAGGTACATTTTTTGGTGCGATTCAGACCAGTTGATGGTTTTCTTATTATATTGTGGTGACCACTCCTCTACGCAGTCCAGGTACATTTTTTGGTGCGATTCAGACCAGTTCAGGGTTTTTAAATTATATTGTGGTGACCACTCCTCTACGCAGTCCTGGTACATTTTTTGGTGCGATTCAGACCAGTTGATGGTTTTCTTATTATATTGTGGTGACCACTCCTCTACGCAGTCCAGATACATTTTTTGGTGCGATTAAGACCAGTTCATGGTTTTTAAATTATATTGTAGGGACCACTCCTCTACGCAGTCCTGGTACATTTTTTGGTGCGATTCAGACCAGTTGATGGTTTTCTTATTATATTGTGGTGACCACTCCTCTACGCAGTCCAGGTACATTTTTTGGTGCGATTCAGACCAGTTCAGGGTTTTTAAATTATATTGTGGTGACCACTCCTCTACGCAGTCCAGGTACATTTTTTGGTGCGATTCAGACCAGTTCAGGGTTTTTAAATTATATTGTGGTGACCACTCCTCTATGCAGTCCAGGTACATTTTTTGGTGCCATTCAGACCAGTTCAGGGTTTTTTAATTATATTGTGGTGACCACTCCTCTACACAGTCCAGGTACATTTTTTGGTGCGATTCAGACCAGTTCAGGGTTTTTAAATTATATTGTAGGGACCACTCCTCTACGCAGTCCAGGTACATTTTTTGGTGCGATTCAGACCAGTTGATGGTTTTCTTATTATATTGTGGTGACCACTCCTCTACGCAGTCCAGGTACATTTTTTGGTGCGATTCAGACCAGTTCAGGGTTTTTAAATTATATTGTGGTGACCACTCCTCTACGCAGTCCTGGTACATTTTTTGGTGCGATTCAGACCAGTTGATGGTTTTCTTATTATATTGTGGTGACCACTCCTCTACGCAGTCCAGATACATTTTTTGGTGCGATTAAGACCAGTTCATGGTTTTTAAATTATATTGTAGGGACCACTCCTCTACGCAGTCCTGGTACATTTTTTGGTGCGATTCAGACCAGTTGATGGTTTTCTTATTATATTGTGGTGACCACTCCTCTACGCAGTCCAGGTACATTTTTTGGTGCGATTCAGACCAGTTCAGGGTTTTTAAATTATATTGTGGTGACCACTCCTCTACGCAGTCCAGGTACATTTTTTGGTGCGATTCAGACCAGCTGATGGTTTTTTTATTATATTGTAGGGATCACTCCTCTACGCAGTCCTGGTACATTTTTTGGTGCGATTCAGAACAGCTGATGGTTTTTTTATTATATTGTGGTGACCACTCCTCTACGCAGTCCAGATAAATTTTTTGGTGCGATTAAGACCAGTTCAGGGTTTTCTTATTATATTGTGGTGACCACTCCTCTACGCAGTCCAGGTACATTTTTTAGTGCAATTAAGACCAGTTCAGGGTTTTTAAATTATATTTTAGGGACCACTCCTCTATGCAGTCCTGGTACATTTTTTGGTGTGATTCAGACCAGTTGATGTTTTTCTTATTATATTGTGGTGACCACTCCTCTACGCAGTCCAGATAAATTTTTTGGTGCGATTCAGACCAGTTCAGGTTTTTTAAATTATATTGTGGTGACCACTCCTCTACGCAGTCCAGGTACATTTTTTGGTGCGATTCAGACTAGTTCAGGGTTTTTTAATTATATTGTGGTGACCACTCCTCTACGCAGTCCTGGTACATTTTTTGGTGCGATTCAGACCAGTTGATGGTTTTCTTATTATATTGTGGTGACCACTCCTCTACGCAGTCCAGGTACATTTTTTGGTGCGATTCAGACCAGTTCAGGGTTTTTAAATTATATTGTGGTGACCACTCCTCTACGCAGTCCTGGTACATTTTTTGGTGCGATTCAGACCAGTTGATGGTTTTCTTATTATATTGTGGTGACCACTCCTCTACGCAGTCCAGATACATTTTTTGGTGCGATTAAGACCAGTTCATGGTTTTTAAATTATATTGTAGGGACCACTCCTCTACGCAGTCCTGGTACATTTTTTGGTGCGATTCAGACCAGTTGATGGTTTTCTTATTATATTGTGGTGACCACTCCTCTACGCAGTCCAGGTACATTTTTTGGTGCGATTCAGACCAGTTCAGGGTTTTTAAATTATATTGTGGTGACCACTCCTCTACGCAGTCCAGGTACATTTTTTGGTGCGATTCAGACCAGTTCAGGGTTTTTAAATTATATTGTGGTGACCACTCCTCTATGCAGTCCAGGTACATTTTTTGGTGCCATTCAGACCAGTTCAGGGTTTTTTAATTATATTGTGGTGACCACTCCTCTACACAGTCCAGGTACATTTTTTGGTGCGATTCAGACCAGTTCAGGGTTTTTAAATTATATTGTAGGGACCACTCCTCTACGCAGTCCAGGTACATTTTTTGGTGCGATTCAGACCAGTTGATGGTTTTCTTATTATATTGTGGTGACCACTCCTCTACGCAGTCCAGGTACATTTTTTGGTGCGATTCAGACCAGTTCAGGGTTTTTAAATTATATTGTGGTGACCACTCCTCTACGCAGTCCTGGTACATTTTTTGGTGCGATTCAGACCAGTTGATGGTTTTCTTATTATATTGTGGTGACCACTCCTCTACGCAGTCCAGATACATTTTTTGGTGCGATTAAGACCAGTTCATGGTTTTTAAATTATATTGTAGGGACCACTCCTCTACGCAGTCCTGGTACATTTTTTGGTGCGATTCAGACCAGTTGATGGTTTTCTTATTATATTGTGGTGACCACTCCTCTACGCAGTCCAGGTACATTTTTTGGTGCGATTCAGACCAGTTCAGGGTTTTTAAATTATATTGTGGTGACCACTCCTCTACGCAGTCCAGGTACATTTTTTGGTGCGATTCAGACCAGCTGATGGTTTTTTTATTATATTGTAGGGATCACTCCTCTACGCAGTCCTGGTACATTTTTTGGTGCGATTCAGAACAGCTGATGGTTTTTTTATTATATTGTGGTGACCACTCCTCTACGCAGTCCAGATAAATTTTTTGGTGCGATTAAGACCAGTTCAGGGTTTTCTTATTATATTGTGGTGACCACTCCTCTACGCAGTCCAGGAACATTTTTTAGTGCAATTAAGACCAGTTCAGGGTTTTTAAATTATATTTTAGGGACCACTCCTCTATGCAGTCCTGGTACATTTTTTGGTGTGATTCAGACCAGTTGATGGTTTTCTTATTATATTGTGGTGACCACTCCTCTACGCAGTCCAGATAAATTTTTTGGTGCGATTCAGACCAGTTCAGGTTTTTTAAATTATATTGTGGTGACCACTCCTCTACGCAGTCCAGGTACATTTTTTGGTGCGATTCAGACTAGTTCAGGGTTTTTTAATTATATTGTAGGGACCACTCCTCTACGCAGTCCAGGTACATTTTTTGGTGCGATTCAGACCAGTTCAGGTTTTTTAAATTATATTGTGGTGACCACTCCTCTACGCAGTCCAGGTACATTTTTTGGTGCGATTCAGACCAGTTCAGGGTTTTTTAATTATATTGTGGTAACCACTCCTCTACGCAGTCCAGGTACATTTTTTGGTGCGATTCAGACCAGTTTAGGGGTTTTTAATTATATTGTAGGAACCACTCCTCTACGCAGTCCTGGTACATTATTTGGTGCGATTCAGACTCTACGCAGTCCAGATACATTTTTTGGTGCGATTAAGACCAGTTCAGGTTTTTTAAATTATATTGTGGTGACCACTCCTCTACGCAGTCCAGGTACATTTTTTGGTGCGATTCAGACTAGTTCAGGGTTTTTTAATTATATTGTAGGGACCACTCCTCTACGCAGTCCAGGTACATTTTTTGGTGCGATTCAGACCAGTTCAGGGTTTTTAAATTATATTGTGGTGACCACTCCTCTACGCAGTCCAGATACATTTTTGGTGCGATTAAGACCAGTTCAGGGTTTTCTTATTATATTGTGGTGACCACTCCTCTATGCAGTCCAGGTACATTTTTTGGTGCAACTAAGACCAGTTCAGGGTTTTTAAATTATATTTTAAGGACCACTCCTCTACGCAGTCCTGGTACAATTTTTGGTGTGATTCAGACCAGTTGATGGTTTTCCTATTATATTGTGGTGACCACTCCTCTACGCAGTCCAAATAATTTTTTTGGTGCGATTCAGACCAGTTCAGGGTTTTTAAATTATTTTGTGGTGACCACTCCTCTACACAGTCCAGGTACATTTTTTGGTGCGATTCAGACCAGTTCAGGGTTTTTAAATTATATTGTGGTGACCACTCCTCTACACAGTCCAGGTACATTTTTTGGTGCGATTCAGACCAGTTCAGGGTTTTTAAATTATATTGTAGGGACCACTCCTCTATGCAGTCCAGGTACATTTTTTGGTGCGATTCAGACCAGTTGATGGTTTTCTTATTATATTGTGGTGACCACTCCTCTACGCAGTCCAGGTACATTTTTTGGTGCGATTCAGACCAGTTCAGGGTTTTTAAATTATATTGTGGTGACCACTCCTCTACGCAGTCCTGGTACATTTTTTGGTGCGATTCAGACCAGTTGATGGTTTTCTTATTATATTGTGGTGACCACTCCTCTACGCAGTCCAGATACATTTTTTTGTGTGATTCAGACCAGTTCAGGGTTTTTAAATTATATTGTGGTGACCACTCCTCTACGCAGTCCTGGTACATTTTTTGGTGCGATTCAGTCCATTTGATGGTTTTCTTATTATATTGTGGTGACCACTCCTCTACGCAGTCCAGGTACATTTTTTGGAGCGATTCAGACCAGTTCAGGGTTTTTAAATTATATTGTGGTGACCACTCCTCTACGCAGTCCAAGTACATTTTTTGGTGCGATTCAGACCAGTTGATGGTTTTCTTATTATATTGTGGTGACCACTCCTCTACGCAGTCCAGATACATTTTTTGGTGCGATTCAGACCAGTTGATGGTTTTCTTATTATATTGTGGTGACCACTCCTCTACGCAGTCCAGGTACATTTTTTGGTGCGATTCAGACCAGTTGATGGTTTTTAAATTATATTTTGGTGACCACTCCTCTATGCAGTCCAGGTACATTTTTTGGTGCGATTCAGACCAGTTCAGGGTTTTTAAATTATATTGTGGTGACCACTCCTCTACGCAGTCCAGGTACATTTTTTGGTGCGATTCAGACCAGTTCAGGGTTTTTTAATTATATTGTGGTAACCACTCCTCTACGCAGTCCAGGTACATTTTTTGGTGCGATTTAGACCAGTTTAGGGGTTTTTAATTATATTGTAGGAACCACTCCTCTACGCAGTCCTGGTACATTATTTGGTGCGATTCAGACCAGTTGATGGTTTTCTTATTATATTGTGGTGACCACTCCTCTACGCAGTCCAGATACATTTTTTGGTGCGATTAAGACCAGTTCAGGGTTTTTAAATTATATTGTAGGGACCACTCCTCTACGCAGTCCTGGTACATTTTTTGGTGCGATTCAGACCAGTTGATGGTTTTCTTATTATATTGTGGTGACCACTCCTCTACGCAGTCCAGATAAATTTTTTGGTGCGATTAAGACCAGTTCAGGGTTTTCTTATTATATTGTGGTGACCACTCCTCTACGCAGTCCAGGTACATTTTTTGGTGCAATTAAGACCAGTTCAGGGTTTTTAAATTATATTTTAAGGACCACTCCTCTACGCAGTCCTGGTACAATTTTTGGTGCGATTCAGACCAGTTGATGGTTTTCTTATTATATTGTGGTGACCACTCCTCTACGCAGTCCAAATAATTTTTTTGGTGCGATTCAGACCAGTTCAGGGCATTTAAATTATATTGTGGTGACCAATCCTCTACGCAGTCCAGGTACATTTTTTGGGGCGATTCAGACCAGTTCAGGGTTTTTAAATTATATTGTGGTGACCACTCCTCTACACAGTCCAGGTACATTTTTTGGTGCGATTCAGACCAGTTCAAGGTTTTTAAATTATATTGTGGTGACCACTCCTCTACACAGTCCAGGTACATTTTTTGGTGCGATTCAGACCAGTTCAGGGTTTTTAAATTATATTGTAGGGACCACTCCTCTACGCAGTCCAGGTACATTTTTTGGTGCGATTCAGACCAGTTGATGGTTTTCTTATTATATTGTGGTGACCACTCCTCTACGCAGTCCAGGTACATTTTTTGGTGCGATTCAGACCAGTTCAGGGTTTTTAAATTATATTGTGGTGACCACTCCTCTACGCAGTCCAGATACATTTTTTGGTGCGATTAAGACAAGTTCATGGTTTTTAAATTATATTGTAGGGACCACTCCTCTACGCAGTCCTGGTACATTTTTTGGTGCGATTCAGACCAGTTGATGGTTTTCTTATTATATTGTGGTGACCACTCCTCTACGCAGTCCAGGTACATTTTTTGGTGCGATTCAGACCAGTTCAGGGTTTTTAAATTATATTGTGGTGACCACTCCTCTACGCAGTCCAGGTACATTTTTTGGTGCGATTCAGACCAGTTAAGGGTTTTTTAATTATATTGAGGTGACCACTCCTCTATGCAGTCCAGGTACATTTTTTGGTGCCATTCAGACCAGTTCAGGGTTTTTTAATTATAATGTAGGAACCACTCCTCTACGCAGTCCAGGTACATTTTTTGGTGCGATTCAGACTAGTTGATGGTTTTCTTATTATATTGTGGTGACCACTCCTCTACGCAGTCCAGATACATTTTTTGGTGCGTTTAAGACCAGTTCAGGGTTTTTAAATTATATTGTAGGGATCACTCCTCTACGCAGTCCTGGTACATTTTTTGGTGCGATTCAGACCAGTTGATAGTTTTTTTATTATATTGTGGTAACCACTCCTCTACGCAGTCCAGATAAATTTTTTGGTGCGATTAAGACCAGTTCAGGGTTTTCTTATTATATTGTGGTGACCACTCCTCTACGCAGTCCAGGTACATTTTTTAGTGCAATTAAGACCAGTTCAGGGTTTTTAAATTATATTTTAGGGACCACTCCTCTATGCAGTCCTGGTACATTTTTTGGTGTGATTCAGACCAGTTGATGGTTTTCTTATTATATTGTGGTGACCACTCCTCTACGCAGTCCAGATAAATTTTTTGGTGCGATTCAGACCAGTTCAGGTTTTTTAAATTATATTGTGGTGACCACTCCTCTACGCAGTCCAGGTACATTTTTTGGTGCGATTCAGACTAGTTCAGGGTTTTTTAATTAGATTGTAGGGACCACTCCTCTACGCAGTCCAGGTACATTTTTTGGTGCAATTCAGACCAGTTCAGGGTTTTTAAATTATATTGTGGTGACCACTCCTGTACGCAGTCCAGGTACATTTTTTGGTGCGATTCAGACCAGTTCAGGGTTTTTAAATTATATTGTGGTAACCACTCCTCTACGCAGTCCAGGTACATTTTTTGGTGCGATTCAGACCAGTTTAGGGGTTTTTAATTATATTGTAGGAACCACTCCTCTACGCAGTCCTGGTACATTATTTGGTGCGATTCAGACCAGTTAAGGGTTTTCTTATTATATTGTGGTGACCACTCCTCTACGCAGTCTAGATACATTTTTTGGTGCGATTAAGACCAGTTCAGGGTTTTTAAATTATATTGTAGGGACCACTCCTCTACGCAGTCCTGGTACATTTTTTGGTGCGATTCAGACAAGTTTATGGTTTTCTTATTATATTGTGGTGACCACTCCTCTACGCAGTCCAGTTAAATTTTTTGGTGCGATTAAGACCAGTTCAGGGTTTTCTTATTATATTGTGGTGACCACTCCTCTACGCAGTCCAGGTGCATTTTTTGGTGCAATTAAGACCAGTTCAGGGTTTTTAAATTATATTTTAAGGACCACTCCTCTACGCAGTCCAGGTACAATTTTTGGTGTGATTCAGACCAGTTGATGGTTTTCTTATTATATTGTGGTGACCACTCCTCTACGCAGTCCAAATAATTTTTTTGGTGCGATTCAGACCAGTTCAGGGCATTTAAATTATATTGTGGTGACCAATCCTCTACGCAGTCCAGGTACATTTTTTGGTGCGATTCAGACCAGTTCAGGGTTTTTTAATTATATTGTAGTGACCACTCCTCTACGCAGTCCAGGTACATTTTTTGGGGCGATTCAGACCAGTTCAGGGTTTTTAAATTATATTGTGGTGACCACTCCTCTACACAGTCCAGGTACATTTTTTGGTGCGATTCAGACCAGTTCAGGGTTTTTAAATTATATTGTGGTGACCACTCCTCTACACAGTCCAGGTACATTTTTTGGTGCGATTCAGACCAGTTCAGGGTTTTTAAATTATATTGTAGGGACCACTCCTCTACGCAGTCCTGGTACATTTTTTGGTGCGATTCAGACCAGTTGATGGTTTTCTTATTATATTGTGGTGACCACTCCTCTACGCAGTCCAGATACATTTTTTGGTGCGATTAAGACAAGTTCATGGTTTTTAAATTATATTGTAGGGACCACTCCTCTACGCAGTCCTGGTACATTTTTTGGTGTGATTCAGACCAGTTGATGGTTTTCTTATTATATTGTGGTGACCGCTCCTCTACGCAGTCCAGATACATTTTTTGGTGCGATTAAGACCAGTTCATGGTTTTTAAATTATATTGTAGGGACCACTCCTCTACGCAGTCCAGGTACATTTTTTGGTGCGATTCAGACCAGTTCAGGGTTTTTAAATTATAATGTGGTGACCACTCCTCTACGCAGTCCAGGTACATTTTTTGGTGCGATTCAGACCAGTTCAGGGTTTTTTAATTATATTGTGGTGACCACTCCTCTATGCAGTCCAGGTACATTTTTTGGTGCCATTCAGACCAGTTCAGGGTTTTTTAATTATAATGTAGGAACCACTCCTCTACGCAGTCCAGGTACATTTTTTGGTGCGATTCAGACTAGTTGATGGTTTTCTTATTATATTGTGGTGACCACACCTCTACGCAGTCCAGATACATTTTTTGGTGCGTTTAAGACCAGTTCAGGGTTTTTAAATTATATTGTAGGGATCACTCCTCTACGCAGTCCTGGTACATTTTTTGGTGCGATTCAGACCAGTTGATGGTTTTTTTATTATATTGTGGTGACCACTCCTCTACGCAGTCCAGATAAATTTTTTGGTGCGATTAAGACCAGTTCAGGGTTTTCTTATTATATTGTGGTGACCACTCCTCTACGCAGTCCAGGTACATTTTTTAGTGCAATTAAGACCAGTTCAGGGTTTTTAAATTATATTTTAGGGACCACTCCTCTATGCAGTCCTGGTACATTTTTTGGTGTGATTCAGACCAGTTGATGGTTTTCTTATTATATTGTGGTGACCACTCCTCTACGCAGTCCAGATAAATTTTTTAGTGCGATTCAGACCAGTTCAGGTTTTTTAAATTATATTGTGGTGACCACTCCTCTACGCAGTCCAGGTACATTTTTTGGTGCGATTCAGACTAGTTCAGGGTTTTTTAATTATATTGTAGGGACCACTCCTCTACGCAGTCCAGGTACATTTTTTGGTGCGATTCAGACCAGTTCAGGGTTTTTAAATTATATTGTGGTGACCACTCCTCTACGCAGTCCAGGTACATTTTTTGGTGCGATTCAGACCAGTTCAGGGTTTTTTAATTATATTGTGGTAACCACTCCTCTACGCAGTCCAGGTACATTTTTTGGTGCGATTCAGACCAGTTTAGGGGTTTTTAATTATATTGTAGGAACCACTCCTCTACGCAGTCCTGGTACATTATTTGGTGCGATTCAGACTCTACGCAGTCCAGATACATTTTTTGGTGCGATTAAGACCAGTTCAGGGTTTTTAAATTATATTGTATGGACCACTCCTCTACGCAGTCCTGGTACATTTTTTGGTGCGATTCAGACCAGTTGATGGTTTTCTTATTATATTGTGGTGACCACTCCTCTACGCAGTCCAGATAAATTTTTGGTGCGATTAAGACCAGTTCAGGGTTTTCTTATTATATTGTGGTGACCACTCCTCTATGCAGTCCAGGTACATTTTTTGGTGCAACTAAGACCAGTTCAGGGTTTTTAAATTATATTTTAAGGACCACTCCTCTACGCAGTCCTGGTACAATTTTTGGTGTGATTCAGACCAGTTGATGGTTTTCTTATTATATTGTGGTGACCACTCCTCTACGCAGTCCAAATAATTTTTTTGGTGCGATTCAGACCAGTTCAGGGCATTTAAATTATATTGTGGTGACCAATCCTCTATGCAGTCCAGGTACATTTTTTGGTGCGATTCAGACCAGTTCAGGGTTTTTTAATTATATTGTAGGGACCACTCCTCTACGCAGTCCAGGTACACTTTTTGGGGCGATTCAGACCAGTTCAGGGTTTTTAAATTATATTGTGGTGACCACTCCTCTACACAGTCCAGGTACATTTTTTGGTGCGATTCAGACCAGTTCAGGGTTTTTAAATTATATTGTGGTGACCACTCCTCTACACAGTCCAGGTACATTTTTTGGTGCGATTCAGACCAGTTCAGGGTTTTTAAATTATATTGTAGGGACCACTCCTCTATGCAGTCCAGGTACATTTTTTGGTGCGATTCAGACCAGTTGATGGTTTTCTTATTATATTGTGGTGACCACTCCTCTACGCAGTCCAGGTACATTTTTTGGTTCGATTCAGACCAGTTCAGGGTTTTTAAATTATATTGTGGTGACCACTCCTCTACGCAGTCCTGGTACATTTTTTGGTGCGATTCAGACCAGTTGATGGTTTTCTTATTATATTGTGGTGACCACTCCTCTATGCAGTCCAGGTACATTTTTTGGTGCGATTCAGACCAGTTCAGGGTTTTTAAATTATATTGTGGTGACCACTCCTCTACGCAGTCCAGGTACATTTTTTGGTGCGATTCAGACCAGTTCAGGGTTTTTTAATTATATTGTGGTGACCACTCCTCTACGCAGTCCAGGTACATTTTTTGGTGCCATTCAGACCAGTTCAGGGTTTTTTAATTATAATGTAGGAACCACTCCTCTACGCAGTCCAGGTACATTTTTTGGTGCGTTTCAGACTAGTTGATGGTTTTCTTATTATATTGTGGTGACCACTCCTCTATGCAGTCCAGATACATTTTTTGGTGCGATTAAGACCAGTTCAGGGTTTTTAAATTATATTGTAGGGATCACTCCTCTACGCAGTCCTGGTACATTTTTTGGTGCGATTCAGACCAGTTGATGGTTTTTTTATTATATTGTGGTGACCACTCCTCTACGCAGTCCAGATAATTTTTTTGGTGCGATTAAGACCAGTTCAGGGTTTTCTTATTATATTGTGGTGACCACTCCTCTACGCAGTCCAGGTACATTTTTTAGTGCAATTAAGACCAGTTCAGGGTTTTTTAATTATATTTTAGGGACCACTCCTCTACGCAGTCCTGGTACATTTTTTGGTGTGATTCAGACCAGTTGATGGTTTTCTTATTATATTGTGGTGACCACTCCTCTACGCAGTCCAGATAAATTTTTTGGTGCGATTCAGACCAGTTCAGGTTTTTTAAATTATATTGTGGTGACCACTCCTCTACGCAGTCCAGGTACATTTTTTGGTGCGATTCAGACCAGTTCAGGGTTTTTAAATAATATTGTAGGGACCACTCCTCTACGCAGTCCTGGTACATTTTTTGGTGCGATTCAGACCAGTGGATGGTTTTCTTATTATATTGTGGTGACCACTCCTCTACGCAGGCCAGGTACATTTTTTGGTGCGATTCAGACCAGTTCAGGGTTTTTAAATTATATTGTGGTGACCACTCCTCTACACAGTCCAGGTACATTTTTTGGTGCGATTCAGACCAGTTCAGGGTTTTTAAATTATATTGTAGGGACCACTCCTCTATGCAGTCCAGGTACATTTTTTGGTGCGATTCAGACCAGTTGATGGTTTTCTTATTATATTGTGGTGACCACTCCTCTACGCAGTCCAGGTACATTTTTTGGTGCGATTCAGACCAGTTCAGGGTTTTTAAATTATATTGTGGTGACCACTCCTCTACGCAGTCCTGGTACATTTTTTGGTGTGATTCAGACCAGTTGATGGTTTTCTTATTATATTGTGGTGACCACTCCTCTACGCAGTCCAGATACATTTTTTTGTGCGATTCAGACCAGTTCAGGGTTTTTAAATTATATTGTGGTGACCACTCCTCTACGCAGTCCTGGTACATTTTTTGGTGCGATTCAGACCATTTGATGGTTTTCTTATTATATTGTGGTGACCACTCCTCTACGCAGTCCAGGTACATTTTTTGGTGCGATTCAGACCAGTTCAGGGTTTTTAAATTATATTGTGGTGACCACTCCTCTACGCAGTCCAGGTACATTTTTTGGTGCGATTCAGACCAGTTGATGGTTTTCTTATTATATTGTGGTGACCACTCCTCTACGCAGTCCAGATACATTTTTAGGTGCGATTAAGACCAGTTCAGGGTTTTTAAATTACATTGTGGTGACCACTCCTCTACGCAGTCCAGGTACATTTTTTGGTGCGATTCAGACCAGTTGATGGTTTTCTTATTATATTGTGGTGACCACTCCTCTACGCAGTCCAGATACATTTTTTGGTGCGATTCAGACCAGTTGATGGTTTTCTTATTATATTGTGGTGACCACTCCTCTACGCAGTCCAGGTACATTTTTTGGTGCGATTCAGACCAGTTCAGGGTTTTTAAATTATATTGTGGTGACCACTCCTCTACGCAGTCCAGGTACATTTTTTGGTGCGATTCAGACCAGTTCAGGGTTTTTTAATTATATTGTGGTAACCACTCCTCTACGCAGTCCAGGTACATTTTTTGGTGCGATTTAGACCAGTTTAGGGGTTTTTAATTATATTGTAGGAACCACTCCTCTACGCAGTCCTGGTACATTATTTGGTGCGATTCAGACCAGTTGATGGTTTTCTTATTATATTGTGGTGACCACTCCTCTACGCAGTCCAGATACATTTTTTGGTGCGATTAAGACCAGTTCAGGGTTTTTAAATTATATTGTAGGGACCACTCCTCTACGCAGTCCTGGTACATTTTTTGGTGCGATTCAGACAAGTTTATGGTTTTCTTATTATATTGTGGTGACCACTCCTCTACGCAGTCCAGATAAATTTTTTGGTGCGATTAAGACCAGTTCAGGGTTTTCTTATTATATTGTGGTGAACACTCCTCTACGCAGTCCAGGTACATTTTTTGGTGCAATTAAGACCAGTTCAGGGTTTTTAAATTATATTTTAAGGACCACTCCTCTACGCAGTCCTGGTACAATTTTATGTGTGATTCAGACCAGTTGATGGTTTTCTTATTATATTGTGGTGACCACTCCTCTACGCAGTCCAAATAATTTTTTTGGTGCGATTCAGACCAGTTCAGGGCATTTAAATTATATTGTGGTGACCAATCCTCTACGCAGTCCAGGTACATTTTTTGGTGCGATTCAGACCAGTTCAGGGTTTTTTAATTATATTGTAGTGACCACTCCTCTACGCAGTCCAGGTACATTTTTTGGGGCGATTCAGACCAGTTCAGGGTTTTTAAATTATATTGTGGTGACCACTCCTCTACACAGTCCAGGTACATTTTTTGGTGCGATTCAGACCAGTTCAGGGTTTTTAAATTATATTGTGGTGACCACTCCTCTACGCAGTCCAGGTACATTTTTTGGTGCGATTCAGACCAGTTCAGGGTTTTTAAATTATATTGTAGGGACCACTCCTCTACGCAGTCCTGGTACATTTTTTGGTGTGATTCAGACCAGTTGATGGTTTTCTTATTATATTGTGGTGACCACTCCTCTACGCAGTCCAGATAAATTTTTTGGTGCGATTCAGACCAGTTCAGGTTTTTTAAATTATATTGTGGTGACCACTCCTCTACGCAGTCCAGGTACATTTTTTGGTGCGATTCAGACCAGTTCAGGGTTTTTAAATTATATTGTAGGGACCACTCCTCTACGCAGTCCTGGTACATTTTTTGGTGCGATTCAGACCAGTGGATGGTTTTCTTATTATATTGTGGTGACCACTCCTCTACGCAGGCCAGGTACATTTTTTGGTGCGATTCAGACCAGTTCAGGGTTTTTAAATTATATTGTGGTGACCACTCCTCTACACAGTCCAGGTACATTTTTTGGTGCGATTCAGACCAGTTCAGGGTTTTTAAATTATATTGTAGGGACCACTCCTCTATGCAGTCCAGGTACATTTTTTGGTGCGATTCAGACCAGTTGATGGTTTTCTTATTATATTGTGGTGACCACTCCTCTACGCAGTCCAGGTACATTTTTTGGTGCGATTCAGACCAGTTCAGGGTTTTTAAATTATATTGTGGTGACCACTCCTCTACGCAGTCCTGGTACATTTTTTGGTGTGATTCAGACCAGTTGATGGTTTTCTTATTATATTGTGGTGACCACTCCTCTACGCAGTCCAGATACATTTTTTTGTGCGATTCAGACCAGTTCAGGGTTTTTAAATTATATTGTGGTGACCACTCCTCTACGCAGTCCTGGTACATTTTTTGGTGCGATTCAGACCATTTGATGGTTTTCTTATTATATTGTGGTGACCACTCCTCTACGCAGTCCAGGTACATTTTTTGGTGCGATTCAGACCAGTTCAGGGTTTTTAAATTATATTGTGGTGACCACTCCTCTACGCAGTCCAGGTACATTTTTTGGTGCGATTCAGACCAGTTGATGGTTTTCTTATTATATTGTGGTGACCACTCCTCTACGCAGTCCAGATACATTTTTAGGTGCGATTAAGACCAGTTCAGGGTTTTTAAATTACATTGTGGTGACCACTCCTCTACGCAGTCCAGGTACATTTTTTGGTGCGATTCAGACCAGTTGATGGTTTTCTTATTATATTGTGGTGACCACTCCTCTACGCAGTCCAGATACATTTTTTGGTGCGATTCAGACCAGTTGATGGTTTTCTTATTATATTGTGGTGACCACTCCTCTACGCAGTCCAGGTACATTTTTTGGTGCGATTCAGACCAGTTGATGGTTTTTAAATTATATTTTGGTGACCACTCCTCTACGCAGTCCAGGTACATTTTTTGGTGCGATTCAGACCAGTTCAGGGTTTTTAAATTATATTGTGGTGACCACTGCTCTACGCAGTCCAGGTACATTTTTTGGTGCGATTCAGACCAGTTCAGGGTTTTTTAATTATATTGTGGTAACCACTCCTCTACGCAGTCCAGGTACATTTTTTGGTGCGATTTAGACCAGTTTAGGGGTTTTTAATTATATTGTAGGAACCACTCCTCTACGCAGTCCTGGTACATTATTTGGTGCGATTCAGACCAGTTGATGGTTTTCTTATTATATTGTGGTGACCACTCCTCTACGCAGTCCAGATACATTTTTTGGTGCGATTAAGACCAGTTCAGGGTTTTTAAATTATATTGTAGGGACCACTCCTCTACGCAGTCCTGGTACATTTTTTGGTGCGATTCAGACAAGTTTATGGTTTTCTTATTATATTGTGGTGACCACTCCTCTACGCAGTCCAGATAAATTTTTTGGTGCGATTAAGACCAGTTCAGGGTTTTCTTATTATATTGTGGTGAACACTCCTCTACGCAGTCCAGGTACATTTTTTGGTGCAATTAAGACCAGTTCAGGGTTTTTAAATTATATTTTAAGGACCACTCCTCTACGCAGTCCTGGTACAATTTTATGTGTGATTCAGACCAGTTGATGGTTTTCTTATTATATTGTGGTGACCACTCCTCTACGCAGTCCAAATAATTTTTTTGGTGCGATTCAGACCAGTTCAGGGCATTTAAATTATATTGTGGTGACCAATCCTCTACGCAGTCCAGGTACATTTTTTGGTGCGATTCAGACCAGTTCAGGGTTTTTTAATTATATTGTAGTGACCACTCCTCTACGCAGTCCAGGTACATTTTTTGGGGCGATTCAGACCAGTTCAGGGTTTTTAAATTATATTGTGGTGACCACTCCTCTACACAGTCCAGGTACATTTTTTGGTGCGATTCAGACCAGTTCAGGGTTTTTAAATTATATTGTGGTGACCACTCCTCTACGCAGTCCAGGTACATTTTTTGGTGCGATTCAGACCAGTTCAGGGTTTTTAAATTATATTGTAGGGACCACTCCTCTACGCAGTCCAGGTACATTTTTTGGTGCGATTCAGACCAGTTGATGGTTTTCTTATTATATTGTGGTGACCACTCCTCTACGCAGTCCAGGTACATTTTTTGGTGCGATTCAGACCAGTTCAGGGTTTTTAAATTATATTGTGGTGACCACTCCTCTACGCAGTCCTGGTACATTTTTTGGTGCGATCCAGACTAGTTGATGGTTTTCTTATTATATTGTGGTGACAACTCCTCTACGCAGTCCAGATACATTTTTTGGTGCGATTAAGACCAGTTCAGGGTTTTTAAATTATATTGTATGGACCACTCCTCTACGCAGTCCTGGTACATTTTTTGGTGCGATTCAGACCAGTTGATGGTTTTCTTATTATATTGTGGTGACCACTCCTCTACGCAGTCCAGATAAATTTTTTGGTGCGATTAAGACCAGTTCAGGGTTTTCTTATTATATTGTGGTGACCACTCCTCTATGCAGTCCAGGTACATTTTTTGGTGCAACTAAGACCAGTTCAGGGTTTTTAAATTATATTTTAAGGACCACTCCTCTACGCAGTCCTGGTACAATTTTTGGTGTGATTCAGACCAGTTGATGGTTTTCTTATTATATTGTGGTGACCACTCCTCTACGCAGTCCAAATAATTTTTTGGGTGCGATTTAGACCAGTTCAGGGCATTTAAATTATATTGTGGTGACCAATCCTCTACGCAGTCCAGGTACATTTTTTGGTGCGATTCAGACCAGTTCAGGGTTTTTAAATTATATTGTGGTGACCACTCCTCTACACAGTCCAGGTACATTTTTTGGTGCGATTCAGACCAGTTCAGGGTTTTTAAATTATATTGTAGGGACCACTCCTCTATGCAGTCCAGGTACATTTTTTGGTGCGATTCAGACCAGTTGATGGTTTTCTTATTATATTGTGGTGACCACTCCTCTAAGCAGTCCAGATACATTTTTTGGTGCGATTAAGACCAGTTCAGGGTTTTTAAATTTTATTGTAGGAACCACTCCTCTACGCAGTCCTGGTACATTTTTTGGTGCGATTCAGACCAGTTGATGGTTTTCTCTTTATATTGTGGTGACCACTCCTCTACGCAGTCCAGATAAATTTTTTGGAGCGATTAAGACCAGTTTAATGTTTTCTTATTATATTGTGGTGACCACTCCTCTACGCAGTCCAGGTACATTTTTTTGTGCAATTAAGACCAGTTCAGGGTTTTTAAATTATATTTTAGGGACCACTCCTCTACGCAGTCCTGGTACAGTTTTTGGTGTGATTCAGACCAGTTGATGGTTTTCTTATTATATTGTGGTGACCACTCCT